>BLBF01000018.1:49201678-49246658 GCA_015471245.1 Laticauda colubrina | reverse complement strand
AACACATTTCAAAATACAGAGGATAAGATGAGAAGACCATGAGCAGCCACCAAGAAGAGGATGCAAAAATAGCTATTTTTTGAAACAGTACCCTGTTTCTTGCTGCTGCAGCTTCTGCAGCAACAGAAATGTCTTCTCATCCCACTGAATATGGAAATAAGTCATGAACTGCCTTGCCTTCACATTTCCAGAACATACTGTGTGCATTGTGTTTGGCTGCTTGTAAAAAAAACAAACAAAATCTATCAGTTGCTTGTAAAGGAAAAAATATGAAGACATCAAGTCACCATTTTTCCATTGCATTTGTAAGCCTATTGATAAGTATGATGGTGAAAGAATAGCATGCAGACCAATTTTTTTAACTAAGTGCTTTTTCCGGCAGCTGTAACCACTGTTGGATGTTCCTGCAATGTCTGGAACAAAAGTTGGGGGAAGAACATATTAAATGATGAAGATCCATGGTTCCTATGATTGCAAGGGTGAAAGATTGCCGGTAGAAAGGAGAGGGAGAAAGCCAGGGAAAGAGAGAAACAACTGTCGGGAATAAAAAAAGGACCATCATCCCCCATAACCCACAATAGGGAAAGAAAGAAAAAATCCTCCATCTACTAAACAATTACTAAAATAAAAATCTGGCTTGCAACCAAGTAAGGAAGAGAAGGGAGAAGCAGAACCAAATCTTCTTTGCTTTTTCAAACCAAATCTTCTTAGAATGATTTCAATTGCATCAGGTAACAGTATACAGCATACCTTATTTTATAAGTTAAAATGGGTTGAGTTTTTGTAATCCCTGAATAGAAGACTGGCTATTGAATGGTAGGAAACACCAGGGCCAAAGGTTAGACGAGGAAGTCAACAATACACCAGAAGAGGATACGGGGACAAAGTACTTTGTACTATTGCCAGAAAAACTGTATGATACATTCATGAATTCAGTATGAATTATATTTGACTGAGACTGTACTTCATGCAAATAAAGAAGGAGCTATTATGGAGGGATGTCTATAAAGCCAACAAGTTATTTTGCCATTTAAGAACCTGTGAATAGGATGCTGCTGTTTCAGTTGAAGCCTGGGAAATAGGAAGCAGAGTGACACAAGGAAACGATGGAAAAATGAGCTTTGCAGAATGCCAATACTAAAGACTGAATAGCATGCAGACTATAGCATGAATATTTTCTTTCTTTCTCTTTTTTATATACTGCAGCTGAACTAGCAATGAAGTAGCTTAGCTTCTGAACATAGGCTGCAGTGTGTGAGGCAGTGCAAGGATTCTCCACATGTAAATTTCTACAATTGTTTTTCCTAGTTTCAATCTGTCATGAAGAAGCAGTAAGACTTAGTAACAGAAGAGCTGCTGCTGGTTGTTCTTTTCTAGGAAGTGAATTGAGCAGAGGCTATAAGTCACTGTTTTTCTATGATGGTGGTGTTAAAGCCCCTGTCACACTGCACCAACGGATGGAAAGAGGATGTAAAACGGAGAAAAACACTTGTCATCCGTTGATTAATGCGATGCATCCGTTCTGTACTCACTGCATCCGTTTTTCATCCTCTCTATCCGTCCAGCATCCGTCTATTGATGTTTCATCCGCTCAGAAAGTTTTGAACTGCTCAAAACTTTTGAGCAGAAAATGTATCCAATGCGTCCATTCTGCATCCGCTAGGCATCCGCTAGGCATCCGTTCTGCATCAGTTACGCATCCGCTATATCCGCTAGGCATCTGCTGTGCATCCGCGCAACTCCATCCACTCCAGTGGTAAACGGACGCAGGGAGGAAGCAGAACGGACGCGGAACGGATGCAGAACGGATGCCTAGCAGATGCAGCATGGAAACAAAGCATTTAAAATGGAAAAAACGTTTGCAGAGGGGACCTATCTCGGATATTAAGGATGTCTAGAGGATGCCAAGAGGATGCAAAGGGACACCTAGGGGAAAACCTATACTGCCTATAAAAAGGGGGAGCAACTCACCTGGATCTCACTTTCAGACCAGCAGCCCTGCGGTGCAGACCTCTGCAGCCTTCATCTGACTCTTGCTCTTCCACAGCATCCAGTCATGTCCACCATGGATCATAACAAAGTCCTTTTGGCAGATACCATCCTTCTGCAACAGTGCGAAGCCATCTACAGGCTCTGTGAACTCTACTACAGGAGGAAAAGAAGGCGGCCAAGAAGCGTCTGGGTCCAAAGATGGATCGCCAGAAGAGCAGAGTACGGACTGTACAACAAGCTGATGGTGGAGCTCAGGAACGAAGAAACTTGTGCATTCTAGAACTTCATGAGGATGCCTCCAGCCACGTTTGACGAAGTTGTGGAGCGGCTGACACCCAGGTTGACCAAGGCAAACACCAACTTCCGGTCCAGCCTGGAACCTGGGCTCAAGGTGGCACTCACTCTGCGCCACCTGGCCTCAGGGACTACCTACAGGAGCATGCAGTACGGCTGGAGGGTGCCACACAACACCATCAGCATTGTGGTCAGAGAAGTGGTGCAGGCCATCATCGAAGAATACCTGGAGGAGCTCCTCCAGTGCCCCTCCACTGAAGAAGGATGGAAGAAAGTTGCAGAGCAGTGGTATCAGAGGTGGAACTTCCCACACAACGTTGGAGCCATCGATGGGAAGCACGTGGCCTGCAAAGCGCCAGCCAAGTCGGGGTCCACTTATTTAAACTCCAAGGGCTTCTTCAGCATCATCCTCTTCACCATGGTCAATGCTGACTACAAGTTCATGTACATCGATTCTTCAGGCAACGGCTCATCTTCAGATGTCCAGGTATACAACTCCGGCGACCTCAAGGAGGGGCTGGAACACAGCCTCATCGTGGGCTTCCCAGATCCAGACCCCCTGCCCAACGACACACAAGATGTGCCCTACTTCATCATGGGGGATGACGCCTTCTCCCTCAGAACCTACCTCATTAAGCCCTACACCTCCAAATGCCTCACCCGTGAAGATAGGATCTTCAACTACAGGCTGTCCAGGGCAAGGCGGGTGGTGGAGAATGCCTTTGGCATCCTGGCCAACAGGTTCCAGGTACTTCTCATCACCATGCAGCATCGCCCAGAGACCGTGAGGAGGATCATGGAAGCTTGCTGCATCCTGCACAATCTCATGTGCACCCGCTACCCAGTCTTGCAGAACAGGCTCGTGGACCTCCAACAAGGCAATGGGGACATGGAGCCTGGGGAATGGAGGCAAGGGGAAAACCTGATGTGCAAGGCCCCAACAGAGCCTCACATGAAGGGAAGAAGCAGAGCAACCTCCTGAAACACTGGTGCAACTCCCCAGCTGGAGCGGTGGAGTGGCAAGACAGGATGATAGATGACTAATGGATGCTTCCTTCAACCTGTCTCATCACACGGATGAGATTGGGCCATGTATGTTGGGTGGGCCTACAATGAACAGGGCATTTAATAAAGAGTTGTGTTTATGTGTGGATGAATGTGTGGATGAATGATTACATTATTATTGATAATAAAGGGCCATAGGTGTGGCACCTGGGAGGGTGGACCATACAGTCCCATTATGCTTGCACTGGAGGTTTATCTATCCCACAGCTATCTTAACCCATCCCAAAGGTATCCCTGCCCATCCCACTGCTATCCTTACCCATCCCACAGCTATTACCCATCCCACAGGTATCCCTGCCCATCCCACTGCTATCTTAACCCATCCCTCAAGCATGCAAAGGCTTAAACCATTTCTAAAAGTTTCCACCAAGACTTTATTAAAAAAAAGAAATGAAGCAAGTGTGTGAATCAAAGATAGACTTTATTAACAAGAAGCTATAAAACAAAAATGAGTCTCTGGCACTCCTCTTGGTCGCTCAGTCTCAGGGGTGAAGGGTCCAGGTACTGTGGAGGTGGCTGGTGCTGGAATGCTTGTCTGATCCCCCGCATCATCAGCTCCTCCAGAAGCAGAAGCAGCAGAAGCTCCAGCCCTAGAAGAGCAAGCCCGTGCTACAGAAGCCCCAGCAGAACCAGAGTGAGGGCCAGGGGGTGGGATGGTGGCCCTGTCCCTCTTGCCAGGGCTGGCGGCAGATGGCCGAGGCTTTCTGTTCTTCCCCATGGTTGTGGGGTTGCTGGCTGGCAGGGAGGCTGGCAGGAACCAAGGCTGGCAGGAAGGCTGGCAGGCAGGCCGGCACCAAGGCTTGCAGGCAGGCATGAGCCAAGGCTGGCAGGAAGGCAGAAACCAAGCCTGACAGGAAGGCAGGCACCAAGGCTGGCAGGCAGGCACCAAGGCTGGCAGGCAGACTGGCTGGCAGGGAGGCTGGCAGCAAGGCTGGCAGCAAGGCTGGCAGCAAGGCTTGCAGGCAGGCATGCAGGCAGGGCAGGCAAGGCTGTCAATCCGTCCGGCAGCAGGTCTTTCCTCTGAATGGTGACCTGCTCCGAGCTGCTTCCCTTATATCCGCGGGGCTTACACAATGCATCCTCTCCGCATGCGCAATTAACGCTAGGCATCCGTTAGGCTTCCGCTGTGCATCCGCTAGGCTTCCGCTCTGCATCCGCTTCATCCGCTGTGCATCCGCTGTGCATCCGCTGTATCCGTTCTGCGTCCGCTTTGCTGAGGCCCCCCAGAAGCCCTGCGGATGTGCCATCCGCTCTCATCCGCTTCCATCCACTAGGCTTCCGTTCCACATCCGTTTTCCATCCGCCCTGCGTCCTCCCCCCGTCCATTCGTTTCCGTGTTATCCGCTCTGGTTATGCAAAGTTTTGCCCCTTTATAGAGCGGATAATAACGGATGGAACATTTTTCTCATCCGCTGTGTCCTTTTCACAAATGTTTTGCATCCGTTGGGCAGTGTGACAGGGCCTTAATTCAGAGATCAGATTTGCCTGCTAATTTTCAGGAAATTATTGAAAATGGAACTATTTTGGAGGCATTTTCTTGCTTTAATACATTGTCCCACTTCTGTTTTTATTTTACATTGTGTTTCTTGCTTTTGTTGGGGTTTCAGGAGTATGCTTACTAAGGAGGTTTTCACTATTGGCACATGGTCTACCCTACCTGCTTGATTGTGATAGGGTACAAAACAAATAACCATTGTTGTTTGCCATGTCACTTGACACTAGTTTTCAACAGCATAATGAAGGTAGGATAAAGTGAAAAGAATCCTGACCATCATTTGACTGATTATTTACTGTATCTTCATTGCCCACAATCTCATATATCCTCTGGTGCAGGGGTCTCCAACCTTGGCAACTTTAAGCCTGGAGGACTTGAACTCCCAGAATTCTGTGAGTTGAAGTCCGCCTGGCTTAAAGTTGCCAAGATTGGAGACCCCTGCTCTGGTATGCTACAGATGTTTTTGTAATATTTTTTTGGGGGAGGGGAGCTTCCTTTTTACACTGAAGGGAACTATGGCCAGATAAATGGATTGAAGTACAAATATGAACCATTTCATGAATGAGAATAAATAGCAAAAAAAAAAATCCCTTTACCAAGTATGAGAAAGTCAATTTGATCCAGGTGAGAGTCATGGTTGTTTCTGCTCTGCAGGTCTTGACAGACTGTTATCAGTGAAGAACATGCTATTACCCAAACATTATCAATTCCTTCATCTCAGGAGCTCATTTTGTGGAGACTGCAGAAGAGTCAGACAGTTGCATAAATGACCCTAACTGCTGGACCTATCAAGAGTTTAACGTAATCCAGCTGAAATATGGGGAGAGATTCGCAATGCTGATTGACAGGGCAGAATGTTGCTCTTTATCAATAGTGCACACAAAGGCCTTTGGACCTCACCCCACCCAGAGTCTGTTTGGTTGGAAAAATCTGAAAAATTAAATAGGATCTGTTCTCAGGGTGACAGGCAAGGAGTTCAAAAAATTGCCTGATAGTGAATGATTGGCCTAATTGGAATAGTACATAAGTTGTAGCAGACAAGACAGGATACAGATGGGTAGACATGGAATACCGGGGATCAGAAAATATGCATGTATTTCAATCCAAGTCTGACATTCAACATTAATAATTTTTTCTTATTTTCTTCATATGATAATATGGGGAAAATCTTCCCAAGCAATATCTGCTGTAGCCAAAATCACAAGTCTAGATTCTTTGAGAATTAGAATATTTCCGCTAGACCATTCTCTACAACTATAATCACACGTGCTTCATTGCAACAATGTAATGCTTCTTTCATTGTCAGTCTCACAATATTTTATGTGCTTAAAAAGCATTAGGAAAATGTTGAGCTATAGGCCACTATACCTCTGTATGTAAACTGTGTGCCCCACTCTTTCAGGACAATCTTGTGGAGAAGTTTAGAAGTTTTGGCTGCCATCTTGCAAATACCTTTCTTCAGTGTACTGTTTGGTTTTACAAACATATCTTTAAAAATAGATTGCTTTTTAAAATATGTTGTTTACACTGCTTACATAATTCTAACTAGAAATGACTGGGATTTCATTGCATGAAGCAGTCCTATACTTGCTCAGTGAGACTTAAATGAGTTAGTCCATTTATGGTGTATTATGTCAACCTTACCAGGGTGACCAGACAGGAAAGAACAGCGGGGTCAGCTAATAGACTTCTTTATTGGCCAAGTGAGATTGGACACACAAGGAATTTGTCTTGGTGCAAATGCTTTCAGTGTACATAAAAGAAAAGATAAATTTGTCAAGAATCATAAGGTACAACACTTAATGATAGTCAGAGTACAATAAGCAATCAAATCATACTAGGAAACAGTCAAAATAAATCATAAGGATACAAGTGACAAAGTTACAGTCATACAATCACAAGTGGGAGGGGATGGGTGATAAGGAGTGATGAGAAGATTAATAGTAATAGTAGTGCAGACTTTGTAAATAGTTGGACAGTGTTGAAGAAGTTATTTGTTTAGCAGAGTGATGGCTTTCGGGGAAAAAAACTGTCCTTGTGCCTAGTTGTTCTGGTGTACAGTGCTCTATAGCACTGTTTTGGGGTAGGAGTTTAAACAGTTTATGTCTGGGATGTGAGGGATCTTTAAATATTTTTTACAGCTCTCTTTGACTCATGCAGTATACAGGTCCTCCACTGAAGGCAGGTTGGTAGTAATTGTTTTTTCTGCAGTCCTAATTATCCTCTGAAGTCTGTGTCTGTCCTGTTGGGTTGCAGAACCAAACCAGACCGTTATAGAGGTGCAGATGATAAACTCAATAATTCCTCTGTAGAACTGTATCAGCAGCTCCTTGGGCAGTTTGAGCTTTCTGAGTTGATGCAGAAAGAACATTCTTTGTTTTGCTTTTTTGATGACATTTTTGATGTTAGGTGTCCATTTTAGGCCTTGTGATATGTTAGAACCTAGACATTTGAATGTCTCTATTGTTGATATGGTGTTGTCTAGTATTGTAAGAGGTGGTAGTATGGGAGGGTTTCTTCTAAAGTCTACCATAATTTCTATGGTTTCACCATTTCTACAGTTTTACAATAACACAATTCTACATTATTGTAAAGCTGCATTAACAGAATCTTCCAAGTCTGAAAATATAATTTTCCCAGTGTCACCTTTACAATCCCATAAATTAGGGAGGATCTCTCCCAAGTCTCTTGCTATGTAGCTGTGGTCTATGTTCCCTTTTATCTGACCATTCCCTAGCAGCATCTTTGCCCTGGACTCCCAAGGTCATTCCCAAATACCATTACAGTTATAAGATCCACTGAGTTCAAAGCAATTAAAAGTGACATAATTGATTTGTGAGATAGGAAGTACGTGGTAAAAATATGCCTGATCAGCTGTGTATAAATTTGTACATTTCAATTCCATACCAGATTAAATAAAGCCTATCCTTTTCATGCAGCCAAATCTTTTTATACTCTAGAACAAGTAAGATAATTTATCTGTGCAGTGGAATGCGTTCATAATTGGAATAATGTAGATATAAACATAAAAAAGCAAATGACTATAGTTCAGTGGAAGAATATATGTTTTTGGGCAGAAGGTCCAGTCTCCACCATCGTCTAAAATCCTGAACAGCTGCTGTCTCTCTGAATCTCCATGTTGTTGTTCAGTGTAGACTAGATCAATGTTTCCCAGCTTGGACAGTTTTAAGATGTGTGGACTTCAACTTCCAGAATTCATAGCAATGGTCATGTTGGCTGGGGAATTCTGGGAATTTAAGTCCATGCATCTTAAAGTTGCCCAGATTGGATGAGTAAGCTAGATGAGCTAGATGAATAAGTTATCTAAGCATAAGGCAACTTCCTGCTTTTTTTTAGTGTTGTGAATGAAACTCCTCCTCAAAATCCGTAATTATTGTTTCTTACAGATTTAAAGACATAGTGGAGAAGAGAGGGAAATAATAGGACATTCTCTTTCTTTGAACTAGGGATCAAAGCTTGGTGAGGGTGCATATGCTTTGCATATTGAAAGCATTGGGTTCAGTCCTTGGCATGTTCAGTGAAAAGGAAAAAGCCAGTAACCTATATAAATGGTGGAGAAGCAAGAATAGTGTGAAGACCCTGGAGAATTGCTGTTGGAAGAGTAATTAATTGAACTAAATAATCAGATAATCTGATACAAGGGTATTTGTTTTGCTGATGTAAAGATTCTGTTAGTTGATATCTATGTACTTAAGCCCATGTCACACTGCACCAACGGATGCAAAGAGGATGTAAAACGGACAAAAAAGCTTGCCATCCGTTGGTTAACACGATGTATCCGTTCTGTACTCACTGCCTCCGTTTTGCTTCCTCTCTATCCATCCAGCATCCGTTTATGGATGTTTCATCCGCTCAGAAAGTTTTGAGCTGCTCAAAACTTTTGCGCGGAAAATGTATCCAATTCGTCCGTTCTGCATCCGCTACGCATCTGCTAGGCATCCGTTCTGCATCCGTTACGCATCCGCTATATCCGCTAGGCATCCGTTCCGCATCCGCGCAACTCGCATCTGCTCGGATGCAGGGAGGAAGCGGAACGGATGCAGAACAGATGCAGAACGGATGCCTAGCAGATGCAGCACGGAAACAAAGCATTTAAAATGGAAAAAACCCTCACAGAGGGGACCTATCTCGGATATGAAGGATGTCTAGAGGATGCCTAGAGGATACCTAGAGGATGCAAAGGGACACCTATACTGCCTATAAAAAGGGGGAGCAACTCACCTGGATCTCGCTTTCAGAACAGCAGCCCAGCTGTGCAGACCACTGCAGCCTTCACCTGACTCTTCCTCTTCCACAGCATCCAGTCATGTCCACTGTGGATCATAACAAAGTCCTTTTGGCAGATACCATCCTTCTGCAACAGTGCGAAGCCATCTACAGGCTCTGTGAACTCTGCTACGGGAAGAAAAAGAGCCGGCCAAGAAGCGTCTGGGTCCGAAGATGGATCACCAGAAGAGCAGAGTACGGACTGTATAACAAGCTAATGGTGGAGCTCAGGAACGAAGACACTCGTGCATTCCAGAACTTCATGAGGATGCCTCCAGCCATGTTTGATGAAGTTGTGCAGCGGCTGACACCCAGGTTGACCAACACAAACACCAACTTCCGGCCCAGCCTGGAACCTGGGCTCAAGGTGGCACTCACTCTGCTTCACCTGGCCTCAGGGACCATCTACAGGAGCATGCAGTACAGCTGGAGGGTGCCAGACAACACCATCAGCATTGTGGTCAGAGAAGTGGTGCAGGCCATCATCGAAGAATACAAGGAGGAGCTCCTCCAGTGCCCCTCCACTGAAGAAGGATGGAAGAAAGTTGCAGAGCAGTGGTATCAGAAGTGGAACTTCCCACACACCATTGGAGCCATCGATGGCAAGCACGTGGCCTGCAAAGCACCAGCCAATTCGGGGTCCACTAATTTCAACTACAAGGGCTTCTTCAGCATCATCCTCTTCGCCATGGTCGATGCTGACTACAAGTTCATGTACATCGATGCTTCAGGCAACGGCTCATCTTCAGATGCCCAGGTATACAACGCAAGTGACCTCAAGGGTAGGCTGGAACGCAACCTCATTGTGGGCTTCCCAGATCCAGAACCCCTGCCCAACGACACGCAAGATGTGCCCTACTTCATCGTGGGGGATGACACCTTCTCCCTCAGAACCTACCTCATGAAGCCATACACTTCCAGACTCCTGACCCATGAAGATAGGATCTTCAACTACAGGCTGTCCAGGGCAAGGCGGGTGGTGGAGAATGCCTTTGGCATCCTGGCCAACAGGTTCCAGGTACTTTTCACCACCATGCAGCATCGCCCAGAGACCGTGAGGAGGACCGTGGAAGCTTGCTGCATCCTGCACAATCTCATGTGCACCCACTACACAGTCTTGCAGAACAGGCTCGTCGACCTCCAGCAAGGCAATGGGGACATGGAGCTTGGGGAATGGAGGCTAGGGCAAAACCTGATAGACACTGAGGATGTGCAAGGCCCCAACAAAGCCTCACATGAAGGGAAGAAGCAGCGCAACCTCCTGAAACACTGGTGCAACTCCCCAGCTGGAGGGGTGGAATGGCAAGACAGGATGATAGATGATTAATGGATGCTTCCTTGAGCCTGTCTCATCACACTGATGAGATTGGGCCATGTATGTTGGGTGGGCCTACAATGAACAGGGCATTTAATAAAGAGTTGTGTTTATGTTGACATGTGTGGATCAATGAATAAATTGTTAATGATAATAAAGGACCAAAGGTGTGGCACCTGGGAGGGTGGACCATACAGTCCCACTATGCTTGCACTGGAGGTTTATCTATCCCACAGCAATTACCCATCCCAAAGGTATCCCTGCCCTCCCCACTGCTATTTTAACCCATCCCACAAGCATGCAAAGGCTTAAACCATTTCTAAAAATTTACACCAAGACTTTATTAAAAAAAAAGAAATGAAGCAAGTGTATGAATCAAAAATAGACTTTATTAACAAGAAGCTATAAAACAAAAATGAGTCTCTGGCACTCCTCTTGGTCGCTCAGTCTCAGGGGTGAAGGGTCCAGGTGCTGTGTAGGTGGCTGGTGCTGGAGTGCTTGTCATCAGCTCCTCCAAAAGCAGAAGCAGCAGAAGCCCCAGCCCCAGAAGAGCGAGCCCGTGCTGCAGAAGCCCCAGCAGAACCAGAGTGAGGGCCAGGGGGTGGGATGGTGGCCCTGTCCCTCTTGCCAGGGCTGGCAGCAGATGGCTGAGGCTTGCTGTGCTTCCACATGGTTGTGGGGTTGTTGGCTGGCAGGGAGGCTGGCAGGAACCGAGGCTGGCAGGAACGCTGGCAGGCAGGCAGGCAGGCACCAAGGCTGGCAGGAAGGCTGGCACCAAGGCTGGCAGGCAGGCTGGCAGGCAGGCAGGCACCAAGGCTTGCAGGAAGGCTGGCAGCAAGGCTTGCAGGCAGGCTGGCAGGGAGGCTGGCAGGCAGGCAGGCACCAAGGCTGGCAGCAGGCATGAACCAAGGCTGGCAGGGAGGCAGGCCCCAAGGCTGGCAGACAGGCAGGCCCCAAGGCTGGCAGACAGGCAGCCGGCAAGGCTGGCAGGCAGGCAGCCAGCAAGGCTGGCAGGGAGGCTGGCAGCAAGGCTGGCAGCAAGGCTTGCAGGCAGACATGCAGGCAAGGCAGTCAATCCATCCGGCAGCAGGTCTTTCCTCTGAATGGCGACCTGCTTCCGAGCTGCTTCCGTTATATCCGCTAGGTTTCCGCTGTGCATCCGCTGTGCATCCGCTGTGCATCCACTTCATCCGTTCGGCATCCGTTCTGCATCCGCTTTGGTGAAGTCCCCCGGAAGCCTAGTGGATGCGCCATCTGCTCTCATCCGCTTTCATCCGCTGGGCTTCCGTTCCGCATCCGCTTTCCATCCGCCCTGCGTCCTCCCCGCATCCGTTCCTTTCCGTATTATCCGCTCTGGTTATGCAAATTTTTGCCCCTTCTGAGAGCGGATAACAACGGATGGAACATTTTTCTCGTCCATTGTTAACGTTTTGCATCCGTTGGGCAGTGTGACAGGGCCTTTAGAATGGGAATGGGAAATTTTCCTAGCCCTGGAAAGAACCCACCAGTGCTGGGAAATTGATATCTTTCTGCATATTTCTGCATAAGAATAAAGACAAAAATGGGATAAAGGTTTGGCAGCAGAACTAGTTAATCCTGAAATTACGATACGTGGGAATATTCCTCCAGGGAAGCTAAGTTGCATCTGCAGAGATACACTCCAGAAGTTAGTAAAACTTGAACCATCCAAAGCTTCCCAGGAACATTTAGTACAAAGGACATTAGTGTCATAAAGGACAGCCAATATACAGCTTAGACTCCCTTCATTTTAAGAACAAGCTTCACTAAGCACAAACTAGTTGGAAGCGATACATCAAATTTTCCAAATTCTCCAATACATGATGGAAAATATGGTAGTGCAATTTTGGTGCGGTTTGATTCAAGTGGTTCTATACCCAACCAGAAACAAAAGTACAATGTAGGACTAATATAATTTTCTTGACCCAAGAGAAAATTCTGATCTTATCAATGTGTTGATGCCTTGCAACATGAGATTGCTGTCTGGAGAAGTGATAAAAAATGTGATAAACAGCAGCAAGATGCCTTGAAGGATGGCTGCACCTTTTTTCAAAGAGGACTTGGCAAATTATTTTGGTCAATCTATAATGCAACTGCTTTATTCTAATTCCTTTTTCTAGACCTTCATATTTATTTTGGAAAATCCTGGATTTTCTAGTGATTCATCATATGTTCCCAAAGATTTTTGAACATCAACTTTGGCCAGCTTTCATAATCATGTAGAGCCACAGAAGAGCACTGAATGTATTTATGGAGCATTTTCAGGCTGTCAGGGGCAATATTTAAATCCAGTTTTACATGTGAACCAACACAGGCTATGCTAAAATATACCCCAGATTTTCTTTTATATAGAGAGGCCACTGTATAGAAGAGATTCTTTGAACTTTTTAAAAATCACATCTCAAGGATAGTATACCAGCTGAGCAAAAATCTCCTTATTGTTTGTTTAGCTAGTACTGCACTGCGTTTATCAGGCATGATTCAAAATAGCAGGCTAATCTAGCAGAACAGGAAAAACTCTGAATTGCTTAATATAACTGGTAGACAACAGCCATCTTTAGCTTTCCTAGAGATGTATTACAGCCTCCTAATTGTACAGTTCTGCAACTAAAGTACAACAAAGATATTAAAAAAACAAAGTAGGGATCGCATACTTGTGCCCAGCATATAGACATATGAAGGACAATCTGCACAGTGAAGTGTGCTATACTGAGGCATTTCCTATATCAGGGACTCCTGAAAACTTGCCGATCCATTATACAGGAATAATGTTCCAGAGACCAAAGACAGACGATTGCCATCTAAATTTCCATAATGCATTGGAGGCATAATTAGAAATTATAGTGACAGCTTCGAGTACATGGAGATTCAGAGACAGCAGCTGTCCAGGATTGCAGGAAATGCTGGAGACTGGATCTTGGACTTTTGCACAAAGACATATATTCTTCCACTGAGCTATCGCCATTTGCTTTTTAAAGTTATCTACATCATTCCAATTAAGAACTCATTGAAATGCACATATATATTGTCTTGTTCTAGAGATCAAAATGATTTGGGTGCATGGAAAAAATAGACGGATCAATAAGAGATTTTTATGGGTGAAAAAGTAGATGGCAGACTTGTCAAAATGATATCACAACACCTTGGGTAGAACCAAGCAGGTATCAGTGGTGGATTTGTAGAGAGAAACCAACTGTCCAAAAATTATAAGTTGATAGTTTTTTTTTTAAATCTTTCACAGCACAATTCAAGTAGCTATGGGACTGATTCTCTGGAACCATATTCAGACTGAGAAGGTTTACTTTTTATTATTTAGTTTAAAAGGGTGATATGTTTTTTGCAAATAAAATTGAGTTGATGGAATGATTTGAAAATCTTACATTGAATATTATTTTTATAATTATAATTATTCATATGTTCAGAAAAAGATCTGTGCAAACCATTCAGAAGGATTTCACAGCCAAATGATAGTTCTTGCAAAATCTCTGCATTTCTCCCTTTTTTCTGATCTGAGCAAACTGGTCATTGCTGTGAACTTATATTTAGATTTTCAAACCAAACAAGAGCTATTTAGGATACAAACTGATTTTCCTTCCTGATTAAACAAACATCTGCTGCTGGTCCCCGAAATTCACTATTCACAAATATTTGAACAAAACAGAACAGCCAACTGATGAGAGAAACAGAAACTGGTACACAAATATTTTAGCATACCAAGCCCATGTTCTTGTCCTATTTTTTAGAAGAATCCCATGGTCAAACAAGAGTTTTCCAGTTAGATTGTGACAATATTCAAGAAAAAGGAGCCAAAAATTCTATTTACAATGATCTTTAGGGTTCCTACGCTAGTTACACCAACATTTTGTCGCATATAACTGATTACTACCACATTTTTTTAAAATTTATCAATTATTGTAGCACATTATCTGGGTTCGGAATACCCCAGTGACTGCTTGGGAGTTGAAAACTTCAACAGAGCACCTGCTTTCAGAGTTTAAACAAGTAGTTGGCAACATCTGTACTTTTCTGTATTAACTGTGAAAATCCCCTTTCACCAAAAAGAAACATCATGTTCTTCCTGTTGTGAATCAAGTAAAGTCTGATCTATTTCAATAGTCTTTTACAGTTTAATGTCTCCATATGTATGTGTTTAATGGAATGACATATTTGCATAGATGAAAGAGTCTTTTAGGCTATCTAATAAAGCTTGATGCAGCAAATCCAGGTTTAGAGATTCTGAAAGAAATGGCTTTGCAAAAAAACAACAACTAATAACGTTTTTGTTGAACATCCTCCAATGAAAATTGACCAGCCTTCCAGATACTTGGTTTTACTACTAAACTGCTCCAACATAAAAAAAGATCTTCCACTAATGTTCAAAATCAATGTTCCCATAACAAATCTTAAACAGCCCTTGGGCAAGTCGTTCTTCGTTTGTCTCTTGAATTCACCTCTATTTTGACATTACCATATTGTACATTTGTTTCCTCCCTTTTCCTTGGTCCAATAACCCAACTGAGAAGGGCAAGAAGAAACAACTCTATTATATTTTGCAGATGTATTCAAATAAATAAACTGTGCAAGGAAGTCCAAAAAGAAGTCCAGCAGAACTTAAGGTCTCCAAAGATTATTGGGACTTAGAAGATGTCTAATGAAGCTTATCATTAACACACTTCTACCAGAGACTGTCATTAGTCAAAATGTCTGTATTTTACTCAGATTCTAGCTATAATTATCAAGTGGCATGTTGGTTGAAAGGTGGGATCTTTGAGGCTCACTGAACTTGGTTATTGGTGCTCATTGACCTTGGTTATTTTCTTGCAGATGTTTCATTACCCAACTAGGTAACATTATCAGTGCTTAAAAGGAAGTGGGGTTTGCTCTCTGTTTACATACAAAGGTTTACCCTTCCAATGGTTATAGTAGTGTTCTTGGTGGGTCCTTGATTAGGTATATTGTTATGCTAGATCAAGGGTGTTAAACTCACGTCGTCACAGGAGCATCACGTGATGTATCAGTACTTTCCCCCCCAAACTGGGTGTGGATGTGGCCAATGCATGATGCATCTGGCCTGAGGGCCAAGAGTTTGACAGCCCTGTTCTAGAGAATCCCTGAAAGTCTGGCATTTAGACAATCAACCATCAACACAGACACATAGAAATAAACATCTACTCATTATTCAAAAGAGACAATCAAAAAGCTGCATCTCCCTGCCAGCAATTAACATCCAGATAAGCAAGGATTAAAATCAAGATTAATACTACTCCAACAGACAAACTTTAAATAATACAGGATCTTGACAGACTTGAACATTGAGCGCTATTTAACAAAATGAAATTCAATGGTGAAAAAGTAAGGTTCTACATTTAGGCAAGAAAAATTAAATGTACAGATGCAGTAGTAGTACTGTAACTGTGAAAAGGATCTCAGAGTCCTAGTGGACAACCATTTAAATATGAGCCAGTAGTGTGCAGATGCTGCCATAAAAGCCAACACAATTCTAGGCTTTATAAACAGAAGGATAGAATCAAGATCACATGAAATGTTCATGCCACTTTATAATACTGCATTCAGTTTTGATCACCACGATGTAAAAAAGATGTTGACACTCTAGAAGGAGTGCAGAGAAGAGCAACAAAGATGATTAGGGGACTGGAGGCTAAAACATATGAAGAAAAGTTACAGGAACTGGGTATGTCTAGTCTAATGAAAAGAAGGACTAGAGGAGACATGATAGTAGTATTCCAATATCTCAGGGACTGCCACAAACAAAAGGGAGTCAAGCTTTTCTCCAAAGCACCTAAGGGCAGGACAAGAAGCAATGAGTTGAAACTAATCAATGAGAGAAGCAACTTAGAATGAAGGAGAAATTTCCTGACAGTTAGAACAATTAATCAGTGGAACAACTTGCCTCCAGAAGTTGTGAATTCTCCAATACTGGAAGTTTTTAAAAAGATGTTGGATAACCATTTGTCTGAAGTGGTGTAGGGTTTCCTGCCTAGGCAGGAGGTTGGACTAGAAGACCTCAAAGGATATTCTTGGCTGTGTGTGCAGTCACTTTGATTTGTGGGCATCAGTAGAGTAACTGGGGACAGCTGTTGAACCAACCATGCAAGCTCTGCAAGATATGGCTGCTTTCAAGCTTTCAGAAGAGGGTCTTTGCTCATGTTACACATGTCCTCCCATTTTGAATGCTTCATGTTGCCTAATGACAAATGCAGAAAACCAATCCAAACAAAGTAAGTCAGCGATCCATATCCTGAATCATCAGAGATGCCTTTTGGATTTACTTCAGGGTTATTGTGACTTTCTATCATATACAGATCCTCCTAGGATTTATCAGCTTCTTTCGGTGTAATGATATCCAGGAAAAGTATTAGCAGAGCAAGTTATCAACTTAACTCAGTTAATCAAAACTATAGTATAGAACAGGGGTCCCCAAACTTGCAACTTTAAGACTTGTGGACTTCAACTTCCAGAATTCTCCAGCCAGCATAGCCTTTCTATTTGTATTTTTTCCCGCACACCATTGGGATGTTAATGTCAAATAGAGCCACATGTTACAGTGAAGAAGGGAATCTTGTCATGCCAGTGAGGAACAAGCACAATGTAGCAACCCAAATTTCTTTGCCCTGGTTACTATCTCTTAAGCAATAGCATCAACCTTCCTGTCAAATGATGCTAATCTTTTAAAATACTAACATTTTTCTCCTCCCATCTTACTTCAAATGTGTTCTCTTCTTTAAAGAGTTCATTATAGATAACTCTCAGCCAATCATTGAATCTGTCTTTTTTTCTTGAACAAAAGGCTGATAGTCTCAGGAATGGAAAAAGAGAAGATATAGGCACTTTCTCTTTGTAGAGACACATTCAGTTACTGATGTTGGATCTCCTAACCTATCTTCCTTTCAGGCCCATTTAGGCAGCCTCCAAGACGCCTTCTGCTCACAACATTCCAGCCTGCATTCCTTGGGGAATGAAGAAACTATCTCTGAGATTCAAAAGCCTTGTGGGGAATGTCATTCAGGCTTGGGTTGGTTTTTTAGGGTCTTTTAACTGGGGATGTTTAGATTGGTCTAATGCCAATTTACATAAATGTCACAGGTTTTAGATATTACTCCTCTTGGTTGATAATTAGAGCAACTTATCTTTGTTCTCATATATATTGTCCCTCTGAAATACAGAGTTTTGCAACTTTCTCCCATATGTGCTTTTAAAATTCCACCTTTTTCTGAGGAATAATTATCAAATTTGGCTTCTGTTCAAGGAAATCAGTAAGCAAAAGGAATATATTACTGCAGATGTGATCATAGAACTTTCCAAGAGCCAGGGACTTTCACTGTCCAAGTTATTTACACTGGAAAAAACTGAACTCAGATCCGAAATGAAACAGATTCCCTTATTTCATGATGCTGAATTTGGTTCATTTGCTGAGATTAAAGGTATTAGCAGCCTCTCTAGATAGACACTAACTGTGTAACAAACTTAGCAGTTGTTAAGTCTAATGAAAACACATGCTCAGAAGATGCACTGTATATTATTTTGTATCCAGAGGATTTTATTTTCATTGAATGTTACTGCATAATCCATTAAAATTTCAGTTGAGCGAAATAAAACAAATAAAAACCAAGTTTCTTTCTTTTAGAAAGGTGGAGCTTCTGGAAGGTGGAACACATGGGGATTTGCTGTATGAAGTTTTTTTTAATTAACATTTTTATTAGATTATAGAATAAAATACAAAGCTAAAATACAAAAACATGAAAGCAAATATTAGGACACAGTGAGGAGGAAAAGGGGAAAGAAAAGTGAAGGTGGGAGGTAGAAAAGAAAAAAGCATTGACTTCTGACTTTCTCTGTTGCAGTAGAATAAAGCATCAACATTGAACCTCAACTTTTTACTTTTCCCAGACAATATTAAACTAGCCATTTCTATAACAACAAATCAATCTGTAGTTTTTTGAAATTTTGAAACACTTGCTACTAAGTCAGTTTTAGGTTTTATATTTATTTATTGGATTTCGTAAGGTTGCCCAACTCCAGAAAGACTTGGGATTGCTTACAATATGCCCAATATATATGTTAAAAACACAATTTAAAATATATCATTGCCTGAATTAAAACAGCATGCAAGAAAACCTCAGTATCAGATTTCTCCACATAGACTCTAACCCCGTAACAAGAAGCCCTGCTTCTGCTTGTGTCATTTGACAACTGAAGCATCTGAGTTGGACTCTACAGTATAGCCATGGAAAGCATAGCAAGTCAGCCTATTATCTGCTTCATGCTATATAACCTACTGAATGTTTCATGACAGAAACTTCAGAATTTATCTAGTTCAGATGCAGTTGTAAGCAGTCTGTTGAAGCTGGGTGAAATAGGCTTCATTCTGTATTTGCAGCTAAATTCAAAGAAATATGTGGTGAAATTGCTCTGTAAAGCCCATGCCCCACTGCACCAACAGATACAAAGAGGATGTAAAATGGACAAAAAAGCTTGCCATCCGTTGGAAAATGCGATGCATCCGTTGTGTACTCACTGCATACATGTTTCATATGCTCTATCCCTGGAGCATCCGTCCACTGAGATTTCATCTGCGCAAGAAGTTTTGAGCTGCACAAAACTTTTTGAGCGGATGAACTTTCCGCTGCGTACGATGTATATCCGTGACACATATGGGCAACAAACGTTCTATGTCCGTTGTCATCCGTTAAACGTCTGCTGTATCCTCTCTGCATCCTCTAGACATCCTCACAACTCACATCCGCTGCAGCTGAAAATGGAAAGAGGGAGGAAGCAAAAGGTACATGGAACGTCCACACAGCGTTAGAAGCACCGAAATAGAAAGGATATAAGCGGATGCATCTCGTATATAAAGCATTAAAATGGACAAAATGTTTGTATATGGGATGTATCTCGGATATTTAGGATGTCTGGAGTATGCCTAGAGTATGTGGAAGGACACCTAGTGGACAACCGATATTTCCAATAAAAAGGGGGAGGAAATCACCTGGATCTCAGTATGAGTCCAGCAGCCGTGGTGTACAGACCTCTTCAGCCTTGCTCTTGCTCTTCCACATCATCCATTGATCTCCACCATGGATCATAATACAGTCCTTATGGTAGCTGCGATCATTCAACACCAGAACCAAGCCCTGTTCAGACTGTTTCACCTTTTCTACACAAGGAGAAGGAGACGTTCCAGAGCTGTGTGGGTCCAATGATGGATTGGGAGAAGAGTGGAGTTTGGACTGTATGACAAGCTGATGGTGGAGCTGAGGAATGAAGACCCTTGTGCATTCCAGCACTTCATGAGGATGCCACCAGCCATATTTGACGAAATTGTAGAGCATCTGAGACCCAGGTTGACCAAGCAAAGCACCAACTTCCATCCCAACCTGGACCCTGGACTGAAGGTGGCACTGACTCTGCGCCACCTGGCCTCTGGAACCACATACAGAAAGATGAAGTATGCCTTGAGGGTGCCACAACACCATCAGCAAAGTGGTCAGAGAAGTGGCCATCATCGAAGAATACGTGGAGGAGCTCCTCCAGTGTCCCACCACTGAAGAAGGCTGGAGGAAAGTTGCAGAACAGTGGTATCAGAGGTGGAACTTTCCCCACACCGTTGGAGCCATAGATGGGAAGCATGTGGCCTGCAAAGCTCCAGCCAACTCAGGGTCCTCTTATTACAACTACAAGGGCTTCTTCAGTATCATCCTCTTTGCCATGGTTGATGCTGACTACAAGTTCATGTACATCGATGCTTCAGGCAACGGGTCAACTTCAGACAGCCAGGTATACAACGCAAGTGATGTCAAGGATGGGCTTTAACACAACCTCATCATGGGTTTTCCAGATCCAGACCCTCTACCAAATGACACACAAGATGTGCCCTATGTCAGGCGGAGCTCCATTCAAAATCCAAGAAAGAAATACTTAGACTCTTTAGTTTAGAGAAAAGATATATTTTACTGAAAGTGAAGTGGTAGCAACCAAAGAATTCTGAATCTGAGAAATTAGGTGCGCAATTCACATATACAAAGTGATGTAAATGTTTCCACCCCCAATAGTTCAGATGACACTTCCAATTAGAAGTTGTGAATATGATCATGTGGGCATCTTCAGGTGATGATGAGGCCTCTGTCTGTTGACCTTGGCATATTTTGATAATGGGTTGCAGTTGCGCAGAGAAAAGAAAGCTAAGCAAGAAATAGAAATCTAACTCTATTGTATGCTCCCCCCCCCATTTACACAACAGAAGAATTTAACACCTCCAGCTCACTTACCAGACTTTCCCTTCCTCCCCCCCGTTACTTATGGCAGTCGAAAGATGCAAAGCAATAGTAGAAGATCTTGAAGGCTGACATTCAGCCCTCCTAGAAAAAGGAAAACCATCAGTCCTAGAGGAGAGAGAGGAGAAAATATAAAGACAATTATTAATCATCCAGCAATTACAAAACAATACACTCCTAAGGCTTATCAGGATACTTGGAACGAAATGCTTTGATCAACTTAGGGGCTTTAACGTCGGTTTCATTAACCCATTCGGCTTGCGAAGAAGGGAAATGTTTCCAGGCTACAAGATACTGGAGTCGACCCCTCCATTTGCACGAGTCCAGAATTTCTTTAACTTCAAAATGCTGTTCACCTTCAATCAGTATTGGTATGGGAGGGTCAGCTTGGATGGGTCTTAGATCAGAAGTACATTCAGATTTTAGCAAACTAACATGGAATACCGGATGAATTCGTCGAAGAGTTTTGGGTAAGTTCAGCTGGACTGTTACAGGATTTATAATCCATTCAATCGTGAAAGGACCAACATACTTAGAACCAAGCTTCTTTGACTTTTGAGTGGTCAGCAGGTATCTGGTGGACAGGAAAACCTTGTCGCCCACTTTATATTCTTTCTGTGGGGATCTTTTCTTGTCTGCAAATTTCTTATGAGCTTGATGGGCCTCATCTAATGCTTTGCGTGTCACTGGCCAGTTAAATTGGAGTTGAGTTATCCATTCATCCAACAAATGGATGTTAGGTTTTTCACGAGAAAGTTCAGGTATGGGAATGAAATCTTGTCCCGAAGCCACTTTAAATGGAGTAAATCCAGTACTACTGTGTACGGAGTTGTTATATGCCACTTTGGCAAACGGTAGTAATTCGGACCAGTTATCTTGTTGATAATTTATGTAACACCTAAGATATTGTTCTAACACTGCGTTAGTCCTCTCACAGGCCCCATTAGTTTGGGGGTGATTGGCGGAGCTTAACCACTGGGCGGAGCCTATTAACTTCAGGAACTCTTTCCAAAAATTTGAAGTAAACTGGACCCCTCTGTCAGAGATTATGCGTTCCGGAACGCCATGTAACCTATAGATATGTGAAATAAACAGTTTAGCCAGCGTCTTAGCAGAGGGAATCTTAGAACAAGGTATGCAATGTACTTGTTTGGAAAACAAATCAGTTACTACCCAGATGACCGTATTTCTACCACTTTTGGGTAATTCTACTATAAAGTCCATACAGATTTCTTTCCAGGGAGTCGTTGGTTTCGCTACATTTTGTAACAATCCTACTGGCTTCCTTTGGGCTCTGGTGATCACTGGGGTGGCTAGGTGTTTGGCTGAGACAATTGGGCTTATTACCTCCTGGCGCATACTATTATATTGGGGTAGTCTAGAGAGAGCATCCGCCATGAAGTTCTTTCCGCCTGGAATGTACTTCAAGGAGAAATTGAATCGTTTGAAGTACTGAGCCCAGCGAACTTGTTTAGAGGACAATTTCAGGGGCGTTTTTAAGTCTTCCAAATTCTTATGATCAGTCCATACCTCAAATGGGTGTTTTGCTCCTTCCAGGAAATGTCTCCAGGTCAGTAAGGCCCAACGAACTGCAAAAGCTTCTTTCTCCCAGACGGCCCATCTTCTCTCTGTTTCAGACAGCTTACGGGAGGTATACGCACAAGGCTGTAAGGTCCCTTTCTTGTTGGCTTGAAGTGATACTGCTCCAATAGCCACATCACTTGCATCGGCTTGAATCACGAAAGGAGTGTCCATATCCGGGTGCTTCAGCACTGGTTCTGCAGCAAACAGTCGTTTTAGCTTTTCAAAAGTGGCTTGGCACTCCATGGACCACTCCAGCGGCTTTCCTGGCCTTGGCTTCCCCTCCCCTTTTGTTTTCAAGAGATTTGTGATGGGCATTGCTGTCTCAGCAAACGTCGGGATGAATTGCGGGTAAAAATTTGCAAATCCCAAAAAGCTTTGAAGTTGTTTTCTGGTGCGTGGTGGAGCCCATTCCAGAATGGCACGCACCTTCTCTGGATCCATCTCTATGCCTTCAGATGAAATGCGATATCCCAAATAGTCAATTTTGTCTTGGTGGAATTCACACTTTGACAATTTAGCATACAACTTAGCGGCACACAGTTTTTGTAGAACCGACCGCACTAACTTCACGTGTTCATCCAGAGTTTCCGTGTAGATAAGGATATCATCAAGATAAACCAGAGCCCCCCTGTATAAATGTTCATGTAACACTTGATTGATCATTTGCATGAATACAGCTGGGGCCCCTTGTAAACCAAAAGGAAGAACGTTGAATTGGAAGCAACCCATCGGGCAGTTAAAAGCGGTCTTCCACTCATCCCCTTCCTTAATTCAAATCCAGTAGTATGCTTCTGTCAAATCCAACTTCGTGAAAATCTTTCCCTTCGCTAAATGGGCCAACATGTCCTTCATCAAAGGAAGGGGGTACACGTTTTCCACAGAAATAGCGTTCAAATTTCTGTAATCCAGCACCAAGCATTTGGAACCATCTTTCTTTTCACGGAACAACACTGGGGCCGCTACTCAGGGTCTAGCAGGTTGAATGAAACCACGTTCCAGATTTTTATCTATAAACAATCTTAGCTCTTCCAATTCCCGTGGGGTCATTGAGTACAACTTTGGTTTCGGGATCTTCACCCCAGGCAAAATCTCAATAGCACAGTCTGTTGGCCAATGAGGCGGAAGCTCATCCAAGGCCTTTTCACTGAACACTTCTTTTAAATCCCAATACTCTTTGGGAATTTTCCCCTCATCTTTCACGGGCTCAGTACCTGTGGAAGCTATTTCAATTAGGTCCTCAGGCTTCGGCTGGGATCTGGCCCCTCCTCTCGGTCGCTGCTTTGTGCGTATGCGCAACAACCCCTTTCTCCAGTTAACCTGGGGGTTCCATTTCCGGAGCCAGGGCAATCCCAGTATTAATGGTTGCTCCATCCTAGGGACCACAATAAAACACAGGGTCTCAACATGCTCTCCCATGACCATTTCTATAGGTTCCATGACAAAACATGCGGGGCAACCTCCAGCCACTGATCCATCTAGTTGGCAAAAGGAAATGGGCATCTTCAAAGGTTTTAGCTTTAGGCCCATTTTCTTCACTACTTCCGGGTTGATTATACACCTTGGGCACCCAGAATCTAACAGGGCTAGCATTTCCCCTTCGACCCCTGAATTGGGTACCCTCAACTTCACCGGAATGGTCATAGGGCCCACGCTTGGACTTACCAGGAAGTCCTCCTCCTCAGGGGTCACTGGGGCTTCTGATTCCTCTCCTGCAGGAGGGGCAACCTCTGCTGTCTCTTTCGACTTTAGTGCCATTTCGCGGGGCTTCACTGGGGACTTTTCAGGTTTTTATCCTTCCTTTGGTGCCCCCTTTGGCTCCAACTTGACTCTGCAGTTCACAGCCCGGTGACCTTCTTTCCCGCATTGAAAGCAGGCCGAGGGGTTAGGTCTTGCCGCCACTCCTCCCTTCTGAGGTTTAGGAGTCTCTTGAGGGCGTGTGGGGGAAAACTTGCTCCACCCATAACCTCCCCGCCGTTTACTTCGGATTAAATCAATTTCCACTTCTTCTGCCAGCAAGTACCACATCTGCAAGTCTCTTCTAGCAGTGCATCTCTGGTACACATCTTCATTTAAACCATCTTTAAACAGTTCTATCAGGGCTTCTTGTGCCAGCCTCGGAAATGGCCGGCTAACTGTCTAAATTCTTGGGTGTAATCAGCCACAGACCTCTGCCCTTGTTTTATGGTTTTCATCCTAATTCGGGCCTTGCACTCTTCCAGTGGGTCCTCAAACCTAGCCCGCACTGCAGCCATAAATAGGTTATAATTCAGCAACTGAGGAGCGTTATCATTATGCAAAGTCACCATCCACTCTGCCGCTATTCCCTCCAGAGCCCTGGTAACACATCTCACTTTGGCTGCCTCTGAGGGAAAATCCTCCCCATACTCCTCCATATGGCTCCAAACTTGAGCTAGGAAAAATCCCAAGGCTTTGGGATCCCCTCCGTATTTTACTTCTAACGGAGGCAGCCTAGGAGCTCTACGCCTTCTAGGAATCACATCTCCCGCTGAAGGCCCCGGGGCTGCTGTTGGATCGGGTTGATTTATGGGAGAGGGAGCTGCTCTGCTTCTTCTGGCTGGGGCTACTTCCCCTCCCCCTTCATACCTTTGTGGAGCTTGGGGTTGTTCAAAGGCTTCATTCAGGAGTCTCCTGGCTTGATCCAGCAAGAGTTCCCTCTTTTCCTTCTCTTACCAAGGCTCCTCTTTTCCACGCCGGCAGGTAGTTGTGACCCCGGGGGGGGGGGTCCTTCTCTGGATCTTTCCAACCAACTCCCACCAACCATCTGGGCTTCACAGCTGGATCCTCTTCCAGACTGAGCTCTGCTAGCGATTGGGCTTCCTGCACCAGCAAAGAATCTTGGCCTCCAATGGCTCCCAGATCCTCCTGGTCACTATTTGAAGATGACATGACGTCCAGGCCCCCTCAGAAGAAAATTGGGTATTCTCTCCGGGTGGGCAGGTGGATGAGATTCAGAATAATGTCAGGCGGAGCTCCATTCAAAATCCAGGAAAGAAATAGTTCGACTCTTTAGTTTAGAGAAAAGATATATTTTACTGAAAGTGAAGTGGTAGCAACCAAAGAATTCTGAATCTGAGAAATTAGGGGCGCAATTCACATATACAAAGTGATGTAAATGTTCCCACCCCCAATAGTTCAGATGACACTTCCAATTAGAAGTTGTGAATATGATCATGTGGGCATCTTCAGGTGATGATGAGGCCTCTGTCCGTTGACCTTGGCGTATTTTGATAATGGGTTGCAGTTGCACAGAGAAAAGAAAGCTAAGCAAGAAATAGAAACCTAACTCTATTGTATGCTTCCCCCCCCCCATTTACACAACAGAAGAATTTAACACCTCCAGCTCACTTCCCAGACTTTCCCTTCCTCCCCCCCGTTACTTATGGCAGTCGAAAGATGCAAAGCAATAGTAGAAGATCTTGAAGGCTGACACCCTACTTCATCATTGGTGATGATGCCTTCTCCCTCAGAACCTACCTCATGAAGCTGTACAGTTCAGGATACTTCACCCGTGAAGAGAGGATCTTCAACTACAGGCTGTTCAGGGCAAGACGGGTGGTGGAGAATGCCTTTGGCATCCTGGACAACAGGTTCCAGGTACTTCTCACCACCATGCAGCATCACCCACAGACTGTGAGGAGCATCGTAGAAGCTTGCTGCATCCTGCACAATCTCATACGCAGCCGCTACCCAGTGTTGCAGAACAGGCTTGTGGACCATCAACAAGGGAATGGGGACATGGAGCCTGGTGAATGGAGGCAAGGACGAAACCTGATAGACACTGTGGATGTGCCAGGCCCCAACAGAGCTTCACGTGAAGGGAAGAAGCAGCGCAACCTCCTGAAACACTGGTGCAACTCCCCAGCTGGAGCAGTGGAGTGGCAAGACAGGATGATAGATGCTTAATGGATGCTTCCTTGAGCCTGTCTCATCACACTGATGAGATTGTGCCACGTATGTTGAGTGGCCCTACAATGAATAGGGCATTAATAAAGAGCTTTGTTTATTTTGAAATATGTTGATCAATGTAGAAATTGTTATTGATAAAAAAAGGCCATATGTGTGGCACCTGGGAGGGTGGACTATACAGTCCCACTATGCTTGCACTGGAGGTTTATCTATCCCACAACTATCCTTACCCATCCCACAGCTATCCTTATCCATCCCACAGCTATCCTTATTGTGAGCAGAACCGAAGTCATGTTGGATGGCCCATTGAATTGAATAAGGAAGTGTGTCTCAAACTCAGTAGCTCTGCTAAATAAGAAAGTGTTCCAGTTTGTGCACAAGAGAAAAAACAAGATAAGGCTAGAACAATGGGGAATTGTAATAAAGTGCTGCGATGTCAGAAACCATGTAACTGCTTTTGCTAGATAAGGAGCTAGTATGAACCTTCGAAATATATGTGTCAATTTGAAAACAGATAGAATGTGAGCCAAGCCCTCGTACGAGGGGGCAGACAGGGTATAAAAATGCTGCCTGAATTTTGCTCTGTGTTCCTTCAATGCCTGAGGGAACCCGTCTCTGCAGACACGTGAATAAAACCTTGTTTTCCTTGGATCAACTAATCTTTTGGTGGTTTTTTTATCTGCTTCCACCTCACATTACCTATCCCACAACTATCCCTACCCATCCCACAACTATCCTTACCCATCCCACAAGCATGCAAAGGCTTAACTATTTTTTCAAAGTTTTCACCAACATTTTAAATAAAATGAACCAAGTGTGTGAAGCAAAGATAACCTTTATTAATAACTGTCTTAAGTAAACTGTATGACTTTATTAAAAAAGCAAAATGAACCAAGTCAAATGTCTTAAGCAAAGATAAAGTGAACAGGTAACAACTCAGTCTCTGGCACTATTCTCAGTCACTCTGAGGCATGTCCATGGTCTCAGCTGTCAAGCGGCCAGGGACTGTGGAGGTGGCTGTGGCTGGAGTGCTGGCCTGAGGCGCCATTAGGGTGCTTGGTCCCGAGAGTACAACAGGGGATGGTGTGTTCAGGAAGCTCTCAGAGAGCTGACTCAGTCCCGTGAAGTTGAGAGGCCCTTCATCAAGGACCTGGGATATCAGGCCCAAGACTGATGACAGATTGTTCGTTGAGGGGCTTGGCTGTGGGGTGGAGGAAGGAGGAGTTTAGTGGGGCTGTCTGGTCTGCAGCTGGGCGAGGTTAGGTGTTTGGTGCGTGCGATGAACCTGGGCCTGGACTGGGAAGGGCTGCCTCTAGTGTGGGAAGTCCTGGTACTCATAGCCTTGGTAGGTGAAGGGCTGTTGAAAGCCGTGGAAGGGCTGTGACATCGCCTGGGGTGGAGGAGCAGACCTGGACTGGGTCAGATCAGGTTCAACTGGGCCTGGAGGGTTGTGCAGAAGTGCTGTAATCTTCTGCTTCATCACCTAGTACTGGGCCTCGGGCAGGTCCATGAGGGTCTGGCTCATGTAGGTGATGAAGAGCTTCTGGTTCGAGGATGGTATGTCGCTGTGGACCAGCTGAGAGAGAAGATCTGTGCTGGTTTTGATTGTGTCCCTGATCTCCAACAGGACAGTGTGGCTCTGGCCCTCCAGTCTGCCTCTTTGCCTGCTTTCTGTGGAGGTGGAGCTTGGGGTGGGTGTGGGTTGGTCTCTGGTGGCTGCTGCTTCTTCCTCCATTTGTGACAGGGGATCCTCCATGTCCTCTGGCATGGGGAGTGTAGCTGTTGGGGGGGGGTCTCTGCCGTGGGGCCCTCCAAAGACACCTGCCTGGACACGGTAGCTGTCTCCTGGCTGGAAGAGGACTGGCTGTCTGTGGGCTGTCTGAGGGAGAAGGTTGTCAGAGGGGCTGCTCCTCGGTGGTGGACCTCACCCTCCAGGAGGCTGCACCTGGCCATGATGTACATCTCCCGGTCAGTGAGCTTGACAGCGGCCTGGCCAGATTTCTTGAGGTGTAGCTTGCCATACCAGGTGTGCATGTGCTTCCACCATCCCAGGAGTAGTTATGAAGTGTAGCCCAGGCTCTCTGCCTTGTCTCTCCAAGCTGTCTGCTTCCTCTTGGTGTCGTGATAGAGCCTGTGGCCCTTCCTCCACAGGTACTCGTTCTCCCTCAGCCATTCCAGCACCTCCTCCTCATGCTCCTTGGAAAGGGTGTACTGTTTCCTCTCTCCCTTCTCCTTCCCTTGCCTCTTCCTCCCTCTGGCAGGGGCTTGAGCAGCAGGGCCTTCAGGGGCTTGAGCAGCAAGGATTTGAGGGCCTCGGGGCTGGTCCACCACAGCAGCAGCAGTAACAGTTGCAGTAGCAGCAGCAGCAGCAGTAGCAGCAGCAGCAGCAGCAGGAGAGGCACCACCAGCAGCAACACCAGCAGCACCACCAGCAGCAGCAGCACCAGCAACACCAGCAGCAGAAGCACCAGCAGCTTCAGAGTCAGTGCTAGGGAGTGGGATGGTGGTTCTGTCCTTCTTGCCAGGGCTAGCTGGAGTAGGCACAGGCTTTCTCTTCTTCCCTGACTGACAAACCATGGTGTTATTCGAAGATGTCTGTGGCAGCAGGTCTTTCCTCTGAATGCTGACTACTTGCGAGCTGCATCCTTTTATATCCACGGAGCTGACGCAATTCATACTCCCCGCATGCGCAATGAACGCTTTGCATCCGCTATGCATCTGCTATGCATCCGCTATGCATCCGCTATGCATCCGCTATGCATCCGCTATGCATCCTATCAGCGTCTGTGATGCATCTGCGTCATCCGCTATGCATACACCCCTTCCGCTATGCGTCCGCTTTGCTATTCTGCCCCCGAACCCCTGTGGATGTGTCATCCACTTCCATCCGCTGTCATCTGCTAGGCTTCCTACGAACATCTGCTTTACATCCTCGCTACATACTACCCCCGTCCGTTCCTTTCCGTTCTTTTCCATTCTGTTTATGCAAATTTGGGGCACTTTTTGGAGCGGATAACAATGGATGGAGCCACCCCCGAAATTTTGCTCGTCCACTGTGTCCTTTTTGCATACGTTTTGCATCCGTCGGCCAGTGGGACCTAGCCTTAAGTGTTTGTAAATTTAGATATTTAATTTACTCAGTTTTACTTTACTTTTTGGGCATGAATTGTGGTTTCATATTTTTTTATAAACTGCTACGGTGACTTTGATAGGAAGCATGTAAAATATAAAAAATAAGGAAAATAAGGGCAACCTGATAGTTTCTTTTACGTAGGACTAAAACTCTATAATTTACCCTCATTTTTGTATGTTGTTTCTTGTTCTCTTAATAAGATCTGTGCATCTAGCCTCCTCATGAAAAATAAACTCAGTTTTATTGGAAAATCATTTGTTTGGTTCGTGCATTTTCTTCTTTCTTTACAATGTCTTAGGCTTGGCTTTACCTACTAGATGAAGAAGGCCTGGTCAAAGAATCATGGGATAATCTGTGCCATATTGAGCAGTATTGGTTGGGTCTCCAAATTTTGCTTTTATTTGGGTTTTTTCTAGTTTTTATTATTGTGAGCCACCCAAAGTGATGGTGCATAATACGAACCGAAATATAATTCAAGAAACAAATACATAAATAAAATTGCTTAGGAATAATAGAGTGCCTTTCAAGAGGCACAGAGATGTAGAAACTTCCATTACCATAACATTTTAATTATTTTTTAAGGCAAATAACCTGCCTGGTTATGCTGCAGGATGATTGTCCATCATGCAAACTCTGATGGTATCCTTAGTGTAAAACTGGATTTCATTTAGGGTGCTCTGGGATGTTCAGAGCTTGGAGTCATAATTAGTAATTGTAGCCTGTCATTTTTGTTAGCATGCTGGTTGTTGTTGCTGCTACTGCAAATTCTTTGAAGATGATCTCACACAATTTGTAATCCTTTGGAGGGCAGGTGCATCTTTTCCAGCTTCCACACATATACTCAAATGTAAAATCTGGGCTTGAAGGATTTTTAAATTCAGAATTTGATTTTCAGTCGAGCTTCAAAGACCGCTGTTTTTATTCCAGCCAGGACAGCAGGATATTCAGCATCCTGGGAAGAAGACTGATCAGCAGTCACGGCAGCTACAGGCAGCTTCCCAACTATTTATATTGAGTCTCTCCCCCTCCTCCATAGAAAGATCTCTTTTGAAAGCAGTTCAAAGATTCATTTGGTGTTTCGTCACTGGGCATCTGTGACAGAACATGATGGCTGAATCGGGAGCTTGCTTCCAGGGTCTTCCAGAGCTACAGCACAAAAGCCGATGGCTTCCTATATTGTGCTGGAAGCTATCTTTCAAAGCCAAGGAAGAGGCATAGGATGGTCTTTAGTCTCTCAATCAAGGACTCCCTTTTCAATATCCAACATGGTACATTCCAAAAGGACAAACAATGAAGTGCAATCCTGCAATAGCTTGGATAATCAGATGCTTGAGGAAATCTGCTTCCCTTAATTTCATCATTCCTTTTGCCATGTGTGAAAGAAATGACAAAAGAATGCCAGCTTTCTCTTTGTTTTTTCTTTCAATGGGTCCTGCCACCTTTAAAAAAAAAGCACAGGCAGTGAATAGTATGTATTCACAAATGCAAGAATGTAGAATTTTTGATAGATAGATGATGATATAGATAAATGATAGATTGTATATAGATGACAGAGATGATGGGGGTGGGGGTGGGAAAAGAGAGAGAGAGAGAGAGATAGACAGACAGACAATTTTGTTTGAGTTTGGAAGCTAGGCAGAATCAGGTGTGACCAGGAATATCAGAACAGCAGGCTGAATTAGGAATTTGGAAAAAAAAAATCTCAGGAGGCAACAACAAACTAAATCTGCATTGCTGCGTCACTTATTTGAGGGGGACTTTAATTCCTTCAAAAAGCTTGAATTATGGAACTGTTGATGTTCATTCTCATTAGTAGAAACTTGTAGTAACATCTGGAATCTCCTTTGTGAGATGGCAATAAACTTTCATCACCTCCCTGCAATTTGGCAGATTATCTGAGCATCAGCCTTACTTTTAGGCATTTCTCCTTATGCATTTACAATAGGGACTCTCTTTGGCTATGCTAAATAAACTGGACAAAGTCAACAAAACAAAATATACAAAATTGCAGATTACCTTTTTTTACTGTAATCCCAGCCTTTAGGTTTGTTTATGGTCTATTGCACAGGTAGACCTAGAAAAACATGGTTTATATTTAAAGTTAAAGGTACTATATGTAGGTTGCTTAAATGAACTTCACTAGGAAGGGAGTCATGTTATGCTCTGAAAAATGAAGAGTTTCTGCCTTCTGAGACATGAACAGAACATGATCACACGCTTGTACCTTGCTGGCTGGCAATTAGAACAGGCTTGTGTGGGAAATGGAAGAAATATTTTGGTAGTTTGACTTTAATAGTAAATGATGAACAATTTTGAATTTGTCCATTTACCTATAAGGAACCAGGACCAGAATGGGTGAATATTATAGATAATGCAAATTCTTACTTCTGGAAACTTGCTTGCTGATTTTTCACCATTTATATGTGTGAACTTGTCACCATTCAATTCATTCTTTTAAGCATATCTTAATAATATACAATACAATACAATAATACAATAATTATATTATACAATAATTTTAGAGCCACACACATCAGCATATCATTCAGTCTAATAAAACAGCTTTATCTACATACACATTCATATCCCTAACCAATATGTTTTAACATTGTCACAAGGATTCGCTTATTATTCATTCATAAATAAATTTAATAGTGAGGGGGACATCCTCATCTTGAGTGTTGAAATATTTATTAAATATTCCATTTAGTCCAATGCATGCTTTATTTCTATCATACACTACTCACATTCAGTACCAAAATTCCAGTTCCACATTCAAGTGAAAAAGTCTGTAAATCAAGCTTATTCACATTTTCATACACTTTGTATATGAAAAATGTATAATATGCTTTCTCACACTCCTGCAATCTTTAGTGACCAGCAGAAGAGCAACATTCTGTTTTGCACACCCCCTGCCTGACATAAAGCTGTATTGCAGCACCAAAGTTTGCTTTGCTCTTTTATCTTCTCCCAAATGGAATTTTGCCAAACATCTTCCCAGATGAATTTTACTAATTAGGCCCCCTGTTGTTTTTAAATTCACTCTTACTACTTCTCCATTTGCATACAAAAACAATTATAGCACTTTTCCAATGATCGGACACAGCTGCAATCTTCACTTTAAAGAAATTGTACAGGCACTCCATAAACAAACTACATCCATATTTCAGTGTTTCTCCAGTTATACCATCTGCATTTTCTAATAACAGCTTCATACATCAACACTGTTATTTATTGATTCCTTCCACACTGTGAAAAGACAACAGCCTGTTTTTTGTTATCTGTCTCCTTCACTTCCAGGTTCATCTGGCAGTTTCAGTTTGCCTGCTTTGTCTAATATCTACTTCAGCGGCATATGTGTAAGGATATCAATTATTTGATATCAATTATCATATTATTTGATCCTGACAACATGAATAAACCTCTATCACAACTGCTAAAGGCTAAAAATGAACAGTTCAAGTTGAGATCAAAACTCAAACTTGCACCATAACCCCTGTTGGTGTGTTCAGGAATTATTACAGGTAATCCTTGACTTATATTCTTTTAGTGAGCATTCAGGTTACAACAGCACTGGAAAAGTGGTTATGATTGTTTCTCATACTCTCTCACATTCCCATAATCACATGATCAAAATTTGGGTGCTTGGCAACTGGTATGTACTCACAACAGTTGCAGCATCCAGGGGTCTTGACAGCATCATTTGTGACTTTCCCAGCTGCCTTCCGACAAACATAATCAATGGAAAAGCTGGATTCATTTTTCAACAGTCCAATTCATGTAATATCCATGGCAAAATTGTTGTAAAATTGAGTGTGCCTCACTTGACAATTGCCTTGCTTAGCATTGGAAATTCTGATCTCAGTTGTGGATGTACTTCAAGTCAAGAGCTACCTGAAAAAGTCTTGAGAGAACAAGCTCAGGGAATATAGCAAGTGAAATATTTTGTATTTTGACCATACTATTGCCAGGCCTATGTGGATGGTTTTCATCTGAGTCACAAACCTTTCTCTATCTCTAGATTGCCTCAGGCAATTGTAATTCAAGTGGAAGCTAGATCCTGTAGTTTTCAATTTTAATCGCGATTCCTTTATTCAGCAGAATAGAATGGACTCAGTGGCCTAAATCCAATCCAGTCATCCAATCCAATCCCACCTCTGTGATTTCTCCAATTTTAATTTCATTATTTTGTCCTTTTTAAAAGCTCTCATGACAGAAGGTTTTCCCAGATATTGAGGACAAGAAGGCCAGACTTTGTCCTAGTGATACATCTCAAGGTCTTCCATTCTTCTACTTCCAGCTTCTGGTTATTTAAGAAGAAAATTTATGGCTAGGCTTAGCTTTTGCCTTGAAATGATAGAGTTCTAAGGAAAATGCATGGAATCTTTTTTACAAACAAGGATAGGGTGTTGGTGGTAGGTAGGCACAAGAGGAATTATACTACTATGGTTGTTCTATGTCTATTTTTGAATCACCATTTAGCTATAATCTCAACCCCTTTACTGGGTTGAGCACCCAGTTACATGTGTGAAATAAATTATCCCAGAAATAGCTGCTCAAATTTTACATAAAATAAATGCACCACAATTCCAGAATGTAACAAAATTCAAACCCTCTAAAAAACATTAAGATGCTTTAATTGTCAATTAAAAGCTAGCTGATGAGCATTATGCTTCTTAAAAGTAGGCTAATGCTCACTTTTAGTCAATGACATCAGAACCTTTTCAGTACAGGTTAAAGCCCATGTCACACTGCACCAATGGATGGAAAGAGGATGTAAAACGGAGAAAAACACTTGCCATCCGTTGGTTAATGCGATGCTTCCATTTTGTACTCACTGCCTCCGTTTTTCTTCATCTCTATCTGTCCAGCATCCGTCTACTGATATTTCATCCGCTCAAAAAGTTTTGAGCTGCTCAAAACTTTTTGAGCGGAAAATGTATCCAACGCGTCCGTTCTGCATCCGCTAGGCATACGGGGAACATCCGTTCTGCATCCGTAGTCATCCGTTACGCGTCTGCTACATCCACTAGGCATCCGCTGCACATCCGCGCAACTCAAATCCGCTCCAGCAGAAAGAGGACACAGTGAGGAAGCAGAACGGACACGGAACGGACGTGCAGCGTTAGTAGCACGGACGGAGAAAGGATGAAAGCGGATGAAGCTTGCAAAGAAAGCATTTCAAACAGAAAAAACGTTCGCAGAGGGGACCTATCTCAGATATTAAGGATGTCTAGAGGATGCCTAGAGGATGCAAAAGGACACATAGGGGAAAACCTATATTGCCGATAAAAAGGGGGAGCAACTCACCTGGATCTCACTTTCAGACCAGCAGCCCTGCTGTGCAGACCTCTGCAGCCTTCATCTGCCTCTTGCTCTTCCACAGCATCCAGTCATGTCCACCATGGATCGTAACACAGTCCTTTTGGTAGCCACCATTGTTCGGCAACAGTGCAAAGCCATCTACAGGCTCTTTCAACTCTACTACGGGAAGAAAAGGAGGGCCAAGAAGCGTCTGGGTCCAAAGATGGATCGGGAGAAGAGCAGAGTAAGGACTGCAAAACAAGCTGATGGTGGAGCTCAGGAACGAAGACCCTTGTGCATTCCAGAACTTCATGAGGATGCCTCCAGCCATGTTTGATGAAGTTGTGGAACGGCTGACACCCAGGTTGACCAAGCAGAGCACCAACTTCCGGCCCAGCCTGGACCCTGGGCTCAAGGTGGCACTGCCTCTGTGCCACCTGGCCTCAGGGACCACCTCCAGGAGCATGCAGTACGGCTGGAGGGTGCCACACAACACCATCAGCATTGTGGTCAGAGAAGTGGTGCAGGCCATCATTGAAGAATACCTGGAGGAGCTCCTCCAGTGCCCCTCCACTGAAGAAGGATGGAAGAAAGTTGCAGAGCAGTGGTATCAGAAGTGGAACTTCCCCCACACCGTTGGAGCCATAGATGGGAAGCACGTGGCCTGCAAATCTCCACCCAACACAGGGTCCACTTATTTCAACTCCAAGGGCTACTTCAGCATCGTCCTCTTCGCCATGGTCGATGCTGACTACAAGTTCATGTACATCGATGCTTCAGGCAACGGCTCATCTTCAGATGCCCAGGTATACAACACCAGTCACCTCAAGGAGGGGCTGGAATGCAACCTCATCATGGGCTTTCCAGATCCAGAACCCCTGCCCAACGACACGCAAGATGTGCCCTACTTCATCATGGGGGATGACGCCTTCTCCCTCAGAACCTACCTCATGAAGCCCTACACTTCCAGATGCCTCACCCATGAAGAGAGGATCTTCAACTACAGGCTGTCCAGGGCAAGGCGGGTGGTGGAGAACACCTTTGGCATCCTGGCCAACAGGTTCCAGGTATTTCTCACCACCATGCAGCATTGCCCAGAGACCGTGAGGAGGATCATGGAAGCTTGCTGCATCCTGCACAATCTCATGCGCACCCGCTACCCAGTCTTGCAGAATAGGCTTGTGGACCTCCAACAAGGCAATGGGGACATGGAGCCTGGGGAATGGAGGCAAGGGCGAAACCTGATAGACACTGAGGATGTGCAAGGCCCCAACAAAGCCTCACGTGAAGGGAAGAAGCAGCACAACCTCCTGAAACACTGGTGGAACTCCCCAGCTGGAGCAGTGGAGTGGCAAGACAGGTTGATAGATGATTAATGGATGCTTCCTTCAGCCTGTCTCATCACACTGATGAGATTGGGCCATGTATGTTGGGTGGGCCTACAATGAACAGGGCATTTAATAAAGAGTTGTGTTTATGTTGACATGTGTGGATCAATGATTACATTAGTATTGATAATGAAGGGCCATAGGTGTGGCACCTGGGAGGGAGGACCATACAGTCCCACTATGCTTGCACTGGAGGTTTATCTATCCCCACAGCTATCTCCACCCATCCCACAGATATCCTAACCCATCCCACAGGTATCCCTGCCCATCCCAAAGCTATTACCCATCCCAAAGGTATCCCTGCCCACCCCACTGCTATCCTTACCCATCCCACAAGCATGCAAAAGCTTAAACCATTTTTAAAAGTTTCCACCAAGACTTTATTTACAAAAATAAATGAAGCAAGTGTGTGAAGCAAAGATAATCATTATTAATAACAAGCTGTAAAAGAAAAATGACCCAAGTCAAGTGTCCAAATAAAGTCTACAGGTAGCCACCCAGTCTCTGGCACTCTTCTCTGTCACTCAGAGGTGTGCCCAGTCTCAGGGGTGAAGGGTACAGGTGCTGTGGAGGTGGCTGCTACTGGAGTGCTGGTCTGAAGCGCCACTGGGGTGCCTGGCCCCAAGAGGACAACAGGTGACAGTGTGTCGAGGAAGCTCTCAGACAGCTGACTCAGCCCCGTGATGTTGAGAGCTCCTTCCTCCATGCCATGGGGTGTCAGCCCCAGTACCGACGACAGATGTACTAAGGCCGGGCTTGGCTGTGGGGTGGAGGAAGGAGCAGTGTAGTGGGGCTGTCTGGTCTGCAGCTGGGTGAGGACTGGCGTGGGAGGCATCATTGATGTGGGTGGAGTCGGTGGCATCGGTGGCATTAGTGGAACCGGTGGCAATGGTGGCGTCCGATGAGTCTGTGCCTGGACTGGGAAGGGCTGCTGCTTGTGCTGCTGGACCTCCTGGTAGCCGTAGCCCTGGTAGGTGAGGGGCTGTGGGAAGCCTTGGAATGGGTGGGACATCACCTGGGGTGGAGGAGCAGACCTGGACTGGGTGGGAGCAGGTTCATCTGGATCTGGAGGGTTGTGAAGCAGCTCGGTGATCTGGTCCTTCACCACCTGGTACTGGAGTTCCACCATGTCCGTGAGGGTCTGGTTGACATAGGTGAGGAAGGGCTTGCGGTTGGAGGATGAGGTGTGGACCAGAGAAAGGATATCTATGCTGCTCCTGATGGTGCCTCTTATCTCCAGCAGGACAGTGTGGCTCTGCCCCTCCTGTCTGGCTCTCTGCCTTTCTATGGAGGAGGAGCTGGGGGTGGATGCGGGTAGGACTGTGGTGGAAGTGCCCTCTCCTTTCTCCCACTGCACCAGGGAGTCCTCCACGTGCTCCGCCATGGTTAGAACAGCTGTCCGTGGGTTCTCCATTGTGGCATGCTCCACAGACACCTGCCTGGAGACAGGAGCTGACTCTCGGCCGGAAGAGGACTGGCTCTCTGCAGGCTGCCTGAGAGAGAGGGTTGTGAGAGGGGCTGCTCCTCGGTGGTGGATCTCACCCTCCAGGAAGCTGCCCTTGGCCATGACGTAGGTCTCTCTGTCCGTCAGCTTGACCGCGGCCTGGCCAGATTTCTTCAGGTGCAGCTTCCCATACCAGGTGTGCATGTGCTTCCACCAGCCAAGGACCACCTCCGAAGTGTAGCCCAGGCTCTCCGCCTTCTCTCTCCAAGCAGCCTGCTTCCTTTTGGTGTCCCTGTAGAGCCTGTGTCCCTTCCGCCATAGACAGTCATTCTCTTTCAGCCACTCCAGCACCTCATCCTCAGGTTCCTCCTCGATGGAGTATTTCCTCCTCTCCCGTTCTCACATATGCCTCTTCCTCCCTTTAGCAGGACCATAAGGGCCCTCATCAGAGGGGCTTCCAGGTTGTAGGGACTGCTCCTCCACACCACCAGCAGCAGCAGCACTAGCAGGATCATCATCAACAGCAGCAGCAGCAGCAGCAGCAGCAGGACCAGGATCAACAGCAGCAGAGTAAGCACCAGCAGCGCCAGCAGGACCAGGAGCACGAGCAGGACCAGGAGCACGAGCAGGACCAGGAGCATGAGCAGGATGAGCAGGACGAGCAAGACCAGGAGCACGAGCAGGACCAGCAGGACAAGCAAGACCAGGAGCACCAGCAGGACCAGCAGGACCAGCAGGACCAGCAGGACCAGCAGGACGAGGAGCAGCTTCAGCAGAGTAAGCACCAGCAGAAGCACCACCGCCATAAGCAGAATCAACAGCTCCTCCAGAAGCAACATCAGCAGAAGCACCACTGCCAGAAGCAGCATCAGCAGAGTAAGCACCAGCAGAAGCACCACCGCCAGAAGCAGCATCATCAGCTCCTCCAGAAGCAGCATCAGCAGAGTAAGCACGAGCAGAAGCACCACCGCCATAAGCATCATCATCAGCTCCTCCAGAAGCAGAAGCAGCAGTAGCCCCAGCCCCAGAAGAGCGAGCCTGTGCTACAGAAGCCCCAGCAGAAGCAGAGTGAGGGCCAGGGGATGGGAGGGTTGCCCTGTCCCTCTTGCCAGGGCTGGCAGCAGATGGCTGAGGCTTCCTCTTCTTCCCCATGGTTGTGGGGTTGCTGGCTGGCAGCAAGGCTGGCAGGCAGGCAGGCAGGCAGGCTGGCAGGGAGGCTGGCAGCAAGGCTTCCAGGTAGGCAGGCACCAAGGCTGGCAGGCAGGCTGGCAGGCAAGGCAGGCAGGCTGGCAAGGCAGGCAGGCAGTCAATGTGTCTGGAAGCAGGTCTTTCATCTGAATGGTGACCTGCTTGGGAGCTGCTTCCCTTTATATCCGCGGGGCTGACGCAATGCATCCTCCCCGCATGCGCAGTGAATGCTAGGCATCCTCTAGGCATCCTCTAGGCTTCCGCTAGGCTTCCGCTCTGTATCCGCTCTGCATCCGCTTCATCCGCTCGGCGTCTGCTCTGCATCCGCTCTTTCTGTTCTGCGTCCACTTTGCTGCAGTCCCCCGGAAGCCTTGTGGATGTGCCATCCGCTCCCATCTGCTTTCATCCGCTAGGCTTCCGTGGAACATCCGCTTTCCATCCACCCTGCATCCTCTCCCCATCCATTCCTGTCCGCTCTGGTTATGCAAATTTTTGCCCCTTTTGAGAGCGGATAACAACGGATGGAACATTTTTCTCGTCCGCTGTGTCCTTTTTACAAACGTTTTGCATCCGTCGGCCAGTGTTACAGGGCCTTAAGCTTCATTAACATTTAAGTGTGACCAACACCAGGAAATTCTAGACTACAGGCAATAATGGAAAGTTGGAGGGGAAAAAAATCTGGAACCCATTCTATAAAGTATTGGATGTGTCCATATAGACAACAAGAATCAGGTTCATCTCAGAAAGAACTTTATCTTTAATGTCTGAATCAGTAATTTCCATTTTAATTTATTTAGTGTATGGCATACATGGACTTGCAATATATATTAACATTTGATGTAGATTAATAAAACAGAATAAAATAAAATAATGTTGAAAGATCTATATTCAAATAGCAATGTCTAGGACATCCAACCATTAAAACATAGCATCATTTATATGAAAAAAAAAATCAGAAACTGGACTGGTATATAGTATCCTAAACTTACAGCAAGTTATTATGTGAGCTTTTAATGGGTATTGACTATGCACTTGGAAATATATTTTAAGCACATGCAGATGAGATCTAAACTGTGAATGAGCCAATTCAGAAATATGCAGATTTATACCACACATGTTAAGGATGCTGGCTACTCCAAGATGATTCCCTACATCCACCATACTTATAAAGGTCAACTTCATGTTTTGTTCAGCATGGTCACCATTTCCATAATGCAGCCAAAAGAGACTTGTGGCTCACATAAATACCAAGTAGAGCTTCAATTGCACTCTTGCAGCTGCTGCCTTGATTTTTGTTTGTCATACCCTGAAAATGTTCCTGGTCCTCAGGGGTTCTGTGGTACTCCTGAGAAATGAGTCCTGTTTCCTCATTTCTTTCATATATCCCTTAATCAGGCACATAGGAATGCCACTTCTGCAACTGACATGGTAACTTCCTTTCCATCGTTAACCAATGTCTGTGGGAGAAAGCTAAAAGAATATGCACCCTTCTCTATATATGCACTGCATCCTATTCCTTGGTCTCTTTCCTCACTGTTCTTCCAAAGATCTATAACATCCATTGCTGCACAAGTTTAAAACCAAATACAGTTTCTACTCAGCAACTCATGATTTAAAAGATAGGACATGAAAGGCAAAAAGGGAGTCAAAGAGATCCTGCCCACAAGATAGCTTATTGCTCTGTGTAAAAAAACATAGCAATATACTTCAAGGCTTTTAAAGAGTGCAATGGCTGGAATTTGGTAAGATTAAGATGCTGGCCGTCTCTCCAGTTTTAAAACAGATAAGCTGAGGAGTGAGTTGGCAGGATTTAATGTCAAATGATTGGTAGGCTTCTGGAAGATAACCTGATTTCTGTCAGGAGAGTTAACAAGGCAGCTGTTACCTTACCCCAAATCCTCTTCTGGAGAGCTTTATAGCTGAATGAGCTCACTTGCTTGACTTGCTTATGGTCTTGCTCTGTGAACATCCATGTGTCAGGATGAAATTTAGTAGATTTGGAAACTCTGGGTCTAAAAGTCATGAGGACTTGTTATTAAATCTACATAAATATGTCAGTACAGTTATGCCTTTTTTCACATACTTTCTTCAATAATATGTTTTCCATTATTTTATAAGGTACAAATTGCCATCTTATTTAGGGATACAGGTTTAGCTTGGAAGCTTAGGATAACAGAATTGGAAGGGACCTTGGAGGTCTTCTAGTCCAACCCCATGCTCAGGCAGGAAGCCCTACACCATTTCAGACAAATAGTTGTCCAATCTCTTCTTAAAAACTTCCAGTGTTGGAGAATTCACAACTTCTGGAGGCAAGCTGTTCCACTGGTTAACCCTAACCCTAACTGTCAGGGAATTTCTTCTTAGTTCTGGGTTGCTTCTCTCCTTGAGTAGTTTCCATCCATTGCTTCTTGTCCTACCCTCTGGTGCTTTGGAAAACAGGGTGACTCTTTTCTTGGTGGCAACCCCTGAGATATCGGAACACTGCTATCATGTCATCCCTTCTTTTCATTAAATTAGACATACCCAATTCCACCAACTGGTCTTTATATGTTTTAACCTTCAGTCTCTTAATAATCTTTGTTGCTCTTCTCTGCACATTTTCTAGAGTCTCAACATCTTTTTTACATCGTGGTGGCCAAAACCAGATGAAATATTCCAAGTGTGGTTTAAAAATATCGAGGAAGGAAGCAATGACAAATCACTTTTCTACTGTTGCCAAATCAATGGAATGGAATCTGTCCATGTGACGACCAGGAGTTAAGCTTTACTTGAAGTTCTTTTTACCTTTTATAGGAGTAGGATTTCTGTGTCAGGGAGTTGTAATGGGTCTCTTAAAGAGTTATGTTTTTCATGAATAGTCCCTAATATATCTGCTTGAGAAAATCTTCATTCTCAATTGAAACAACTTATGAAAACTGTAAAACATTTTTAACACCATAGTATTTATTAGCTTCTGAAACAATACACATTCACATACTTGAGAATACAGTACATTTGGCACAGTAATAATGGCTACAGTGAAATAACCCTAATGAATGGCAAGAGATTTAAATTACAACTGTAGGAAAAAGTCTGTACAAAGAAAATCTCACAATTGAAGAAAAAAAATGAAAATAAAGCAAAAATACTACCTGGTCCTGTAACACTCAGTATTTTTCCCAAGAACTATTCTCCACTAAATTTCAAATAAGGCATTTTTTAAAAAGCCTTTCTAGAGAGACAGAAGTAGTTTTATTGTAGAGGGAGAGGTAATATTGTCCCCATGAACAGTGACTTCCAAAAAACAAAGCAAGAAAAAGTGGTCTGCTGTGATTTCTTTCCATTTTTCCATTTAGCATTGTGCACACTTTTTACGCATCCTTCTTATCGTTCCAGAAAGTCAGGGGCAAAGCTTTACAAAAAGGAAAAACTTTTAATCACTTACAAATTTTTTGAAAGTTTGAGAAAAATGAGGAAACTGCTGAACGGAATGGTTCAGGAACAGAATTCGCCTACATGCTGATGGCAGCAAGAGGTTTTGCACACAAGCAAACTGCTTCAGCTCTGTTGGCTTTTAGTGCAGCTAGTGCCATGCCTCCTCTTTAGTGGCCATGCATGCTAATAGATTCACCCATTTCCATTAAAAAAAAAAATCCGGACATTAACCTAGATAATTCAACATACATTCAGGTTCAGGTATCATGATACAGCCTGAGATACATCTGTTAGCCACATACCTGCCATGGGCAAAATCCATCAAAGTTTAATTGCATGGGTTTCTATTGCAGGATCAAGGTGGACTTCAGGATTACAGCTGAAATATCTTTGCATACAAAAACATTATTTTTTTTTCCTATTCAGCATCCTAGAGAGAGAAATGCAGGAACTGCAGAAATATTTGTCAGAAATAGTGCATGCCAGGAAAGGAAAGTCATATACTCCACAATTTTGCTTACAGAAGCTTTGTGGAATGCATGTTTTAGTCTCTTATAAAGAACCACTAATCTCCATTTTGTATAAAGACCTTGCATGCCATGCAAACAAGACTGCACTGGACAATCATTCTGCAGTTTAGCCAACCTACAAACAGTTTTGGGAAGCCTTTTGCAATTTCCAGAGTTTTTATTCACCTATGGAAAACACTGCTTAGCTTTGTTCATTTTTGCACTGGATGAACTTCATATGAAGTTCATTTCATAAGAAAAATATACAGAACAGGTATGACACTCCAAAAACTAAAGGGCATTTTTACACTCTTTCCTTCTAAAATGAAAATTCAATGAGATGATGCATCCTTTGCGATATTTCTGTGCTTTCGCTCTAGAAGCCAGAGGGTGAGGAGATGGGGTTTCTTCCCCCTTCCCCCCAGCCCCTTAGTTTTGATTAGAAATAAAATAAATTATTTAACAATGTTTGATACTTTATTACTTTGGTAAGCCAGACAACACATGACTTGGTATAGCATATTTAATATTCTGAAATCCTCATTAATACACACATACATATATGTATATATATTTATATATAATAATAATAATTACACCTGAGTTTTAAAAAAAAAACACAACATAAGGAAATTAAGTATCTTTGTCACCAAAAGTGGCTCTGAACAGCCGTACATAAAACTGATGTAACCTAATCTGTCCCTTTATAAAGATGACTTGCGTCACCTGTTCAAGCTACTTTTTGAGGCCTGGAAATTGCTCCACGAGGCTTCTTGCGACATTATGCAAAGTTACAAGCCACATGGGAGAAGTCCACAATGAGTGCCTTTTCTGGAAATTGGGGTATAGTGTCTATATGCTATGGATTGTATGCCTGGAGGCAATCCTGCTTTATTGGTGGGATCCTTTGGACTCCTCTGAAGGCACCAGTCTGCAGCAATTTGACCAATTTTATCTAAGTCTAGTTCTTTGTAATTTACCACATGACAGTTTATATGACAGATTATCCTTGCTCAAACTGCTGACAAAGCATTTTTAAGAGGGGCTTCAGAGCAGGCTCCTGTAGCTGTCCATGGATACCCAGTTCAGATACTGTTCCTATCTACTAGCATGGAAGGACACTTTTGATGAAGAAACCTTTCTGCAACAATTTTCTTCTCATAGAGATCACATGAGATGGGGCATGTGTCTGAAAGATGTGCTTTGGTCAATAGTGGTTGCTTTCCCCCCTCTCCCCGCTCTCTCTTCCATTCCATATACAGTTTAAGAGAACTATACAGAAGAATCAGTACAGCTTAATATAAGTTTACATCTGTCCTATAGCGAAAAAAAGAGAGGGAAATTCATCTTTGACAATAACTTGAACCAATACACAAACAGAGTATTGCACATGGACATAATCATAATTATTCTTTCGTAGGCTAATTTTAATAATATGCCTGAACATGCAGCAGTTGATACCTCTATATTCATCGAGTCCCACAGGCCTTGCAATAAACATCTATGTACATATCTCACTTGCACAGAGAGAGAGAGAGAGAGAGAAATAGAGAGGGGGAGGGAGAGAAAGAGAGAAAAGAAGAAAGGAAAAGTTAGGAAAATGCTTGATGATTGCCACTCTATCTCCCCATATCCAAAAGTCAGGCTCCATAGCCAATACACTTTATGCATAGACAATGCACTTTATTAATATTTTTTCAGAGAAAAAAGGCATATACTACAATTAGGAATGGTCAAATAACAAGTGTTAAATGACTAAGGAACTGTTCAGAAGAAAATTACAACCAATTCAAACTTTTATGTAAATTTTACAATAAAGTGTCTATGGGGCTTCACTTTTGGTACACCCTGTATGTAAGTGTGCATGTATGTTTGTGTATGTGTGTGTATGAAAATCCAAGTGCAACAAATAAAAAGGATTCCCTTAACTGCTCATTCAGTGTATACATATATACATATACATACATACATGCATGCACACACACACACACACACACACACACACACACACACACATATATATATATCTTAAGTTTTCGCGGGTAGTTACATGCATGGTATTCAGCTTTGTTCAGGTATTTTCCCACATCATGATAGTTGTGTTTTTAAAGTTGTAGCAACGTTTCGGCAGAATCTCATCTGCCATCATCAGGTTTCTGTATTGTGTTCATCTGAGAGTCAGACTTTCACTGAGAGTCAGAAAGACTGACTCTCAGATGAACACAATATAGAAGCCTGATGATGGCAGATGAGATTCTGCTGAAACGTTGCTACAACTTTAAAAGCACAACTATAATGATGTGGGAAAATACCCGAACAAAGCTGAATACC
>BLBF01000018.1:49121709-49198833 GCA_015471245.1 Laticauda colubrina | reverse complement strand
CTCTCTCTCTCTCTCTCTCTCTCTCTCTCTCTCTCTCTCTCTCTCTCTCTCTCTCTCTCTCTCTCTCTCTCTCTCTCTCACACACACACACACACACACACACACACACACACACACACACTTCATACAGGAGAAGATGAGAAAAGAAGGTGGCCAAGTGAGGATGCAGAAGCAAAGAATGGTCCTGGATAATTAGCTTTTAATTGAGAAGTTGGAAGCAAAATGATGGTATTTATAACTTAAATTATACCACACTGCACCAATCTGGATAAATGAATGATGAATTCAAACAGAATTTGTCTGGAAATGACATAATGGGTTGATTACAAATATACGAGTGAAGCATATGATCCCAATTATTGATGGTGAATATGACATGAGATAAGCAAAATCTCACAAATTCACAGTTTTTGCACCTTTAGGATCTAGCGGTGATTGTTTTTCACAGACAGAACTTTTACAACTGTGTGTGGAAGATCCACCACCTACAGTCCTGATATACCTAGTGCCAATTTTGACCATGATGGAAGTTATTCTGAACATATCAGTAAAATTGGCATACAGTGTGATTGTATCTATTTAGTATGCTTACTACAATGCAGTTTCTCTAAATTTTATGCTAATAAATGAACCTTCAATGAAGTGCTTCCTGTTCCAGATTTGTTCTTCCACAGGAGAAACTTACCTCTTGAAACATCTTTAGTTTTTAGGTTTCTAAAACATAAGTTTTCAGAGAATGACACAAACTCCCAATGTACTCTTCCCAATGTTTATCTTAGCTTGACAGAGACTCAAAATATCTACATACAAGAGTCATGATGGCTCAGTGGTTAGAAAGTAGTGGTTAGAATGCAGGATAACTTTGTCCACAGCCAGGAGTTCGATCCTGACTGGCTCAAGGTTGACTCAGTCTTCCATCCTTCCGAGCTCAGTAAAATAGAACCCAGATTGTTGGGGGCGATATGCTGACATTTGTAAACCATTTAGAAAGTGCTGTAAAGCATTATGAAGTCATAAAGAAGCATATACGCTTATACTATTATTATATAACCCATCCCAGTCAAGCGTAAAATCCTAGTTGTAGCATAAAAGGGAAAGAGATGGATATCCAATTTTCCAAATATCCCCTTCTCATTGCAGTCCCTTTCTATACCTTTAAAAAACTTGTTATGAAGCCACCTCTCAATTATTAATTTACTGAATCTAGAAAATATGACAGCTAGCAGATAAATGTTTTACTCCTTCTCTCTGCTTCTGAAAGCAAGCCATGGATTATTTTCTGAAGTAGGCATGAGTTTTTGAGAGGACCTTGTTAGGAATATAAATCACCTAACAGATATTTGGGTTAGAAATATATAAACCGGGATAGACATTTTAATACTGTCTCTTTAAGGGAATGCAAGAGCATGCAATTGGGTATGATTTCTCAAATGGCCTTAAGATGGAGCCAGAAGCCTGGATTGTTTTAGTCTGAGTCTCAGAAGAGAGTGTGAGTGTATCTTTGTTTCCTTCTGTTGGAAAGTATTGCCATTGCTCCATTTCTTCTAATTGACTGATATTTACTGGATTTAATGTAAGTCTGATACTGAACTGCTTTTGACACTGGAATTTGATATTTGGCTTATCCCTGGATTGCAAGACTGACTGATTTACTTGTGAATGACTTTGGACTGTGTTTGGACTTTGCTTAAACCTTTCTGGAAGTAAAAACCTACATTTACTGCACAGTGTATCTGTGTGCTCTGTGTGTATTATTCCAACATTACTCTCTATATGTCTCCCTGTATGCGCTCAGTCTCCTAATGGGGAATTACCTCAACAGGCCTAATAGGTTATGGCTGGATCATTACAGATATGTCTTATGACAACTGAGCCTAAAATCTCTGCTGCTATGCAAGACAGTTATTAAGTGAACATTACCCCATTTTATGACCTTTCCACAGTTGACTTTGCTTGTCAGGTGGTCACAAAGGGTGATAACATGACCTGGGACACTGCAACATCATAAATACATGCAAATTGCCAAGTGCAACAACCAACCATAAGTCACTTTTTTCAGTGCCATTGCAACTTTGAATTGTTACTAAATGAATAGTTCTAAGTTAACAACTACTTGAATATGTTCACCTTTTGTACACTATAATCTCAAATGGTTTTACTACAATTACTGAAATAAAAAAGGACATCATTTGATTAAAAATCTCCCAAGCAAGAAGAAATCACAGTGTTTTTATTATAATTCAATAGAGAATTAAGCACAGAAATATAATTACTAAAACTGGAGTTTGTAATGTTTCCAAGGAAATTCTTCCCACATAAACTTTCTTGCAACTATTAGCATTGTATATCCCACAATTTGTAGAAAAATGAATGAATTTGCATGGACTTTGAAAGCATGTATAAAACATGCATTACCTCAGAGATCTTTGTACAACCTTCATGACAGACTTCTTCAAAATGATGCTTTTCAAAAGTTTTCAAATACAATTTCTTATCTAACAACTATGGGAACATTAATTAAAAACAGGGAAGGTACCATTACAGTATTTATGTATACAATGTATATCCCATAATTTTTTATTGTTGAAAACCATCACATGTTAAGAGAGACTACTTTGGACACTGAATTTGGAGAACCCAGAGGATTTTTTTTTTATCCCACTGAAAATTTCCAATGTTTCCCTGTGTTCTTCCAGTATTCTTAAGAAAACAGATTTTCATAACTTTGAGGAAAACTGTCGTACTAGAAGGTTAAATAAGATTGTTCTGTTCTAGCTCACAATTACAAGATAAATTTGTGATGCACTCAGTGCAATATTGCCTTTTCATATTTCTTGCCCTGTTTCATATTCGTAGTTGATTCAGAACAACCAATCAACTGCAGCAAAGTTCTTTTTCCTATTGTGTTCCACATATTTTACATCTATTGCATTTTTGTTTTATACCTATAGTGCAATTACATATACTAAAAAGACATATATTAAGTCTTCTGGCTTGAGGGAGGAGCATAACTTCAATCCATACCTCAACACTGTCTTTACTCAAGTTTGCACCTTGTTGCTTGCTTTCCCTTGAAAATGTTCTACTTCTTTCTTATAAAAGTGCCACTAGCCTCTGTCTGCAGCTTCTGATTTCAGAAAGCAGATATAGGGTCTCACCTAGCTTTTGGTTTCAACTGAATAGTCCTTAAATCTATTGGATATCTGGATTTGTTTTGGGCTGTGCCTACCAAAAAGCTGGGCTAATACTGGTGATTTTGGGGCTTTGGCCACTCTTTCTGAAACAAACTATAACTGTACTTCATTTGTGAGACATTATTTTACTGTGTGTTAAATAGAGTAAGTGATCCCAGACTTGAGATCTAAAGAAGACTTATAAGAAGCAAGAAATGAAGATGAGATTAATGATACATTTAAGGTGAGATAGGAACTTATGGGGAAATCTAAAGCTAAAAGAGAAAAGAGAAGAAAAAGAAAAATGCTGTTCAAAAAGGAGCTGTATCAGGTAACCAACATGAAAGTCTCACTTAATTGGATTTGGAATATTTCTCGTAAATGAAGTCACATAAAGTAAAAAAAAATTTTTTTGGCTGAAACTGACCCATTTATTTGCTGCTCATAATGATTATTTTAAAACATTGCCACTGACATTATTCATAAAATTTTGCAAGATCAGATAAAATAGCACTATTCTGAACTACAAGGCTAAGATACATAATAATATACAGAAAGCATATACAGAACAGATTATGTTCTTTGTTTTGCAAAAGGCAGGAGATGACTCAAACACTATGAAGTAAGAAACTGAGCATGGAGACAATGTGGAGTGGATAAATGGGAAAGGTTAAGTACTTCTGCTGAACTAGCATACACAACCATCCTTCATAAAGTCATGTACTAAGGAAAAAAAATGGGACAGCCAAAACCAAATCGGTAATAATTCTTTTTCTTTATAAAATGTGCACAAAATTAACTCTGGCACTAATTTGATAATATTGTATATTATCAAATATATTTATAATATATTTATAATCAAATGTTTATAATATTGTATTTTATAGAAGTATATTTAGAATAGTAATGTCCATTTTTTTCTCTAAGGAGTTCAAGGCAATATAGGTGGTATTGTAGCACTTATGCTTCTCAAGTTCATTTGCTTGATTTAGGCAGAGAATTGCTCTTTTAAAATGACGATTCACTATTTTTCTTCTTTGAGTTGAACTCAACTCTTGGTAACTTCATGGATGTATCCTTATAAGTCTTCCCTGCAACAAAATTCAGATGATTGCTGTTCTTGGATAGTGTGGTTTTTTTAAAAAACTTTCCAGTCTAACCTACAGCCAAGGAATCTTCTAGTGGTCTCTCCTGTGGTACTAACCACATTGGTCCTTCTTAATATTTCAAGAATAATCAAGACTGACTAGATGCTGCCACCTCGCTGAGCATGTCCCTGATTATTGTAAAATATGTACAACCTACATGTTATACTTCCTAGACCCATATCAGCTTTGAAGAAATTAGATATTCATGTAAGCTGCATTAAGCTCCTAGAAGAAAGGTATGATATATATCTAACATATATAAGAGCCTCAGTGGTGCAATGGAGAGTGCAGTACTGCAAGCTACTTCTGTTGACAGCCAGTTGCTTATAATTTGGCAGTTTGAATCCCACCAGGCTCAAAGTTGACTCAGCCTTCAATCCTTCCGAGGTGAATAAAATGAGAACCCAGATTGTTGGGGACAATATGCTGACTCTGTAAACTGCTTAGAGAGGGCTGTAAAGCGGTACAGTATATAAATCTAAGTGCTATTGCTATATATATATATATAGCTAAATACGGAATTGAGAGTGCTTTCGCCATTTGGAATTCATTGTTGGTTTTCTTCTTCTCTGGGGAAAGCGTAACGCCCTCCAACACCGCTCCCCACTCAATCTCTTATAAGCACTTTCTATCTATAGCAAGAAGAGTTGATAGCAAGAGGAGGTGATGGAAGCCGACCTCTCAAACAGATCTCTGAAGAAGTAGAGGAAGGGATGGGTAATGTTCACTTTGCGAAATTAATTTGAATATCTCTTTCTGCTTCCCCCTTTGAGAATGTGAGTGTTTTGTAGATAGGAGGAGAGAAGAACAGTTTTCTCTTGAAATGAGGAAAAAGATAAAACTGAATTCATATCTAGAATATTTTGAGTTTGTAACTGACAAGCATGCTGTGGTTCTTTTCTTGGTCAAGCAGAATTTAAAGCCCATGTCACACTGCACCAATGGATGGAAAGAGGATGTAAAACGGAGAAAAAAGCTTGCCATCCGTTGGTTAACGCGATGCATCCGTTCTGTACTCACTGCATACGTTTTTCATACTCTCTATCCATCCAGCATCCGTCTACTGTGATTTCATCTGCTCAAAAAGTTTTGAGCTGCACAAAAATTTTTGAGCAGATGAAGTAACCAACGTGTCCATTATACATCCGCTATGCACACGGGGAACATCCTTTATACATCCGTTGTCATCCGTTACGTGTCCGCTATATCCGCTAGGCTGATGGTGGAGCTGAGGAACGAAGACACTCGTGCATTCCAGCAAATCATGAGGATGCCACCAGCCATGTTTGACGAAGTTGTGGAGCGGCTGAGACCCAGGTTGACCAAGGCAAACACCAACTTCCGGCCCAGCCTGGACCCTGGACTGAAGGTGGCACTGACTCTGCGCCACCTGGCCTCCAGGACCACATACAGGAATGTGCAGTACGCCTGGAGGGTGCCACACAACACCATCAGCATTGTGGTCAGAGAAATAGTGCAGGCCATCATCAAAGAATACCTGGAGGAGCTCCTCCAGTGCCCCTCCACTGATGAAGGCTGGAAGAAAGTTGCAGAGCAGTGTATCAGAAGTGGAACTTCCCCCACACCGTTGGAGCCATAGATGGGAAGCATGTGGCCTGCAAAGCTCCAGCCAACTCAGGGTCCAATTATTTCAACTACAAGGGCTTCTTCAGCATCATCCTCTTTGCCATGGTCGATGCTGACTACAAGTTCATGTACATCGATGCTTCAGGCAACGGGTCAGCTTCAGATACCCAGGTATACAACGCCAGTGACCTCAAGGAGGGCCTGGAATGCAACCTCATCATGGGCTTCCCAGATCCAGACTCCCTGCCCAACGACACACAAGATGTGTCCTACTTCATCGTGGGGGATGACACCTTCTCCCTCAGAACCTACCTCATGAAGCCCTACACTTCCAGATGCCTCACCCATGAAGAGAGGATCTTGAACTACAGGCTGTCCAGGGCAAGGCGGGTGGTGGAGAACGCCTTTGGCATCCTGGCCAACAGGTTCCAGGAACTTCTCACCACCATGCAGCATTGCCCAGAGACCGTGAGGAACATCGTGGAAGCTTGCTGCATCCTGTACAATCTCGTGCGCACCCGCTACCCAGTCTTGCAGAACAGGCTCGTGGACCTCCAGCAAGGCAATGGGGACATGGAGCCTGGGGAATGGAGGCAAGGGTGAAACCTGATAGACACTGTGGATGTACAAGGCCCCAACAGAGCTTCACGTGAAGGGAAGAAGCAGCGCAACCTCCTGAAACACTGGTGCAACTCCCCAGCTGGAGCAGTGGAGTGGCAAGACAGGATGGTAGATGCTTAATGGATGCTTCCTTCAGCCTGTCTCATCACACTGATGAGATTGGGCCATGTATGTTGAGTGGGCCTACAATGAACAGGGCATTTAATAAAGAGTTGTGTTTATGTTGAAATGTGTTGATGAATGGTTAAATTGTTATTGATAATAAAGGGCCATAGGTGTGGCATCTGGGAGGGTGGACTATACAGTCCCACTATGCTTGCACTGGAGGCTTATCTATCCCACTGCTATCCTTATCTATCCCACAGCTATTACCCATCCCACAGGTATCCCTGCCCATCCCACTGCTATCCTTACCCATCCCACAGCTATTACTCATCCCACAGGTATCCTTGCCCATCCCACTGCTATCCCTACCCATCCCACAAGCATGCAAAGGCTTAAACCATTTCTAAAAGTTTCCACCAAGACTTTATTGACTAAAAGAACTGAACCAAGTGTGTGAAGCAAAGATAAACTTTATTAATAACAAACTGTAAAAGCAAAATGACCCAAGTAAAGTGTCCCAAGCAAAGATAAAGTCAACAGGTAGCAACCCAGTCTCTGGCACTCTTCTCAGTCACTCTGAGGCATGCCCATGGTCTCAGGGGTGAAGGGTCCAGGTGCTGTGGAGGTGGCAGTGGCTGGAGTGCTGGTCTGAGGCACCATTGGTGTGCCTGGCCCCGAGAGGACAACAGGGGATGGTGTGTGTGGGGGAAGCTCTCAGAGAGCTGGCTCAGTCCCGTGATGTTGAGAGGCCCTTCCTCCATGACATGGGGTGTCAGTCCCAAGACTGATGACAGATGTTCTGAGGCCGGGCTTGGCTGTGGGGTGGAGGAAGGAGGAGTGTAGTGGGGCTGTCTGGTTTGCAGGTGAGCGAGGTGAGGCGTCGGTGGCATCTGTGGCGTTGGTGGCATCGGTGGTATCGGTGGCATCGGTGGCACCTGTGGTGTGCGATGTACCTGTGCCTCGACTGGGAAGGGCTGCCTGTGCTGCTGGAACTCCTGGTAGCCATAGCCTTGGTAGGTGAGGGGCTGTTGAAAGCCTTGGAAGGGCTGTGACATCACCTGGGGTGGAGGAGCAGACCTGGACTGGGTCAGAGCAGGTTCAGCTGGGCCTGGAGGGTGGTGCAGAAGACCTGTGATCCTCTCCTTGATCACATGGTACTGGGATTCGGGCATTTCCATGAGGGTCTGGTTCACGTAGGTGAGGAAGGGCTTTCTCTTAGAGGATGGTATGTCGGACTATACCAGCTGAGAGAGGAGATCTACGCTGCTCTTGATGGTGTCCCTGATCTCCAAGAGGACAGTGTGGCTCTGTCCCTCCGGTCTGCCTCTCTGCCTGCTTTCTGTGGAGGTGGAGCTGGGGGTGGGGGTGGGGTGGTCTCTGGTGGCAGCAGCCTCTTCTTGCTCCAACTGTGTTAGGGGGTCCTCCATGTGCTCCGCCATGGGGAGTGCAGCTGTCGGGGGGTCTCCGTCGTGGGGCGCTCCAAAGATACCTGCCTGGACACAGGAGCTGACTCTTGGCCAGAAGAGGACTGGCTCTCTGTGGGCTGACTGAAAGAGAGGGTTGGCAGAGGGGCTGCTTCTCGGTGGTGGATCTCACCCTCCAAGAAGCTGCACTTGGCCATCACGTTGCTCTCCTGGTCAGTGAGCTTGACTGCGGCCTGGCCAGACTTCTTCAGGTGCAGCTTCCCGTACCAGGTGTGCATGTGCTTCCACCACCTCAGGAGGACATCTGAAGTGTAGCCCAGGCTCTCCGCCTTCTCTCTCCAAGCCGCCTGCTTCTGCTTGGTGTCTCGATAGAGCCTGTGTCCCTTCCGCCAGAGGTACTCGTTCTCCCTCAGCCATTCAAGCACCTCCTCCTCATGTTTCTCTTCAATGGAGTACTGTCTCCTCTCACCCTTTTCTCGTGAATGCCTCTTCCTCCCTCTGGCAGGACCTTCTGGGCCCTCATCAGCAGGGCTTTGAGGATCTAGGGGCTGGTCCACCACACCACCAGCACCAGCACCAGCACCAGCAGGACCAGGAGCAGCACCAGCAGAGTCAGCACCAGCAGAAGCACCAGCCCCAGGAGCAGCACCAGCAGAGTCAGCACCAGCAGAAGTGGTGCTTCTGCACCAGGAGCAGCACCAGCAGAAGCACCAGTACCATCAGAGTCAGCACCAGCAGCAGAAGAAGCAGCAGCTTCAGAGTCAGCGCCAGGGGGTGGGATGGTGGTCCTGTCCTTCTTGCCAGGGCTGGCAGGAATAGGCACAGGCTTCCTCTTCTTCCCCATGGTTGTTGGCTGAAGATGTGTCTGGCAGCAGGTCTTTCCTCTGAATGGTGACCTGCTTGCGAGTTGCTTCCCTTTATATCCGCGGGGCTGATGCAATGCATCCTCCCCGCGTGCTCAGTGAGCGCTTTGCATCCGCTAGGCATCTGCTAGATGTCCATGATGCATCCGCGTCATCCGCTACGCATCCGCTACGCATCCGCTCCTTCCGCTGCACGTCTGCTTCGCTGTTCTCCCCCAGAAGCCCTGTGGATGTGCCATCCGCTTCCATCCGCTAGGCTTCTGTTGAGCATCCGCTTAACATCCTCGCTACGTCCTCCCCACGTCCGTTCCTTTCTTTTGTTGTCCGCTCTGTTTATGCAAATTTGGGGCACTTTTGAGAGCGGATAACAATGAATGGAAAATTTGCTCGTCTGCTGTATCCTTTTTACATATGTTTTGCATCCGTTGGCCGATGTGACCTAGCCTTAAGCAGATGATATTCATCGCCTTTCCATTTAATAATATGTGAAAGGGAGTGGAGGATATATTTCTTTATTCTCAGTTATTACAGTTCCCTTTGGCTCTGCCATCCCTACTGGATTCTATGAGGAAGAAGTGTCTAATTTGAGCTTATGACACAATGAATAGGATAAGCAACAGCCACCGCCCTTGTTCTGGTACTGTGAATGAATGCCCAATCATGTATGCCACACTGTAATCCTTGATCAGTTGATAAGCCTGAGATGTTAAAACTTCCCACAAACAAATGCCAGTGCATTAGAATAAGAGTATTGGATAAAACAGCCTTTTTTTCATTCACATATATTTGTGCTGTCAGTATTTCAGTCTTTTCCTGTTCTTTGATTTTACCCTCTTTTAATTTTACATGGAGTAGTGAAAAGTGCACAATCAATGCAAAATTAACATAACTGAACAACAGTACAAAATCTGGAAGCTGAAAAGAAGAAAGCACTGCTGGACCCAGATGTGTCATCAAAAGAGGCTATTTCACACATATAGTTGAAGATCTATAACATTGGGGAACTATCTCTTACTGTATAGTTGTTTATTGTAAAACTGCCACCATGAAAAGAATGACACAGAAAAAATACGAATGACAAACAACTCATAGGAAATAACAATAGGAAATAATAGGAATCCATAAACAAGGTGATGAAAAAATCAACTTTGGGTATTTTGCACCTTTCCCCCCCTGCTGCCTACTTTCTTCCTCAAATATAATATAATGCATGCTTCCATGCTTTGTAAGTCTAAACATTAGGCATAGATACTGGAGTCCTAAAGGGCTGCACCTCCATTTATTTGTATAGTAGTTTCTTTTTCAGACGTTTGGCTTCATGCCCAAGGACTTGACTTTATTAAGGGTAAGTGTTGAGCTAATATATGTGCAAATAATTAGATTCATTCACTTAATTAGTTTCTCAGAAGAAACTAATTAAGAAACTAAGAAACTCAGAACTTCTACAGAAGTTTTTCCTAACTGATGATGAGAACACACAAGATGCAATCATGTAAGGTTAGTTCAAGCATGATTCTTCCACTTTTTTTTACTATAGCTATAATTTCCCTTTGAATGCCTTACACAAGTCTGTTCCTTGGTCCATCAATGCATTAAACCAGAAAAATGCATTTAGAGACCACAGATCTTAGATACCCCCCCCCCTCAAAAAGCTGCCATAAAATAGTAATTGTTAAAATGAAATTGAAAATGTGAAAGCAATCATTCTGTCTTTAATTAAGCATAATATTCATCAAATTATATGTAAATTAAATTGGATCAAATTTATTTTTTGCCTAGCCTTGGTTGCCCTGGGGGAGCTATTTAAAGGCTGAATCTGGCTCATGGACTGAAAAAAAAATGCTCCTCAGCTGATTTCTTTTGTTTTAACTATATTTTGTTGAATGATTCATGAGTGAATGGTTCATATGCAAAGCCATAAACTGTTGCTTGCAACCAACCAAATCCAAACAACCAAGTCATGTCCTCAACCTCACTTGTGAACACAAAGCTTTTTGGGTCAAAGGTGGAATTATTGATGCTAGTTACCATGAAGAACTCCATCATTTCCTTCCGAACCAGCCAGGAGGATCAGTGTCAGTAGACACTTAGAACCAAGTTTTTGCATTTTAGTTTTTGGTCATTCATACCAAAAACCTGCATCTGGTCATCTTTAAATTTTTCCAGCATTTAGGGAAACAAATCCTAAAAAGCTTCTTAAAATTTCACTCCAATATGTCCATTCCTTGAATGAAATGTCCTCATGTTTCATTCTCGTATTATTCGTTCCTACCCTCTAAATCAGTGCTTCTCAACCTTGATAAATTTAACTATGAAGACTTCAACTCTCAGAATTTCTAAGCCAGCAACTTAAAAAATATTGAAGTTGAGAAAAAGGGCTCTGTGTTGATCTTAAATTTGGAAAGTGGAATTTTTTATTTATAAAGAATGCAGAGCCTCCTCCCCACCACCCATTTCTAAATGTAGCTGCTATACATATGGATTTGGAGGAAGGCAGAGGTCAAATCCAAGGCCACTGCTTTGTGCATTGTTGACTCAAGGCTCTACTTTTGTGCCACTCCTATTTAACATCTCCTTGAAGCCTCTGGGCAAGTATCATTTGTCTGCATGGTGTTTACTATCATCAATATGCTGCTTTTACTATCATACATCTTTATGCTGGGTCAAGCTGCTGCTGAGGTCCTTTCCCAACATCTGGAGGCCATGAGGGTCTAGATGACAGGGAATAAGTTGAATCAAAACCTTGGTAAACCTGAGTGGTTGTAGGTTTTAAGGGCCTCTGGCTCTAACTATTTCCCACCTTTAATTGTGCCTTCCCCAATCAGAATCAGTCTGCTGGATTCACGGCTCCTTTTCCAAGAGTAGGTGACTACTCTCAGGAGGTGACAGCTACAACTAAGGGATCTTTATATTTGTGGGCTGGGTGTGTGTGTTCATGGTAACTCATAACCCAGTCACCTCCCACTTGGAGGATTGTAATGTGGTCTACATGATGAGCATATGGAAACTGGAACTGGTCATGTAGTGGAGGCAGTTTTTACAGTTTCTTGCTACACATATAATGCTGCTGCTTTGCAAGCTGCTCTGGTTTCCAGTAGGCTACTGAGTGCAATTTAATGTGCGATTGTAATCTATTCAGATCTACATAGCACTGGTCCTGGCTAGATTTAGCAAAACCCACTCCCTTCTGTCAAACAACATCATTTTGTTGGAAGCTGGAATGGAATTTACTCAGTGGCAGTGCCTGCCCATGAACAGCATCCTCTCAAAGAACTGGACTCAGGCATCTGGACCAGGAAGTTAGATGAGCTCTGTATTGGAGTGGGTTTGTGTCAAGTGTCATGAGTCGTTTGTAACTGTTAGTTTTATTGTTTGCGCATTGCCCACAATCACTGGAATGAGATGGGTGGTCATATAGATTACACACATACATACAGTATATACATACAAACTTAGAACACTTGCTTTAGATCTATACTGTATGATCAAAATTATATATAAATTTATATCTCACTATCATCAAAAACTACTGATCAAAGGGGCAATCAAACTTAGTACTGTAAGCATTACAAGCAAGGGAACTAGAAGCTCTAGATGACTTCACTTGTACAGACAATATTAATGTACTTATGCTTCAGATATTAACAACATATCACTCTGAAAAGACCCTGCAGCTCCCCGTATATAATAACAATCCCCACAAAAGGTACTTTTTAAAACCCGTCAGATCACTTAATTTTCCAGTGCCTGAATTTGTGAACAATGATAGCTAATTCCAGTAAAGGTTACTGACCCATGTTGACATGGAAATAACTACTCGTGAAATTCAGTGGAAAGTCTTCTGAGAAAGTTCTTTAGGATTAGGTTTTCTCTTCTGTAGTACTGATTCATCTGCCCTTTTTTCTTACATTTAACATATTATCCTTATAATGCAATTTTATCCTTATAATGCAATTATTCAGTAATGTCTCTGTATTTCCACTCACGTAACCTTTTTTTTTCCTCTTAGGGAATTGCTGATTCCCACAAAGTGATTTCTGGAGAAATATTTGTAGTAGAAAAATAAATAAATAAAAAGTAAATACTGTAAATAAATACTACACGAATACAAACAAATGGCATGGAACCATGCCAAAGAACAGAATGCTGGTTCCACAAGCTTTTCAGCAAATATTGCTAGGCAGATATGTAAATTTCTGGTAAAAGACATACGTTAAAATAGAAGAACTCTAAAATCTTGCTAGTTGAAGGATAGCATTTTTTTAAAAAAACCGTTTAGGTATGTTTCATTCTAACATTCTGCCTTCATGAAATTAAAAAGAACAGAGTATTATTTTGTTTCCCCTCTACAAATTTTCATTCAATCTGATGATAAAATACAGTTTAGAAATTCTTTCAAAGGGCATCTAAAGCATATAGGCGGAGAGGGCCATTCTGGATCTCTGTGTTTCATGGGACAATAACTTCTCCATAGATGTTTAGTTTGTTAGGTTTTCTACACCTCAAATAAATGTTAGTGAAAGTATTATATAAAAAAAACTTCCTCTTGATTTTTTTTTCTGGAGGGATGTCACTATCCTGGCTTAAGGAGGTGTCTGGTCCAAAGAAAAATCTGGAAATATTATCCACTGAATAACTATTCCAACAAACTTGGCAGACAAATGTCATTTCTGGAAAGAGCTTATTGCTCTTTTTTTTCCTCTTCATTTGAGTAGCAACCTCCAGTGTGGAACACATACTTATCCATATGGTCTCCTGGTGTGATTTAAATCTCTGACAGATCAGGGTTTGCTAAGCACATAGGGAATGAAGAAGGCTGTCTATTGGATATGTTCTTGAGGGCAATATAGGACTCATGGTGGAGACCAGGGGTGGGACAGGATGGTCGCTATCTATCCACATAAGGCGGAAAAAGACTTTTTTTTTTTGTATTTATGGATCATAAATTGACAGGGAAATGAGATGGTTCCACTTTTAGGGATATGAGAGGTTTCCATGAGAAGTTTAGGGGAAGATTTGAACTGTAAAGTACTACTCTATCACTGTAATATAACTTAAGGCGTACTAAATGTGTAGCTAATTGATATATTATTAAAGGTAAATATATTGTTATATTCTAGATATCTAAGAATATTTATCATAACTATGTTTCAAATAAATTCAACAAAAAATATTTTCTGAACAGAATCAGTCTTTTGCGCTACATTTTGGCTTGAGCTTCTCATCTGGTCATATCAGCCAAGCCCATCAATGACTTGTAAGGGACATGGGAGAAAGGATAGGCCCATTTTGTGGCTTCTCTGTATTAGGTAGACTTAGCAAATTAACAGCAGTCAATGCAGCAAAATTAATACTGTACTGCAGAAGAACTTATGTACATCTGTCTGTCTGTCTATTTATCTGTCTGTCTATGGAACCGTAGGATTTATTTTCTGGAATCTTGACCTGTCACAGAGTTTGAAATTTATTGTTTTTATTAGCCACTAAAACATTAAAAGATACAACCTACATACCAGTATTAAAAATTATAGTACATCTTTTAATACGCTGACTGAATTTTTTGGTGTAATCATGAGAAGAAAATACAGTGCATAAGGAAAGAAAAGGGGAATGGGGAATTGATGAAATAGTGTTTTACAATGAAACATTGATCAACCCTACCACCCCCACCCTCAACTGATCTGAGCAAACTATATTTCGTGCATATGCATGCAAGACAGCTCCCCTCTTTGCATCTCCCTTCATCTAAATGCCAATTGCCATGCATCAGATGACTGAATGGAAATATATCATAAGACCAAAACAGTACCTCAGGTTTGTATGTTAGGCCTAAAAAGAGACCTACCTGGATATTTTCCCCACACTGTAGGCCTTACCTTAAAGATGGACATTCACACTGAATCAAACTTGAAAAGAGAGAATATTCACACAAAAATAAATTTATTTGGCCAGTAATTTTGGTGTTCTCATGACTATTACTAATGCGTTATTAAAAGCTACTGTTTTCAAAAAAGCTTTTTTTCTTGTTTCAAATAAATTGAAAAGTGATAATCCCATGCTTATGACAGGGACCAATAAGAAACTGTATATACAATGTTATGACTTCAAAGCAACTGAACCGAAAAAAAACCTTTCTATTTAAAATGCACACATATTTTGGCACGCTAGTTGTAAAAATTTTTAAAAAATGAAAATAAAATTCTTCAAATTTCCATAGGCACATTTAATTTTAAAATGTTGCCTCCAGAAAGAAAGTCCCTCTTTAAGAACTGCAGCTACTGCCATCATCAGTGTACAACTTGGCATTTGCCACAGCACTGTGAAAACTAACAAACACTGATATTTCTACAACTGACATATCTCAAGCTAAAGCACTTCCAATTCCTGAAACATCTCTCAAATTAGGTTTCAAAAGAAAAATGTTTCACTGTAGCAAACTCCCAATCTGGTTTTGTTCTGTATGGAACTTGGTAGGTTCCAAGTACTTCATTCTGATTGGCCGAAAAGGCCACTTACAGATTGGTTTGCTAGGAACCAATCCGGGAAGCCGCTAAACAGTGGGAAGAATTAAATAACTGTGATTGGCCACAAGCCGGTAGGCTAGCCGCTATATAAAGGGCTGCTGCGGCTTGATCTATGTTCCGTTTCTCTACCTAGCGGTTTGAAATAAAGAGTTGTTGTTTGGAACCCGGTCTCACGCGCTTCTTTCCGGACGGAACACTGGTGATGAAGGTGGGATCGTCGTAGAAGCAGAGACCGAAGCACGTGGTGATCTGAACCAAACGAAAAGAGATGGCTGGTAACAACGCACCGCCCGCACCCTTCAATCCAGATGTAGAGGATTGGGAATTGTATATCAATTGCTTTCTTATGTTCTCAGAAAGCAACGAGATGGAAGAAATCTCAGATCAAAGGAAGAGGGCTGTCTTCCTTACACACTGCGGACCGGCCGTATTCAAAATGGCAAAGGTGCTGGCAAAACCCAGAGATGTCAAGCAGATGACTTGGTCCGACCTGAACCAAATGCTCCGAACACACTATGCACCGATGGTCTCCAATCTAATCAAAAGGCACGAATTTTACAAAAGGGACCAGAAGGAGGATGAAACCACAGCAGACATTGTGGTAGCCTTGAGACACATTGGAGGAGCATGTGAGTTTCAAAACATGGACGATGATATGAGAGACCGCGTAGTCCTCAGCCTGAAAGACTCTACCCTTCACAGCAAACTACTCAACAGGCCGAACATAACCGTGGCGGAGGCCATTGCTGAGGCAACTGCTGCTGAAGCAGCTAAAAAGTCAGCAGCCATCATGCGGCAAATGAACGCAGTTCCAGACCTGCCGACCCAAACCAGGGATAAGAAGGCAGAGGGAGGAAAGAAACAGCCCACAGCGACAACCCACCATGAGGACGTAGAAACCCAGAGTGACACCAAAAATGATGACGAAGATGTCCATTGACTCTATTCAGATAGAAAATGGCGCCAAAAGAGGAAGAATCGGCGGGAATTTCAATGTGCGGGCTGTGGAAGCAATCACCCGCAGTCTGAATGCAGGTTCCTCGACACAATATGCCAGGCTTGTAATAAAAGGGGGCACATTGAAAGGGTCTGCCGCAAGAAAAAGAGCTATAGTCCAAAAAGAGGTGGCAACACCCCCCCCCCAACACAATGACAGACAAGCCGGCAACCGATGGAACCACAATAAAAGAACTGGTGACAGAGAAGAAACGCATCAGAAAGTCACCTTTGATAATGCCAGGGCGGAAAGGGGAAAGAAGGTTCGGATAGAGGTGAGCATCGAGGGGACCCTGCGAGATGGAGATCGACTCAGGGTCGTTCCTATCGATTATATCCTGGAATACCATCCGGCACCTAATTCCGAACATCAAGCAGAAAGAACTCAAGAAACAAAAACTTGTGCTAAAAGACCATCAGGGCAATCGAATCTCAGTAGTTGGCCTTGGACATTCTTTAGTTAAATTTAAACAACACGCCAAAGTCTTGCCTCTGACTATCGTCGACCAGGACCGCCCTAGTCTGCTAGGAATCAAATGGTTCACGCCTCTAGGAATTGGGATGACCGGGATCAACCGCATTGCTACTTCCAACTGGGATGAGAACCTACTCCACGAATTCCAAGATGTATTCGATGGGACTCTAGGCAAGTACCAGGGGACCCCAATTTCATTTAGCCTAGACCCAAAAATAGCTCCCATTCATTTAAAGGCCAGACGCATTCCATTCGCGCTTAAACCAAAAATTGACAAACAGCTGAATAAGTTGATAGCACAAGGGGTTTTAGAACCAATCGACCACGCCAAGTGGAAAACCCCTATTGTCACACTGGCAAAGCCAGATGGGTCAGTGCGCCTCTATGGGGATGATAAGGCAACCCTGAACCACGCGCTCCAACAAAGCGCATACCCAGTGCCAGTAGTGCAACATTTATTGCACTCGCTGGGGGGAGGAAAAATATTCGCAAAACTCGACCTAGCACAAGCTTATCAGCAGCTACCCGTTGATCCAATAACAGCAGAGGCATAAATGATAGTAACGCATAGAGGGGCATTCAAATGTAACCGCCTCCAATTTGGTGTTAGTGTTGCTCCAGGCGTTTTCCAAAGCCTCATGGAACACCTACTAAATGGAATCAAAGATGTCGTTCCATAGTTTGATGATGTACTGGTCTCAGCAAAAAACGCCACCAGCTAGAGACCAGGTTAAAAGAAGTCTTAACTTGCTTTAGAAAATCAGGCTTAAAAGTTAAGGAGGAAAAATGTGAACTGGCCACTAACTAGGTTGAATTTTGGGGCTATTTAATCGATGAGCAAGGCATTCACCCAACCGAAAAGAAGGTGAAGGCTATCAAAGACACTCCCAGACCAAAAAACAAAACCGATCTCCAGCCGTTCCTAGGCCTCATAAATTTTTACAATGTGTTTCTACCCCATAAGGCGACAATAGCAGAACCCCTACATCGACTGCTAGATAAAAAAACCACTTGGACATGGGGCCACCGGGAACAGAGAGCCTTCCAAGGTATTAAGGACCTATTAACGTCAGACACCGTTCTTATCCATTTCAGCAACACCCTGCCTCTGACAGTCACCTGCGATGCTTCACCTTTTGGAGTCGGCACCATCCTGAGTCACCAGCTTCCAGACGGCAGAGAGGCACCGGTCGCCTTTTACTCAAAGACACTTTCCAAGGTGGAACGCAATTACAGCCAACTTGATCGCGAAGCCCTGGCAATCGTCACCGGGATCAAACAATTCCATGAGTATCTTTACGGTAGACCCTTTTCTAGCATAACTGACCACAAGCCTCTCCTTGGAATCCTAGCGGGAAACAAGCCAATCCCGAACATTCTGTCTCCTAGAATGACGAGGTGGTCTGAATTCCTCACTGCCTACTCCTACACACAACTCCACAGACCTGGCAAAGCCGTCTCGCACGCTGATGCCCTGAGCCGTTTCCTGTTGCCCATCACAGAAGATGACCCTGCTCCAACTACCTCCGCATTCCAACTTGAGATCTGCCCAGAGCTACCGCTGACTGCAGCCGACGTTGCGAGAGCCACAGCCAAAGACCCTTTGACAGCACGAATACTGAACTGGGTAGGTAAAGGCTGGCCAGAGGAAAATAAAAAAACTGAGACTTTTAAACCTTTCTGTACCAGACAGACCGAGCTGTCTATCGAAAAGGGGTGCATCTTATGGGGTGACAGGGTGGTAATCCCAAGCAACCTACAAGAAACTATCCTGGTCATGTTGCATGAGGGTCACCCGGGCATAGTTAGTGAGTTAAGATGAAAGCCCTGGCCAGGAGTTATGTCTGGTGGCCAGGGCTGGACAAAGACGTTGAACGCTGGGTTGCAACATGCCATGCCTGTCAGAAAGTGAGGCTTACCCCCCCCAGACACCAATATAGGACTGGGAAACTCCCCGGGGTCCATGGTCTAGGGTGCACATTGACTTCGCTGGGCCAACAAAGGGGAACATCTTTTTGATTGTGGTTGATGCATATTCGAACTGGTTGGAAGTCATCCTCATGGCTTCCACAACCACCGAGGCTGTCATGAAACAACTCGACAAACTGTTTGCGATGCATGGGCTATCAGATGTACTTGTTTTGGACAACGGGCCTCAGTTTACCACCTTGCAATTCGAACAATACCTGGCTGCCCAGGATATCCGTCACACCTTAACTGCGCTGGCCCACCCGGCTGCGAATGGCAGGGCCGAACGCATGGTTAGGTATACTAAGGAGGGCCTAGAGAGAATGGACAAAGGGGATGTGCAGGACAAACTCAACCAACTCCTAACCTTACAACATATTACCCCTAGTAGCACTACAAATAAAAGCCCGGCTGAACTGTTAATGGGTAGGAAACTATGGTCCTACCTGGACAGGTTACACCCTACCTACACATGGGACAAGCCCCCTGACTCCTCCAGCAAATACCATACCTTCGAAATCGGCGAACTAGTCTATGCCAAGAACCATACCGGGGACCCTCTATGGCTGCCAGCCACCATCACACAAGTCACAGGCCCCCGGTCCTACCTACTAATGCTAGACGATGGGAGGGAATGGAAGTGGCACATAGACCAGCTTCGCTCCCGCAACCTTGAAAGAAAAACCGCTGCAGAACCAAAAATAATAAATTCCGACGAAAAAACAACCAAGGAGGGGGGTAAGTACAAATAAATAAAAAAGGGAGACATGAACCTCCCATAACAAGACAACAAACTCTGCAAAATGACAATCTAACCAAACAAAAAGAGCACTCATGGTTAGATGAACCCCAAGAAAAGGGTCCGGGAGCAGGAGAGTGAAGTGAGGCCTTCCTGGAAGGTGGCAGCCAGGCCAGCACAACCCACCTGGCCAAACCAGGAGGGAGCGGCGGAGCCATCTCAACCTGCCAGGCTTTCTTCCAGCCTTCCTGCCAGCCTTGGTGCCTGCCAGACTCCCTGCCAGCCAGCAACCCCACAACCATGGGGAAGAAGCGAAAGCCTCAGCAACCTGCTGCCATCCCTGCCAAGAGGGACAGGGCCACCCTCCCACCCTCTGTCCCTGACTCTGCTTCTGCTGGGGCTTCTGCTGCTTGGGCTCGCTCTTCTGGTGCTGGAGCTTCTGCTGAAGCTACTCCTGGCGGTGGTGCTTCTGCTGCTACGTACAATGCTGAAGCTGCTCCTGGTCCTGCTGCTCCTGCTGGTCCTGCTCGTGCTCCTGGACTTGCTCGTACTGCTCATACTGCTAGTGCTCCTGGTCTTGCTTGTCCTGCTCGTCCTGCTTGTGCTCCTGGTCCTGCTTGTGCTCCTGGTCCTGCTCGTGCTCCTGGTCCTGCTCGTGCTCCTGGTCTTGCTGGCGCTGCTGGTGCTTACTCTGCTGCTGCTGATCCTGGTCCTGATGCTGGTGCTGGTGCTGCTGCTGCTGCTGCTGCTACTGATCCTGCTGCTGCTGGTGCTGCTGCTGCTGCTGATGATGATGATGTTGATGATCCTGCTGCTGCTGATGATGATGATGATGCTGATGATGATCCTGCTGCTGCTGCTGCTGATGATGATGATGATGCTGATTATGATCCTGCTGATGAGGATGATGATGATGATGATTCTGCTGGTGCTGCTGCTGCTAGTGGTGTGGAGGAGCAGCCCCTACCACCTGGGAGCCCCTCTGATGAGGGCCCATCTGGTCCTGCCAAAGGGAGGAAGAGGCGTATGCGGGGACGGGAGAGGAGGCAATACTCCATTGAGGAGGAACACGAGGATGAGGTGCTGGAGTGGCTGAGAGAGAACGACTATCTGTGGTGGAAGGGATACCGGCTGTTCAGGGACACCAAAAGGAAGCAGGCTGCTTGGATAGAGAGGGTGGAGAGGATGGGTTTCACTTTGGAGGTGCTCCTCAGCTGGTGGAAACATATCCACACCTGGTACAGGAAGCTGCACCTGAAGAAATCTGGCCAGGCCACGGTTAAGCTGACAGACAGAGAGACCTACGTCATGGCCAGGTGCAGCTTCCTGGAGGGTGAGATCCGCCACCGAGGAGCACCAGGAGCCCCTCTCACAACCCTCTCTCTCCGGCAGCCTGCTGAGACCCAGTCCTCTTCCAGCCAAGAGTCAGTCCCTGTCTCCAGGCAGGTTTCTGTGGAGCGTGCCATGGCGGAGAACCCACGGAAAGGTGTTGTAACCATGGTGGAGCGTGTGGAGGACTCCCTGGTGCAGTGGGAGAAAGGAGACATCAAGTCCACCACAGTCGTAGCCGCATCCACACACACCCCCAGCTTCACCTCCACAGAAAGGCAGAGAGCCAGACAGCAGGAGGGACAGAGCCACACTGTCCTCCTGGAGATCAGGGACACCATCCGCACCAGCATAGATCTCTCTCAGCTGGTCAACACCGACTCCTCATCCTCCAACTGCAAGCCCTTCCTCACCTATGTCAACCAGACCCTCAGGAACGTGGAGGAAGCCCAGTACCAGGTGGTGAAGGACCAGATCACCGAGCTGCTTCACAACCCTCCAGATCCAGAGGAACCTGCTCCCACCCAGCCCAGGTCTGCTCCTCCACCCAAGGCGATGTCCCTCCCATTCCAAGGCTTCCCACAGCCCCTCACCTACCAGGGCTACGGCTACCAGGAGGTCCAGCAGCACAGGCAGCAGCCCTTTCCAGTCCAGGCACAGAGTCATCGGGCGACACCGTTGCCACTGGTTCCACTGATGCCACCGATGCCACCCACGCCAATGATGCCACCGACGACAGCGATGCCACCCACGCCAGTCCTCACCCAGCTGCAGACCAGAAAGCCCCACTACACTACTCCTTCCTCCACCCCACAGCCAAGCCCGGCCTCAGTACATCTCTTATCAGAACTGGGGCTGACACTCCATGGCATGGAGGAAGGACCTCTCAGCATCACGGGTCTGAGCCAGCTATCCGAGAGCTTCCTCAACACACCGTCACCTGTTGTCCTCTCGGGGCCAGGCACCCCAGTGGGGCTTCAGACCAGCACTGCAGCAGCAACCACCTCCACAGCACCTGGACCCTTCACCCTTGAGACTGGGAACACCTCCGAGTGACCGTGAAGACTGCCAGAGACTGGGTGTGGACTTTATTTGGACACTTGACTTGGGTCTTTTTCCTTTTACAGCTTGTTGTTCAATAAAGTTTATCTTTGATTCACACACTTGCTTCATTTCTTTTTTTTAATAAAGTCTTGGTGGAAACTTTCAGAATTGGTTTAAGCCTTTGCATGCTTGTGGGATGGGTTAAGATAGCAGTGGGATGGGCAGGGATACCTTTGGGATGGGTAATAGCTGTGGGATAGATAAACCTCCAGTGCAAGCATAGTAGGACTGTATGGTCCACCCTCCCAGGTGCCACACCTATGGCCCTTTTTTATCAATAACAATGTAATCAATCATCCACACATGTCAACACAAACACAACTCTTTATTAAATGCCCTGTTCATTGTAGACCCACCCAACATACATGGCCCAATCTCATCCGTGTGATGAGACAGGCTGAAGGAAGCATCCATTAATCATCTATCATCCTGTCTTGCCACTCCACTGCTCCAGCTGGGGAGTTGCACCAGTGTTTCAGGAGGTTCCGCTGCTTCTTCCCTTCACGTGAGGCTCAGTTGGGGCCTTGCACATCCTCAGTGTCTATCAGGTTTTGCCCTTGCCTCCATTCCCCAGGCTCCATGTCCCCATTGCCTTGCTGGAGGTCCACGAGCCTGTTCTGCAAGACTGCGTAGCGGGTGCGCATGAGATTGTGCCTGATGCAGCAAGCTTCCACGATCCTCCTCACGGTCTCTGGGCAATGCTGCATGGTGGTGAGAAGTACCTGGAACCTGTTTGCCAGGATGCCAAAGGCGTTCTCCACCACCCGTCTTGCCCTGGACAGCCTGTAGTTGAAGATCCTCTCTTCACGGGTGAGGAGTCTGGAAGTGTAGGTTTTCATGAGGTAGGTTCTGAGGGAGAAGGCATCATCCCCCACGATGAAGTCGGGCACATCTTGCGTGTCGTTGGGCAGGGGGTCTGGATCTGGGAAGCCAATGATGAGGTTGCCTTCCAGCCCCTCCTTGAGGTCACTGGCATTGTATACCTGGGCATCTGAACATGAGCCGTTGCCTGAAGCATCGATGTACATGAACTTGTAGTCAGCATCTACCATGGCGAAGAGGACGATGCTGAAGAAGCCCTTGTAGTTGAAATATGTGGACCCCAAATTGGGTGGTGCTTTGCAGGCCATGTGCTTGCCATCTATGGCTCCAACAGTGTGGGGGAAGTTCCACTTCTGATACCACTGCTCTGCAACTTTCTTCCAGCCTTCTTCAGTGGAGGGGCACTGAAGGAGCTCTTCCAGGTATTCTTCAATGATGGCCTACACCACTTCTCTGACCACAATGCTGATGGTGTTGTGTGGCACCCTCCAGCCGTACTACATGCTCCTGTAGGTGGTCCCTGAGGTCAGATGGTGCAGAGTGAGTGCCACCTTGAGCCCAGGTTCCAGGCTGGGCTGGAAGTTGGTGTTTGCCTTGGTCAACCTGGGTGTCAGGCGCTGCACAACTTTGTCAAACATGGCTGGAGGCATCCTCATGAAGTTCTGGAATGCCCGAGTGTCTTCGTTCCTGAGCTCCACCATCAGCTTGTTGTACAGTCCGTACTCTGCTCTTCTGGTGATCCATCTTCGTACCCAGACGCTTCTTGGCCGCCTCTTTTTCTTCCCGTAGTAGAATTCACAGAGCCTGTAGATGGCTTCGCACTGTTGCAGAAGGATGGTGGCTGCCAAAAGGACTGTGTTATGATCCACGGTGGACATGACTGGATGCTGTGGAAGAGCAAGAGGCAGATGAAGGCTGCAGAGGTCTGCACAGCTAGGCTGCTGGTCTGAAAGTGAGATGCAGGTGAATTGCTCCCCCTTTTTATAGGCAGTATAGGTGTCCCTTTGCATCCTCTAGGCATCCTCCAGGCATCCTCTAGACATCCTTAATATCCTAGATAGGTCCCCTCTGCGAATGTTTTTTCCGTTTTAAATGCTTTGTTTCCGTTCTGCATCCATTCTGCATCCGTTCTGCATCCGTTCCACATCCGTTCCGCTTCCTCCCTGCGTCCAAGCAGATGCGAGTTGCGCGGATGTGGAACGAATGCCTAGCAGATATAGCGGATGCGTAACGGATGCGTAACGGATGCGTAGCGGATGCATAGCGGATGCAGAATGGACGAATTGGATACATTTTCCACGCAAAAGTTTTGAGTAGCTCAAAACTTTCTGAGCGGATGAAACGTCCATAAACGGATGCTGGACGGATAGAGAGGAAGCAAAACAGAGGCAGTGAGTACATTGCGTTAACCAACGGATGGCAAGTTTTTTGTCCGTTTTACATCCTCTTTGCGTCCGTTGGTGCAGTGTGACAGGGGCTTAAATAGCAATAGCACTTGGACTTATATAGTGCTTCATAGTGCTTTACATTCCTCTCTAAGCGGTTTATAGAGTCAACATATTGCCTCCAACAATTTGGGTCCTCATTTTACCAGCAGAAGGCTGAGTCAAACTTGAGCTTGGTGAGATTCAAATTGGCAAATTTCATTCAGCTGGCAGTCAGCAGAAATACCTTAGTACTGTGTTTTAACCACTGTACCACCACAGCTCTTTACATTTAATTTAAATGGAAATAAATGCTATAGGGAAAATCTAACACATCATTGGTGTTATTAGAATATGGATTACAATAATGTTTGAGACTAAACATATGGAAAAGAACAACTTTTCCAATCTTTCAATGCTAAAAATAAAATATTTGAGAAGTACACTTAGTAACCCCCAAAGAATCAATCGCTGATAGTGGAATTTATATTAACCTAGATATGGTTTATTTTGTAAAGTTGATAAGCTGCTCCAATTGAAGCTGATTCTTAAGTGTCTTGAATAGGCTGCATGACTCTCAAGCAGAAATGAAACATTGGTTTATCAAGGAAATTAATATTCTTACAATTTGTTATCTCCCTAGGACTGCAAAAATAAATGGCTGGAAGAAACTGGCCATCAAGCATTTAGCACAGCCTTTTCTTCCAGGTACTTCATGATCAGAACATTCAAGATTCTTCTGAATCACTTAAAATTATTGCATCAAGGCATAACTTAATACAAATTCTGAACTGGATTATTTGTGATGAGGATTCAACCAGTACACCACAAATGCTTAGTCAAATAGGAAAACCAGCCAAGTCAACTTGTTTACAGAACCACATTAGGAACACTTGAAATACAAAGTCTCCTATTTGGAAGAGGAAAAAAAAAATCCCTGACCATCTTTCATCAATAATCTGAAAAAAAACGGGGAAATCTTAGAGGTTACTATGAAAAAAAATGTATTTAATAAATTCTTTTGAAATAAGTCTGTCAGTCTTCAAGATCTTCTGCTATTGCTTTGCATCTTTTCGACTGCCATGAGTAACGGGGGGGTGGAAAAGGGGGGTAGGAATAGCTGGGGAAGTGAGCTGGAGGAGTTACATTCGTCTCATGTATAAATGGAAGGGGGGAGCATAAAATAGAGTTAGGTTTCTATTTCTCGCTTAGCTTTCTTCTTTCTCTGCGCAACTGCAACCCGTTATCAAACTATGCCAAGGTCAACGGACAGAGGCCTCATCATCACCTGAAGATGCCACATGATCATATCCACAACTTCTAATTGGAAGTGTCAGTTGAACTATTGGGGGTGGGAACATTTCCATCATTTTCTATATGTGAATTGCGCACCTAAATTCTCAGATTCAGAATTCTTTGGTTGCTACCACTTCACTTTCAGTAAAAGATATCTTTTCTCTAAACTAAAGAGTCTAAGTATTTCTTTCCTGGATTTTGAATGGAGCTCCGCCTGACAAAGTCAGAAAAAAGAAGGGAAACTTTTATTCTGATATAGCAAGAAAGATGTACAGTATATTTTTATACAAGATCACATGCAGAATGAGGAAATAATAATTACAATGCAGGTTAATCTCCCTGCCTGTAATTTTCCTGATAAAGTGGATTACATGTCCACCATTTCAAGCCAGCATGAGGGAAGTCATGGCAATTGTAGCAGAGCAGGGTGAAGAAGCAATTCAGGAAGAACAACTGTAAACATATCCAGCACTCCAACCCCCTATTGCAGGGGTCTCTAACCATTGGGCCCCGGACCGATACTGGTCCATGGATTATTTTGTATCGGGCTGCAAAGAATGAATAATCATGATTAAAATATATATAAAAATATGTTTTTGCTTCCGGGTGTCTTATTTTGAAAGACAACCACTTCCACCCTCGCCTAACTTCCGCGCTAACTTCTGCGCTAACTTCCGTGCCTAACTTTGCAGACTGCATTGCTAAAGCTAAGAAGCCCTTCACTATTGGGGAAGAATTGATTTTGCTGGTCCTTGAAAAAGTGTTTCTGCGTGAAACTGGTCCCTGGTACAAAAAAGGTTGGGGACCACTGCCCTACTGGGGGTAAGAAATGCTGGCTGGAAAATCTGAGTTGTAGTCCAAAACTAGTGGAGGGCTCCAAGTTGTGTTCTCTTCTGGCAGCATCTGAGGTAATTTGGGGAAGCTTTACATTGAACTTCATTTTGCTGAAAAAGGCTTCCTTCTGATCATAAATTTATAGGATTATGATCAAATCAAGCTATGGTTTTTGTGGCAGAATTCTATGCAGGATTATTTGAAAGTAAATTCTAGTAAAATTTGCTTTTCCCTTTCAAATGGCACATATAGGAATGCTCTGAATATTCATTAGTTTACAGTAAGTCTAAGTAGTGTTCTTCTCAGAGCTTATTTCAAATTTCAAACAATCTATATTTCAAAGAGTTCACTGAAATCCTCTTCTAAAGTTTTCTAATTAACCCAAATAGCCCTCTCATTCATGTCTTATCCTTCTTTCTTGCATTTAAGCAAACAATCTTAAGAGCTCTTCTCCCTGTTCTCTGAAGAGGTTGCTCCAGGACCAGTTGTAGGTCCCTTCAGTCAATGCTACTGTAACTTCAAACTGTCATTGAAAGAATATGAATTAATGGACACACAAACACGCATTAAGGTAGTCCTGAACTTATGACTTTTCATTTATTGAAAATTATAATGACCGTGGAAAATGTGACTGACAACTTGTACTTGCAGTTATGACCATTACAATGGCAAAAAATACCCATTGGCAAAACTGTATTTCTTTAAGAACCATGTGATTTGCTTAATGCCTATGTTGATTTACTTAATGAGCATCATTAAAAACCATTCTAAATTTGTGTCTGATTCGATTTGCAATGACTTGCAATGAAAATTCTGGTCTCAATTACAGATGAGTTGAGGACTAAACTGTATATTCTTCCTAGCATTTTTCATGCAATTGCAGTTTCCACTTTTTTTTTTTTTGATCAACCAAGTTACCTAAAGAGATACATAACATTTTGGGGTGTGATGACGATTGATGAAATAGCAATAATGGAATGGGGTTAGGAATAAACATATTTACAAGCAATGTACACAAAATTAAAGCAAATTAGGCTGGCCATTCTTAATCAAATTGTGTAGAGTTTTCCTATATATAGTGTAAAAAATAATGTTCTGGCTATATTTCCAGGCAGGAGATTAATTTGGAATGTTGAATTTGGTAGAAGAAAGATGAATTTCTTTGTGCACTGGGCAATATTTTTCTGTGATTTTACACTATAACAAAGTGAACATGATAATCTAACATAATCCAATTCATATCTCAAACAGCAGTAGTGGATTAGAAGGCAGTAATGAGAGCAAAAGATCCCTGAACAGTCTCTATGAATAAATATTTTGATTTCAAAAAAGCTGATGAGTATTTTTACAAAGAAATCTACTGCAGGGTTTTTAAAATTCATTTTGCACTCCAATACCCCAGTAATGAATGCAGATTCATCTATGTTCACCCTCCTGTATTTCAGCCTTAACACTGAGCACATATCATTGGCTATGAATTACCTCCCTTCCCCTTTATTATTCTCCTTGACATCACAAGTATCTAGACTTCAGTCTAGACAAGTATCCCTAAGTCATGGAGATGATCAGAGGAAGCCCCAGCGAACTACACTGGAGGTTTATGTTGAGAGTAAAAACTTAATGCAAGCATTTAATTGCCTACAAAAATCCCTACACTTTATTTCAGCTATTAGTTGGAGAAGCAACAAAAGTATAAACAGAAACGCAACACATATCTGTGTTTATCTACTTCTTTCCTCTTTTCATGCAGATCTGAAATCAGTGCTATATTTGACTATTATTAATTTGGCTAAGAATGAGAAAATGTGAAGGAGAAATAATAAAATAAAGCACACATAAAAGCCAAGCAAGTGGTATATTTCATGCCCAGAGGAAAAGAGGGTAACAATACGAGGAAATGCAAGGCTTTTTTTTTCACTCTATGTTCAATTTTTGTCAGTCTTTTAGTGAACATTGGAGAAAAAAAAGAAAGCTTAAAAAATGCCCACATTTAAATGGTATGAATAGATTGGCTTAGAATTAAATAGCCTCAATTTATTTATTAAAAATTTTTACATGACCATTCCACTCACTCTTGGTAATTCTGAGTGGCTTACAATAAAACTCCAATACAAACCTCAATAACTCCCTACCCCCAGTCAATGTTCAAAATGCATACAAATAACATACAATAGAGAGCTAGAATTGAGTGAGAATTGTGACAAGGAAACCAAAATGAGGCCCCACTTGAATATGCATGTTCTAATCTTTCATCATTTAAGATTTCATGGCTGTTTATTTGTCAGTGAACTTGAATTTGTTAGAGAACTCTTTCAGATATGCATAGATTGACATTAAGTACTGTGAAAAAGAGCTCTTTATGAAAAATATTCTGAATGGCTAACTCAGCCACGAAAGTAATTTCTTATCTGATGATCTTACATAGACACAGTATAAATGGGGATCTTCTTTAGGAAAATGATATTGGATATTTGCTGATGATCTTTATCACTTGGAAATATACTCTTTTGAATAAAGAAAATACATTTTTTCAGCACTATATATTAACAATATTAGGATCTTGAAAAAGAAAAAAGACCATAAACTGGATTTCATTATAGCATTTGCCAAGTCTCCAGTGAATCAGGACTAAGGAAAAAATAGCAAGGGGATTTTTTTAAAAAAAAATCAACCCATATTTATTGCTTTATAAATAACTCAGGGTGTTGAACATACTAATACTTCCTCCACCTTCTGTTTTCCCCAAAACAACAAATTCTATGCGGTGAGTGAATTGGGCTGAGACAGTGTGACTGGACTAAAGTAACCCAGTCTGCTTTCATGCCTAAGGCAGGACTGGAACTCGCAGCCTCCTGGTTTCTACGCCACTGCTTTAATCACTACACCAAACTGAATTTCTTGAGTTTTCATAGAATTAGAATTTATTTATTTAGAAAATACATATGTCTGCCCACTCACAAACAGCAACTCTGAGTGGCTTACAAAAAATAAAAACCCAATTATAACAATAAAAATAAACAACATACAACAATAAGAATTCAGAGTTACTAGCAGTGTTAGTCAACAATCTCAGTCAACCCGAAACAAGAGTGAAACATCTAGCATCTAAGCAAAACAATATATGACAGTCATAAATATGATTTCCCAATTGATGCAGATATTAATATATTACATGAAAGAATACCTATTCCAATATGAGTTTTGGATACTGAGGGTACCTTCACATATTTAGATTAATATGTGAACCATGGTTATCTTAGCGGTATTTTCAGTGACAATAAGTGGCAGCAAGAAAACATGGTAACACAAAATTAATGGTTTTAGATATAAAGGTTATCAGATGATAATGACAATGATTTGTTTTCAAAAACAGGATAGTATAAATTCTTGATCATTCCACAAAATTTGACCATGTTAACAGTTCTATTGAACTTCTGCAACCTTACTATCATAAAGGTAATCAGACAGTTTTTAAAGTATGTTATGAAAGTTCTCTTGCCCAACTCAATACTTACAATCCGAGGTTTGAAGGGTGGCTTAATTTTCCTTTGTTCCAGAAGAACCCAGTCAATTTCTTTGAAGAATGGATGCTGTTTAATGGCATCTTCACCGTTCTGAGATGCCACACAGCCCAGGCGTTTGTTTGGGTTTTTTGTCATGAACTGCATGGAAAACAAATAACCAATTTCAGTTACTGGAAAAATTATATAAAGTGGCAAGATATAGCAAGACAAACTCTGGGAAAAGCAGAAACATCTTGCAAAATATTCTATTTGCATTAGTCTTTCTTATGCCTTTCCTAACTCAGTAGAGTTTTGAACTTTCTGTTATTATTCTTTGGTAACTGCAGTTGTCTTTATTGATCTGAGGTAGACCATTTCGAAACATTATACAGTAATAAACCACAGGAACTCTTAAATCAGGTTAATATGTACTTAAATCAATGTTATGTTTTACTGTGCTTTTTATTGCATTCAAATTTATATACAAGGAGTAAAATTTTAACATACGAATGAGTCAGAAAAAAGAGTACATTTGGCTAATATAATAATCTAGACTATGATCCAAATGCTGTGCAATTTTCATAGACAAGAATTGACAAATTCACTAAATATTCTAAAACTGAATGTCACCATTTTACTACTCTTTATTAATGGGTACATAGAGAGCATATTGTTTGATCATTGAGAATGTAAACAATTGACAGATCTATAGCGAAGGAATAGAGAAAGGTAGAAGAGGACCATCTGAAACAAAGTATTTTCTCTTGTATTTTCTTTTCATCAAGATGGTGAGATGGTGAAATCCAAGCTGAGCTACTCACAAAAGAGTATACTATGTCATTTATAACTGGGGCAGAAATACAGTACATCTGGGTATAACAAATAGTATAGATGAAATTGTTGGTTCAAGAAGATAGATACGAAGACTCAAAAACAGAAACCACAGTAGAACCAAAAAACATTAACAGGTGTTGTAAAGGCAAAAAAAAAACCAAAACCAAAACCAGGCTATTTTTCAATTAACACAAATACATTTTAATCAGCACAAAATGTGTTTGGCCCTAACAGGATTGAAACGAAAAAGCTGCTATTTTAGTAACATCAACAGAAGGGAAGCAGGATTGAATAGGAGAATCCTTAGAGAAGGGCTGTCAAACTCCTGGCCTGCAGGCCAGATGCATCATGCATTGGCCACGCCCATTCCTGGTTTAGCAAAGGGGGAAAAGTCCTGATATGTCACATGATGTCACTGTGATGACATGAGTTTGACACCCTGGCTTAGAAGAATGAACCTTAACTACAAGCTTGGTTAGCATTCATCATCCCCTTGAAATAGAGCAATTAAAAAAAAAACATGGAACAGCCAGGACACTGAAATTATTATTTTTTTAACGTGTGATATGGCTGATAGAATATGCTATGCTTACATCTAGCACTTCTTATTCAAATGTGACTTGGGAATATAAAGTGCTGGAGCATGGAAGAAATACCTAATCAAAGAATTTTATTCTTTGTGAATTGTGCCTTTTAAACATTAAAATGTCAAACAGATCCATCCACTAACTATACTGTATATTAAAGAGGTAATTGAAATCCTTGTCTGTTTCCATGAGATCTGGCAAATAATTATTTACATTAAAAATATCTTCAAGAAAATGATATTACATCTAAACAGCCCCTGCACAAGAGCAGCACCTCTCTGCTATTCATCACATCAGATAGTTGTTTTTCATGAATATGAAAAATATTCCAGACAAAATCTGGAAATCAGCTACAAATAATATAGAGCATATTGTTGAGGGATCTAGGAAGATCCATTTCTTATTTAAAGTATTCAGTGATAAGAGCAAAAATCTCAAAATATTTTTCATTATTAATATGATTGCCAATTCATTATTTACACCACAAGTATATGAACTGATGTGGATGCTTTTTGGGAGAGGACTGAACTTTTTTTAAAAGAATAGATGAGCTAAGGTTCTTGGTGCAATAATATTGCTGGATAAAATTCCCAGTCTTTCTTCTCATTTCTGAAAGGCTTTTTGTTCCCCTCCTACTCTCTTGATGAGTTAAACCAATCCAGGCTTTAATGATCTTAATTAAAAAAAAAAATTCCTACCAATAATTGATGGGAAATTATACTAATGTTTGGTTGTTTGCCAGCAAATTTCATTGGTACCATCTTAGTGGTCTCTGAATGCTGCAAGAAAGGTGATAGGGCAGCTTATGCATCTCATTTGCCAAGACCTCTCATAAAACCTGTATTTCAGATTTCTTTTAATCAGAGTGGATGACAACTGAGCCTACATTTTTTTGGAATGCAAAGTATGTTTTCCACTGCCAAACCTAGGCTCCTTTACTTCTCATTTTGTCTTATTTTCAAGAGAACTAATATTAAGTTTTTAAAAAAGAAAAGGGTTTTTGAATGCCACAAAGTCATAAGATGTGTAAACATTCTAAAAATTCAGAGTGGTATCTTTCACAAAACCTCAGAAATTAATATATTCTCCATCATCCAGCACTGAAGATCAGTTCAGAGAAATTAAATCACAGATTTTCCACTGTTGTTCCTGCCACCCTCCCCAAGTTTCAAAATATTTTCAGTTTCCAAGTCTGGATATTTTTTGTTTGTAAACTGTAAATAAATTGCCACAAAATAAAATAAAATAAATAAAATTGAGTAGAAACCAAAAATCATTCTGCCAAAGCTACTCAAAGTACTTTTAAAAATCTTAACAGGATTCCAATTTAAAGTGCCTGAAGAACAAAGTCCCCATCTAACAGTACAATGTAAGGAAACAAAGTGTTCCAAAGCTAATCCCTTGTTAATATTCGGCAGTCAAGTACATAGACGCCCCTCCATTTCCTCTGTTTTTCCTGCTCTTTGGTTAATTCATATTGCTAAAGAACAAGATGAACAGCCCAGGTTTCAAACATTAATCTAAGGCTAAAGCTTACCCCAGAGAAGTTTTCTTTCTGTTGTCATAAGATGCTGTTTGTAGGGTGGGTGGGAAAAGCCCTCACATTATTTCTCTTCACAGTAAGAAATGTGGTAACAATCAATATGTGTTCAAATGACTTTATGGATGAGCCTTCTTCTCACTTCCAAAAATGTCTACAGAGGAGACCTTCCCCTATCAATAGATCTCCATACCATTGAGGATCCCAATTCCCCAGAATCTTCCCTCTCCTAGAGACCTTCTATAGTTAGCAAAGGTTCAACCTTCTAGGAATTCACTATCTGCATATAGATAACAGAATGAAGTGGATGAAACTAGCATGTTCATTTCTTTCACCTCGATGTGTCAGTGAACTTCACCGTGAAGGGCTTATTTCAAAATTTAAGTAACTAACTATGAGGGGTGATCTTAGCTATCATGCAATTAAGGAAACAAAGGCTATTTCAAATTCTATTCCACATATTCTTCACCTCCCAATAAGTTCCTCCAAGATTCTCTAGGCTGATTGTACTCTATACCATGGGCATAATTTTACTGGTATTTACTAGCGAAACCGTTGTACAAAATATCTCTGTGATAATGAATGGATTGTCTGACTTTTGTTGGATTCTAAATAGGAACTGTCTTGGCTTTATATTCAGGAAGAAACATTAGGTTTGCAGCAAGGTTTTAGATTTTCCAATGCAACTGACTACATATTCAAAACTGTTTTTTAGTTTAAAAAACCAATAAAACATAACTGGATGTGGACTATCAGATTATAAATGTTCAAAGTCCAAACTCTCAGGAAACTGATGTGGTTATATTCCCATCCTTGTACTGAGTTCCCATTCCACATACAGCCGTTTTTTAGCTACAGTACTTTGGAGAGATTTGCCCTCATAATTTATTTTTACTAAACAGTTCTCACTAGCTTGCTAATCTTCCACCCTTTGGCAGTGTTCTTTTCCACTGCCAAAACAACAGGCAGAGTTGTTTTGTCAGTGTAAGGAACAGCATGAGGACAATTAAATGTATATTTATGGATGTTACAATATTTTATTTTGAGCAAAGTGCAGTATTACCTGTTTCAGGGCATTAACTGGGAATTAACTTTTGGTTAGGAACTGATCCATTAAACATAAATCCCTTGTAAAACCCACTCATCTTAAAATAAAGATATGAAATGTATTTGTTTTGTTTGGAAAACACACGAGGTAGACCGGGTTCCAACAACAAATACTTTTATTACCAACAGTTAGTAACGGAACGCCGGCTGAAGCCAGGGCCAGCCCTTTTATACAGGCTGGCTTGCCTGCTTGCAGCCAATGGCAGCTATTTAGATTTGCCGCCTTTTTGGTATCTCTTTGGATTGGTTCCTAGTGAACCAATCCACTGTTCTTTTCCTTAGCCAATCAGAATGGTAGATTTGGAGTCATCCACTTTACATACAGAACACCCCTCCCTCCTTAGTTCAGTCCTACGTGGTGACGTAGTCTCGCAGGTAGGTGGGGCTTTTCCGGGCTCGACCTGACCTGCGCGGTTCATTTCCAGTGAGGACTTCGACCGGTTCGGATGGGGCTGCTGTGTCGTCCGTCCTCCTCTCTGGAACCATCTGGAAGGGTGAGTCGGCCATTTTACCGCCGCCTGAGTTTCTTAGGCCGGCGGTTCTGCCGCTCCCTCCCGTTTTCTCGGGGCAGGTCGAGCTGGCTTGGCTGGCCCCTTCCGAAGATCTCTTTTCGTGGGTCTCTTCAAACGGTGAGTCTTTTGTTGGCTCTTTTTGGTCATTTTGAATGTTAGTTTTATTTTTAAAAAGTTCTTTATTCGTTTCTCGCCTTTCCCCCCCCACCTCGGTTTGCATTTCGCCGTGTTCTTTTGTGAATGTTTTTAAGTCCGCGGTTCTTTCCATAATTCGAGATCGAAGCTGGTCTATATGCCGCTTCCATTCCCTCCCATCGTCTAATTTTACCCGGTAGGATTTGGGGCCTGTAAGCTGTATAATTTGCCCGGGTAGCCATACCGGGTCCCCGGAGAAATTTTTAGCGTAAACTAAATCGTCTGTCTCGAATTGTCTGAACCGTGTTGAGGAGTCAGGGGGGTTTTCTGGGGTGAAATTTGGGTGTAACCTATCCAGGTGAGATCTTAATTTTCGCCCCATGAGTAGTTCTGCTGGTGATTTATTTGTGATAGTACTAGGTGTTATGTGCTGGAGTGTGAGCAACCGGTTTACTTTTTGTTGTGTATCTCCAGCGTCCATTCGTTCTAACCCTTCTTTTGTAAACCGGACCATTCTCTCCGCCCTGCCGTTTGCAGCCGGGTGAGCCGGCGCGGTTAGTGCATGTCTTATACCTAGGGAGGCTAGGTATTGCTCAAATGGTATGCTGGTTAGCTGTGGCCCATTATCTGAAACGAGAATGTCTGGTATGCCATGGGTGGCAAACAGGCTGTCTAGTTGCTTAATTACGGCTTCTGTTGTCGTTGATGGCATGATTTTTACTTCAAGCCAATTGGAATAGGCATCAACGACAATCAGAAAAGTCAATGTGTATTCTTGACCACGGTCCTCGAGGGGTTTCCCAGTCCTTAACGGGTGCTTTTGGTGGGGATGGTCTAATTGTCTGGCATTTGTGGCATGAGCTTACCCAATACTCTATGTCCTTATCAATACCCGGCCACCACACGTAACTCCTGGCGAGGCTTTTCATCTTAACCATTCCGGGGTGCCCTTCATGTAAAAGCCTAAGAACCCTGGGCTGCAGTTTAGCAGGGATTACTACCCGATCACCCCACAACAAACACCCCTTTTGAATGGACAGTTCAGTCTGTCTGGACCGGAAAGGTTTGGAATTTTCAGTTTTTAGATTCTCCGGCCAGCCTTTACCTACCCAGCTAAGAACGCGGGCAGTCAATGAGTCTTTCGCGGTGGCTCTTGCGACATCATACGCTGATATGGGTAGATCGGGGCATGTCTCGATTTGTAGCGCTGTCATCGTTGGTGCCGGGTCTGCGTCGGTTGTTGGCAAAGGCGCTCTGCTCAAAGCGTCCGCATGGGAAATTTGTTTCCCTGGTCGGTGTGTCAGAGTATAGGAATAGGCCGCCAGGAACTCTGACCATCTCGTCATTCTGGGTGAAAGTATGTTAGGTGTTAGCTTGTTTCCCGCCAAAATCCCCATTAACGGCTTGTGATCCGTTATAATTCGAAAAGTCCTCCCATATACATATTCGTGGAAACGTTTTACTCCAGCGACAATTGCTAGAGCTTCTCTGTCCAATTGGCTATAATTCCGCTCGGTTTTTGATAGAGTCCTAGAATAATATGCGACGGGTGCTTCTCTGCCATCCGGTAGTTGGTGGCTCAGGACGGCACCTACTCCATATGGTGAGGCGTCGCAGGTCACTGTTAATGGCAGAGTGTCGCTAAATTGGATGAGAACGTTTGTTGATGTTAGCAGTCTTTTAATATTTTGGAAGGCTTTTTTTTCTTTGTAACCCCAAGTCCAAGTAGCCTTTTTGTCTAGCAGGCGGTGTAGCGGTTCTGCTATAGTGGCTTTGTTTGGCAGGAATACATTATAGAAATTGATTAATCCTAAGAATGCTTGGAGTTCCGTTTTATTCTTAGGTTCAGGCGCGTCATTTATCGCCTTAACTTTTTTATCTGTGGGGTGGATGCCCTCTCCGTCTATTGAGTAGCCCAGGAATTCGACGTTGTTTTTAACTAGACAGCACTTCTCTCTTTTAACCTTGAGGCCAGCTTCTCTAAACTTAGTCAGAACCTTTTTTAGTCTGTTCCTTAATTGTGTTTCATCTCTGGCCGAGATTAGGACATCGTCGAAATAGGGAACGACTCCTTGTATGCCATTTAGAAGGCGTTCCATTAGACTCTGGAAGACGCCAGGGGCTACGCTTACTCCAAATTGGAGTCGGTGGCATTTGAATGCGCCTTTATGGGTGACAATAGTCTGCGCTTCTGCTATTTCTGGGTCTACTGGGAGTTGTTGATAGGCTTGTGCCAAGTCGAGTTTGGCGAAAACTTTGCCATTTCCCAGGGAATGGAGCAAATGCTGGACTACGGGCACCGGGTATGCGCTTGGTTGTAATGCGTGGTTCAGGGTAGCCTTATAGTCACCACAGATTCTGATGGACCCGTCTGGTTTAGTGGGTGTGACGATAGGCGTTTCCCACTTGGCATGGTCCACAGGTTCTAAAACCCCTTGGGCTACTAATTTTTCCAGCTGTTCCTCTATTTTTGCCTTTAATGCAAAAGGAACTCGCCTGGCTTTTATTCTTCGTGGGGCTATTTGGGGGTTTAAATTGAAAGAAATAGGGTTTCCCCGGTACTTGCCCAGTGATCCGTCAAACACGTCGTGGAATTCTCTGACGAGGTCGTCTTCCCAGCCGGTTGTGGTCACTCGATCGACCCCGGTCATCCCGATGCCCAATGGCGCGAACCACTCGATGCCCAGGAGGCTTGGTCTGTCTTGGTTGACTATGGTCAGCGGAAGCACTTTGATGTGGTTTTTGTAGGCAACTTGAAAATGTCCTTTGCCCATCACAGGGATTTGGTTTCCCTGATAGTCTTTGAGGGTTAGGTGCTGCTTCATCAAGTCTTTGGTCTTGATACCTGGGACTAACTGTTTAATTGTGTCCCATGATACCATGGAGAGGAAGGACCCCGAGTCCACTTCCATCTTGCCTGTGTTTTCCCTCGATTTCTACGACGATTTTAATTTTTCTTCCACTTTCCGTCTGGGAGCTTTGGATAATGACAGTTTGGTGTGTATTGGCTCGCTTTTCTTGTTGCCATTTTCTTTCGGCTCGACTTGGCTCGGCTCGTGTTGGGGAATTTCTGCGTCTCGTCGGGCTGTATGATTTTTTATTTCTGCAGACCTTCTCGATGTGCCCTCTTTTTCTGCAATGTCGGCAGATGGCATCGAGGAATCTGCATTCGGCTCGTGGGTGGTTTCCTCCGCAGCCAGCGCATTCCCGCCACTTTCTCCTTTCGCGCTCTTTCTTGTTTGTGAGCAAACGGTGGACCTCGTCGTCCTCCTCGCTTGATTCGTTTGTTTCGCCCGACTCTTCATAATGGGTCGTTGTGGCAGGATGCTTTTTCTCTTTGGTTGATGTTTCATCGCCGTGCGTGTTCATTTTCTTAAATGTCACTGCGGATTTTTTCGTAGCTTCAGCGGCTGTGGCTTCCGCAATGGCTTCGGTAACGGTGATGTTGGGCTTGTTGAGCATTTTACTCTGTGCGGTTGAGTCTCTCAGGCCCAACACCACGCGATCTCTCATTGCCTCATCTATGTTTGAGAATTCACACTCACCCCCAATTTGTCTGAGTGCAGCGACGAAGTCGGCAACGGTTTCTCCCTCTCTCTGGTCTCTTCGGTAGAATTCATGTTGCTTTATTAAATTAGACACCATCGGGGCGTAGTGTGCTTTCAGGAGTCTCTGTAATTCTGTCCACGTTAATTGTTTAACGTCCCGAGGCTTGGCGAGGGCTTTTGCCATTTTAAAGACGGTTGTTCCGCAGTGCGTCAGGAACACGGCTCTCTTTCGTTGTTCGGAAATGCCTTCCATTTCGTTGCTCTCCAAGTACATTTGGAAGCGATCAGCATAGGAATCCCAATCCTCTTCGTTGGGATTGAAGGGTGCGGGCGGTGCGTTGTTTCCAGACATCTTAGTTGCAGTCTGGGCTTCTATCACCACGTGCAGGTTTTGTTCCGTTCAGGACAATCCCACCCTCGTCGCCAGTGTTTTGTTTGGAAAACACACGAGGTAGACCGGGTTCCAACAACAAATACTTTTATTATCAACAGTTAGTAACGGAACGCCGGCTGAAGCCGGGGCCAGCCCTTTTATACAGGCTGGCTTGCCTGCTTGCAGCCAATGGCAGCTATTTAGATTTGCCGCCTTTTTGGTATCTCTTTGGATTGGTTCCTAGTGAACCAATCCACTGTTCTTTTCCTTAGCCAATCAGAATGGTAGATTTGGAGTCATCCACTTTACATACAGAACAGTATTGAAACTATCTTCACCCTTATTTTGCTACCTTTTTCAAAAAAATTCTTCAAGATCAAGAACATTCTTTGAATGCTAATCAATAAATTATAATTGACATTTGCCCAGAAGCAGTGGTGATAAGAAACACAGGATCATATGCCAGAGAAAGCAGCTGACTTTTAAATCATCATGATGACGGATCAGCATGTCATTTTGTTAAATATCTTTTGGATTGGGGCCCATCTGTGTGGGACTTGCATCCACAGTTGCATAATTCTGTCTTCATTTTAGCCAAACATACAATCTGAATATTCAGCTTTATGAGGCACTCCAGTTTGCTTGTGTTTTTGGTTCTTCCTGAAACATGATTCTCTCAAGTACAGGCATGTATACAGATATACAGAAACAAAGAACACAAACATTTTGTCTCTTTCCCACAAGAAGTTTAATTCATCCCAGACCCTTGTATACAGACAATGGCACTCTGAACTATACTTGAACTCCCAGGGGTGGCTGTTTCTCAAATGTTCTAGGAAAAACTAAAAGTTAAAAAGAAAAATAGATAATCTTACAGATTTCAAAATGCTGACAGCTTCTTTGCTCAGCCATACTGGATATAGTACATCATCATGTAGGATAGACTCAAAGAGATCATCTTCATTATCAGCTTCAAAGGGAGGTTGTCCAGCCATCATCTCATACATGAGGACCCCCAGGGCCCACCAGTCCACGGAAGGACCATATTCTAATTCCTGGAGGATCTGTTAGGAGAAATCAAGAAAAAGAGAGAAATCAATGGATAAAAATGCACAACGTGGACAATTCATATTGCCTGCTATTTGAAGAAAAAAGAATGCCGAGAAGAGCAACAAAGATGATTCGAGGTCTGGAGGCCAAACTATATGAAGAACGGTTGTGGGAACTAGGTATGCCTAGTCTAGTGAAGAGAAGAACTAGGGGTGACATGATAGTTGTCTTCCAATACTTGAGGGGCTGTCATAGAGAAAGGGGGGGGTCAATCTATTCTCCAAAACACCTGATGGCAGGTTAAGAAATAACACGTGGAAGATATTAAAGGGAGATCTTACCTAGAATTAAGAAATTTCCTGACAATCAGAACAACTAATTAATGGAACCGCTTGCAACCAGAAGTTGTGGGTGTTCTATCACTGGAGGTGATAGAAGAAAAGATTGAACAAACATTTTCTTGTTTGGGTCCTGCTCAACTAGGGGATTGGCTAAAAGACCTCCAAGGACTTTTCCAACTCTGTTTTTCCATGGTTTTATGAAATTATTTTTTAAAGCCAGTTTTAATGAAACTCACTGGGACCTTAAATTAAAACCTGTAAATTCTTTGAAAAAGTTTGAGTGTGACAATGTCTGCCCATTGTTTATCAGTGAGAATGTTATTCTCCCCATCCAGTATACTCATAATACACTAAACCTAGTTGTATATCAATGAAGCTGAATGAAAGTAGATTTACACAAGAAAAGAAAAAGCAGTTCTTCACTTCTTCACTGTTAATTTACAGAATTGCCAATCAGATGATATGATTAAATCTGATGATGGACATCACCTAATTCTACTCCAAAGGAAGCTAGCAAGTTCATGTGAAAAAAAAGATTGAAAAGTCAGTGATCCTTATGGGTTATTCCTGTCTTCAGAGGCAGAAGTCTGCTATCAAACTCCTATCATGGTTGTAAACTTTACTGTTGTTGGCTGTAACATGAAAAAATACTAGAAGAGATAGGCCTTCATTCTGCTCCGACAGAGTTTTTCCTGTGTTTTATGTGTTTCACAAGATAGAATTGTTTTCTGAATGGTACTGGAAAATTTGTATGGGAAGTACACATTAATCCTTTTTTTTTAAACAAGTTCCTATTGTGATGTACTACAATCATCATCATATTCAATCCCAAATAGGATTGCATAGAAAAAAATTCAGTTTCAGTTTTTCATGGAGGTATAATTAAACTAGCATCATAAAATAGAGTTCTATACACTTCAATGCATACTATTATACCTCTGGAGCTATGTAATCAGGTGTTCCACAAAAGGTAGTAGTTGTTACTCCATTCAAAATTCCTTCCTTGCACATTCCAAAGTCAGCTAGTTTGCAATGGCCTTCTGCATCCAAAAGAATGTTGTCCAGTTTCAGGTCCCTTGAATAAGAAACAATCAGGAAGTTCTTAGCAATAAATAAAGGAAAGAATTAATGTATTCACTGTGAAGAGAAACCTTTGCCATATTCTAATAGAGAGATACAAGTTTTAAATAGAGAATGTGGAGTACTCTCAAACTATATCTTACTTCATAGTATTTTTAAATCCTCCCAAAGAAAAGTGTGATTTTTTTCATCTTTTCTACAAGCAAAGTGCATTTATCACTATTGCAGATGTCACATAAATATTTGATATGATCAGGGGTGTCAATCTCAAACGGCTGCATCAGGGTTGTGTTTGATACATCTAATTTCATTTTAAAAATTGAGGTTTTTTTTAACACTTTGGAGTCAGAATTTAATGAGCTAAAAGCTTCATGAAATCTGTTCAAAAGGAACACCCAGATATTCTATTAATTGCAAAAATATAGCACATTTTTATCAAATTGTGCATTTCAAGGAGACCCTAAGAAAACAGATGCTAGCACAGTTTTTACATGGTATAAAGGTAAATAGATTTCTGTAAATTTGAATGTATACTTTCTAGTTATTTACAGTTCTTTATATAATTTAAATAAAATCATGAATATAACAGATATCAAATTATGAATAACCTTTCAGTGTGTTGTAAAACCTCTAAACATTTCCTGTAGCACAATAAGAATTTTTCTATCCTAAGAATGAGTCAAAGAAACAATGATTGCTTGGGGGAAGAATTTTGGATATGGGATTGATCTAGAGAAATGGCAAAAATTGTGGTCTCAAATTATAAAATGACAATGTCAACAGCATATAAACAAAATTTGTATAAGATGTTTTACAGGTGGCATTTCCCCCCCAACAAGAATAGCAAGAATGTTCAAGAACAAATCTGAAAAATGTTAGAAATGTCATCAGGTACCTGGCTCATATTACCATATGTGGTGGACTTGTGCGGATGTCAAAAAATATTGGACTAAAATCTGCACATGGGTGGAAAAAATGACAAAAAAGCATATAGACTTGAAACCAGAGATATTTTTATTGGGAATTTTACCTGAAATATATAATAAAGAATTGAAATATTTGATTGTAAATGTATTAACAGTGGCTAGGATTGTATTTGTTAAAAACTGGAAAAATGAGAAAATACCAACACAGGAGGAAGCTATTAAGAAAATATTGGAATGTGCTGAAATGAGTAGACTGATATTTGAAATCAGAGAACAAGAAGATAAACAATTTTATAAAATTGGGGATCTATTCTATCAATGGTTAGACAATAAAACATGGTAATGAAATATGAAGATTTTTAGAACATAATGAATACATAAAGATGCATTTTTATTATGTCTACAAAATGATTATAGGATAGATTTGAGATGATAATATGAACTGTCATAAAATAAATTAAATAAAATATGGATTATCTTGTAAAACATGAATGAATAATAGTATAGTCAAATGATTGATTAACAATGATATTAATGTATTTAGGAATATTTGATTGACAATATGAGAACATATGCAATGTAATTGTAATTGAAGACTATGAAGTGGAAGCACAAAACAATTTGTAAACCAATCGACACACTGTATGCACAAATATGGAAGATGCTTTGATGTTTTTATGTTATGTTTGTTTATATTTGTCTTAAAAACAATTAAACTTTTTTTAAAAAGGAATTTTTCTATCCTTGCTTATCATTGTCCCCCTCCCCAAACCTTCCTTGCAGAATTCTTCTAGCTCAGAAATATTCTTAGATCTCTTTGCATCCATTGCATATTTGAGGTCTCAGTGACATTCAAATCTAGGGCTGTGAAGGCCATTCCAAAACATTTTTTTTCTTTTCCTGCAACTATTTTAAGGTTGAAATAGTTTTCAATTTTAATTTCTTCACTGGATTAGGACATCAACTTCAAGAATAAACTGATATTCTTTCCTTCCCTTCACACAATATTTTCTCTGCCACTAGCTGCCAGGCAACCCCAAAATACAATAGAACCATCTTCATGCTTCACAATTAGCAAGACACTCTTTTTTTTAAATTTCACCTTTTTCTCTCTGAATGTTATCTTGTGTAGTTGTGATCAAACAGTTCAAATTTTGTTTCATCTGTCAAAAACACCTTGTCCAAAATGTTTCAATTTTATCACATTTCATTGGTATATTATTTCCCTGAATGTGGTGCTGTATATTGTTGACAAATACCAGTCTTTACATCCACAAAAGCACATTAAGCTGGTAGCTTAGAAGAAAGTAAAAACTTTTTCAAACATTTGGAATTTGGAACTCAAAAGAGACAAGCTTAAATAAGCAGCAGAAAATTCTGTTCACTGAACAATTTCAAATGATAACAAACAATAGTCTATCATTCACTTGAAGTGGTTGGGGTAACTTCTATGCAGGTGCCATAATTGTTCTGTATAAAGAATAGTAGACTCCTAATACAGGATTCTGATTGGCTAAAAAACCTGAATTGGGATTGGTTCAATAGGAACCAATCCATGAAGCTGCTCAAAGGCGGCAAAACTAAATACCTGTCAGTGGCTACAAGCCGGCAGGCGAAACCCTATATAAAGGCTGCTGCGGCTTGAGCCAATGTTCCGTTTTTCAACTGCTGTTAACTAATAAAGACTTTGTTGTTGGAACCCGGTCTACCTCGCATTTTTCCGGACGGAACACTGGCAACGAAGGTGGGATCGTCCTAAACGCGAGACTGAGCAAGCGGCAACCAATAAAACCAGACTGAAGACAATGGCTGGAAATAACACACCGCCCGCACCCTTCAATCCCAATGAAGAGGATTGGGAATCCTGCGTAGACCGTTTCCAGATGTATTTGGAAAGTAATGAGATGGAAGAGATCTCAGACCAGCGTAAAAGAGCTGTTTTCTTGACACATTGCGGGCCCACAATCTTCAAAATGGCCAAGGCATTAGCGAAGCCCTGAGATGTGAAACAAATGACTTGGCCAGAGCTCCAAAGAATGCTAAAGACTCACTACGCACCGGTGGTGTCAAACCTTATGAAGCGGCATGAATTTTACCAAAGAGACCAGAAAGAAGGCGAGACCATCGCTGATTTTGTGGTAGCCCTCCGACAACTAGGGGGAGAGTGCGAGTTTCTGAATTTAGATGAAGCGATGCGGGATCGAGTAATACTGGGTTTAAGAAACTCTAATTTACAGAGCAAGCTGCTAAATAAACCCAAGATAACCATAGCCGAAGCCACAGCCGCTGGAGCCGTGAAAAAATCGGCGGTAAAAATGAAACAGATGAACGCAAACAATGACGAAACGAGCCTGGCCAGAGGGAAGAAACAATTTCCCACCACAACTCACCATGAAGATTTTGACGAGACGTCAGAATCTGGGGAGGAAGACGACAAAGTCCACCACCTATACGCCAACAAAAAAGGGTGCGAAAAAAGAAATTGGCGGGAATGCGCTGGCTGCGGAGGAAACCATCCTCGAGCCGATTGCAGATTCCTCGATGCCATTTGCAGAGCTTGCAAGAAAAGGGGGCATATCGAGAAAGTCTGCAGGAATAAAAAAAATTACAACCAAAACAAACCGAGAGAAAGTGGCAGCGGAACAAGCGAGCCAGTAACCGAGAAAAAACACATCAGACTTTCACTATCGGAAGCGCTCAGATGGAAAGCGGGAAGAAAATAAAAATAATTGTAAAAATAGAAGGCAGTCCCTGCGAAATGGAGGTAGACTCTGGGTCTTTCCTATCAATGGTGTCATGGGACACCATCAAACAACTGGTCCCAGATATCAAACTCAAAGAACTCCAGGGACAAAAATTAACCCTGAAGGACTACCAAGGAAACCGAATTCCGGTAATAGGCCTAGGACATTTCTGAGTCGCCTACAAACAACATGTCGAAGTACTACCATTGACAATAGTCGACCAAGATCGACCAAGCCTTCTGGGCATCGAATGGTTCGCACCATTGGGCATCGGGATGACCGGAGTAGACCGGGTGGCCGCAACCGACTGGGAAGAAAACCTGATCCAAGAGTTCCAGGACGTTTTCGACGGCTCCCTAGGCAGGTATCGGGGGACCCCAATTTCCTTTAGTCTGGACCCCCAGGTAGCCCCTAGAAGACTAAAGGCCAGACGAGTTCCTTTTGCTCTGAAAGCAAAAATAGAGGAACAACTAAATAAATTAATAGACCAAGGGGTTTTAGAACCTGTTGACCATGCTAAATGGGAAACGCCAATCGTAACACCAATTAAACCAGACAGGTCGGTTTGAATCTGTGGTGACTAGGGTCTAGGCTACCCTGAACCACGCATTGCAACAAAGCGCATACCCGGTGCCAATCGTACAACACTTATTACATTCTCTTGGGGGAGGAAAAGTTTTTGCTAAACTAGATCTAGTGCAAGCTTACCAACAGCTCCCAGTAGACCCCTTAACGGCTGAAGCACAAACAATAGTGACCCACAAAGGGGCATTCAAATGCAACAGACTCCAATTTGGAGTGAGTGTAGCCCCAGGCATTTTCTAGAGCCTCATGGAACGCCTATTGAATGGTATAAAAGGGGTCGTACCATACTTCGACAACGTCCTAATTTCAGCCAAAGATGCGACCCAACTAAAAAAAAGACTAAAAGATGTACTAATTAAATTCAGAGAATCTGGCCTAAAAGTAAAAAAAAGAAAAATCGAATTCCTGGGCTACTTAATAGACAGAGAGGGTATACACCCTACTGACAAAAAAGTCAAAGCTATTAAAGACGCACCAGAACCAAGGAACAAAACTGAACTGCAGGCATTTTTGGGACTAATAAATGTTTATAACGTGTTCCTACCCCACAAAGCGACAATAGCGGAACCATTACACCGATTACTAGATAAAAAAACAATTTGGACTTGGGTTTATAGAGAAAAGAAAGCCTTCCCAAAAATAAAAAACTTATCAACATCAAACACCGTTTTTATTCAGTTTAGTAACACACTTCCATTGGCGGTGACCTGCGATGCCTCACCGTTTGGAATCAGTGCCATCCTAAGCCACCAATTGCCAGATGGGAGAGAGGCACCCGTCGCCTACTATTCAAAGACTCTGTCTAAAACCGAACGTAATGATAGTCAATTGGACAGAGAAGCCCTGGCAATCATCGCCAGAGTGAAATGCTTCCATGAATATTTATATGGAAGAACATTTTTTATTGTAACGGACCATAAACCGCTACTGGGAATTTTGGCGGGAAACAAGCCAACACCAAACATTTTGTCCCCACGAATGACTAGATGGTCAGAATTCCTAGCAGCCTACTCTTATACTCTGACACATCGCCCCGGGAAACAAATTTCCCATGCAGATGCGTTGAGCAGAGCTCCATTACCGAGTATAGAGGAAGACCCGGCACCGACGATGACCACCTTGCAGATAGAGACATGCCCTGATCTACCAATATCTGCAAATGATGTCGCCAGAGCCACCGCAAGGGACCCATTGACTGCCCGTGTACTGAACTGGGTAGGTAAAGGCTGGCCGGAAAATAAAAAAACTGAGAACTTTAAACCTTTCCGGACCAGACAAACCGAACTGTCGATTCAAAAAGGTTGTTTGTTGCGGGGTGATTGGGTAGTTATCCCTCCCAAATTACAAACTAAGGTACTGGGTATGCTTCATGAAGGCCACCCTGGAATTGTTAAAATGAAAAGCCTTGCTAGAAGCTATGTCTGGTGGCCGGGTATAGATAGGGACATTGAATACTGGGTAAATTCTTGCAACAAATGCCAAAGAACCCGGCCTTTCCCACCACAAGCACCCATAAAGGACTGGGAAACCCCACAAGGCCCCTGGTCACGAATCCACATTGACTTTGCAGGTCCTACTAAGGGACATACCTTCCTAATTGTCGTAGATGCATACTCAAATTGGCTGGAGGTTAAAATTATGCCATCTATGACAACTGAAACCATTATTAAACAACTTGACAAACTCTTCGCAACCCATGGCCTGCTGGACGTCCTAGTGTCTGACAACGGGCCACAATTAACGAGTATCCAATTCGAACAATACCTAGCCTCCCTAGGTATAAGACATGCCCTAACCGCGCCGGCTCACCCAGCTGCAAACGGTCGGGCACAGAGAATGGTAAAGTTTACCAAAGCAGGGTTAGAAAAAATGGACATTGGGAATGTCCAAGATAAAATAAATCGCCTCCTCACTCTCCAGCATATCACACCCAGTACTATAACAAACAAAAGCCCGGCGGAACTACTAATGGGAAGAAAATTTAGGTCGCAATTAGACAGATTGAACCCAAACTATACACCAGAAAACCCCCCCGACTCCTCCACCCGTTTCAGGACATTTGAAATCGGCGACCTAGTCTATGCAAAAAATTTTACCGGGGACCCATTATGGCTTCCAGGAACAATCACACAAATTACAGGCCCCCAGTCCTACCAACTAACCGTAGACGACGGCAGGAATGGAAGCGGCACATAGACCAGCTTCGGTCCCGAAACATAGAAAGAAGTACAAACACACAAACACAAATAATAAAAAACGATGAAAATCAAACCAAAGAGGGGGAGAAATACGAGAAAATAATAAAGAACCATTTAAATTAAACACAGAATACAATAACAAACAAAAAGAGCAAAAAAGAGACTTACAGTTAGAAGAAAATTGCGAGAAGAGTCCACTCGAAGGGGCCAGCCAGGCCAGCTCGACCTGCCGGGAGAAAACAGGAGGGAGCGGCAAAACCGCCGGCCTAAGAAACTCAGGCGGCAGTAAAATGGCTGACTCACCCTTCCAGGCGGTTCCATGGAGAAGGACCGGAGAGACAGCAACCCCATTCGAACCGGTCAAAGTCTTCAGCAGAAATGAACCACGCAAGTCCAGTCGAGTCAAAAGAAGCCCCACCTACCTGCGCGACTACGTCACCACGTAGGACTAAACCAAGAGGGGAGGGGTGTTCTGTATAAAGAATAGTAGATTCCTAATACAGGATTCTGATTGGCTAAAAAACCTGAATTGGGATTGGTTCAATAGGAACCAATCCATGAAGCTGCTCAAAGGCGGCAAAACTAAATACCTGTCATTGGCTACAAGCCGGCAGGCGAAACCCTATATAAAGGCTGCCGCGGCTTGAGCCAATGTTCCGTAAATAAAATAAAAGAAATGAGTAGAGGCAGTGAGGTGTAAGTTAATTTTCTTCTGTGCCAGAAAAACAAAAAACTCGGAATCCTTTGCAGTAAAACAGCTTATCTTTTATTTGAAAAATGACACACGCTATGGAATAATGGTATGAGATTTTTAAACTACACTCTGATCAAGTTCGAAGATTAAATGCTTAAAAAGTAAGATTAGACAGGTCTTCAGAGACTATATTTATTTATAGACATTATTGCTGAGTTTACATTCAACCCAGTTGTAAGATTTAATTCAACTTATCAGACATACCACTGCTGGTTCAGTGCTTATTCAGGTATTCTCAGATAAATGTCAATTGAATGTATCTTGTAAATAAAATAAATACAAGTGATGAAACAACAACAACAACCATACGGACTAACTGGGTTTCATGAGCAAATTTATCTCAGGTCATATTTTCTAGTTAGTCACTCTTTAGGACATGGGTCTTCAAACTTGACAGCTTTAAGACTTATGGACTTCAACTCCCAGAATTCCTCCCCCAGTCATGTTAGCTCAGGAATTCTGAAAGTTGAAGTCCTCAAGTCTTAAACTTGCCAAGTTTGAAGACTCTTGCTCTAGGAGGATATCAAAGGTCACTGTGGCTGGAGATGACAGCAATTGAAACCTACCACATTTCAAAAACATCAAGTTAGTGGAGGTGGCCTTACATAAACTAGAGTGTCCAGGAATTTTGAACTAGGCTGATTTTATCTCAATTTTTAATGGAAAAAATACTTAAAACAGACCATACAAACTTTCCCAAGTTTCATACTGATATTCTGTTACATGGAAGCATACTAGTACCTTGTGGGATACTATATAGAAGTGGCCAATGTGTCAAATAGAATATATTCAACATGACCTTCTAAAACTGTCTTTGGGGAAATGCAGCAAAATATTATTCAGTTTCTTTTCAGAAGGCTGAACTAGTAGAATACAATTGGTTAAGCACTAAGAAATCCAGCCAAACTAACAGAATTACATTCTCCTTGTCTAGTTCCCACCACAGATCCATCTAGGTGACTAAAGCTGTCTCCTTCATATAATTGGATGCAAATCAAGACTGAAATGAATGGGGATTCATCTTGATTAATGATCAGTTATCAAGATAAACTCCTAACATTCTTAAGAGGCTCCTTGATAAAGACCTCATCAGGGTTCTTCAGAAGAAAGGTAAAGAAATTAGACAGAAATAAACAGACAGGCAGACAGAGAAATAAATATATAAGAAAGTGAATCACTTTGAAGTTAAGGGAGAATCTTGACTTAAACACAAGCTGCATTGGATGGATCTTGACTTTGAAAATACCCTTTACTTCATATGGAGATGTGAAAGCATTCTAGATTTCCTTTTGTCAAACGAATTTAACTTTTGTATTGTAAAATTTTAAAACATTTCTAATAAAGAATGCCAATTCTTAAATAAGACTACATATGGATGCCAATTTGAAAATCCAAAACAGAAGGTATTTAAGATATCTTTTTTTTTTGCATGCAATAGATTCGTTTTGCCCAAGTGCTCCATTCAATTAAGAAAACAGTAAGAAACCAAAAATCTTGTTATAGTGAAACACTACAGGTAGTCCTTGACTTACAACAGTTCATTTAATGACCAAAGTCACAAAAAAAGTTTTTCACAGTTCCAACCTTTGCAACATCCCATGATCATATAATCAAAATTCAGGTGCTTGACATGTGGTTCATACTTATGACCATTGCAGTGTTCCAGGGTGATGCAATCACATTTTCACAACCTTCCGACAAGTCAAGTCAATGGGGTAGCCTGATTCATTCAACAACTGGGTTACTAACTGATCAATTGCAGTGATTCACTAAACAACTGTGGGAAGAAAGGTTGTAAAATGGGGATAAAACTCACTTAACAAATGTCTCACCACCACCAAAGTTGAGCTCAGTTCTGGTCGAAAATCAAGGATTCCCCTAATTACGTTGTTATTCTTTCCTTTTCTTTGGCTCAGGGTGCATGTTGGTAAAAACCCAAACTCACAAAATAGTGATGGATTAAGTTACCAAAATTATTTTGTTCCCACCATACTATCCTAGGCTAAAAAAGGGGGAAAAAATCTCTCAGCTGTGCTCCCCAGAGTATCCTCAAAAGGAAGAAACAGTTAGTTCAAAAGTATTTCCTCCCCCAACAAATTTCTGCTATTGAAGGAGAGACTTAAAGAGATTTTTGCAATGAAAAGTCTTTCCATGGGTAAATAGAACTGACTGTTATGTAAGAACTGTTATTTATATTATTTATAGAACAACGTATCAAATATGTTGTACCATAATGAATTGTTGACATAAATTGAAATCTGTGTTTTCAAAGGCACGTTATACTAAATGAGTTTTTAGCATTACCCATAAGACTGCTTGTTTTTCTATCTAATATATCTCTACTTTATAAAAATGTTTTTCATACAGAAGTATTTGGGGGGAAATGATTGAATAAGTGTGTCACTCAGACAGAACTGTATCAATTCCTTCTGATAAATTCTTTGCTCAATTTTTTTACATGGGAATGGTTGTAAGTCAAGGACTACCTATATTATTGAATTTCACAAGAATTTTTTCCCTTAAAACAACTGTAGGGAGTACCAATTTTCTCTGGAATATTACTGTTAATACACATGGTTTTCATATCCACTCCAGTTTCTCAAGTTAAAAACCATCATGGTCCATGAGAGAGGGCAAATATCATAAATTTAAATGAAATCATAATCATCATTCCTGAAATTTTTTTGTAATTTTTTCATGTTATTATCTTTCATCTGGAGCTCATAGCATTTATGTGTGTGATTGTTGGTAGGATGAGAATAAAGGGAGCTCTTCTGTAGGAGAGCTATATTCTAGACATTTGTTGAGTTTAGTAAATTCTGGTTAGAGGATGGATGGATCCCCAAATTATAAATTAATTTTCAAGATGTGGTGAGGAAAAGCTTGACACAGTATTTTAAAAATTAAATCACTGAGAATATATTCTGTAAAGAGCACAAGTGAAGTGCCCGAGGTGTTTGTCATTCTTAACTGACCTTCCAAACTTAAGTTGAACATATTTTAAATGGCTTTTGCCTCCTTATAATGATATAAAAGGGGATGGGTTCAATCAAATAGAACACTGATTTAAAAATAGCAATATTATATGGTTGGTTGAAAACCCTAGGGCAAAAAGGTAACTATCTACCTATGCCTTGTTCAGATCCAGCTAAATATTTATGCAACGCTCACAACAAATAAGACTTCTCAGTCATACAGAGGATTGGAAAGTATATTTGTGGACAGCATAGTCATCAACTACAATATAAGTACAGCTCTCTCCTTCCATACAATTTTATCACTTGACTCCTGCATGCTTCTATTGCAACTGGCTCATTCTGCCTACTGGTAGGACTTATTCTGAACAGGATAGGCTTACACCTTAGAAATAAATGTGCGACTTTTTTGCCAATCCCATCTACGTCTGCTGGCAAATAAAAGACATATGAAAATGAAAGGTAAATCAAGCTCTTAGCAGTTTCAAAGCTGGCAATCATGTAAATTTAACTGCTACCCTTCCATCCTTTATTTTTCAACCAAAACTGGCAATTGCAGATGGTACCTCTAAGAGAACAGATTTGGGCCAAGGACTGTCAGTTATAGTTTCTTAAAATTAAGCCTTGAAAAAAACTGCATAGCAGAGGCAATAATATCAAGCAACATAACATATTATATTTGGAATATTGAAAGTAGTTGTACATTTCTGTGATGTTAGAGGGCTTGAAAAAAAATATATAAACTATTTGATAAAGCCCGGCAGGTAAAAATTGTTCTGTCAAATCATTATTTATAATTATTTTTTTGAAAAAAAGATTACAAACACAGGCTGAGTCTTGGCAAAGCTCAGGAGATAACACACACACACACACACACACACACACACACACAAATAAGATGCAGAAAAAGTACTGCTTAAGCATATAGCTACTTAAAATAATTTGAATTATTAGGCTCTGAGCTTTGCACAATAAAACATCATACAATTTTAGAGAAGGAGATTATTGCTCCCATGTGAAGAATGGTTACGAAAATCCTCATGATGGGAGAAAAGAAGAGATCTAAAAATGTTCATTGCTTCTCCAGTTTCTTTTAGGTGAAATAAGATTGCTAACAGGGATGTCATTTCAGATATTATCTCAGGCATAAAGTGTGGTTGTTGTGAACAGCAATTATACAGTAAATGATAGAAACAGATTTTCTGAGAACCCAAAACCTAAACAGCTGGATTCAAAATTTGTGGCAATATAAGGCCACTTCTCATAGTGTCCTTAATACCCTACATATGATTCATGGGTTTGTGACTGAATGAAACCCCCTTTATATAATATCATCACTGAAAGCAAGTGAAGGCTTAAAACTTCCTTTAATCACAAGCTCTTTGATGACATCTTGGTCAGTTTGAAGTGAAGATAAAACGAAAGACAATTTGTGCACTAATCCACAAACAGCCTAGCATTTAGGAGGGAAATTATTTTATCTATAAATATATCTAACCCTCCTTGTAATGTTAACAGTATGGTTTATTCTATCAGAATAGCTCATTCTACAGGACAACATTAACATTACATAGATACTGTTCAGGGTGACTCAGTTTTCTAATGGTCAGGGAGGACCAGCATAATGCTACTATTCTGGCTTTCTGATAGATAAAGTCACTTAGATTAGCTCTGTCTTGAATTCTAACTGGGCAGTCCATCTAATGTGCTTAGGGCCTGGCCTTGTTATATGATCTAAATTTGATCTGATGACTACAAATAAAATGGCTGAGATTCTCTCTGCTCTCAGTTTGGCCATCTGTTCATTGGACCTGGCCACCTCCTGATTACAAAAGCAGTCAGGGAGTTGCTATGGTTGGATTAATATTGTGGTGTTGGCCTCTTTGAGAGACAAAATATCTTCTCCCTTGAAAGAGATAGTACTACAGTGTCTCTTGAACCCAACGTTCTTAATTCACTATAATCAGGGATGGGATTCTACCGGTTCGCACCTATTCGCTAGAACTGGTTGTTAACATTCTAAACAGTTTGGAGAACCAGTTGTTAGAAGAAATTACTGGCCTAATCCTGTAAGGAAGGCAGGAAGGAAACATTCCGGTGTTGCTTACAGAAACTGCCTCTCCGTTGACCTTTATTACATTCTTGGCAGGACTAGACTTCCAGTCTCAGGAACTTTGCTGGTACTTTGCTTGTGTGGAGTGACCATTCAAAGTTATAATGGCACTGAAAAAAGTGACTTATGACTGTTTTTCACACTTACAACTATTGCAGCATCCCCACAGTCATGAGAGGCCAGGCAAGGAGAAGCATGCCTTGATGTGAGTGATGTTGAGTTGGCCATGCTCATCCAGTCACATGACCACCAAGCCATGCCCACCAATCAAGCCATGCCCACCAACTAAGCCACGCCCACATAACTAGTTGTTAAAAAATTTGAATCCCACCCCTGACTATAATCACATCTTCAACCTTCCCATTTTAGGAAAAGCTGTGAAGACAAGAGCTATCTGTAGTTGTTGGGAAGAAATTGATTATCTAGACTGCCTTCACTCTTGTCAGGAAAAGGCACTTTAATTTTTTGCAGGAAAAAACCCAATCTCTATTGTCTTTCTTTCCTTTTGGATCCTTGTGAAGAAAAAAAAAACCAGTTTTAGACTTCACTTGTGCTGCTGCCTGAATTATTAATGGAGTTTTGTTTTGGTTTCTTGAGGAAGAAAAAAATGTAAAACCTCCTCTCTATCACAGCGATGATGAGTACATTTATTCCAAAGGGAAGACCTTGCAACTCGTTCTCTATTCACCTAATCACTACTAATAGGTTACTAAGTATGTGTCTGGATTTTAAGCCATACAAGTGTTTAACTGTACAAGATTAAAATTGTCCCAAAGTATCTGGATGAAATGGGCATAGCACAGTAAATATTTAAGTTTTCCTGATGATAAAAAATATCAGTGTAAAAATACTATTTTAGCTCAAAAATTTAAAGGGCAACTACTAGATATAGTGGAGAATTGCAAGCGCTCTTTCTTTTCTCTTGAAACCAAAGTACTCCACAAGCTGTCTTCATTATTCTCCAGAGAAGCATTAAAGGGAAGTTCTATGTACGTCGAAAAAAATAAGACATATGTGCTTCTGTCCCTTTCTGTATATAAAAGCATATATTTTTGAGCTCAGCTAGGGAATACAGGCTCATTTTTAGTTTCTTGTTAAGTAAATATAACAACCAAATAAACTAAAATAATTGATGTTTAAACAGAAGATAAATACTGCTTCCCAACTTCCTCCTTGTAGAATTAGTGTTATCAGGCAGAAAGCACTGGTCCCCTTCCTACAAATTCTACAGGAAAACGACTGCACTCTCAGGAATGTAAACTTGGCGTGCTTCTTGGTTGCCTTCTTTGGTTTCTCCTTTTCCCTTTTAACAAAAGGCCCACCCTATTCTTCCCATGTTAATGTCAAGGTTCTGTTTATGTGATCATCTGTTTACATGATGCAGTTGAATATTAAGGAAGGGAGAGCTCTTACAATGGCACAAATGCCATCTCTTGTAGCCTTTCCAGTTGGAGGAACAAGGGGAAGATAATTTGGAATGGGTCACATTTTAGGAACTCAGAAAACTCTTCTTCAAATGTCATCCCAGCCAGAAACTCATTGGGTTAATTCAGATGGAGTTGCTAAGCCTTGTCTTGTTGACTATGACCTCCAGGCACGAATGCTTCAATTTATTTTCTTTCTTATGTTGAAGAACTTCAGTTGACATTAATATATGAGAGGCTCTACATTCATGAAAAATCCTCAAGGTTTATGTTTTCTTGTTTACCTGTCCTCAAGAACTGGGCTATGGTGACTGCAACTTGGAAAATAGTTGCCATTTGTATATCACCTGCACCTCTATAACTGTCTAGTTTGGTTCTGCAACCCAACAGGACAGACACAGACTTCAGAGGATAATTAGGTCTGCAGAAAAAACAATTACTACCCACCTGCTTTCAATCAAGGGCCTGTATACTGCACGAGTCAAAAAGAGGGCTGTGAAAATATTTACAGACCGCATACATCCTGGACATAAACTGTTTCAACTCCTTCCCTCAAAATGACTCAATACAGCACTGCACATCAAAACAACTAGACACAAGGACAGATTTTTCCCGAACGCCATCACTTTGCTAAACAAATAATTCCCTCAGCACTGTTCAACTATTACAAAGTCCACACTACTATTACTGTTAATCTTCTCATCACTCCTTATCACCCATCCCCTCCCACTTGTGATTGTAGGACTGTAACTTTGTTGCCTGTATCCTTATGATTTATATTGATTGTATCATAGTATGATTTGATTGATGATTGTACCCTATGACTATCTTTAAGTGCTGTACGTTATGATTCTTGATTCTTAAAAAATTGATCTTTTCTTTTATGTCTACTTAAAGTATTTCCACCAAGACAAATTCCTTGTGTGTCCAATCACACTTGGCCAATAAAGTATTCTATTTTATTCTATTCTATATCCTACAATATGCCAAGGGTCACTTCATCCACATTAAATATTTTTGTGTGTGTCAGATATATTTCAGGGATAACAGTAATGTAAAATTCTTTTGGGAGAAAGGGCTAGAATTGCTGTAGCTATGTTATTTCAAAACAAAAAGAACATCATATCTTCTGATGTGCTTGGAATTCAAGGAAATGAAAAAAAATGGTTTCCTTCTTTGCTATTTGTTATGAGCCCTTCTCACAGTCATCCATCTCCTGTTTGAACTATTGTCATGCATTCTACATTAGGCTGCCCTTGAAGAGTTCAATTGGCTCATAATACACATGGTTATGTGTAAGTCCAAGGAGAATGTCATCTCTTTTGCATGAGTTGCACTTGTTGCTGATTTGTTTCCAGGTATTGACTATCATCTTGAAAGTGCTACATGACTTGAGGGCAGATTACTTGATGAGCCACCTCTCTCCAATTATACCTATTGGTAAATCTTCACTTTAATGGACATAGTTCAGCTTAAACAGATATTCTTCCTTTTGTAAAGTCCATTAAAATCAGAGGCTTACTCTATTGTTATAAAAGGTAATACAATACTGAAGTTCTCAACTAGTCATCTTTTTTTGCCAATCCCCTTGTTTTTCATCATATAAAGAAAAAGCCATGAAGACATAAGCCATTCTTGACTTCTTTCCATTGGAGAAGAAAATGTTCATGGAAATTTCCACATTGCATGACATTGATCCTTTCTCTCAACAGGAGAACACAATCTTTGGCATTCCAGATGTCACTGAACTACAACTGTTAATAAGACTTAAAGACTAGCAATCTCTGCATTTACACAGGCAATTCAGAGAAGACAAACTTTGTTTGGAATCTGGCTATCTGCTCATTGCTTTTAATTGTAAGAGATGGAAATGTTGACAGATAGGAGCAGATCCTATTTCTCAGCAACTTTGTTAAGAGCACTAAATCAATAGCACTAAATCAAAAATAGGTCACCGCATTGTGACATATTCAAGGCCATTTGTTAAAAAAGATTTGACTGTAAATAATTTATTCGTGGTGAGTACATAACACAAAAGATATAGGCAGTAACAGCACTCCCACTTGTTCTTTACTGATTGGTTCCACGTCTCTGAGATTCCATGACTTCATCTCTGTTCTATGTATTTTCAGCTCAGTTATGTTGTATGTCATACTGCTAAAAAACTAGTTTGTGCCCTAAAATACTGTGGTTCCCATTTGAGGAAATCTTAGTTTTATCTCACTTCCTAGTTCTTTGGCTGCAACCATATTCAACCCTGCCTTCTCATATGATCTATTGACACTTTTTGGGTGGGTCATATGAACACCCAAGAAGTGAATGTGTATGCCTCAAATGCAGGTAGTTTATTGTAGTTCAGTTTTATATGATGTGGAGTTGAGTGGGATTGTTGCGATAGGATTTTTGGAAATTTAAGGGAAAGTATTTTTGCTTTTTGTTCTCAGCATATCTGAGTGTGTGGTGTAAGCATAAATACATGTTGTCTTCAAATTGCTTCAGTGGGAAAATACCAACAGCATTGAAATCAAAATTTCCAAAGGAAGTACAGAATCAGAACATTCCTAGAAATTTTTATGTACCAGGATAAGATTTCTTTTCCTGAAAAGAAATGAGGAATGAAGAGGGGGAATGAAATGTAGTTTTAATACTCTTATTAAAATCTCTCTCTTCCACTCTTTATCTGGAATATAGTGTATATTATGTGTGACTTGTTTTGCTCATAAAATATTGTAGTAAGTTTTAAGTTGCTTATGTCCCTTTCAGAGGAATAAATGGACTACTGTCCATACCACTGAATTCCCAATACAGTACACTGAGATTCAGGCTGGCAAGATCTGAATAGGAAAAACAACCAATTCTTCATTCTCTCTCCCCTCCAATACATATTTCTATGTGCTTCCAAACATGCATTATTTTTCTGCTTCATTTTAGTGGTCGTTGGCAATGATATATCTGCAGCAACCTCTCCTGTGAATAGTGCTTTGTGACTGCCCTCTTCAAGTACTTCATGAAAGAGAAGTGATCCCACAGCCAACTTCCCTTACTGCAGTTTCTTCTGTATATGCCTGCCAAATTTTATCTGAAGTCGTGAAAAACTGCCAGTTTCTTTACTTTGTTTTTGTTTTAAAGGGAAAAGAAGGAGAGGAAGAGTGAAACGACAAGATAAAGGCCTTAATAATATAGAGAGATAGTAGGTGAAAATGTATTAAGAGGCTCCTTGTTTCTAACAATAAATATTTATCTCTAAGTATATTCTTCATGGCATAATGAAAAGTTAGCAATTCAGATTTTGTTATTGTTCAGCCAGATGCCAATCAGGGGCTGCAGGGAACAAATTCAAGTTGTCTCCAAAGAGGTTCTTCCTGTTAGCAGCTGAGCCTTCACCCTCAACATTAAGACTTCATGTACAAAGCCTCATCAAATGATTATCCCATCTCAGACTGGAGACAATTAAGACAAACAAACCCAGGAAGTGGCAGGGAGTTCCGAAATGAAAGGAAATCTATGGCAGAAGAAAACTGAAGTGATTGCCCTGATCCGCAACCAAAGTCAACGATAGGTCACAGTGTGCCAAGTTTTTAAAATAAGCGTTGCTTGTTTTATAATACAAAACTGGCACCCACAGCTGGCAAGGCCTGCAGAGACGATTCAAATGCTAACAGTCAGAATAATAAACAGTCTTCTCCCCACCTCAAAAAGAGTAAGAAAAAAAGTTCTGTGTTAGCAAGCAGAAACTAACAGCCAATGTGGTTGCTAAGAGACTCTGGACTTTAGCCAACACCAAAGAAATGAAGAGCTTTAATAATTCTTTTTTCCTCCACCCTCTGAAAGAAAAATACCTGTAGATGACGCCATGTTGATGTAGAAACATGAGTGCTGATGTGACTTCTGCTGCATAGAAGCGGGAGCGAGGCTCGTCAAATTTGCGTGAACGTTGAATCTGAAACATTAGGTCTCCTCCATTGACATATTCCATGACGAAAAATAGGCGGTCCTAAAATTCACAAAAAATAGAGCCATTTCGTTATTTTTTTGATCGAGTTTCACAAAGATGCTACTGTACATTCATGGCACATCAGGAAATTAGATCTCTATCCAAAAATGGAAGAAACAGCCAACTACAGCTATCTGAACAAGAGGAGCAAATGCTTCCAAATTAAACTATGGGTACTTCAGCTAATGCAGGATGGCTAAAAAAAAATATAGATTTTTTTTCAAATGAATACTATTTTTTTAAAGGAAAATATAATAGATGCATGAGGATATTTTGCTTAAATGTAGCATTTCCTTCCATTGTGACAAACCAATTTATGTGACATTTGACTTCACCTCATTTTATTTTATTTTATTTTTCTAGTTTTTAGCATTATGAAATAATTCAAAGCCTCATTTTGATTGTGCCAATGAAATTCTTGAATAGGAAGAAAATACAAAAGAAAAGATAGAGACTGTTCTTAGACAATTCTGGATCAATGGGTGGCACTGAATATTATAGAGCCACAGTCTGTCATTTGACAAAGATATTTCCTTGGTTCTCTAAGGCAGGAATGGGCAAGTGGTGACTTCTGTGGCTTGTGGACCACAGTTTAAGTTTCAGCTTAAACTAGAACTTGGCAAACTTCATTATGGTTGAGTTTGAGATGTATATCCTGTGATAAATTAATCACCGCTGGTTCTATATTAATCAGAGGTCAATAGGAGATAATTGGAGAATTGGAAAAGGACAGAAAGGGGAAGCTGTTGAGAAGAAGAATAAACAAAGTTTAGTAAAATTCCTATAATTTACAAAGACAAATGGGGTATATTTGATTCAAGAAACGGAGACAATGCATTCATACATTACAATTTTATGTACATAAACATAAGAATTCATTGGAGTTGGGGAGGTATAACAAATTTGAATAAGGTAAATCTTAGGAATGGGGAGTCTGAGGCCCTACAGATGTTGCTAAATCACAGCTGCAAGCAGCCCCAATCAAGCTGTCCAATGGCAGGTAACATCTAAAGGACATTGATTCCTCATTCTATGTTAAATCTAATGCTGAAAAAAAAAGCAATTCTCTGCTGTACAATTACAGAAATTTTCACCTACTAGTACTTCTACAGCTGCAGGTTTTCACTTAATTTTAGTTCAGTTAGCTAGTTTTCACAGACATTTTCAATGCTTGTACTTTTCTGAATAATAAGATTGGGGGGTTCAAAGTATACAATTATTTTAAAAGCTTGTTTTGCTTTGATTTTTTGTAGAACCTCTCCAAGTTCTATCAAAAACCTTCAGTGTTCTGTATGGTTTCTCTCTGGTTGGTGACATGCAAATTGCTTAATATGCCTTGTTTATGCAACACAATGATAACACAAGTCAGCACTGAGCTAAAACAGAACCAATGGAGACCGGATTGCGGTAAGGATAGTGAGCTTTATGCTGGTCAGCTCAAAACCAATAAATTTGGCAAGAGCAAAGGCCTTACAGTCAGTTATGAAGGTGCTCAAGACCTTTTCAAAGTCAAAACACTGAAGAACCAGAGGGATAACTATATGGGGAAATAGTCTCAAGGTTTTAGAGCCTCAATCTTACAGGGGTTTTTATTTCAGTATGTACAATAGAATTGTTCTGTTTTTCACATGTTTTATTTCTTTCCAGTTTTTACTGGATCAATGCTTCCAGACAATTGACTAAAGTTTTAAAAAAGAGCTGGATATTCTTTGATGGTATAATAATTCTTGATTAGGAATATATAAAGGCTTTTGTACGCACTGAATTGGATGTGTTGCAATATCTGGGGAGATTACTGAGAAAGATGGCTGGAATAGGGAAACAAAGAATTGTCTATATTACTTTACTTCATTGTCATTGCATCTCGTACAATGAAATAAAAACCATCTTCAGTGCACATCATGACCATGACTATGACCATGAAAATAAACACAAACACACATCCTTCACCCTTCATACTATGAACCGGAAACCCTTGACACCATACCAACACTGCACAATAGAGCAGAATTCAAAAGAGCTACTGCCCTGGGATAGAAGCTGTTTTTCAGCCTATTTATCCTTGTTTTTATTATTCTGTACCATCTGCCAGATGGTAATAGTTAAAAAAAAGGGTTCCCAGGATGAGGTGGATCTTTGAGAATGATTTGAATTTTCTTAAGCTAGCGGGAGTTATAAAGCTCTTCCAAAGAGGGGAGAGGGCAACCAATGATCTTCTGGGCAATGACATTAATCCTCTGGAGTGCTTTCCTATCTGCCACTGTGCAATTGGCAAACCATACAGAGGTGCAGTATATTAAAATGCTCTCTATGGTGCAGTGGTAGAAGGTCACCAGCAGTTTTTCATTTAGTTGTTGTTTTCTGAGAAGTCTCAGGTAGTATAATCTCTGCTGGGCCCTTTTGACGAGTGCTGCAATGTGAGCACCCCAGGTCAGGTCCTCTTTTAAGATAACGCCCAGAAACTTAAAACTGGCCACTTGCTCTACTCGGTCTCCATTGATAAGCAAGGGCTGGATGTCTGATCTGTTCCTTCTATAATCCACTATAAGCTCCTTGGTTTTATATTGGTGTTGAGGACCAAGTTATTGTCTCCGCACCACAAAAGCAACCCGTCCACCTTATCTCGGTAGGCAGACTCATCCCCTCCAGAGATAAGTCCCACCACTGCTGTATCATCTGCAAATTTAGCAATAGTATTACTAGCGTGAGTGGGAGTCATGCACATAAAGAATATAGAGTAAGGGACTCAACACACAACCCTGTGCTATACCAGTGTTAAGAATAAGAGCTGAAGAGGTATGATTACCTAATCTGACCCTCTGTGAGTGGCCAGACAGGAAATCCATAATCCAAAGGCAGATTGAATTAGAAAGTCCAAGGTCTAGAAGTTTAGACACTAGTCTATGTGGAGGAATTATATTAAGTGCAGAACTAAAATCTACAAAAAGCATCCGCACATAGCCACCCCACTGTTCTAAATGAGTCAAAGCAGTGTGAAGAGTGATAGCTATAGCGTCCTCTGTAGATCTATTTTTTTTTCTGTATGCAAACTGATGTTTATCAAATGTATGCGGAAGACCAGAAATGATGTGCCGGCAGACCAATTTCTCAAAGCACTTCATGATGATAGGAGTGAGTGCCACTGGTCTGTAATCATTGAGGTTGTTGATAGGGAATTTCTTTGGCAGCGGAACAATGGTGGAAGCCTTCAAACAAGATGGAATAATGAACTGGGATAAAGACCATTTGAAGATCCTGGTAAAGACTCCAGCCAACTGATCAGCACAGTCTTTAAGCACTCGGCCAGAGATACCATCAGGACCAGCAGCCTCCTCAGAATGCTCTTCACCTCCTTTTCCTCCATAATGAGGTAGATGCTACAATTGGCTGGTGGTTGTATTTTATCTGTCTCTGATGTCTCCACTTCAAAGCAAGCAAAAAAATGATTCAGTTCCTCTGCCAATGAAGCATCCCCTTCAGGAGGAATGACATTGATCAGTTGATGGTTTGTAATTTGTTGAATCCCTCGCCACATCTGCCTCATGTTATTGCTATAAATATTATCCTCCATTTTCCTCTTATAATCAATCTTGGCCTTCCAAATACCTTTCTTCAGATTAGCTCTGGCAACACTGTATCTTGCCCCATTACTGGACATAAAGGCCTTGGTCCCTCATGCAAGAGGTGCTGGACTTCCTTGGTCATCCAGGGTTTCTAATTGGGATAGATCCTAATCTGCTTATCCACAGTGACAGTATCTGTGCAGTGTTTGATATAGCATAGAACAGTTGCAGTGTGCTCCTCTAGGTCAGGGTGGTAAAAGATGTCCCAATTTGTGTTCTCAAAACAATTCTGAAGTTGTTGGGAAGCATCTTCTGGTCAAGATTTCACTGTCTTTATTATAGGCAGAGCCTGTGTCCTAAGAGGGATGTACACTGGCCCTAAAAGCAGTGGCATATGGTCTGATTGTCCCAAATGTGGTAATTGTATAACCTTATAGCCATGTTTGATGTTGGTATATACTTTGTCCAATATGTTTGCTCCTCTAGTAGCAGACTTAACATGCTGATAGAATTTGGGGAGCACTGCATTTAAATCAGCTTGATTAAAGTCCCCCACTATGATATGCACAGCATCAGGATACTTATTTTGGTGATTACTAACAATGTTATACACGAATCCCAAATCTATGGTAGTATTGGCATCAGGTGGGACATAGACTGCAGTAATCAAAACCATGCTGAATTTCCATGGAAGATATATGGATCTACATTTAAAGCCCCTGTCACACTGCACCAACGGATGGAAAGAGGATGTAAAATGGAGAAAAACACTTGCCATCCGTTGGTTAACGCGATGCTTCCGTTCTGTATTCACTGCCTCCGTTTTGCTTCCTCTCTATCCGTCCAGCATCCGTCTATTGACATTTCATCTGCTCAGAAGGTTTTGAGCTGCTCAAAACTTTTGAGTGGAAAATGTATCCAATGCATCTGTTCTGCATCCTCTAGGCATACGGGGCACATCCGTTCTGCATCCATTACGCATCTGCTATATCCGCTAAGCATCCGCTGCGCATCCGCACAACTCAAATCCGTTCCAGTGGTAAACAGATGCAGGGAGGAAGCGGAACGGACGCACAATGTTAGTAGCACGGACGGAGAAAGGATGAAAGCGGATGCAGCTATGCATCCGCGTCATCCGCTACGCATCCACTCTGCATCCGCTCTGCATCTTCGACGCATCTGCTCTGCATCCTCTACGCATCCGCTCTGCATCCGCTCTGCATCCTCTATGCATCCTCTACGCATCCGCTCTGCATCCACTCTGCATCCTCTACGCATCCACTTTCCATCCTCTCTGCGTCCTCCCCCCGTCCGTTCCTTTCCGTGTTATCCGCTCTGGTTATGTAAATTTTCGCCCCTTTTGAGAGCGGATAACAACGGATGGAACATTTTTCTCATCCGCTGTGTCCTTTTTACAAACATTTTGCATCCGTTGGGCAGTGTGACAGGGCCTTAAGAGTCATATACTCCAGATCTATGGAGCAGTGGCTGTCTACAGTCTTTGTATTGATACACCAGCTTTTGTTCACATAAAGGCTTAAACCTTCTGCTTTGATCTTGCCAGAATCTCTACTCCTGTCCTGCCGGTGAGCTATGTAGCCTTCCAGTTCAACAGCTGCATCTGGAATGAGTGAACGAAGCCAAGTTTCTGTGATTAGCAAAACACAGCAATTCTTGATGAATTTAGTCTTTGCAATCTGTAGTCTTAATTCATCCATTTTGTTAGTCAGAGACCTTGCATTGGTAAGAAATATACTTGGAATTGAAGGCTTGTGTGGAAACTTACTCAGCCTAAAGAAAACTCCAGCAAGGCATCCTCTCTTCCTCTTCCTGTTCTTCTTTTTCCACCTCTTCCTCCTTCCTACAGGGATAGTGATCCATGGCTCCCCCAGGGGCCTAGCTGCCTCCTTCGGTATGTTATGAGAATGTATAAAATCATCTGTAATAGACTTTTCACATTTCAGTCCAATTTGTAACAAGGCTTGCCAACTATAAATGCTCCTTGCCCCACAGGATTCAATCAAGGAAAGGATCCAAAACACGCAGAATCATACACACCATACACTGAAAGAAGGAGTGGTTAGCCACAGCATCCATGTGTGCAGCCATCTTGAAAAATATACAGTTCATTCTTAATTATCAAGTTATTTTTGTAATGAGATTTCTTCTCTAAAATTTGGCTTACTCAGCCCTTCCTCAGAATCCAGTACTTCTGCCCATTTTAATTTTTTCTTGTCAAAGTGTCCCTTTCCTCCATACTCTTTTATATTCATTTTCTAGTTTCCAGTATTCTAAACAAAAGTTCACTTTTTGACTTTATCTAAAGCAAGTTGGTTCCTCCACCTGACTGTTTTACTTTTTTGATGCCATATGCCACACATCAGATTTGAATAATGTATGACCGTCATGCTGAATGAAGTCAGCTTCATGTTCAATAAGATTTTCTTCCCTTCTATCTGCTGGGGACTGCCAAAATAAAAATAACTGGCAGGCTGTTAGCCCTATGACAGCCTCAGGTAGGTTTTTCTAGCAATTTATGTATATTTTTTATTGCAGTGTACCATTCCTAAAGTTGATTCCTTATAAAAAGCGAAAAAAAATTTAATTTATGCTTGGAGGAAAAATTAACTCTTGCAATTAAAAAGAAAGAGATTTATGCCTTTAAAAACCTTTTAGACACATTTGCTTGCTTTACATGGAACCTATCCTCAAGAAACAAAAAAGTGTAAACTTCCCAGGACTGTTTTGGTATATAGTTCTCTGCAAAACATACTACTTATTACAGATCTCATGAAGAGTTCATAAGGAAATGCACACAAAAGTGTAAATAATATTATAATATATAAATGACTATGAAACAGACATTGTTAATTGTGCGAGCAAACAGGAACAGAAAGGACTGAATAGAAGAAGGAAATTGAATCACAACTATGTCAGCCTTCAAACAGTATGAAACGAGCTACATGAAATCAGGGGTGGGATTCTACCAGTTCGCACCTATTCGCTAGAACCGGTTGTTAACATTCTAAGCAGTTCGGAGAACTGGTTGTAAGAACAAATTACTGGCCTAATCCTGTAAGGAAGGCAGGAAGGAAACATTCTGGTATTGCTTACAGAAATTGCCTTCCGTTAATCCTTATTACATTCTTGGCAGGACTAGACTTCCTGTCTCAGGAACATCTCTGGATATTTTTTCCCCTCCTTTGCTGGTACTTTGCTTGTGTAGAGTGACCATTCAAAGTTACAGTGGCACTGAAAAAAGTGACTTATGACCATTTTTCACACTTACGACTGTTGCAACATCCCCACAGTCATGAGAGGCAGGTGAGGAGATGCGTGCCTCAATGTGAGTGATACTGAGTTGGCCACGCTCAGCCAATTATATCATCACCAAGTCATACCCACCAACTAAGCCATGCCCAAAGAACCGGTTATTAAAAACTTTGAATCCCACCCCTGCTTGAAATACCACGCTACTCCCTTCTCCCAATGCACAATTCTGAACACAGTCTTTTGGGATTATAGTAATCTATACAAAAATGTAATAAACAAATAAACATGGAACTGACATTTCCTATTTTTGCAAGCCTGGGCTCTTGGTGTTACAGGTATTAGAATTTATGCACAAGTATTTTAGTGTACAAAGAATGGTCGAAGTGGGTGATTCCTCTCTCCTACTACACTTCAAAAATCCTTAATGTTGAATAATTATTGACACAGGAATCGTGAAATCTGTGATCCTTCATTGTGCTTTGCCTTAAAAAGTCTTTACTAACCTCTCAACTCGCTATATAGTCCATTACTTCTTAAGTGCACCAAACTGTCCAGCAGAAGAAAGAAATAATGGCTTTATTGCTTAGCTCCACCCAGGGGTGGGTTTCAAATTTCATAACAACTGGTTCTGTGGGCATAGCTTAATTTGTGGGTGTGGCTTGGTGGTCATGTGACTGGCTGGGTGTGGCTTGCGGGTTGGGCAAGGCTTGGTGGTCATGTGACTGGGTGGGCGTGACCAACTCAATGTCACTCACATCGAGGCATGCATCTCCTCGCCTGCCTCTCATGACTGTGGGGATGCTACAACAGTCGTAAATGTGAAAAATGGTCATAAGTCACTTTTTTCAGTGCCATTGTAACTTTGAATGGTCACTCTACACAAGCAAAGTATCAGCAAAGGAGGAGAAAAAATATCCAGAGATGTTCCTGAGACAGGAAGTCTAGTCCTGCCAAGAATGTAATAAGGGTTAACGGAGAGGCAATTTCTGTAAGCAACACCAGAATGTTTCCTTCCTGCCTTACTTACAGGATTAGGCCAGTAATTTCTTCTAACAACCGGTTCTCCAAACTGCTTAGAATGTTAACAACTGGTTCTAGCGAATAGGTGCGAACTGGTAGAATCCCACCCTGATTTCATGTAGCTCATTTCATATTGGTTGAAAGCTGACATAGTCATGTGACTGGCTGGGTGTGGCTTGCTGGTTGGGCATGGCTTGGTGGTCATGTGACTGGCTGGGCGTGACCGACTCAATGTCACTCACGTCAAGGGGTGCCTCACCTGGCCCCTCTCCTCACAGCCATTCCTCGTCACAGCAGCCTATCTATAGTTCTGTAAAAATGTTCACCTTTTTTTGGCTTTATTGTTTACATACTATAGATGTATTTTCATGGACCACTGAAAGGAGAAAATGGCTTACATGCTTTGCTCAAGAGTGTGATAGGCAACAGGCTTTTAAGGGGTTGCAGAAAGAGGGGGGCAATATATTTTCCAAAGCACCAGAAGGCAAACAAGAAGCAATGGATGGAAACTGAACAAAGAGAAGCAAACTAAGACTAAGGTGAAACTTCCAGACAGTGAGAACAATTCACTAGTGGAACTGCTTTCCAGCAGAAGTTCTGAGTGCTCCATCATTGGAGGCTTTTAAGAAAAGATTGGACAACCATTTCTCTACAATGGTATAGGGTTCCCCCAAAGGTCCCTTCTAAGTGTTGTTCTGTTATTCTGACACCTTTCCCAGGACCTCTACTCAGAGTTTGGCATCCTCAGTTTTCCTGCCTGAGCAAGGGTTGGGCTAAAGGACCTTCAAAGTTCCTTCCAACTCTATTAAACAGACATGTATTTATGCTCTGGACTATAGACATTGAAAGCCTGAAAAATACTTGGGCAAAAGAAAGGAAGTAAAATCACTCTAGGTGTAGGGACAGTATAAAATATTACAATATGATAAATTATGGATCAATAAAAAATAATAGCACAGAGTTTTCTCTCCCCCCCTTTCAATTTTTTTCTTTCTCTTTCTTTCTTTCTTTCTTTCTTTCTTTCTTTCTTTCTTTCTTTCTTTCTTTCTTTCTTTCTTTCTTTCTTTCTTGTTCTTTCTTTCTTTCTCTCAGCCGTTCTATGGCCAGCCACACAGATGAAGCAAAGCACCTTTGAGTGCAGCAGTTATGGCGGCAGCGGGGACTTGAACAACCCGCAGGCTGCACCCCTCCCAAAACATCTCCGTGGGTGGCAGAGATGGTGGACCTGCCTCTGGCTGCCTCTCATAAGCCACCCTGCCCTGCGAGGGAAACAAGTGGGAGATCGCGACAACAGAGCCCTTCCCCATGCATGCTTGCTTCCCAAGCCAAAGTACCTCCACGTGCAGTAGCAGGGGGGCAGCGGGGCCTTGAGCACCTCCCTTGACCCTCCCAAAGTACCTCCATATGCAGCAGCAGCAGCATCCTTGCTTATGGGAGGCAGCCATGCTGTTGCCACTACATGGTTGGGAGAGTGCTGCATGGTGGCTTAGCCATCCAGCCAAGCCTGGGGATAAGGGGGAGAGGTAAGTAGGCTGACCAAGGGCTGGGGAGCCCCAGAGATGGCCACAACATGCTGTGAGAGGCCCAGGAAGCCCCAGAGATGGCCATGAAAGGCCACAAGGCTCAGAGATGGCTGCGAGAGGCCCAGGGAGCCCCAAAGATGGCCGTGAGAGGCCCAGAAACCTCGGAGATGGCTGTGAGAGGCCTGAGGAGAGTGCGGGAGGGGCTAGGGTGACTTGCAGGCTTACTTGTGCAGACAGGAACTGTTTCCTGGAGGGAGGGGCCAGGTCTTGCAAACTTTTAGGCAGGCAGCAATGGCTGGCCTAGCATGCAGGCAAATGCAGGCTGCAGGTATGTTGCACATATGTGATAGAGACTGGGCAGGGAGCAGAGAAGCGGGTGGAGAGGGGCAGGGCCAGCCAAAGGCCCAATTTACTGGTTTTCCTAACTACCAGGAACCATAACAACTGGTTCTATAGAATCGGGCAGAACCAGTAGAATCCCACCCCCAGGTCCACCCCTTTATCAGCCCTTTGACAGACTTAATTAAAGGGAGATTTGTGAGTATTCCTACTGTGAGATAAAACAAACCTGTTTATGGCAGGATAAATCACTGTATGCATATCTTGGGGAGCAGCTGAGCTACTAAATCTTACACTGGGAGAATTAACATTTCTCCCACTGTTTCTTTGAATTGTGCCAGAACTAAACATGCATGGGCTCCAATGGTTTTTGTGGTAGGGCATTTAAGTATTCTATGAAGAGTATGAGTGCATTACTCTCCTATATACATCTCAATCATTGGGACTCCTTTGAACCCCAACTTCATCTTCACATCCATGAGAAAATGTTGAGTACATTATCTTTGTTACCAGAACTACCCAAATGTAAACCATGAAGAACAAGTTTGGGAACTCCTCATGAGAACTTGTGAATGATGACCACAGCTTCCTGTGAAGAGAAATAAATCCTCAAACCACTTGTTGTGTGTATCTAAAAATGACCACTGAGCATTTAATGTTTACATACAGAAAGATAGTATCAGTGGAGAAATGGAACTTCATGTTTATTGCAGACAAAAGGTAATGTCTTTGATGTATTGTGTTTGGCCTGAGAAAATCTGCATAAAGAACTTTCCCTCTCATTGGATTCTTGCAGAAATCAATTCATCTTTTCTTCAGCTTGTTTGTTTTTTCACTTTTCAATATAATGATTACAACTGGACAAAGATACTAAGTAGCAGGAGAAAACATGAATTGAGAAAAGTTAAGAGGGACAATCTTCCCTTGCTTTCCATTCAACACTGAACATTAGGCAGCCTGTCAGGTTGCCAAAGATAGCTTATTTGGCCAAAATATCACAAACAGAAACAAACCACGCAATGCATTTTCCATTTTCAAATCTCAGACATGTGTCCGTGCTATGTGTCAGGCAAGCAAGGGGTGTCAACGCTGGTCCTAAATTTCAGGAGCTACACTTGTACATGATTCAAACACCCAAATCAGGAAAAGCACCACATACACACCCCTCAATCAGTAGAATCCACAACTGATAAGACTTATCAGTATTTTCCAAGTGGTATTTTTCTTTTTATATATTTCTCATATAAATGGATGTGAAATTTTTTTTCCCCGATTCCAAGAAGTCTTTAAACCTGGGTTTGCTTTGTCAATAATCCTTTTTTTTAATCTTCCTTCTTGGAAATCTAATAAGGTATGTTTCACCTCCAAATGGTAAAATTGTTCAAGAAATGTTCTAAATTGTTTATGAAATAAAAGTATGTCTGAAGTCTGAATGATAGGAGCTGGCAAACAGAATCCACAGAGTGGCTATCTAACAGAGGTCCAAACTAAGGCTATGCTGAATTATCACTCTTGTCTATGGAAATAGAGAAAATATTCAGTGACTTTTAAGAGTGGATCAATTCTAAGAATTTCAGGAGTTACTTCAAATGATTTGTTAAATACTGAGGCCAACCATCATTGCTTCAAAACATATCCTGGGAGCTATGCTTCTGTATAACCCAAGGGTCTTCAAACTTGGCAAGTTTAAGACTTGTGGACTTCAACTCCCAGAATTCCTGAGCTGGAAGAGGAATTCTGGGAGTTCAAGTCTACAAGTCTTAAAGCTGTCAAGTTTGAGACCCCTGATATAATCTATTCCATTGACCTGCTCTATTTTTGTAATGCTACCAGGCTCTTTAGGATAGCCAAATAAGAGAGGAGAGGAGAGGAGAGGAGAAAATCATGAGTCCTTAATATCCTTTGGAATTTGAAATTGCTTAGGTTGAGGCAAATAGGCCAGGCTTCGAAGCTTTCCTGTACTGTTCTAGGTAAAATCCTATTGGTTCTTTGCATCACCTGATCCATACGTTGATGACTGCAATATTGTCCTCTCACCAGTTGCACTGAAATTGCTGCCGCATAGCAGACAGCATCAAAGATGCCCAAATCCTTCTTCTGGCATACAATGGCTATGATCTGTCTTATAGGAAACAACACAGACAGTTTCTCTAACTGTAGAAAGTCCAGTTTGCTCAAGGAATCAAAAAATCACTATTGAAGTGCACCAGGCTCCTATGTCCATGTTATATATTTGATTATAAGATACTTGATTCAAAATTAGATACTTGATTCAAAATTCTCTATCAACTGAAATAAAAATTCTAATCCTATATAATTCTAATACATAATTCTAATTTAAGTGAGAGCTCAAACATAATATTTAATATTGTTGAAAGTTATGGATTTTTTTTTGGTACTCTATTAGTAAATCAATTGCTTATTTTGGCTTTGCAAAGTCTCATGACAAAGCACAGCTTTCTAGTTGTGTTAAATAGTTAAAGTGCTGCACTGTTTTTGACAGGTACATGTGGCTATTTTTGGAATGATTCATTTTTTTCTTTGCCAACTGAATGCTTAAATGTATATATTTAATTCACATTACTAGCATGCTGCTTCACTGATTTCTACAGAATTCTGGAAGAACAAAATGGAGACAGATAATTGTAAATGACACCTATAGTCCATATGTGCAAGATGTTCACGATGTTCACAGTGGAGGCAGCAACTTTGTACATGCTCTGGATTACTATGCAATCAGGTTTTAGTTGCCATTGAGGCTGACCCATACTATAACCTTGGGTTGGCATGGCAAGGATTTAGGGGAAGTGAAGCATATGCTCCCAAGTTGTTCTTATGTGTCTGGTCCCAAAGGTGCACAAATTTGAAGGGCGAGGTTAAGATTTTTTTCTTGGCCTTTGGACAGTCTGTTGCACACCCAATAAAGAAGTAGGGTGAGAAAAAAACTACCTGGTTAAATTAAGTTGAATTAAAATTAAAATGACATTAAATTAAATACAGTCAATATGATATGATACCTATCTTCTGACACATTAATAATTGTAAATGACTGGCAAATTTTACGGACTCCGATCCAAGGCTTTAGGGTTCTGCAAGAAGCCTTTCACCTTTTTGAACTACCCAGAACCTGGAGATTTCTTAATTGCTTTTTCTGAGCCAGATGTTCATCTATTAAGATAAGCTCTTGTTTTGCAAAACACATTGTCTCAAAAACCTATGCATAAGTTACTGAATGCATGAGATCATATATTCCTAGCGGCTTCTGCCAAGTAGTTAGATAATATCAATGAAGGCGGGGTAGTCAACCTTTTTATACCTACCGCCCACTTTTGCATCTCTGTTCGTAGTAAAATTTTCCCTAACCGCCCACCAGTTCCACAGTAATGATGATTTATAAAGTAGGGGACAAAACCCCTACCACCCACCATGAAAACTGGAACGCCCACTAGTGAGCGGTAGGGACCAGGTTGACTACCACTGAGCTAAGGTATTCTAGGTTTAAGACAGGTTAAATCCAGGATAATACCACCCTATGTTGCTCTTTTATTTTTCATTAAACATAAATGAAAAATGGCTCTCTTCAAATATTTTTGCATGTGGTGGCAAAGCCCCCAAACTGGTAACTACTACAGATGAAGCAAACCCTTGTTTCCTTTTATTTAGTTTTATTTATTTATTTGATTTGTCAATCTCTTACAAGATAATAGGTATAAGTATAAACATAGTTATGAATACATGAAATGGATATATATGGACTTAGGTACAGCAATTTTCTTAAAGGAAAGAACTATTCATTATGTGAACTGAATCAATATGTACCTGTCACTGCTTTATTGCTCTAGATTAGAATCTGGATGGCATGGCTTCTTATGGTATGATAGAAGTAAGTTGAATTTAATAATCATTTTATTACACAAGCCATACTAAGAGTTTGGAATAAATACAAAAAAGGCTCTCTACCAAATTGCTTCTTTGGGTGTCACCCCAGGAAGCTTTCTTTAGAAAAGAAATGTAGAAAAGCCAAACTGGTTGACGTATGGTAAAATTTTATCTTTCAACTCTGGTGACCCAATATTAAAGCCAAGGGAAGAACTTGAATCAGAAGGTTATGTTTGCCATTGGTTTACTTATCAAGAAGTGAAAGAAAGATTTAAACTGGATAAAAAGTGCTAGGGATTTAAACTGGATAAAAAGTGCTTTGTTAAAAAAAGGATTAGACATTTTATTATGTGGAAACAAACACATTATTGCTAAGATCTATAAAATGTTATTGAAATTGAATTTGGAAAATGAACATGTAAAACATTGTATGATTCAGTGGGCAAGGAATTTTGGATATAATGTGATGCTTGAACAATGAGAAAATATGTGGACAAAAGGTTTTAAATTTACATTAAATTATAATCTAAAAGAAAATTATAAGATGATGTATCATTGGTATTTAACATCAGAATTGGTAGTTAACTAAGATGTATAAAGGTACATCAAATGAATGTTGGAAGTGTAAAAAATAAAGAAGGAACTTTTTATCATCTATGGTGGACATGTGGTGGACAAAAAAGGGAGTATGATTCATATTTTAATACAGAAAATTTTAAAAATGGAAATAAAGATGAAATCAGAACTTTTCCTTTTGGGCCTAATGGAAGAAGACCTGGAGAAAAAATTTGGAACTTTGTTACTATATATGTTGACAGCAGCAAGACTATTGCATGCACAAAAATTGAAGGACCCTTCAATTTCTACCATGGATGAATGGTTGCAGAAGTTGATGGAGTTTGTGAAATGGCAAAATTGACTATTTTGATTAAAGAAAACAATATAAGTACCTTTGTTTCCACATGGAGACTGCTCCTGAACTTTGTGCTTGAAGTGGAAAAGAATAACACTTTGAATTTGGGTTTTACCAATTAGATTGATAGATCTTTATAGAAATGGCTTGCTCATATTATTATGAAAAAACAAAAAGTTGTGATTTGATGTTAATGCTTTACTTTACTGAAACAGAGTTGGAAGTCAATGTTTCTTTTTCTTTCTTTTATCTTCTTCACTTCTCTTCCTCCTCTTTCTCCCCACCATTTTCCTATTTACTTTTGTATTTTGTATCTTATTTTATTTTATAAGTCACAGAGTCAGGTAGAATATTCCAGACATTGACTACTCTGTTGCTGAAGTCGTATTTCCTGCAATCAAGTTTGTTGCGATTAACCTTGAGTTTGTATCTATTGTTATTATGTAATCAAATGTTTATGAATCTTCTTTTTGCTAAAATGATTCCTAATCAATAGGTATTATTTGCATATCTTAAGTTATATAGTACTGCTCTGAAGGTTTATTTCTAAGGTCAAAAAAACCCTGCTAGTTACTTCTTAATTCTATCAGATTTCAGATATGATCTAGAACTGATCTAGAAGTGATTCCATCTACATGAAGCCCTATATGATGCAGCCACATCTTGAAAATCTGCCTATTCCTGACTGATTTTCACCCTCTTTGGTGGCATCTATTTTTTCTAGATGTTTTTCACTTGGAGTCTTAGTCATTATGGGCAGGTGAGTCAGGGAGATGGAAATACCTGTTGCATCAGAATATTTATTATATTTATTTATTTTCCCAAGTGATTATAAGATTACAGGTATTAGTATAGACATAGTTATGAATACATGAAAATGATACATATCAGAAAAATAAAAAGAAACAATATTTGTATTCCAGACATTGACCACTCTGTTGCTGAAGTTGTATTTCCTGCAATCAAGTTTGGTGTGATTAACCTTGAGTTTGTATCTATTGTGTGCTCTTGGGTTGTTATAGTTGAAGCTGAAGTATTCATTGACAGGTAGGACATTGCAGTATGTGATTTTATATACTATGCTTAGATCAGACTGAAGGCGGTGTAGTTCTAGGTTTCCTAGATCTAGAATTTCGAGTCTGGTGGCATAAGGTATTCTGCAATGAGTAGAGGAGTGGAGAACTCTTCTTGTGAAATATTTCTGGACTTTCTCAACTGTGTTAATATCAGATACATATTGTGCGTTCTGGATTGATGAGCTGTATTTGAGTATTGGTCTAGCAAATGTTTTGTATGCACTGGTTATAAGTGTAATATTACCAGAGAAAAAGCTACATAAGATTAGGTTAACAACTCTTAATGCCTTTTTGGCTATGTAGTTACAGTGGGCACTAGCACTTAGGTCATTTGAGATGAATACTCCAAGATCCTTGACAGAGTTTGGATCATCAACTTTTGGAGGCAAGTTGTACCACTGATTAATTGTTCTGTCAGGAAATTCCTCCTTAGTTCTAGGTTGCTTCTCTCCTTGATTAGTTTCCATCCATTGTTTCTTGTCCGGCCTTCAGGTGCTTTGGAGAATAGCTTGACTCCATCTTCTTTGTGGCAACCCCTTAGATATTGGAACATTGCTATTATGTTTCCCCTACACCCTTCTTCATTAAACTAGACATATCCAGTTCCAGCAACTGTTCTTCATATTAGTCTCCAGTCCACTAATCATCTTTGTTGCTCTTTTCTGTACTCTTTCTAGAATCTCAATATCCTTTTTACATTGTGGTGACCAAAACTGGATGCAGTATTCCAAGTGTGATCTTACCAAGGCATTACAGAGTGGTATGTCAATACTGATTAGAATGCAAGAATCCTGATTAACTACATTGTATGGAAATACTTTATGTTTGTGTACCTTAAGAAGCTCAAATGCTTCACACTCAGAAGGCCTCATAAAGGAGACACCAGAATCTTACATGTACATGTATGTAACAGAACTGTAGCAGCTTATATGAAAAACAAAACAAAACACCTAACTCTGAAAGAGAAAGACTGAACGAAAAGTTACTGAGACGTGGGTTATGCAACTCCTTCTCCTTGTTTCTTTAATCCAAAACTCCATCTAGTGTCTGTTTCTCCTTAGTGATATGGAAGGCTGCCCCACTTCTATAACACACTCATGTAATATATATCTCAGCTTTGTAAACAAGCTGCCACAGCATTGCTACCAAAAGTAGAACTCATCTCCATTCCCCCTTCTATGTGAAGTGGTTAAGCAGTTCCCATGTACTCATGTCCGAAGGTCAGCCAGTGACAACAGTGGGCTCCAACTTCACAGCACAGCAAGAGACATCTATAAGGACTGTGATCATCTTGAATGGAAAATTTCAAAAAAAGTCCTCCCGGGTCACAAACTTTGGCCTGCCTCTAAGCAGTGGATTATTTTTATGATTTATTTGAACACAGTGTTCTGAGTAACTTAAAATTCATTAAATTTCCATAAAGGCAGATTTCTCTTAATGACCATTCTGCTGGGATAAAAAGTTAGCCTAAAAGAAATGGCTGGAATGTGCAAGGGCAGAAATCATGCATGATTTACTACAGAATATTAATAGCATAATGGGCCTGTTCAAGAGGTCTGCAGCCGAGATCTCACTGATTTCCTATTCACGAATTATAGAATGGTGTTCAGACTTCAATATCATTATACTTCCATGCTGGATCTGCTGTATTTTTAAACTGTTATTGGTTAGAGTTTCTTTTGGAAAAATAATATAATTCCAAACAATGAATTGAAACTTCGCTGCATTTTTCTACCCCAGAGCTTTTATGGCCTTTGTTGTTTATGTTTATTTTTTAAAGTCATTGTTTCATTGTTTCAGTATGGATCTATAAGTTAGAATGCAAAAGTACACTTATCCAAACTTTATGGAATAAACAATTTAGTAGGTGTCAAGGCAGAATAATTTACCAAGGGACTTGTAAGATGGAAGCAAGGAAAGATATGAAAATATACCCTTCAAAATTCATTCATTCATTTTAAAGTTGTTTTCAATTAAATAATAATAAAGTGCCATTCAGTAAAAACAAAAATATATAGTTTACAGTGATATAGTTTACGGGAAACTGTGCACAAAAGTATACATTGATGGAAAAAAAGCATATAAAATGTGTGATGATATATAAAACACATACGTTAAGAGGAGTGTAAGAAATACAATTTTAATGCAAAGTTTAAAAATATTCAGACAGATGTAAACTGAGCCTAAATTCTAAATGCTGGTCATTTAAATATTTAAAAATAATTTTTCATGTTATTTTGCTCATGCGATTCTGTGCTTGGAACTGAGAAACCTAAAACTGAAAAGTGAATTTACATTCTTAAACAAGCAGCAGGCATATAAGGACAGCCAATAACAAAACATTGCATTATAGAGCATTCATAGGAAGTCTGGAGCCATATATAATTTTCCAGAACATTGCATTTGGTGCCATCTTTCATTGTTCCATCTGTTTAACCCTCTTGACTTGATCCTGAGCTATCTATAACCAATTAAATTCATTCAATATACTAAGTATATTTTTTGTAGGAAAAGATGATTACAAAAGAGCATAGTTGTATTTCTGAAGCTTGTTGGAGTTTCCGTCCTCTCTTGTGTGTGGATGGTGTGTTTCTGACTGCATAAAGGCTACAGCTTGAAAAACTGAACTGCAATTCCTACATCTAATGAGAGACTACTTGCCAATTTTTGATTAAGAGACAAAATTAGATTCATGGGGAAATTAACATTCTATCTTTCCCTACCCCCAACAACTTTGGTGTGTGTGTGTGTGTGTGTGTGTGTGTGTGTGTGTGTGTGTGTGT
>BLBF01000018.1:49086507-49121699 GCA_015471245.1 Laticauda colubrina | reverse complement strand
GTGTGTGTGTGTGTGTGTGTGTGTGTGTGTGTGTGTGTGTGTGTGTATGTGTTTAAACTTTGCTTTAATATAATCTTCTGGACACAGAAGGAGCGAATTGCTTTTATTTCATGAAATGTATAAGTGCTGATTAGGATCAAATAATATAAAAACCATTATGTTTCAGTTACCTAAATAACAACTAAGAGGGCACTTTAAGATGGACTTAATAAAGCAAGATTTACAATCTAAATAACTTCATAATACTCAGACTCATTCTCCAAACCGGAAGTCTACTTCAAGCTCAATATAGTTCATATTCTATGTCATGGAAGTTATTTTTTTCTCTCTTCATCGTCTAGGGTAGATAGGAAAAAAATAAACTTGAAATCAATTCACACAACCTCAAATGCCTCTTAGACAACCAGTTCCGCTCTCTCATCAGGTAGGCTTTTAAAAGGTCTAGCCAAAGAAAACATGTCCCTATGTCTATGCTGAGCAAGAATAAAACAATAAAAAATTATTTCAGCTGTTGCAGCTCAGGAAGGAAAACAAAAACATTACACAGGAGCAAAAAGAAAAAAACATATTCCTGGCTTTCAGACTCCTTGTTTTCTTTTGTAAATGATTGTCCAGCTCTTAATATAGGAACCAGGCCAAAGTTAAAAGAATGTTTTTAGAAAGAACAAAACAAATAAAACCAACAAAATAAACAAAACAGACCAAGTTTGGTTTTGAATCTAAATCCAATCTGCAATGCTCTGGATCTTTAGATCAGATAAATATGTTACATGTAGCATGCATTAATTGGCATCTTGACCTTCAATTCCTACTATGCATAATTAAAAAAAAAAAGAATTATACCTAAACTGTTGGCTTTTGTATTTGCAAGAACATATGTGCATCTGTCTTCAGCTATAAATTGTTTTTCCAAGAAATGTTGAAGCTCAATATTACTCAAACATAGATGGGCTTGACTTATTTCCAAACAGAAAATGTGCTTCTTCCAAATAGTTCATCCACACAGAATAAATATAGGATGATTCTAAGGAATAATTTTATCCCCAACAAAAAGGCAATTAAAAGGCATCTTTTTATTAAAACTCCAAAGTCTACCACTCAACTGCAATGATTGCATATACTGACGTGAAAATCAACCAAAAGGACTTGCAAGCCAATTTCTCTGCAAAAGACTCAAGGACCAGAGTCTGAATGGGAAAAGATCATTACCATTATAGACCGAGGTTGCGCTTCACACTGTTGAAGCAATTCTGTGTGCAATTTGCATGTTTCCAGTAGTACCAAATTAACCATTGTGGGAAATAGATTTTTAGGCTAATCAGAGTCACTCTTAGGATTCTTCCTAGATCACTCTGTGGATTTATTCAGAAAAGAAGCGCAATTCATGCTCTCTTTTCTTTCAAATTAATGGATAACAATAAAACATTTAGAAAATTAGCTCATATGAATCTGGGAAGTCATATGAGATAAAACATTAGAGGTGTTACAAAAATGATGAATCATAATGCCTGGAATTTTGGGAGGTGGGAGAAGAAGATGAAGAAGATGTAGCACTTCAATGTTAAAGAAAAAAAGAATTAAAGCTAATATGCAGGCACAATCTTCATTTGCAAGTTTAAAAGGCCTTGTTGTAAATATCTAGGGAAACATTACAAAGGCGGCGCCAGTGTAGGAAAGCACGGTTAACCTTGACCAGAAGGAAAGGGCAAATTTCAACAATAAGCATTTTCCTTTTTCTAAACAGCTGGTTTCTTGAACTTCACTTAAGCAGAGGAAATACTATAAGGTTGTAACATGCTGTTACAAAGACTTTTGTTAACTCCCCCTCTCCACTTTTTAAAATGTGGCTATAACAGAGGGTGATGTTAAGAAGATGTATATATTCTCACAAAACATCCTTTGTAAACATGAATGCTTTGTGCATTTTTAAAGGCTGGTAAGGCAGTCTTCTTTAAAATCTGTACTGAAATGATCAGCAAAATTTTTTACCAATCTTCAAAACAAATATTTCAAAATACGCCATCCTCAGACTTTTCAGACAGAGTTAGAAGTCACATGAACAAACATATGATCCAAACTAAAAAAACATGTATGTGCATGTCCATGTATGTCTGTACTATTCATCATGTTGTTTCATCAGTATGTTTCCTTACACAATAATATATTCATATTTCTCAGTAAATTCCTACTCAATATTGAGCAGGAATTGAAGACATCACAATACTCTTAAAAACTAGACAGAGATTTGATCACACCGTCATGACTACCATCTTAATTTTGTTTAACCACCATGCTTAAAATAAATGAGAATCTAATGCATTTGGATGATTGGAAATTAGCAACCACCACATTCATATAAAGAAATAAGTGAGCTTTCTTGGAAAAAATAGCAGAGAGTGAGAAAGTGCCACTTTTAACAAAAACAACACAGCTATACATTTCTTGGGAGAAAAGGAGAACTTTGGCCAAATACTGTGATATTTACTTTGAATGACGGCCCATCGGCCCTTTGCTAAACAAGTGGCAAGGGAAAACAGGGTGTGTTGGATGATTGCATACCAGCCACTATATGCCTTTTGTTCAAAAGTGCAATCTGATGATAGGCATTAAAAGGAATTTTTTTAAAAGACCACAAGAGTTTTTAAAAGGAAAACTTCACTTGTTTTTTGATGATGTAGATCCTGTAACTCTGCTGGCAACTAATTAGGATCTTAGTTCCCAGACAAAGGCTTGTTGATGAGGGAAATATCTAAAGGACATCTAAGTGCAGTTCAAACATGCATGCATGACTGTGAATTATGTTGACTGACAGTTAGGAGATCTGCTTCTATGTGCCATTCTGAGGAGCTGATGTCAAGAAGTGTCAGAGAAAAAGGAAACTTCTAGTAGCAGTTCCCAGTTTGAACTCCACTTCTCTGTCTCTCACTGAAAAAAGTCAGTGACTTTATAGAATAATACCTATCCTGAAGAGTTATTAATTCAAAAATATATTGCCTACTTTAAGGTTTATGCAGTGTTTAACAATAATCTTAAACTATTTAATACAAGAAAAATTCATCCTTTATATGAAAACATTAATTTTAGATTTAAAAATATGACCCTGGTGAAATAGAATTTCTAAGAATTCTGAACTATAGTTTACAAAAATATAAATGAAATGTAGATATTGGGAGATATCAGATATATGCATGAAATTACATGCACAAAAGTAAAAAAGAAGCATATATTGTATGCTCGGTTATGTATAGGACCTATTTCAAACAGAAATTCAACTAGTTCATTTATCCTATGAGAATAACCCTTATAAGATTGTGAGGTAGGACTAGACAAGATGCCCCAGGACTATGGAACATTTTATTTCCAGATAGTCATTTTTTATTTGGTAGGCAGCTTAAGGCTAGGTCCCACTGGCCGACGGATGCAAAACGTATGCCTAAAGGACACAGCGGATGAGCAAAATTTCGGGGGTGGCTCCATCCGTTGTCATCCGCTCCAAAAAGTGGCAAAAAATTGCATAAACAGAACAGAAAAGAACGTAAAGAACGGACGGGGGTAGTACGTAGCGAGGATGTTAAGCGGATGTTCATAGGAAGCCTAGCAGATGACAGCGGATGGAAGCGGGTGACATCTCCGAAGGGCTTCTGGGGGAGAATTGCGAAGTGGACGCATAGCGGAAGGGGCGGATGCGTAGCAGATGACACAGATGCATCACAGACGCCTATAGGAAGCAAAGCGGATGCCGTGCGGATGTATATCAGATGCAAAGCGTTCACTGAGCATGTGGGGAGTATGAATTGCATCAGCTCCACGGATAAAAAAAGATGCAGCACGCATGCAGTCAGCATTCAGAGGAAAGACATGCTGCCACATACATCTTCAAGGAACACCATGGTTCGTCAGTCAGGCAAGAAGAGAAAGCCCGTGCCTACTCGTTCCAGCCCTGGCAAGAAGGACAGAACCAGCATCCCACCCCCTGGCACTGACTCTGAACCTGCTGGTGCTGCTGGTGCTGCTGCTGTGGTGGACCAGCCCCAAGGCCCTCAAAGCCCTGCTGCTGAAGGCCCTGCTGCTCAAGCCCCTGAAGGCCTTGCTGCTCAAGCCCCTGAAGGCCCTGCTGCTGAAGGCCCTGCCAGAGGGAGGAAGAGGCAAGGGAAGGAGAAGGGAGAGAGGAAACAGTACACTGTTTCCGAGGACCACGAGGATGAGGAGCTGGAATGGCTGAGGGAGAACGAGTACCTGTGGAGGAAGGGCCACAGACTGTATCGGGACACCAAGAAGAAGCAGGCAGCTTGGAGACACAAGGCAGAGAGTCTGGGCTACACTGCAGAAGTACTCTTGGGATGGTGGAAGCACATGCACACCTGGTATGGCAAGCTACACTTCAAAACATCCAGGCAGGCCGCTGTCAAGCTCACTGACCAGGATGTACATCATGGCCAAGTGCAGTTTCCTGGAGGGTGAGATCCACCACTGAGGAGCAGCTCCTCTGACACCCCTCTCCCTCAGCCAGTCCTCTTCCAGCCAGGAGCCAGCGAGCTTGTCCAGGCAGGTGTGTTCAGAGGGCCCCACAGCAGAAACCCCCCCCCGACAGCTGCACTCCCCATGCTGGTGGACTTGGAGGATCCCCTGTCATAAATGGAGGAAGAAGCAGCAGCCACCAGAGACCAACCCACCCCCACCCCCAACCCCAGCTCCACATGATGCAGGCAGAGAGGCAGACTGGAGGACCAGAACCACAGTGCCCTGTTGGAGATCAGGGACACAATGAAGACCAGCAGAACTTCTCTCTCAGCTGGTCCACTTGGACAGAGGATCCTCGGGCCGCCACACCTTCATCACCTACGTGAGCCACACCCTCAGGGACCTGCCCGAGGCCCAGTACCAGGTGATGAAGGAGAAGATAACAGCACTTCTGCACAACCCTCAAGGCCCAGCTGAAGCTGCTCCTACCCAGTCCAGGTCTGCTCCTCCACCCCAGGCGATGTCACAGCCCTTCCATGGCTTTCAACAGCCTCTCACCTACCAAGGCTACGACTACCAGGACTTCCCACAGCAAAAAAAGACCTTCCCAGTCCAGGCCCAGGTTCATCGCATGCCACAGACGCCACTCCTCCCCCAGCTGCAGACCAGACAGCCCCGCTACACTCCTCCTTCCTCCACCCCACAGCCAAGCCCGTCAACGGACAATCTGTCATCAGTCTTGGGCCTCACATCTCAGGTCCTTGATGAAGGGCCTCTCAATCTCACGGGACTGAGTCAACTCTCGGAGAGCTTCCTGAACACACCATCCCCTGTCGTACTCTCGGGGCCAAGCACCCCAATGGTGCCTCAGACCAGCACTTAAGCCACCGCCACCTCCACAGTCCCTGCCCGCTTAACAGCTGAGACCATGGACATGACTCAGAGTGACTGAGAATAGTGCCAGAGACTGAGTTGTTTACTTGTTAAGTTTATCTTTGCTTAAGACACTTTACTTGGTTCATTTTGCTTTTTTAATAAAGTCATACAGTTTACTTCAGAAAGTTAATAAAGGTTATCTTTGCTTTACACACTTAATTCAGTTTACTTGGTTCATTTTGCTTATTTAATAAAGTCATAAAGGTTACCTAAGAAAGTTAATAAATGTTATCTTTATCTTTGCTTAAGACACTTGGTTCATTTTTTTACCTTAGTGAAGTGTTGGTGAAAACTTTTAACAAATGGTTAAACCTTTGCATGCTTGTGGGACAGATAAGGATAGTTGTGGGACAGATAAACCTCCAGTGCAAGCATAGTGGGACTGTATGGTCCACCATCCCAGCTGCCACACATATGGACCTTTTTTATCAATAACAATTTATTCATTGATCAACACATTACAAAATGAATAAAGCTCTTTATTAATTCCCTATTCATTGTAGGACCACTCAACATACATGGCACAATCTCATCAGTGTTATGCGACAGCCTCAAGGAAGCATCCATTAATCATCTATCATCCTATCTTGCCACTCCACTGCTCCAGCTGGGGAGTTGCACCAGTGTCTTAGTAGGTCGCGCTGCTTCTTCCCTTCAGGTGAAGCTCTGTTGCGGCCTTGCACATCCACAGTGTCTATCAGGTTTTGTCCTTGCCTCCATTCACCAGGCTCCATGTCCCCATTCCCTTGTTGACAGTCAACAAGTCTGTTCTGCAACACTGGGTAGCGGGTGCGCATGAGATTGTGCAGGATGCAGCAAGCTTCCATGATGCTCCTCACAGTATGTGCCTCATACTGCATGGTGGTGAGAAGTATCTGGAACCTATTGGCCAGGATGGCAAAGGCATTCTCCACCACCCGTCTTGCCCTGGACAGCCTGTAGTTGAAGATCCTCTCTTCACGGGTGAAGTATCTTGAACTGTACGGCTTCATGAGGTAGGTTCTGAGGGAGAAGGCATCATCACCAATGATGAAGTAGGGCACATCTTGTGTGTCGTTGGGTAGGGGGTCTGGATCTGGAAAACCCATGATGAGGTTGCGTTCCAGCCCATCCTTGAGGTCACTTGCATTGTATACCTGGCTATCTGAAGCTGACCCGTTGCCTGAAGCATCGATGTACATGAACTTGTAATCAGCATCAACCATGGCAAAGAGGATGATACTGAAGAAGCCCTTGTAGTTGAAATAAGTGGACCCTGAGTTGGCTAGAGCTTTGCAGTCCATGTGCTTCCCATCTATGGCTCCAACGGTGTGGGGAAAGTTCCACCTCTGATACCACACTTCTGCAAGTTTCCTCCAGCCTTCTTCAGTGGTGGGGCACTTGAGGAATTCCTCCACGTATTCTTCGATGATGGCCTGCACCACTTCTCTGACCACTTTGCTGATGCTGTTGTGTGGCACCTTCCACGCATACTGCATGTTTCTGTATGTGGTTCCAGAGGCCAGGTGCCGCAGAGTCAGTGCCACCTTCAGTCCAGGGTCCAGGTTGGCACGGAAGTTGGTGCTAGGCTTGGTCAACCTGGGTCTCAGATGCTCTACAAATTCGTTAAACATAGCTGGTGGCATCCTCATGAAGTAATGGAATGCATGAGGGTCTTCATTCCTCAGCTCCACCATCAACTGGTCATACAGTCCAAACTCCATTCTTCTCACGATCCATCCTCAGACCCACACAGCTATTGGACGTCTCCTTCTTCTTCTTGTGTATAAAAGGTGAAATAGTCTGAACAGGGTTTGGTTCTGATGATGAATGAGCGCAACTATCATACGGACTGTGTCATGATCCATGGTGGAGAACAATTGATGATGTGGAAGACCAAGACCAAGGGTGAAGAGGTCTGTACACCACGGCTGCTGGACTCATACTGAGATCCAGATGATTTCCTCCCCCTTTTTATAGGAAATATTGGTTTTCCGCTAGGTGTCCTTCTACATACTCGAGACATACTGCAGACATCCTTAATATCCGAGATACATCCCAGATACAAATGTTTTGTCCGTTTTGAATACTTTTCTACAAGATGCATATGCTTATATCCTTTCTATTTCCGTGCTACTAACGCTGTGTAGACGTTCCGTGTACCTTTTGTTTCCTCCCTCTTTCCGTTTTCATCTGCAGCGGATGTGAGTTGAGGGGATGGCCAGAGGATGCTGAGAGGATACAGTGGATGTTTAATGGGTGATAACGGACATAGAACGTTTGTTGCCCATATATGCCACAGATGTACATCGTACGCAGTGGAAAGTTCATCCACTCACAAAGTTTTGTGCAGCTCAAAACTTCTTGCGCGGATGAAATGCTCCAGGGATACAGCGTATGAAACATGTATGCAGTGAGTACTCAATGGATGCATAGTGTTTTCCAATGGATGGCAAGCTTTTTTAAATGTTTTACATCCTCTTTGCATCCATTAGTTTAGTGGGACAGGGGCTTTATCTCTGGAGGGCAGCTTACCTCCAGGAATTTACCATATTTTTTGAAAAGCAGTTAAGATGGCTTTTCACTGGTAAAAAGCTAGCGAAACTGCTTTCTGTATATTGATTAGGGAGGGGGGAATTTTGGAATTTTCAAGCACTTTGTTCAGCTTTTTGTAAGCCACTAAGAATTTTTCTGGGTGGGCAGTAAAAAAATACCACAAACAAACAAACAAATCTCCAAACCCTGGAAAGCAATACTTTTAACAACAACATTCAGGGATATCTGTGCACATTTAAAGAAAGAACCAAATTAATGTCTACCTGCTGCCAATTTCTATCAAACAATTGCAGACAGGGAAAAACAAACACTGGTTGTACAAACTTATTCATCATGCTGTCTGATTCCAGGTCAATGGTGGAAATTTCTGTTTATTTTACTGAAGTATATTGATGTTTCTGGAAATGGGATATCTATGACTTCCCTCTGGACACATTATTATGTTACCAATTTGAAGGTCATTGGTTTTCAGCCCTTTTTATACACACAAAGAAATCAAATTTGATAAAACATGGCTTCAAATGAATTATTTTGACTATCATTTAGAAAGGAAGCTTCAAAGAACTGATGTTAAACCTCTTGAAAACTATCATCATCGTCACAATAATAGACAGTTCTTCAGCTGCCAAATGTAAGTAATACGATCTATTTCACATGGATATTGGAGTATAAGTATATTTATAATGTATTTTGAATCAGGTATTTTAATTGAAATGATCTTCTTTGTTAAAGAAAAAGGTCATATTTAGATAAATTTAAAGACAGGAATATTAGTGGCTATTACTCTTAACTATATACCACTTGGAAGCAATTATTTGCCCTTATATGCTGTTGGTAAGTTTCCTAACTGTCTCAGTTTGACTATTGTGCAACAGGGGATGCTAGATAGGGCATTGGTACTTACCTGACATGCCTGTTCTCTTTGAGCTGTGAAGAGAATCCAGTAGTGGGAGGTGCTTCAGTCTCTGCATGTCTAGGCTGGGCTTAATTTGTGGAATGCGCATCCTCCTCCACGGGACTCCTCCCCAGTGTTCCCCAGTTTTGGTGAAGACGAGAGAAATAAACGCCCTCGTCCTCAGTGCCCTAACAAATTCGTTGGCCAAAACAGGATGTTCTTCACAGCTCAAAGAGAACAGGTGTGTCAGGTAAGTACCAACACCCTTTCTCCCATGAGCTGTTCACAGCATCCAGTAGGGGGGCATACCAAAGCTTGGCCTGTCCTACGGGAGGGACTCTGTCTGGCCCGGAAACCCCTCCTGGTCCCTGTGGACCTGTTGCAGAACTCTTCTGCCAAAGGAGGCCTCAGCGGATGTAAACACATCTGTTTTATAATGCCTAATGAATGGCGATGGAGAGGCCCAGGTTGTGGCTCGACAAATTTCAGTTATTGATGCTTGTGTGGCCCATGCTGCCAATGTTACGGCGCTCCTTGTTGAATGAGCTGTTATGCCCCTGGGCACCTGCAGTGATTGAGTCTGATACATTTTCGCTATCGCAGCCCATAGCCAACGGCCTATTGTAGAAGATGAGACCTTGCATCCTTGATTGTTGGACTGAAATGACACAAATAAGGCTTCCATTTTTCTGAAAGTTGCTGTGCAGTTAATATATATTCACAATGCAAAGTTGTTCAGTTTTTCTTTCCCATGTGGCCAGATTATGAAGGTGTCATCTATTTATCTGAGCCAGAGTTTGGGTTTGTGGTCATATTTTTCTAGAGCTTGTGTTTCAAAGTGTTCCATGTAGAGGTTTGCGATGACAGGTGAGAGGGGTGATCCCATGGGTTCTCCTCCTATTTGTTTGTATTTTTGTCCATTGTAGGTGAAGTATGTATTGGATAGGCAGTGGTTGGTCTGGTCTAGGATGTGCTTGTGGGGGTTGTATTTGTTTTGGATGGCTGTCAAGGCTTCTTTTATGGGCACTTGGGTGAAGAGGGATATGACATTGAAGCTCACTAGTAGGTCGCTGGGTTGTAAGTTTTGTTTCTTTATGATCTCAATGAACTGGAATGAGTTTTTTACCTGTGAGTTGATGGATTCTGCATAGGGCTATAGTTGTTTGGTGAGAAATTTGGCTAGGTTTTGTAGAGGTGAGCCTATGGAGTTGACTATTGGTCTAAGTGGGGTTCCTTCTTTGTGCTTCTTGGGGAGACCATAATGCTTAGGGCATCTGGACGATTTCTCTCTGGGTATGATTCTTTGCTGGATTTCTTTGCTGATGGGGGTGGCTTTTATTTTGCATCTGTATCCAATATATTTTGGATTTAAACAAGTGCAGGTGGTTCCAGTGGTACTCAGCACACTGGGTGCTGTGCCTAAAGACCTAGGCAAGGACTTAAAAACAATTGGTGCTGACAAAATCACCATTGGTCAGCTGCAGAAGGCCACCTTACTGGGATCTGCTTGCATAATCCATCGATACATCATGCAGTCCTAAATGCTTGGGAAGTGTTCAACTAGTGATTTCTGATACGAAACCCAGCATAGTTATCTCATTTGCTGTGTACACAGTAATTTTTTGTGTATAATAATAATAATATTTAGATTGACAAGCATGATGTATCTATTTTTTGCAAGGCCCTAAGATGGAGTCATGATTATTTTGTCTATAGAAATTAAAATCCTATTGTTATGTAAGACTTATACAATTACTGAAATCAGTATATATTCTCTCCATAAGGAAAATATGTACAAAAGCTCATTCTGCTGAGAATGTAGGATTCCTCATCTTCTTAGAGTAGATTTATAGATTTCTGAAGCCTTGTCAGACATAAGCAGCAAATGGAAAATTATTTATTGATTTTAAAAAATTAAACCTGAATTAAACAATTCAAAATCGCCATTTACCTTGATGAAGAGAAGAAGCAGGAAGCAGGAGTGAGACAGGATATCCTTGCAAATGGCAGAATATGCATGCACAACATGGTGGATGTAGCATTTTTTCACAGTAGAAAACTGTGGCTGAGCATTTTACTAGATAAAAATCATGTTTATTATTGTCTCCCTGTTGCTACCCTGCCTCTTGGATATAGAGTAACCAGTCATCATGAACAGTAAGACAGGACATTTATGAATATCAGCTGACAAATCTGTTCTTTCTGCTCTACCTTTAAAAAATCGCAATGACTCCAGATGGCTGCTTTCAATTTGAACTTTTTTTTGCTATTTGTCTCTTAGACAAGTCTATCAAGTACTCAGCAGAAGATTTAAAACCCTACAACAGAGGACTAATCATATGAAAGGGATTCTGCCCTCAGGGCTTTCCACCAGAATTTGGTTGGACTGTTTAGTTGGACTGTGGGACAAAACAGTAGAGATGTAATACAATTTTGTTCATTTTGCAAACCTACTAATTTTCTCCTTCCTAGAGTATGGTCAACTTCTGGAAGGCAAAAGTCTTGCATGTTGAGTTTCATGCTACCTCATTGCAAAGCATGACTTGCTAGCCAATGAAAGGGACCATATAGGTATTTGGAGTTCCTTGTGACTCTTTTTAAAATCTACATTGTCATCCTAAATAGGAGTTATGCAAGCAAAGGAAAACAAAATATAGATATTAGATTACTCACATGGTTGAGTTCACAGTCTTAAGGATATATGGATTTAGATAGATAGATAGATAAAGAGATAGATAGATAAAGAGATAGATAGATAGATAGATAGATAGATAGATAGATAGATAGATAGATAGATAGAGATATTCATATAGATATAGATATAGATAGATATAGATATACATACACACATACACACATATATAAATAAATTCTTTTTTCAGTTTTTCTCACAGATTGATCGTTTCAAATATTTATAAAAGTTAGAGGTTTCACCTAATAAATTTTTTCTAAGAATCAGTTCCTCAACAAAAGCTCAAGAGCTATTGTCTAGTTTAGACATGCTAATGTTAGTTGTGCATAATTTGAAAAGTTTAGGGAACTGATTACATATGACTAAAACTAAAAATTAACCAAGTTATTTATATTCCTGTGTGGATTGCAGAATACATCACCTGCCTATAACTACAAAATTAGCATTTACAATTAGGTAACAAGACAGGGTTTAATTATTTTTGGAGGAAGACCAATTTCAAGATTTGAAGAATTGTTAAAACAGAGACTGTTTTTAGACTACATACTCCATTTAAATCAGAACGAGATATTTACAGAAAACCATTCAGACTGATTTGTTATTAGGATTCATATATTAAAGTGTGACCAATCATTTGAACGACATATCTCAACCACTGGTTAGTAAGAAGAAATTTTATAATTTTTGATTAGTTGACAAAGACTCAGGATTTTGCCATGCTAAATCTCAGGACCTTCGTACAAGCTGCATTACAGTGTTATTCTTACAAACTCATTTTTAATGTTTTCAACACCTAGACATGTGTTTCATCTGAGTTTGAAATTAAGTGATAGAACTAATTTATCTAATGGTTTGTACCAAATACATCTGACAACTGGAATTCATGTAATTATTTTGCCTCTTTGAGACTGGTTTTAATCATATATCGTACCAGGTCAGGGGTATCCAACCTTGGCACCTTCAAGACTTGTGGATTTCAACTCTCAGAATTCTATAGCCAGCTATGCTAACTGGAGAATTCTGAGAGTTGAAGTCCACAAGTCTTAAATTTGCCAAGGTTGCATACCCTTGTGCTAGGTAATCATATCGCTTTGTTTGTTAAGAGATATAGTTGAAATTCAGGAAACATATTTGGGTTTCTTAAATAATGCTACATATTGTTATCTATGAATAATAATGTGAATCATACCAAGAATTTCCTCAGAAAGACACAAAAGCTTTGCAACCTGTCTCACCAGTAGCATGGATGCCAGTACTATTACTTATACTATTCATATTTGAATCACCTTTGGATGGATTCCACCTTATAAGAAAGAACACAAGCTGTATTTCTATATAAACATTACAGAAACTGTGGTGGCAGTAGTATTCTATTATGAACACAATCAAAAGTTCTCCAGTCTTCATTGTCATGTATCAGCCATTATTTAGTTACATCTTAAATTTATTTCCCTAAATTTTTTTAGGGATTTTTTTAAAAAAACAAAACAAAAAGGGGTATTTGTGAGCTAAAATAGAAATATCCTGAAGAAATTCATTATACTACAGTGATACTTGGCAATCCTAAATGATTCTCACTGTGGTGCAGAACATGAAATAGAGCCTTGACAAGGGTCTTACATGACACATGGCAGGACAATCAGACAATGTAAATGCACTTTAAGTGGATTACATCCATATAACAAAATCTTCACAACAGGTTTAGCTGCCTAGCAACTTAGACAATAGATGGTTGGATAAAACGGATTACAAGCCATTGATTAGCCCCAGACAAATATACGGCCGACCAGCCAGTCAAGTTAATTTTCACTCTAAATCACAAATGACACATCTTGGCCCTCTGGCCAACAATTACAAGAGAAACTTAGACTGCTGTCTGTACAGATTGGTGACTGGAAAGTTGTTATAGCATAGTTTGCCAATAGAATCTGAATATAACTTCAACTCCAGAGACAATTTTCCTAGGAGACAACAATCCATTTGTCATAATGAGATGAACACTCATTTGTCATAATGAGATGAACACACTCATTTGAGGTTAATGTAATCTGTAGTGCTATGAGGTATCTACATAGTATCCATTTTACTCTATATTTATTAACATTGCCACTTTTGGGAAACTGTTTGGCCTCTACCATCATGTTTCTCTATCCATCTGTTTCTCTTCATGGAAAAGAATCAACACCTATATTTTGTCAGAATTTTTTACATATACAGATTTTGTATACAACTTCTTGTGTTTTTGTAAATTGCCCAGAAATCTTTTTACAAAATTTATTTAAATATTTGTAAATTGCCTAAGAATCTATATATCAAATATATATATATTTCTGCTTAGGTAAACTGGAAAAGGTTGTTTAGAAAATGGAATTGGTGTGTATGGTACTCCCTTGTGTAAGTTATTTTAATGAAAATTTGCAAAATGTAAGTTGCTCTTTAAAAAAATCAAGTACAACTTTCAGAAATATTCTGTCTCTCATAAACAAATGGATATACTTTTCCTATTTAAGAAATATAGGATTCTGTAGAGTCCTTGATGCTCTCTGAGCTTGGTTGTTTTCTTGCAGACATTTCATTATCCAATTCTGTTTATATACAAACAATAAAACAATAAACATCACCCTAATCAAGTAATTACCAAAAAGAAAACAGCACTCCCATCAACACTGATGAGACAAAGCACTGAATATAAACAGAGACCAAATTCCACTCCCTTCTAGAACCGAAGATGTTACCTAGTTGGGTAATGAAATGTCTGCAAGAAAACAACCAAGCTCAGAGAACTTCAGAGACCCCATAATTCAAACCTGAACTACAAATATTCTCTTCTCTGGTCAATGTTATGAATGGATTTTGTGGCAGAAGTCATATGGCTCAGAGGTGGTATTCAGCAGGTTCTGACCAGTTCTGGAGAACCGGTAGTGGAAATTTTGAGTAGCTCAGAGAACCGGCAAATACCACCTCTGACTGGAGATTTTACAATATCATTCCCCTGCCACGTTCACCAAGCCACGCCCACAGAACCAGTCATAAAAAAAAATTGAATTCTATCACTGACATGGATGGATTGCTTACTTTCTTAGTTACAAACCAATTTTTTAACTTTTTTCCAAAATGCCCCATAAATTATTTATTTGAAGATTTCACAAGTTTAGGGGACTAAACACTGCCTTCCATTAAGACATTTTTGTTAGAAAGTCTGTGACACTCACTGACCCTCGCGGGGGACAAAAAAAAGGCTATTTTGAACAAAGTTCTTGAAATATTCTGTTTGCTGTCTTAGATGATGCTGAAAGGCTTATTTCTTTTCTCTCCAAAATACTCCAAAGTGAACATATCTCTGGAGCATTCTAAAGGAGGAAATGGTAGCCAGAGGGACAAAAGTATATTTGCTGATGATACCAGTTCAAAGGCGCTATTCAGCAGGTTCTGAGCACTTCTGGAGAACCAGTAGTGGAAATTTTGAGTAGTTTGGAGAACCGATAGCGGACATTTTGAGTAGTTTGGAGAAACGATAGCGGACATTTTGAGTAATTTGGAGAACCGATAGCGGACATTTTGAGTAGTTCAGAATACCATCTCTGACTGGCCCTGCCCCCATCTATTCTCTGCCTCCTGAGTCCCAGCTGATTGGCTGGGTCTTCTTTTATTGCCTTGCACAGGAGAACAGAGTTGGAAATCAGGTTTAGTGGGGTGGGGAGAGAATGGGGATTTTACAGTACCCTTTCCCTGGAGTGGGGTGGGAATGGAGATTTTACAGTATCCTTCCCCTGCCATGCTCCCCAAGCCACGCCCACAGAACTGGTAGTAAATTTTTTTGAATCCCACCACTGTACCACTTACAATAAAAAAATAACCTCCAAGGCAAAATAAAATACACTTTTTTGATACAATTGCTGTGGTGAACCCACTGTCCCTTTTTTCTGTTCCTCATGTACAAGATAGAGTACTTTGAAAAGCTCTGGAAAACACATTGCCCTGACATGGAGAATTTTGACCTGACAAATTGGCTTATTGGGTTGAAAACAAGAGCTGTGCTCATTAAGAAATTATTCGTAAAACAAGCAAATGTTAACATTCCTGATGAAAGATACAATAAATATTACGGGTGGGGCAGTAATGGAGCTTGTCACTCTTCCAGAATGAATGGTGTAACTGAATGGTGTCACACAGCCTTTGGGGAAGGAGAGAGAAATGCTAATGTAAATATAATATCCCTAATAGGGGTTCAAATGTGCTTATGAGTAGTTCCCTTGGCACTCACTAAACACCCGGCCTATTTCATTTTTTCTTAGATTAATTTGACTTGAACCAAGTGTCATATGCTAGAACAATCTTTATCTTCAGGAATGTCCTCTCAGTTTAACACAGACCTCATAGGAAGGTTTAGGATGGGTGGGGGAGTATGGCCCCTTTATGACTTGCACACTTCAACTCCCAGAATTCCTGAGCCAGCATGGCTGACTCAGGAATTCTGGGAGTTGAAGTACACACGTCATAATGGGGCAATTGTTCCCTACCCCTGGCCTTTCAAATAATGAAAATGCTCCTGTGGTTTGTTCAGAAATGTGCCCTCCTGGCTAGAAAAAATACAGAGGTGATGTATAATTGGATTATAATGGTTCCGTCTGGTAAGGTGCGTGAGACCAGGTTCCAACAAACAGCTCTTTATTCAAACAGTAAAGTGACTTGTAACGGAACATTTGCCCAAGCCGCGGCAGCCCTTCTTTTAGCGGCTTGCTCACGGCTTGTGGCCAATGACAGTTGTTTAAGTGTTCCTGCCATCAGGCAGGCCAATCGGAATGGTGCTTAAGTAACCAATCCGAGAATGGCCTTTTTGGCCAATCAGTTCAAGGTATTTGGAGTCTACCAAGTTCTATACCCGACACCCCTCCCCTTTTGGTTTCGTCCAACGTGCATAACATAGTCGTGCAGGTAGGTGGGGTTTCTGCGGGTCCTACTTGACCTGCGCAGCTCAGTCTCAGCGTGGTCCTCAAGCGGTTCAGATGGGATCACTTTCTCTCCACATCTTCTCCATGAAACCTCCTGGAAAGGTGAGTCAGCCTTGCCGCTCCCGCCTGAGTTTCTCAGGCTGGTTGAGGTGGCTCTGCCGCTCCTTCCTGGTTCATCCGGGCTGGTCTAGCTGGCCTGGCTGTCTCCTTCCAGGAAGGCCTTGCCTCGCTCTCCTGCTCCCGGACTTCTTCTCTGGAGGTCGTCTATGGGTAAGTGCTCTTTTTGTTTCATTTGACTTTCTAGTTCAGGTTTGTGTAGTGATTGTCACAGGGCTTGTCCCAGGTATAGGTGGGGTGTAGTCTATCGAGGTAGGAATGCAATTTCCTACCCACGAGGAGTTCAGCTGGGCTTTTGTTAGTGGTTGTGCTAGGGGTGATATGTTGAATGGTTAATAATCTGTTAAGTTTATCTTGCACGTCCCCGTGTCCATTTTTTCTAGGGCCTCCTTGGTATAATGAACCATGCGTTCAGCCTGTCCATTTGAAGCTGGATGAGCCGGCACTGTCAGGGCATGTCGGATGTCCTGTGCGGCCAAGTATTGCTCGAAAGCTAAAGCAGTAAACTGGGGCCCATTGTCCGAGACTATTACATCAGGCAGCCCATGTGTGGCAAAAAGTCTGTTTAAATGTTTCATGACTGCCTCGGTAGTAGTGGATGCCATAAGGATAGCCTCTAACCAGTTCGAGTAGGCATCCATGATTACAAAATAGGTGTTCCCTTTTGTTGGCCCAGCAAAGTCAATATGCAGTCTCGACCATGGGACTCTGGGAGTTTCCCATTCCATGATGGTGCCAGTGGGGGGTGGTAGGTCTTGATTTTTGGCAGTCATGGCATATTGCCACCCATCGTTCAATGTCCTTGTCCAGCCCTGGCCACCAGATGTAACTCCTGGCCAGGGCTTTCATTTTGACTATGCCTGGGTGTCCCTCGTGCAACATGCACAACACTTCTTCCTGTAACTTTTCTGGGATTACCACCCTGTCCCCCCACAGTATACAGCCTTTTTCAATGGACAGTTCAGTCCGTCGCATGTGAAATGGTTTAAAAGTCTCACCTCTGTTCTCATCCAGCAAGCCCTTACCTGCCCCATGCAGGATTTGAGCTGTCAGCGGGTCTTTTGCGGTAGCTTTAGCGACGTCTTCTATGGTTAGTGGCAGATTTGGCCAGGACTCGATTTGGAGAGTGGAGCTGGTCGGAGCTGGGTTGTCTTCCATGTTGGGCAGTGGGAACTGCTCAAGGCATCCGCATGGGTGATGTTCTTTCCTGGGCGATGAATGAGTGTGAAGTTGTATGCAGCAAGGAATTCAGACCACCTCGTCATTCTTGGTGATAGAATGTTCGGTTTGTTTCCTGCTAGAATCCTTAGCAAGGGTTTGTGGTCAGTGATAATCAAAAATGTCCTACCATATAGGTATTCATGGAATCTTTTGACGCCGGCTATGATTTCTAGGGCTTCTCAGTCGAGTGGCTGTAGTTCCTTTCTGATTTTGACAGCATTTTGGAATAGAAGGTGATTGGTGCCTCTCTGCCATTTGGTAGTTTGTGGCTCAGGATGGCGCTGATTCCAAAAGGCGATGCATCACAGGTGACCATCAAAGGCAAGGTGTTGCTGTACTGTATCAAAACGGTGTTAGAAGTTAATAAGTCCTTGATGTTTTGGAATGCTGCCTGTTCCTGGTGGCCCCATTTCCATACAGTTTTTTTTATCTAACAATCGATGTAAAGATTCTGCTACGGTCACTTTTTGGGGCAGGAAGACATTGTAGAAATTAATGAGACCTAAGAAAGCTTGTAAGTCAGTTTTGTTCTTAGGTCTGGGTGCGTCTTTTATCGCCTTTATTTGCTTTTCATGGGGTGTATCCCTTGCTCATCTATCAGGTAGCCTAAAAATTTGACCTGGTCGGTGGCTAGTTTACATTTTTCTCTCTTGACTTTAAGCCTTGTTTCTCTTAATCTTCGCAAAACCTCTTTTAGTCTATGTTTTAATTGGTTTGCATTTTTTGCTGGTACTACTACATCATCAAAATAGGGGACGACTCCTTTGATTCCATTTAGAATGCGCTCCATGAGGCTTTGAAAAACACCTGGGGCAACGCTAATGCCAAATTGAAGTGGGTTGCACTTGAATGCCCCTCTGTACGTGACTATAGTCTGTGCTTCTGCAGTTTCGGGGTCAACTGGTAGCTGTTGATACGCTTGTGCGAGATCAAGTTTCGCAAAAAATTTTCCTCCCCCTAGTGAGTGCAATAAGTGTTGCACGACTGGTACTGGGTATGTGCTTTGTTGGAGCGCATGATTTAGGGTTGCCTTATAGTCTCCACAGATGTGCACTGACCCATCTGGTTTGACAGGAGTCACGATGGATGTTTCCCACCTGGCATGGTCAATCGGCTTTAACACCCCTTGTGCAATAAGTTTGTTAAGCTGTTCGTCTATTTTTGGCTTTAGGGTAAAGGGAATGCATCTGGCTTTGAGCCTGATGGGAGCTATCTTTATGTCTAGACTGAATGATATTGGGGTCCCTTTGTACTTGCCTAGGTATACATTCCGGAACTTGCCTAGGAATACATCCTGGAACTCTTGCAGCAGGCTCTCTTCTCAGTTGGCTGCAATGATGCTGTTGATTCTGGTCACTCCAATTCCCAGAGGCGCGAACCATTCAATTCCCAGCAGGCTAGGGCAATCATGGTCGACGATTGTCAGAAGCAGTATTTCAGCGTGATTTTTAAATTCTACTAGGAAATGTCCAAGGCCCACTACCGGGATTCAGTTTCCCTGGTAGTCCTTTAGTATTAATTTTTGTTGTTCCAGTTCTCTTTGCTTGATGTCTGGTGTCAGGCTTCTGATAGTGTTCCAAGATACCATTGACAAGTATGATCCGGAGTATACTTCCATCTCACAGGGCTTTCCTTCAATTTTTATTTTTTGCGTTTGCTGCCCTGGCATTTCCGATGGTTATTGTTTGGTGTGTTTCTTCTCTTTTGCTCGTTTGCCGGTTCCTGCTCTCTTGGCTCCATCTGTTTCTGGCTTGTCTCTCTTCATTTCTGGGGGGATGCCACCAGAAATTTTGGACTATAGCTCTTTTTGTTTCGGCAGACCCTTGCGATGTGCCCCCGTTTTTCACAAGCTCTGCAAATGGCATCTAGGAACCTGCATTCTGAGCGCGGGTGATTTCCTCCGCATCCAGCACACTGGAATTCTCACCTGCTTCTTCTTTTTTCCCACCATTTTCTTTGCGACTGAAGCCAATGTATATCTTCATGGTCGTCATCAGAGTCGCTCGGGGAGTCGAGTTCTTCTTGGTGGGCAGTCGTTGTGGGCTGTTTCTTGCTTCTTTCCACCCTCTTTTCTCTGGGTTGATTCAGCAGATCTGGAATTGAGTTCATCTGGCGCATAGTGGCTGCGGATTTCTTGGCTGCTTCAGCGATGGTGGCTTCTGCGATGGCCTTGGCCACTGTGATATTTGGTCTGTTTAGCAGCTTGCTTTGGAGTGTAGCATCCTTCAAGCCGAGGACCACACAGTTCCTTATGGCCTCGTCCATGTTCTGGAACTCGCAGGCTCCTCCATTGTATCTTAGGGCTGCTATGAAGTCTCCGATGCTCTCATCTTCCCGTTGGTCTCATTTGTAAAACTCGTGTCTTTTGATCAGGTTGGAGACCACAGGGGCATAATGGGCTCGAAGCGTTCTGTTCAGTTCAGGCCATGCCATCTGCTTAATGTCTCTCGGTTTAGCTAGCGCCTTTGCCATTTTAAAAATGGCTGGCCCACAGTGCGTGAGGAATACAGCCCTTTTTCTCTGGTCAGTTATCTCCTGTAGCTCATTACTTTCTAAGAACATCAGAAAGCGATCAATGTACGACTCCCAATCTTCCTCGGTTGGGTTGAACGTTGCGGGTGGCGCATTGTTACCTGCCATCTCTGTCGCTCGGTTCTGGTTGCCGCATGCTTCGGTCTTGCTCTTCTAGGACGATCCCACCTTCGTTGTCAGTGTTCCATCTGGAAATAAGGTGCGCGAGACCAGGTCCCAACAAACAGCTCTTTATTCAAACAGTGAAGTGACTTGTAACGGAACATTTGCCCAAGCCGCGCAGCCCTTCTTATAGCGGCTTGCTCGTGGCTTGTGGTCAGTGACAGTTATTTAAGTGTTCCCACCATCAGGCGGGCCAATCGTAATGGCGCTTAAGTAACCAATCCGAGTACAGCCTTTTCGGCCAATCAGTTTAAGGTATTTGGAGTCTACCAAGTTCTATGCACAACAATAATCTCCTTGTGCTTAAAAAAAAAAGGTAGAACAAAAAAAATTGGTTTATCTCTGGGTGGTTTTTTTTTTTTTTACTGTTAACTGCTGAATGGTTAAACAACTCAGGCTAGCCATTTTCTTGGAGAGCCCACAACATGCTCTCAAAAGGCCAAATATGCCCCTCAGGCTCCAAATGGATACTGATGTGGAATAATTCTCTTCATGGTTTGTAGTTGCCATCTTTCTTTCCTTCTAAAATTCCAGAAGTTGAGTCAGCTTGGACACTGAGATTAATGTACACTCAATTCCACTCTTGTTATTTCACCCACGATACAATAAAAGGACTAAGTGCCCTGTGGATACATAAAAATGATAGCTGGAAGAAGACAACTGAAAATGTTTTGACAAACCATTATTTTTGTTTGTTTGTTTTAAAGGGGAGGGGTCTTGATGCTCTCCGAGATTGGTTGTTTTCTTGCAGATTTTTCATTAACCAAACCAAGAAACATCATCAATTTGTTTTAATAAAAGAGTGTTTAAAGCAAGCATCAACACTGATCCTTTAAATTTTGGTCTATGCTTTGGCCTAGAATGTCGACACCAATGTTGGTATAGACCTTTATTTTTATTTTTTTATGAATAATTTTATTAAAAATTACAATTGCACCAATAAAAAACTACCACAAACTTTAAAAAAGAGTAAAAAGAAAAATGGAAGGTGCAGAAAAGAAAAAAAAGGGAGAAAAATAAAAATATAGTAAAGGAAAAGAAAATATGAAATGACTTTCCCCTTCATCACAACTTATAAACAATTTTAGTAACATCTCCTAAAATACCGCAAATGGCGTCTTCTTCCCATATCCCATCTCTTAATCTTAAATCCTTAGAGACAGCCATGGCCCCTTAATGCTAAGCCTAGTGTACTCCTAGTTTTAATCATGTACAATAATAGTTAGGGCTGTGATTTGGAACATTTCCAATTCAAATAGGACACCAACCATTCTTTCACTAGGCAGCCAAACCATAGACATTGCAGAATATTGTAATCTGCCTAACAAGACTGTAGTTCATAGAGGTGAAGCATCAGAAAGACTCATGCAGCTATATAAACTATTAAGTATTATGCTTTTCTGAGGAATATTATTGCATCTGCTGCAAATGAGATATGTAGATTTCAAAATCTGAAGGGCAGATTCCAAACATTCTGATTAAGGATTTTTTTTTTCCACAATAAGCTTAGTAATAGAAATTTCACTATGCTTGGCACAGCACTCATTTCCATACACGACCTTGTGACATTCTTTTTCCTGCAGTTCAAAAAAAGCATTTCACACCAAAAATTTAGAAGGGAACCTAAAATGAAAGACAAAACAGAAATCCAGAAATTGTAGCTATTATCATTTTTTCAGGTTTTGAGACTTGAGAATCAGAAAAAAAAATCAATTTAACTGTTCATATTACTAACATTATTTTAATCTGGAAGCTTTTAAAACTTATTCTAATGGATTTTTCAAAATAAAATGTGTAAATTCACATTTGTATTTCCACATCCTCATCAAAACTCCTTATACGCTTTCCCCAGATTTGCCCAGCCCTAAAATGATAGTAGGCAATTCAAGTTCCCCCTCTAATCTGCCCAGGCACATCCAGAATATAACATTTATTGTTATAGCAACAAGTTTGATTTTTTAAAAGCCATTTTCATCAAAAGTCATATCCAGTTATAAAAATCTGAAACACATTATAAGAATGGAGGGGAGAAAACTAAATAATTTCAGTCCCACCCACTTGGTGGATACCATAGTTGCTCTCTATGTCAAAATACTTTTTTTTAAAAGACATGGCCTCAGCCAGTTTTAAAAGTATCACATTTTTTTTCAAATACAAGAGTTTTCAGATCTTTAATATAAGACTATATCTATTTTTCTTGAGCCCATGTCACCTGAAATTTCCTAGAAGCAGAACACTCAAATTACACCCAAGATAAACCAGGTTGGAATGCTTGCATTTCTATTGCACCAGGGCTTTAAAGTGACATTTTGCCAGACCATATCATAAAAATCACAAACTTTGTTTATTCTGAAAGTTTTGAAGTTTCATTTGCTTAGAATGCGGTACTTATCAATATTTTGATGAAGTTATATAACAATTTCAAAAGGAGAGAGTAGAACTGGCAAGGAATTCTCCTTTTTATACCTTCAGTGCCATCTTCTGGCATTTCAGGTGCAATACAATATGTTTATTTTTATATTAAAATCTGTTAGAAGTAAATACATTTTTAAAGGAGTTTACAGTACAGAATTAGGTGATAGATTGTGGAATCACTGAAGTAATTTTATAAATATGGTTTATATAATGAGTTTTCAATACCTAAGTGCAGTAAAGCCCAACAAAGAAAGGAAGTTGTACTTAAAATTTCACAAAATGGACAAATGAAAGCAACCTTTAGCAAAAGGAGAATCTTAGGAATCAACCCCTCCTTGGGAATGGATGAATTAGTTTTCTAACAATCCATATTGCCATCAAATGTGAGACAGACACTCAAGTTTCATGCAAGATGCACAAAACCCATCAAAACCCAGTTCTGTTGCTTTTCAATTCTATGCTTAAAATGAGAATGCAACTTTGCACTTAATTATATATTTCAAAGATATCATTTAAAATATTTTCATTTCATAACTTATTTTTCCAGACATCTAACCCCCCCTCCTCCTAACATATTTTGACAATTGAAAATGTTGAGGCATAAATAAGTTATTAAGTTATTATCATCCAGGCGGTGAGTATCATCCAGCTTACAGGAGACTTGAAACTCCTTGACCAGATCAATAGTTAGGTATGGGATAGATGATAGCTTACCTTGGTTTGGAAGCAGCAGTAGAGTTGTGTTAAATAAGGATGCTTTCGTGCTAATGCCAGAATCCGTTTTTCAGTCATTGTACAGTCCACATCATCATCTTGAAGAATGACATCTTTCTTTAAGACTTTCACAGCATATACTTCATCTTTACCTTTGAGTTCCGCCAGCATAACCTAAGGTCAAAGACAACGTCTCATTTATAAAATACACTGCACACTTTTCAAAAGATACACCAATAACAACTGGGAAAAAATAAACCATCACAAGCAAAACCTTACAACAAAATATTTTACAAAGGTCCTATGTACAATATCTATCTGTCTGTCCAGCTACAGACAAATTTGTATGTATCACTTAACAATTCAAGGTATAGTTTGACTTAGATCATGAGCTCAGTATAAAAAGGTAAGCAGTGTCATCTCTAAGTGAAAAATCAGCTTTTTATGAAAGTTAATAGAGTCAAATTCAATAGTCATAAAGTTTAGCATCCATGTACCATTTATTGTCAGGGTACCTTTATAATGAAAGATATGCAGAAATTCTTGTGTATGATGAACCATGAAGAAATTTTTGCACATGTTCCAATGGCTTCTGGACAGCTGCTATAAATGAGAGTATATTTGTAATCAATAGCAATATGCCCATTCACACACTCAAAGTAGAGGGTTTCTATTGCTATTAATGTATTATTCTTAAATAAGTAAATAGAGTACTTCACAAGTCTAATTTTAAGCAACTGTAAAAGGAAGATGACAAAAAAAAGAATATATTTTTTTATCTTTAGTGGCTACTTCTTATGAGCCAGCAGGAAAAGAATATAGGGGTATACATATAAATATTTTTAATTCAGGATCTTTGGCACTAATTAGAAAGCCAAGGATGGACACAATGATTCTACTTTGAACCTGACTGATAAATTTCTGACTGATAAAGTTCCATTAGACGTCCCTCTAAGTAAATCAAGGCACGTAAGGCTTATAAGATTTTGCAAGTAAACCAGAGAGCAAGCCTGCTTTATCAAGTCTCACAAGCAATAGTCACAAACTTTGGACCTTTTGCCAACATGGTTCAATATTCACCTTCCCTTTACTATACCAAGTGTTTCTGCTTCTGGCTGCATGATCATTATCCACTTGTTCATGAACTAACTCCAAAATGGATAGGGCATGATGTGAATCTCCTCCTCAGAAAGTTTCAGTCAAATAGTTTGCATATTCCTTGCACCACAAAACTCAGTCTCTGAAGGCAATTTTAACCGGAATAATCAAACTAGGTATTAGCTGCAAAGTTGTTGTGTGATCATTTCACAAATAGTCTGTCAATTGATCTAAGTCCCGCAGATCACATCATCACAAAGCAATTGCAAATAAATTTATGGGACATGCATAAATAGCTTTCTTTAATTAATTATGTCATTAAAATATATCAGTATTAAGTAACAAATGAGATTACCAAAGACATTTAAAGGCATATAAATTAGCCTTTATATTTGTACTTCATAATACAGATTAAGATGTCATCAGAATCAATGTACATTCAATATAGACCTAGTTTATACTGAAGATGAGAGCCAGGTTCAAGATTTAGCAAAATTATACACCTTCCAAGAGCCTATGGATTGGAACAACTTATAATCAAGTGATTCCTCTTTCCCATAGCAACTTGCCTATTCACTCAGGCATGATAGTTAATGGCATGAAATGACACTGTAATATATGAGAGAAGAAGGAAGAGAGGGAGGGAGGGAAAGAACAAGAACTGGATTGGAGAAAGCTACTTGTTTTAATACTGGAACTATTGTTGTGTATCTGGAAAATGCTACATCCATTTTCTTACATATAAACATTATGTATACATCCATATATAATCTTATCCTAAAGAACATAGATGCAGCATTGTCCAGATACACAGCAATAGTTGCAGTACAGTACTAGAACAAGCAACTTTGTCCAATCCACTGTTTTCTAATTTGACTAGAAATACCATACTTCCAGTCAGGAAAGCCTCCGAGTTGCAGATAGAAACATACAAAGAAAGTGAACCTGGGGAATGTTCAAAGAATATACTATGGCAAAGAATCATGGCAAAGTTGGATCTCTTTTTTTTAATAACACAGGTCTTCTTGAGTAAATATATTGGCCCCAATGAAGATGTTTGGCACATGTCTTTGACCTTTAGAATTGTTGGTATCCCTGATTACCTTGCACAGAGCTGAAAAAACCAACAATGGTTCTATAATTATAGAAAGTGAAATTTGTCATTACTTTTTTCACGATTTTGTAACCGCTTTATCGGGTATAGTGATTGGAGCCAGAACAAATACAGTCTAATATCTACTTGCCATGTTAAGTTTGCATAGCTGACAAGCTGGAAAAATAAGCAAAAAATTATTTGATTTGCAAGATCAGAAAAAGCAAAACAGGAATCATCTCCATAGAGAAGAAATGTCAATCACCTGACAGAACACTTCTGCAGTTAGGCTCCTTGACAAACATAATTTAGCACTTCAATGAGTAGATGTCAGGCTACAGAACTTTTCTCATTCACTCAACTAGAATGAACTTCTGAAAACGTATCCAAACGTATCACAAAGGAATTCTTTATTGAGATGAGACAATTCCTGTAGGAGTTCAAAGCAGCGTCTGAGGTCTCTCAGGCATACAGGGATACATAAGGGAGTTTAGAACCCCTCCCCTTATCTTGATATGTATTTAGTGAAACAAAAGCCAGTATGTTAATTCCTCCCCACCCCTCTTGTTAGAACGAACTATTCAAGAGATTCCCAAAATACAATCTCACTGTGGAATTTTTATGACCTTCTCATCTCCTGGTTGTGCCTCTCAGAGGTGATAGTTCTGGCCATCTGGCTTTTCTCCCTCCATGGTATCATGTGTGGGTTAAACAAATTCAATATAAGATTAAATATATTCAGGTTACATCAAGAAAGGATTACTTTATCAGCCTCCCCCGCCCTTTTCTTCTTCCACTGAAGAAATGACAGATACACGGATCTGACATCCTGCCCTCCTTAAAAAACAGATAGGTCTACCTGGAAAAAAACAAAAATCATGCATTACATTTGCAATTCAGGATGGTTTATCAGGGTATTTTTGGTGGAACTTACGTAGTAATGTGGGTGCTTTTATGTGTTGTTTGGCTACCCACTCATTTTCTGAAGAAGGAAGGTATTTCCAAACTGCTAAATACTGTGTGGATACATGGTGTGTGCATGAATCAAGGATGTATTTAATTTCAAAATGATGTTCCCCACGTACCATGATGGGGGTTGGAGGTGTGGGAAGGGGGAGGGTCTGAGGTTTGAAGTGATCTCTGGTTTGATCAAGCTACAGTGAAATACTGGATGAATCTGCCTAAGTGTTTTTGGAAGTTGAAGCTCTACCGTCATGGGGTTAATAATTCTGAAAATGGGGAAAGGGCCAATGAATTTTGGTCCTAATTTCTTAGAAGGTTGTAATGATTTTAAGAATTTTGTGGACAAGTATACATGGTCTCCAACCTTGAAAGGTTTAGGTTTGCAATGTTTTTTGTCTGCATGAGTTTTATAAACTGCTCTAGCTTCCTGTAAAGATAATCTTACCACTGGCTACAAGGCTTGTAAGTTATCCATCCACTCCTTAAGTGAGGGGATTTCAGGATCTTTAATGGGTAGTTCCGGCATGGGGTTGAATTATTGGCCCATGGCTACCTGGGATGGGGTGAACCCCGTGCTACTATGGACTGAGTTATTGTATGCTACCTCTGCAAAGGGAAGAAGGTCAGTCCAATTATCCTATTGGTGACTAATAAAACATCTTAAATATTGTTCTAATATGCTGTTCATCCTCTCCATCGATCCATCCGTTTGGGGGTGATTTCCTGATGACAAACCCTGGGTGGAGCCTAATAGGTTTAAAAGCGCCCACCAAAATTTGGATGTGAACTGAACATCCCTATCTGAGATAATCCATTGGGGAGCTCCATGAAGGCGATAGATGTGAATTCGAAACATCTTTGCCAATGCCTTGGCAGTTGGGATCTTTTGGCATGGGATAAAGTGAACCTGTTTGGAAAAAAGATCAGTTACAGCCCAAATGACAGTATTTCCAGCACTTTCGGGAAGCTCCACTATAAAGTCCATAGAGATCTCTTTCCAGGGAGCAGAAGGGTCTGCTACTGTTTGTAAAAATCCAGGATATTTTCCTTGTATTCTCTTTGCAGCAACACAGGTGGGGCAGCTCGCAACATAGTTTTCAGTGTCCTTTCTGAGGGATGGCCACCAAAATTGTCTTTTGATGAGATCCAGAGTTTTTACAAACCTAAAGTGTCCTGCTATTTTGGAGTCATGGCAGCATTTCATGATGTCCATTCTCTGGCTTGCAGGGACATAAAGTTTGTTCTCTACCCAAGCCAGTCCATCTTTGAGTAAACAAGTGTTTTTGTTACCCTGGAGCCAGTCGTCCTTAAGTAGTGCCTCCTTAAATATTGACGTTGTTGTGTCTTCAGTCAGGGATGATTTTTTTTTTTTCTCTTGTGCCCAGGTGATTATTTTGGCTGCTAGTTGGGTCGGTTGGATCATCGGTTTTATAACCTCAATCTTTTTACTGTTGTATTGGGGTTTTCTGGACAGTGCATCTGCTAAGAAGTTTTTTCTCCCAAGAAAATATTTGAGAGTGAAATTAAAATGTTTAAAGTATTGAGCCCACCTTGCTTGTTTTTCGGAGAGTTTCATGGATTTTTCAGGGCTTCCAGATTTGTGTGATCAGTCCATACTTCAAAGGGGATTTGGTTTCCTTCCAGGAAATGTCTCCATGTGAGCATTGCCCAGCGCACAGCATATGCCTCTTTCTCCCATGTGGCCCATCTTTGCTCAGTTTCCATCAGTTTCTTGGATGTATAAGCGCATGGTTGTAATTGTCCACTTCCATTCTTTTGGAGAAAGACTGCTCCAACTGCAACATCACTAGCGTCTGCTTGGATGAGAAAAGGTTGTTCAGGATCTGGATGCTTAAGGACTGGTTCTGCTGAGAAAAGATGTTTGAGTTTCTCAAATGCCACTAGGCATTCCATTGTCCAGATAAGGGGTTGCCTTGGTTTGGGTTTCTCCCCTCCTTTCGTTTTTTAGCAAGCTCGTGATAGGGAGGGCGATATTTACAAAAGCTGGAATGAATTGGCGATAAAAGTTCGCAAACCCCAGGAAACTTTGCAGTAGTTTGCGGGTGTGCATTGGGTCCCAGTCCAGTACAGCTTTTACTTTCTGTGGGTCCATCTCTATTCCCTCATGGGATATTCTATATCCCAAATAGTCAATTGGTGGAATTCGCATTTAGACAGTTTTGCATATAGTTTAGCATCTAAGAGTTTTGTGAGGACTTTATGGAGTAGCTTGATGTGTTCTTCCATCATTTCCGTGTTGATTAAAATATCATCACGATACACTAGAACCCCTTTATATAAAAATTCATGAAGGGTTTCATTGATCAATTGCATAAACATGGCAGGTGCTCCTTGCAGTCCAAAGGGGAGCACTTTAAATTGGTAGCATCCCAATGGTGTGTTAAAAGCTGTTTTCCACTCATCCCCTTCCTTTATTCTGATGCGGTAATATGCCTCTCGTTGGTTTAACTTTGAAAAAAAAATTCCTTTCGAGAGGTGGGCTAACATGTCCTTCATGAGGGGGAGTGGATACATATTCTCTTTGCAAATTACATTCATTTTTTTGTAATTAACGCACAAGTGTGGCTCACATCTTTCTTTTCGCGGAATAACACTGGGGCAGCTATTTTAGGACAGGCGGGTTCAGTGAAAGCCCTTTTTAAATTTTTATCGATAAATGCTCTGAGTTCTTTCAGTTCTCTGGGGGACATGCAGTACATTTATGGTTTTGGGAATTTAGCCCCTGGTAGGATTTCAATGGCACAGTCTGTGGTGCGATGGGGTGGGAGTTCATCACAAGCTTCCTCAGTAAATGCTTGGGCCAGATCCTGGTACTCATTTGGGATGTTAATGGTTTCAACCGGTCATGGCTAACTCTCTGTTCTCTGTTCCTTTCTTTATCCTTTCCTCTGAGCTATTTGCAAATACTACAACTCTCTGGAATTGTACAATTCCTGTCCTCCAATTTATTTTTGGATTCTATTTCTGCAGCCATGTGAGACCTAGGACTAGTGTATCTTTCATTCCTGGGGCTATAATGAATGTGAGCATTTCCTTATGGTTCCCTAGTCTTATTTTTAATGGTTCTGGCTGGCTCCCCTCCCCCCCCACTATAGTTCCATCTAATTGGTAGAAAGTGATGGGGTTTTCCGTTTCTTTCAGTTGGATCACTGATTTCTCTGCAAGGGAGGGATTTATTAGGCATCGGGTACATCCCGAATCCAGCAATGCTGCAACTTCCTTCCCCTTCCCTCGGCTGGGGATAAACAGTCTCAGGGGTAGGGTAATTGGTTCAACTGGATTGCTTAACAGTGGGTCGTCTTCTGGATCACTTTTGGACTGGCTCAGGTCCCCTTGGAGCATTGGGGGTTCTTTCTCTGGGTTGGTGGGGGATCGGAGTCTCACATCTATTCAGCCTCTCAGGCCAGTCTCCTTTCCTTGAGGGCTGGATGTTCTGGGTTTCCCCCCTGCTGGGTGGTCTAGCTTTCTGGCAGGGTGCTGTGGCATTCTGCTGTGAGGTGTCCCTCCTTACCACACTTAGAGCAACCAGACATTCTTGGAGTCATGGTGGATTGGGGTTTGAAAACTTCCCATTTCCCCAGGGGTGGGGATCTTTTCTAAGACTTGCCACTGCAGCACTGGTTTCAAGTCATGTCTATCTCTGCCTCCTCTGCCATCATGTACCATTCATGCAACAGGTTTGGAGCCCCACAGGCCAGGCAGGCAGAGTACAGGTCATCATTTAGTCTGTCTTTGAACCAACAGACTATAATATCCTCTGGCCAGTCCACCCGGCTGGCCAGGTCATGAAATTCCTTGGTGTATTCTGCTACCGGGTGACGGCCTTGTTTTATGACTCTAATGCAGTCGCAGGCTTTTCTATCAGCGCGGGGGTCCTTGAAGTGATAGCGTAAGGCTGTCATGAAGCGATCGAGGTTCCTTAATTCTGGGGCATTGACATTGTGGAGCATCACCATCTATCTGGCTGCTGCCCCTTCAAAGGCCAGGGTGACGATTCGTACTCAGGACCACTGGGTTGGAAAATCCCACCCATATTCTTGCATGTAGGTGAGCACTTGTGCCAAGAAAAATCCCAGTTTCTGGGGAATACCCCCACGGGTGGGATCTTCCTCTGCAGTTGGATGTCTCTTGGTTGGCCAGGGTTAATACCCTGATCCAGGGCATTTCGGGGTCGGGTACCTGGTATGGCTCCTGGTCCTTTGGTGTGTCTCTCTGCCCGCTCAATTTCTGCTGGATCAGGGGTAGTGGCTCGGGTTCTCTCATTTTCTGGTTTCCTCGCTCTCCTGCGATGTCGCCCTAGTGCATCACTCACCTCAAGGTTCTTCAGGGTTTCCCTCATGAGGTGTTTTATGTACCGTCTCATTTGGTCATCAGCTGGTGGCTCCTCGTCCCATTCTTCCTGATTCGACAGGGCCTCCAGCTCCAATTTCCACCCAGGTTTACGATTGTCCCGGGTGAAGGTTACTCCTCTAGTTCTTCCATCCCAGCTGTCTCTTTTTCCTACACCTATAGACCACTGGGGCTTGGTGGAAGTTTTGTAGATAGCCTCTCTGTGTTTGATGGGGTGCACCAAGTCAGTATCTGGGTGGGTACCTGTTGATGTTTCTCGCCAGCATTCGGCTTCCCCTTGGTCCTTGCTGTCCTCAGACATTTTCCTTTCTTGCAGGGTCCCCTCGGTAGAGTGAAAGGGTTTTTTGCTTTTTTTTAAAGAAAAATATTTCCTCTCCGGGCTGACCTCTATTGCAGATGCTGCTTTATGTCAGGCTACAGAACTTTTCCCATTCACTCAACTAGAATGAACTTCTGAAAACGTATTCAAACGTATCACAAAGGAATTCTTTATTGAGATGAGACAATTCCTGTAGGAGTTCAAAGCAGCGTCTGAGGTCTCTCAGGCATACAGGGATACATAAGGGAGTTTAGAACCCTTCTCCTTATCTTGATGTGTATTTAGTGAAATAAAAGCCAGTATGTTAATTCCTCCCCACCCCTCTTGTTAGAACGAACTATTCAAAAGATTTCCAAAGTACAATCTCACTGTGGAATTTTTATGACCTTCTCGTCTCCTGGTTGTGCCTCTCAGAGGTGATAGTTCTGGCCATCTGGCTTTTCTCCCTCCATCGTATCATGTGTGGGTTATACAAATTCAATATAAGATTAAATATATTCAGGTTACATCAAGAAAGGATTTCTTTATCAGCCTCCCTCCCCTTTTTCTTCTTCCACTGAAGAAATGACAGATACACGGATCTGATAGTAGATATGCATTCAACTCACAGTATAATACTGACTTTTTAGAAAAATCAATCTTTGAAATGAGAAACATTTCTGCTACAGCACGTGTAGAAATTCACAGTTATACATTCTTGCTAGAGTTTTTTCCTGTACATAGATGGCAACATATTCTTTTATAAGAGTAAAACAACAATCATGTGTACGAAGACATGTGAATAGATCGTAGAGATTGGTCTTCTGCAACTACATCTCCAACAACAGCTTTTGTCAAATTACTCTCTTGAAGATTGACTTATTATTTTCTGTAAGGTCAGAAATTCTAGAAGTTGCAAATCTTCATGCCTAGAAGGCATCAGTTGAGAAAAAGTTGACTACATTATCCATTGATTCAAACTAACTCACAACAGAAGACTGAAGTCAAGATGATCTGACAAGAATCCATAATACTTACCAGCTTAGATCTGACATCACTAAATGGGTCAGCAAGTTTGTCTCTGCCCAAAGTATATCTGCACTATGTCGGTGGGATGGGAATATTTAACAAGCAGTGCCAAAAATGACTGGAGAAACCAAAGTCAAATTGCAATTTATTTGTAAGATTCATACAATGGCAGGGATAAACTGAGGAAGACCACATGACTTTACACATGACTCCTACAGACTTTGGCATGGCCAGTACATGACACATTCGGCCTGTGGGCCGCAAGTTAGACAGTCCCATTAGATTCTTCCTTCCATTCATTTTTTTTCTTTTCTATTTTTAAAAGTATTTATATTTAAATTTCTAGTTATGGATAATATACTTTAAGAGCAAAAAGCAAAAACAAACAAGAAAAAATAACGTAGGAATAAAAAACCAAAACATAAATTAAGGCCAATGATATAGCAATGATTGAACTGCCAAAGGCTTATGGGATAAAATGGATTTAACTGATTTTAGAATGTCAGCAAAGTTGAGGCATTGTGTATCTCTGGGAGGAGAAGGTTCTGAAGGATGGGGGCCATCACAAAGTTTGTCTTATCCTCATTTAATGTATTTTTGGAGAATGGGGTAGGGTACTTTTAACAACCTTTCTCTAAGTAAATAAACTGGACAATCCAATCCAATAATGATAACGTGATGCATGATATATCTTATGCTGAACTTTGAAGGAAATAAAAGCACTTTGAACTAGCCCCAGAAGTCTAATATCAACTAACACATTGATGTTACTATTATTCTACACAGATAAGTATTAACTATTATACTATTTGTAGCTTCTGGATCATGTCCAAAGACCATCCCAATAGAGTGCACTGTAGTAGACTAATTACATTGTGGTCAGGACAAGCATTATTAATGCCAGAGCATCCTGGCCCTTCTACTGGGAGAGTACAACACTGTCCAAAGCAACTACCAGGACCAAGTTTATATTATGAGGGTACCAGATGTTTAAAAGCAAAACCATCTTGTTAAGATTTAATCTGAATGTTGTTTCACCTCATCCACATCCCTGTTTTCAGATGCTTCTTCAAGACTTCCACATCAGCTGCTACTCAGCCTGGGCTGCTAGGATATTATTGAATCAAATCAGCCTATTGATAGGATCTCATCCTGAACTTACACTTGATATCTCCCAGAGGTTTCATGAAGAAACGAAGGAAAATAAAGGAGAATTGAGCACTGTTTAACCTCACACTGCTGCTCCCATGAATTCAAGTACTTCCCTACCTAGAACATAGACTAGAATCACTCATTTATTCAGAAAGAGACTTAACCACTGTAAAATGAATTATCTTTTACTTCCAACATTTTGAATGTTGCTGAGAAGTTTAATAAATAACATGTAATTCTGGGAGAATCTATGGGTTTTTATTCACATTGTCATTTTAAATTTGGGAAATAAACTGGAATACAACTGGAATACAATGGGAAGGAATTGCTGTATATGTTTGTGTTAAAGTACAATAATAAAATAACCAAACTAATTAAAATGAGTAATAATTTATATAATTTAGTTTGGTCTCCTGCTGACTGCTTTTTATAAAGCCCTTTTATGTGGCTTTTTCTTAATATGCTATTCCAGCTCTGTTTTTGCAAAACAGAAGTTGCACATCTTGGTCATAATTTCATGTGGCAAAGAATGTATTTCTATATGTACCATAATTGTAACGGTATACAAGAAAGACTTAGAGAGAGAGAATGAAGAGATGCTGCTTAAGGAACAGTCAGATAAGAGACCCCATAGCCTGCAGCAGGATAATAAGTGAAGAAAGGGGCTCAGAAGCGACCCTCCCAAACTTCTCAAGCTGTAAAGGAGATGGTAGGATATCTCTAGTTTCAGACTTGCAATATTCTCTTAATGTACCCTTACAAAAAGTAAAATTAGATCATCTGATCATGTTTCCGGTCTGGTCTACCTGAGAAGCCTGTAATATTTTCATTTCAGGAATCATGATAAGTGACCAAAAAGAACCAAGTAGCATTTGTAGGCTGCTCACCTTTCCAAAGCTGCCTTTTCCTAATACTTTAATGAAATTAAATTCCTCCAGGCCCATTCGCTTTGACATCTGAGCTTTGACGTCTCCGTTTTCCCCATTCTCCCCAGGTGTGTTAAGTTGGCTATCAGCTGAGCTTGTTGCTGCTCCCCTATGTTCTTCTCCCCGATTGTCAAATGATAATGCTTTCCTGATGTTATTTTCAAGCTCTTTGATTTCTGTGTGAAGACAAAAAACAGTGCTGACAGGCAAGATATTTTACAAAAACCTCTGCAGGATTTTATATTAATTTTAGAGACATATGAATTATGTCAGATGCTTTTTGAGTCACAAAGAATGAGAGGTTATGGCTCCCAATTTTACGCATACTTTCTTGACTGAATTTAAACTGGTCTAAGGGCAGAAAACAAAAGAATATTGTGGGAAAATGGAGAGCAGCCTATCAGATTTTGGCTCTGCTCCAGGATTCCTTTGAAAGCTTCAGAGCCCTTAAAGGGTTCCCTGACATTACACATTGGAGACTTAGCATGTGATGTAGAATTGGGTTGCTTTGACATTTTAAGGCAGCAGTGATAATCTGAGATTCCAGTATTAAAATATCTTCTAGCTATTATTATTATTATTATTATTATTATTATTATTATTATTATTATTATTATTATTATTATTATT
>BLBF01000018.1:49033870-49086497 GCA_015471245.1 Laticauda colubrina | reverse complement strand
TTATTATTATTATTATTATTATTATTATTATTATTATTATTATTATTTTATTATTAACAACCGGTAGTGTAATTTTCTTCCATTTTGACATTTAAATGCAAAATCTAAACTCATCATTAAAAAAGAAGAAATAGTTGTGTGACAAATATTTGTCTTTTGACCCCACTCATTGTGGGCACACAAAAGACACTACTAAATATCATTTTTTCCTTGTTTGAAATAATTAATTATTAGATCCCAATAATTGATGGTTTAATTATTGGGAAGTTTTAAAAACAATTACATTGTTGGGTCCAGACAAGATTTTCAGGCTTTTTGGAATCTCATCAGCATTAGAACTATACAATGATTAAGGGGATGTCATTCCAGGAATTGCTACAAGAAAAATATGCTTCCTGGTTTCCAAAAAATGACACCGCTTAATTGAGAGGATCTGAAATATGCCCATTCTGCCAGATCATATTGGGCACGCAGAGATCACAGAAGACAGATAGTCCTGCAAATAGCCACATGCTATTCCAGGTAGGGTTTCACAGGTGATAACCAGGACCTTGAATTACACCCGGCAACACAATGGCAATCAGTTAACTCAAGAAGCAGAGATTAGTGTGCTGAGACTAGGCAATCACTGCTTGAAATGTTCTGGACCAATTGAAGCTTTCAGGGGAGAGGGGTGGTCTTCAAGAAAGCCCCATGTAGTCTGCACTGCAACAGTCACATTGTGAAGTGATAAGGGCATGAATGAATGTCTGAAGGCGAAGTGATCCAAATTATGATATTGCTTAAAGGTTGAATGTTCTGTTAAATTAGAACTGGTGGAGCTACTTTTTAAATGACATAGTTTAATCAAAATGTTAAGGTAAATGCAATTTATTTATTAGGAGAAAATAAATGTTGATGAACCTTGATCACATGGGGAAGTCGGTGCTGACTTTGATCTGTCATCTTCTCCTGGTGAGGATCCAGGAACTGACGGTTGAGATTCTGCACCTGGAACAAGCTAAGAATAATCCAACAAAAGAGATACTTAATCACAGTCATGTGTTCTTCTGACATGACATTGATGAAACACTAAAGATGTAACTTCACATAATAATGCTTTTCTGCAAAAAGTAACAAAGAGTTAATCTGGCATTGTAATTCAAAGCAGGATATTTACCTGGGCTATATAATTTAACAGAAAGGCAGATGAATATACATTTTACCTTTAATCAAAGTTTAAATCTGGAGTTCATCTTTAACCTTTATTCAACCTTTAAATCCCTTTAAAAGTCTTATCTTCTGAAATAAGATTCTAATAAAATCTTCATGCTTAATATGCTTCTAACAAAATATTGATGACGTATGAAGCCATGAAAGATACAATTTCATGCTAAGATTTAAACATTTACAATTTCAACCGAAATCATTGCTGAGCCTGAAGTACCCAAAAGTAATGCAAGACAACCTCTAACCATTAAAAAACCCATCCTGGCCATGCCCACCCCCAAGGTCAAACGCAACCCTGATGCAGCCCTCAGGGAAACCAAATATTTACTGAATTGTTTCAGAAGAATGTTATTTCACTGTGTTTCTATTTGACATCTATCTATCTATCTATCTATCTATCTATCTATCTATCTATCTATCTATCTATCTATCTATCTATCCATCTATCTAAGTATAACTATTATATTCTCCATATGTACACAGTATACTTTCCAACTTATGTAGGTCTGTGTGGAAGGGTCAGTTTTGCAAATATCTACTGAATTGTTTCAGAAGAATGTTATTTCACTGTGTTTCCATTTGACATCATTGTAATAGCATGGAAGGCAGAGAGTTTTTCAACTAGATAAGAGTATTTACATTTAAGAGTATTTACATTCATGTGTGTTCCCAGAAAAGGACATCAAAGCAGTGGCTGTGATGTTTATGTGGCTTCCTGACAAGAAATGTTCTTTCTAACAATTCAACCATCTGTAACTTCACTGCTACTCAGGTCACATCAGTCTAAGGGACGAATTGCTAACAATTGTCCCTTAATATGTTCCATATGCATGATGAAGCTTCAGGTTTGATTATAATTTAATTAATTACAGAAGGCAGGAGAAATTGGGGGACTGGAAATTTTTCTTTTCTTCTAGTATGCAGAGCCCTTCTCACCCAAAAGTCAGATTCCTAATGATCTGATTTATGATAGCCATAATTTAATTTCTATTGGATTACTTCTTTGTGGTCTGGAATCTTGTAAGGAAAATTGTTCTCAGCCAGCAAGAAAAGAGAACCGTACACTTCCATTCCTGTTATGTTGCAAACACCTATCCTTAAGATTTTTTTTTCAGAAATAAAGGATTTTGCCTGATGTCACATGTATTTTCAGCATAGCATCTAATTTATCCTTTAGCCCAATTAGCTTTCAGTTTCTTCAAAGATAACAAAGAGTTAATCTGGTATTGTAATTCTAAAGCAGGGTATTTATCTGGACCATGTAATTTAACAGAAAGAAAAAATAAATGTGTAGACAGTAATTCATCTTCTTTAATTAAAATAACTAAAAGTATTTTTTCTAATCTACAAAGTGGCCTTCAGATTGAACCAAGTTATATACCCTGGTTGATGGTGTTTGTGTAAGGAAGCTGGAGCAGAAATGCAAATTCATGGACTTCAATATCAAGCTTTCTTTCTTATTCAAAGCTAACAAGCTTTAGTTACGGTGTTGAGAAAAAGATAGATTTTTTTTCAAAATGCAAGTCTAAATCTAGACTTTCTTTCTAGAAAGAAAGATATCTTTCTTTCTGTTATAATTATTTAAAGCCAGAAAAAAATTACAGTACGAGTTCCTGATTTGCAGGTTTTGCTATAGCAAAACTCAGGAACTCAGCAATGATCAAAAATACCCTTGTCCATATTTTTATTATCCAGATACATTATAGACAGATTGTAGCCTTATAATTTAGATATTACCAAGTTAAGGAAGGTTATTTTAAATATTTGCCTTGACTTATGACAACATGATCTACCGCTCCACGTTACTGGCTGCTACTTTGTAAAAGAAGGGAGCAGGCCAACATTTTCAGTGGCACCAGAAATAAATATTTGGGATGGGTGAAACATTTCCAGGTCATTGCTATTTTGCCCATTTTATCCAGACAACACAAAATGATTGTACTGTCATGTTTTTACATTAATTTGCAAATTGTTCTCCATAGGTGTATTCTAAATGCATATTTTAATGTAGTGAAATTGTTAAAGAGGGAATTTGGAAAGAGGAGGAAGTCTTTTCAGCAACTCCTTGTGAAATCTGATAGATAGCTGAAGTGCAATCTGCCCATTGGGTTGTGAGGGCCAACATCAGGTTTTTATTTAGGAAGTGACAAATACATTCATTGACGATCCTTAAAGGAACCAGAATATATAGTTATGTTCTAAAATCCGAACTAAAATAAAAGGACACAAGATGTCTCCCATGCTTCACAGTGCAGAACTGTTATTACTTCATATTTTAAACTGTTTCCTTGGTTACCTTCTTCCTCCTTTGTCCGCTATTAGTGATTTTATCTGGAGTAACACCAAGATCCGCAAGTACTTTAGCTATCCCTCTAGCGTCTACTCCACAGTTGGGTGCTACGTTTGTTTCACAGCGTCTATGTACATTCATCTTGCAAACTGTAATTTAAACCAAACGGGGGGGGGGGGAGAGAAAAATCCAGGTTAAATACGATTAAGTTGTCCTGATAAATCACTATCTATTATTTATCTGTATTATTCACAAAATCCCTTTTACAGTCCCTATAGTGAGAATCTGATTTAAGTGAAAATAGACAAATAGACATAGACAGATTGATGACAGTTCAGGTAAGTTTTATTCTATAAAGAACTGGCTTGCAGGATCGAACTGAGAAGTCATTCAGAGATGAACAATACCCTCCTCACTTTGGGGGCTCATAGAGATTACTCCAGATTACTGCTGAATTTGGGTAGGATCCCAGTCCAATTCATCAGTATAATTTTGGAGCCATTTGCAACCCCCCAAATAAAGAAAATAAGCTCAATAATTTACTTCCTTAGAAAACAACTTTCCTTAATTCACCAAAAATGGCAAAGAAACTTGGGAAATTTTTGATCTTGCATGACATTATGGTTGCTTAGAAAACCAGAAAATTACGGGGTGCAGGGTGGGGAAAGAAACAGAAATTAAGCATAGATGCTGATTGAAAATGTTATTTAATCCAGCCCTATTCTAACTGTAATCTTCTGTACAACAGAAGTCAAATAAATAGGGACTTATTCCTGTCTCTCCTTCAAATGTTTGATTCAAAGATTCAACAGCAGTCTTTCTGGAAAATAAAATCAGCACATTCATTGTGGTACAAAAATAAGAAAAATCATGAAGACCCAAGTTACATTCAGTCATGAAATTCATAGGCTGACTCTGAAACATTCATTACTCTTCAGTACAACTTAGCCCATAGGACTTTTTGAGGATGGAAGTACTTGAACCTGCTTGAGTTCCTGAACGAAATGTGCAAGATAAATGCAATGAACAAGGAAAAGAGGAAAGCAAAAACAAGCAAGCTTCCTTGTAAGATTTTAGAGTGAATTATATATAGCTAAAATAAATACTAGCACTCTGACATTTTGACAACTCAAGGAGCTCACAATGTTGTGTTAAACAGAAACAGTATTTTTGTTGCCATTTTAGTTCAGTTTTTTTTTAAAAATCCAATTCTGATAACTTTGGTGCATATTCCTGATTCTCTACCTTCATTCTCAGAAGCCTTCACTTATCTATATAGCCATCCCTTTGTCTGGGCTTTCATTTTATCCTCTTTGGAGCACAGCATTATTTTATTTCATTTTACCCCTTTGATCATCATATCTCCATCGCTCCTCCAAGACCTCACCGAAGTCCCTTTTTTCAAGTTCCTGTTATTTTATTTTCTCTCCATCTTTATGCGACAGCTACTTCTGAACCCCAATTCACTTGTTCTCTTTACCTTCTAACCATAAAGCTTTTACTCCCTCGGTGGAAAATAACTTGACAGGTGGGCTGTGCATGTAACAGGCTTCAATAGATAGGGATAACTGGCAGCAATTATTCTAGTTATAGCCAATTATATCAGTTACCATGGTCATAGTAACACAAAAATTTTCCACATCATCCTGCCTGTTTGCAGAAGAAATTGCAATCAGTTCTTGATCCTTGTAAATACAGACCCAAATTAAGACAAAAAAAGGAATAATAGATATGCTTCACATAAATATATTGAATTCAAATGTACAAGTAGAAGCAGCAAATAACTGGGGAGATATTGTTCAATATCCAACCTCTTTTTTGGAGAGGGGGGCAGATTTATTGTCGTAGCAGTGCTGGATTACACTTGTTCAAATGCTTTCTTGTGGAGGAAATTAAAATAACATATGCAGATTTTGCAGAAATGAAAGAAAAAGGTAAGGAAATTTGTGGGAGAAAATTCTTCTGTACCAAATTGATGAATCTGGTGGGTAGACATAATTTGCATATCTTTAGGTCCACCTTACAATCCTATCCTTTCCTGTTTTGTCCTCATTATGGCTGGAGTGATGTCACCCAATGAAACAATATTTATTATGAAGCTGAGATTTGTATTTGCCCTTTTACCCAAAGAAAAAGGTAATTGTGCTCCCAAAATCCTTCTGGAATGCCAATTGAATTATTCAGAAAGCAAAATTCTCATGTGATTGGTCTGTTTTTTTTTATGTAGGTCTTTACTGAGAAAAAAAGACCGAAGCTTACTTTGAATATGGCCCAATATTGCATTTTCTTAAAACATGCAAGTTACTGAAGAAAAGTAGAAATGTCTCCCATCCAGATTTGAAAAGGCCAGCATAAAAAATGATAGCAGTGGCTGGACCTCTTTATTTCCCCTAGTCTCTCTCTTTGAAATATTTTAGATGCTTTCTGTTCTGCTTGAAGTTAGAAATAAATAAGTAAAGGCAATATAGGAAGTACAAAGCTTCTTTCCTCGCATGCGTTAGGGTAAATGTAGCAAAATATAAACTGCAAGATATATAATACCCATTATGAAAATGAGATGGCAAAATAGAGAATGCTGACCACTACAAATGTGATTTTAGATTGGAAGGTTGAAGTTTACAGCATTTCTTTACATTCGCATAAATCTAATGCTGGAGAGATGTTTGATACAGGTTTTCAAAGGAAAGTTATTTATTGCTTTCACTTTCTAATTTTCAAAGGCAAGCAAAAATCCATACAAAAATGTGTATTTTAGAAGAATGCATATAATTCACATTTTCATGACAGTGTGGTGGGATGTATACATACATACTAATGCCAAAATAAAACAAAACAGGTTCATGAATCTATAGAAATATTAAATTTGTGCAAAGATCTGTGGTAAGACTATGCTTGAATGTTGAATGTTGGCTCTTTTCTCTGCCCCCCCCAAAACCCCATTAATGTCAGCATTTAATAATCAGAGGGTTTTTTAAGCTTTGGAATGTAACCTTCAGTGTTCTTGCTTATGGATTTATATTCCAATGGAAAGACAAAAAACCCCCGAAAAGTATCAAATTTGGGATATTTAAGTTTAAGTACTATGTCTGCCATGCATTCATTATTTCATTTCCATATCTCTGTTTCTCCTGTGTTATTCCTAATAAAATTTGAGAGAGTTCTTTGTTCAAAGTGAGAGTAGGAATTATGCTCATTTTAAATCAGTTGTAACTATTGAAAAGAACAGACCAAGAGAGTAGATTAAATGTGCACAGCAAATATATGGTTGTGTATTCAGACTCAAGAATTATGTTAGAGAATATAGTAACTCATCTGATGTACCCTTTGCTTTCACAATGCGATCCTAATTGCCCCACACTGCAGTTCTTTCCTTCTATATTAATCAGTATCAAATAATGCCATTAACTTAGGGAGGTTTATATTTTCGCATGTCACTTTCTAAATCTGGCCAGATTGTCTGCCTTATGCTTGCAATTTATATTGCTCATACAGACAAAAATTCCCAATGAAAATGAAGTATTTTATTCTCACATACAATAAATAGGTAGGAAAGCAATTGGGACTTAATCAACTATACAGATGGAGAGTTAAATCTGAAAAACATTTCAATCTGGGCAAAACTTTCTCTGAACACAAAGCCAGAACTATATATCAAATTATTACATTAACTGGGTATTACATAATTTTCTGAGAACCCTGTTTTAGCTGTGACATGCAAATTAGCACACTACTGTGCAATTATACAAGGTAACATAACTCATCTATAACAACTGGTTCTATATAGCTTGACTTTAAAAACATGCCCAAGGCTACTGATTCGAGCAATACAAGGACACTTAGCTCTTAAGTTTTAGGTTGCAGTTTACATAATTTATTTGTAAGAGCTTAATTAGTTGAATTTGTTAATAGTGTTGTACCAACCAAAGGGGAATTTAATTTAAGACCTATTTTGTTTCAGTTTTATGTCCCACAGGTACTTTTTCAAAAGGTTCAACTGGACTTTAGGACAACCATGACCTGGATCTCCAACCTTGGCAACTTTAAGACTTGTGGAAAACTGGCTGAGTAATTCTGGGAGTTGAAGTCCAAAAGCAGGGGTGGGATACGACAGGGTTAACTACCGGTTTGGGATTTACGAACTTCCCTGCACACTATGAGCCATGTGCCTGTAAGTCGTCATCAGCATGCTGTGTGCAGAGACGCAGCCTTTGAAACAGCCCTCTTTTCCTGCTTTTTTAACTGCAGCTGTGCCTCGTTTGGCAGCTGAAGTTGAAAAATCAGGAAATAAAGATCAGGTAAGAGCCTGGGTGGGCGTTTAGGCAAAAACATCAGCAGACATAGAACTGGTTCTATGTCTGCTGCTCTTCAGAGCTACTGGTTCTACAGAGGTGGACAGAAGCGGTAGAAACCCACCCCTGTCCACAAGTCTTAAAGTTGCCAAGGTTGGAGACCCCTTACCTGGATCACTGAGAATTTCCATACATGTTTCAGTTTAAATGTACATGAAGATATGAAGGGGAAGCTATAACATTAATAACAAAAACCTGCATTTAAAGAGAAAAAGTATCTTACCTTTGCACTGTAAACCTTGTCTCAGAAGACCCCAAAGCAGTGAACCACAGTGGTCACAGAAGGTGGGCACTTTGTAATTGTGAATGCTAAACTTGTGAGGCATGTTGACACTGAAACGCTGAGAACCCACCTGGAAGATAAAATGTGCAAAAGCACCAAAGTTAGCACGCTACTGCTTAATCCAATGTGTGACTGGTTGGTAAATTCTGGCATATGAAGCCCACCCATCTTAGAGTTGCCAAGATTAAAAAACATTGAATTAATCTCAACTATTAGAAAAATAAAGTTTCTATCCTCTCAGGTTGGTTTTTATAAAGTTTCTTGTCACACTTAAAGATATACAGTGTTACTATATCAGTTCACAAATTCTTTAAAACTGGAATCCAAGAATGAAATCAATACAGGAAATCACAGGGTCCTGCTGGCATAAAATGTCTCTTATTAAAAAAAAAATGAATATGTTGTCTTGCAAGGCAAGGGGGACATTGAAAATGAGGTTTAAGACAATGTCCCTTGAAAAATGAAAATGCAACAGAAGAGGGATCTGAACAGGTGAACTTTTTAGTAAGAAGTCCATAAGTATACAGTATTTTATTATACTCTTGAGAGTTGAAATTAGCCTTCCCCAAATTAGTTGCCCTCAAGAAATTAAAACTTACTGTCAGCCTTGGAACCCATATTTTATTTAGAATTTTCAAGGCTGCCACATTTAGTGCCTGGGAATTTGGGAGGGGGGATTTCATAGAGAGGTGGCACATTAGACTCAACAACAGTCTTCTCATAACTCAAGGACAAGTTACCTTGCACCTGCAGAGGAGTGTCTGGAGGGATGTCTCCAGTTGGGATGATGGTTGATTGGACCATGTGATGAACTGATGAGTGCAGGGGATGGGCTTTTGATTTTCAATTGGGAAGGGAAAACCCGAAACTCTCAGATTCGGATTTTCCCAGATGTGCCAATATGATTTCTTTGATAAATTTCTTGCTTGGACGAGCTTTGTTTCTGAGTGCTGAATGGAATGGGGAGTTTCACTGGAATGCTGACACATTATAACTTTCACAAAGCAAATTGCAGTCACCTTTATAGCCTGGGAAGATGGTTCAGAACTTATGTTATATTTCATTTTTTAAAGCAATCATTATTCCTTCCATTGAAATGTTTCATTCTCCACATGTAGATATAATTAGAAGGATGCAAACAAATCAGAAATCGAACAAACTCCACCAATCTGTGATACTATCTCTTTTTTATAAATGGGAGAGATGGTAGCAATTTGAGAGAAAGAGGCTTTCCAAATGAAAATGCAGTCCCTTTGATGGGTAAGGTGAACTCCCATTGCTAATCCCATTGACAAGGAAGTGATTTTGATCTATCTCTGGCCAAGTGGTATTGTAGATATGGACAAGAAGCCATTGTGTTAAGGCAGGAATATATGACTGTCCTGTGCTTGAAGGAACAGACTGTATGATCCCTGGAGGAGTCATATGGTTCACCAAATCTACCATCATATGAAATCCTTTATAGCAGGATGCTGACATAATAATGAAAACCAGTAGGATGGCATGCAGCATTAGGAATTAGGGAAACAAGGCAATGGACATTTGCCACATAGGATAGCACTAGCAATTTATTATCTTTTATTTTTGTGAAGAGGGCAGAAAAATGAGTGTTTAGACATGGACTTGAGGGACAGGGCACGTGGCCTGCAAGAAAACACCAACTGGCCAGCAATCCATTGTGGTCAGCCATTGGTCAGAAAAGGCCATAGTTAAGTAATTTTGGATTTCTAAGAGTTCTAGACCCATCATGTCTGTGCTCACAGTGTCCTGATGTCTAGATCTGAAGAGAGTCAAAACAACCCAGACCAGTTGTATATTTTAAAGAGATGGAAAGACTTGTGATTTGGAAGAACCTTGCCTTAAACACATTAACTCTGCACAGTTTTCTTTTATTTTGGCATTCCTTCTGTAAATATTTACCTCATCATGGGCTTCCTGCTTCTTCAAGCCAGCGCACTTTGTTATTATAAGCTCATGGCATCGCTTATGGACTACGCAAGTGCAAACTGTAAACAAGAGATTATTTTATCCATTATGAAAGAGAAAAATGAAAAGAGAAATTCTGGGGGATTCATCCCTATTCTCATTCTTCTCCAAGGGTCTTCTAAACAGCCTACAATAGATTCTGGTCTGTGTGAAAAATGGGGCAGGACAAAAGGATAGGCTAGGAATCCTATTGGAATTGTGGCTTCCAAGTGGGCAAAGAAAACTCTTATGATTCTATCACATTTTAAATAGTGTCAAAATATCTTTTTGCACTTTCACAGAAGGGAAATGAAGTTTTGAGCCTCCATAAACATTCTAAATCAATGAAATCATATTGAACAATCTGGAAAAGGCAACAGACTTTTCCAAACTACCATGTAAGGAAATATTTCTAGAACATAACTGCCTCTTGTTCAAAATGAGCTGTTATAGTGTTATTGTCAACTGGTTTTGAGGGTGTTTTATTGCTTTAGAATTGTAAGCTACTTGGAACAGACTGAGTAGATGGTATACAAATAATACAAAGAAAGAATAAAATAAATTCATATTTATTTAAAAAAATTGAATTGCTTTGGACATGTTCAACCTTAATGCAGTGATACTTGGACTTGCATCCTTCTATTACACTGCCTCTCTTGGCATGAGAATAAAACATCTGAAGTGTTTATTTCTGTTTAAGGTTACTCATAATTTGCTGTGTCATCCAAAGCCAAGCAAATTGTAGTTAACCTTAATTACACCCATCTGAAACAAATCAACTTCTAATAATGGATTTTGACTAATTGCAGTAATAATCAATCACTGAGGTGAAGCTAGGTAGGAGCCAAAATTTTAGTTAATCTGTAAAAATAAAGACTGATTAGTTTATTTGGAAAAAAATGGGTAAATTATAGAAGCTTCTAAATATGAATCATCTGATTTTACCACTTGTTTTGCAGCAGTTGTTAAACAAACACCACATATGTAAAGTGAACAAATTGGTCATTAAGAGAATTAATGAGGTCCCAGAAACTGGCCCAAAGACCAGAAACTGACAAAATACATTATAAATCATGGTCATATGACTGCAGAGTGTTGCAACCAGCTGTAAAAAAGAGCTGGTTGCCATGTGCCCAAAATATAGTCAGATGAAGAGGGTCTGAACTTCAGAATTGAGTCATAAGTATTGTTTGGGAAAGTTGTCAGAACTTTGAATGGTCACTAAGCAGCCCATTGTTAAACAAGGATTATCATGGATTATTACTACGTCTACAATTATAGTTTGGAGCTTACTATGGTTAGCCTCTGAGTCTTAATCTTTTAAGGTTTCTAAACTCTTTTCTGTGTAATATTTTTAGTATACTGTATCTTTCGTTCATTGTCTTTGAATTGGCTACTACTTTGAATTGGCTAATATATTGTCATCCTTTAGCATACCAATTTGAAATGGGAACCTTTTTCTGAATTTAAAGATCTTTTGGAAGACTATCCTTATGTCTGTTCCCATCTTCAGTGTCATGTTGTTGTACTACTGCTTCTTTGTCTTTTCTAACAGCACTCTGAAACTTGTTACAGTCCTTCCTGAGATTTTTGTCTTTCTTGCCTTTGGCTTCTCTTGTCTTCTTGATAATTTCCATGATTTGTGTTGATGTTTTCTTTCTTCTGTTTGTCCATCTTTGGCAATCTCATTATTATATTCCTCCTTAATGATTTCCTTAAGTTCATTCCAGAGTACCTCTGGTTCTCTATCAATAAGTTTTAGTACTTCAAAGTGATTTCCGATATTCTTCTTGAAAACGGTATTTATATACTGAAAATCATATTGAACAACTAATTAGTTTTTTTCTTCTTCAGCTCATTTGGAGCTTGTTCCATGGTGAGCACCTAGTCATGTCTTTGATGCTATAACTGAAGCATCAATCATAGTTGACAATGACACAATCAATTTGATTTCTATGTATCTGATAATATCTATCTAGAGGCATCATTTTGGTTGTTTGATAGCTATGTTTGCTTTCAAGAAATCTTGCCAGTGGTACTTTATGAAAGTGAAAGTTGGACTTTGAAGAAAATGAACAGAAAAAAATATTGACAGTTTTGAAATCTGGTGTTGGAGAAGATGTCTGAGAATATCATAACCAGTCATGAAGACAGAAGAAATGGATTGTTGAACAAATTAACCCAGGGCTCTCATCCAAGACACAAATGTCCAAGCTCAAATTATAGTATTTTGGAAATATTATGAATAAACAATCAATATTCATGATAAAAATCTGAGTCTTATGGAAATGAACAAGCTTTTTGTCTATGCAAGTAAATATTTCAAAATCTTAAAACCTAAAATAGATAACTAATCTTAATTCTAAAAGGTATATTAATATCAAATAATGTGTCCAAAAGCAGCTAACAGCTCTAGGTATGCACTGATGATGTTACCTTGTTTGGGTAATTGAAACTTCTATAAGAAAACAACCAAGCTCAGGGAGCACCAAAGACCCCTCAGACCTGGATATCTTAATAAATAAGTAACTAGAATTTTCCTATTGATTTACTTATAACTTTTAAATTAAGAGCCCAATGACAACTATTTTTGTGTTATCAGTTTATCCTGTCCACACTAACACCTTCTACACCTTCTATATGTTTTCTACTCACAAAGTAAATTGGGAAGGGGTGGGGGAAATGTAATAGCCAATTGTATTCAACTCCAGGCTGTAAGCTTCTGAAAGACATCTGATGAGCCATTGTGGGCAGCTGTTAAAGCAACACTACTGCATTATACTTTAACCAGGACTCAGTGTTTATGGGAACCATCTGGGGATTTGTATTAACTGCATGTCTTTTTGTGTTTATTTTCTATTCTTATTCTATTGTATGCTGTCCAGATGAGGTCTGCATTACAAAAACCATGAAGGAAACAGACAAACAATCCTGCTGGATTAAGAGGAATGGATTCAGCAAGGTTTATCCTTTATCCAAAGTTCAAGGAGAAACACCAGAATATCTTTCATTATTCTCTGTGGACAGTGGTGGGATTCAAATAATTTTACAACTGGTTCCCTGCCCTAATGATTTCTTCCAACAACCAGTTCACCAAACTGCTCAGAAAGATAACAACCTGTTCTCCCGAAGTGATGCGAACTGGCTGAATCCCACCACTGTCTGTTGAGGGACATCTCAGGTGCTACATATTCAGAACAACTTTTCCCCTTGCTGAAAAGGACTGAAAGATCAACTTGGTTTTTTATATTTTTTTTATTATTCATGTAAGGACTTCCAAAATTAGTGGGAATTTATTGAAAAAAAAAAAAACCTTCAAGGAAGTCATTTCCTCCAAGCTTCTAATGTGATGAGATGTGGAATTGACCTTTACAAAATAACAGAGTTGGAGGGGACCATGGAGGTCTTCTAGTCCAGCCCCCTATACTATTCCAGAAAGTGGCTGTACCATCTCTTCTTAAAAACTTCAAATGATGGAACATCCACAACTTCTGAAAGCAAGCTATTCCATTGTTCTCATTGTTAGGAAATTTCTCCTTAGTTTTAGTTTGCTTCTCTCCTTGTTTAATTTCCATCTATTGTTTCTTGTTTTGCCTTCTGGTCCTCTGGAAAATAGGTTGACCTCCTCTTCTCTGTGGCAGCCCCTCAAATATTGGAACACTGCTGTCATGTCACCTCTAGTTCTTCTTTTTCACTAGACTAGACAAACCCAATTCCTGCAACCAGTCTTTATATGTTTTAGCCTTCAGCCCCTTAATGTTGGGAGACTCAGGGAGGAGATGCTGGCTAGGGAATGATCAGATAAGAGAGAGTATACCCCACAATTGTTTAACGGGCAGAGAAAGAAACTGAGAAAAGAACTTCCCTTACTTTTGGTTGTAAAAGAGAGAACGGGAGATTTGTAAGATTCTGTTAAGGTAGCCTTAAACAATAAAGTACAATTAGCTCCTCCGATTAGGTTTCCTGTCTGGTCTACCTGACACCTAATAATCAGGGTTCCTTATAGATTCCATACATATTCATAAAATGTACAATTTTTCTTACCTTGACATTGGTACCCTTGCTTTCCTATTACTCCCCTGTTGTTGTTTAAAAAAAAAGAATAGTAAAGCACATATTAGGGATAGACGAAAGATGTAATTTCATACTTTCATTTATCATATAGTGAATGGCTAAAAATGACTATACAGTACGGAAGACCATGCTGAATACATTCCTATTTCTGCACGAACATTCTCCTTCTAATTCCACAGATGCAAAGAAATAATGTGATAAAACTCACTTTGTCTTCTTCCCATCTTACATTGTATGAAACACCACCAAGCAATTTTCTTTTCATTTTCTCTGCTAACTCATATGTTTTCTAGTATTGACAGGGCTTTGCCAATCTTACCCCTAACATCTTCATTAGCTGTGAATGTTTGGCAAGGGCTACCTTCTTTGTTTCATCACTGCAGAAACCGGAAAAGCTATCACTGAACTCTCTTCATCACATACCTATTAAAAGTACAGATGTAACACAAAGAGGCCCTATCATCCAAATTAAAATCACATTAATCTAAACATGACCTTCTGTTGTGCTTCAATTACAATTCTAACAACAAATTAGATCCCACTGATGTTCGCTTCTATGTAAAGATATATGGATCAAGTTCAGACAAAGCGTTTCTACTTCACACTGAGGGACAGTTGCTTAGCAATAGAATCAGATGGGAGGAGACAATGAGATAATCTGAAGGAGTTCACTGAGCTACAGTTTGTGTAACCATGCCATGTGGGAATGCCATAGTAGTGGCTATGAAGTTTAATGTGGCTGAATATTCTCAATATATTCAATCCTTGTTCACTATTTGGAAATGAGAAAACCCAAATCAAGGAAAATCTATACTAATTGCCTTATAATGCAAACCTGTACCAGCAAGTCCCACTACATTCAGTGAGTCTTACCGCAGCAATGTGTTCACCTGATTACAATCTTAAACTTTTTTTTTTTACTAGAATACAAAGAATTTGATATTCACTATATATGCTTGCATAATGTATGATTAGGTAAAAAAGTACATAACCACAGTTACGGAAAGCCTTTGCATTTTCCCAACGTATAAAATAATGACATCGTTATTTCATTAATTATTTTCCTGAAAGGATTAATGTAAAGGATTTCCAATAGCCAAAACAACAATAATAATGTTACCGTGAAAAAAAACTAAGCCATATGATACGAGAAAAGTCGCCATGTAATAAAATTTACCATATAAAGTCTCGACAGTGGGAACAATAAGTTGGTTGTCTAAGATAGGTGGCCATAAACTTGTGCCCATTAACCTGATGGACCCTGCGTCGTACTGCCCCCTGGCGCTTCCTGGGGCGCATCCGTTCCCTAAATACTCTTTCTTCATTGTCTTTGGGTGCTGAAGGGAATAAAAAGAGAGAGAGAGAGAGAAAATGGAAGAGATTAACAAATATTAACTTAACATTCCAGGCACAAAACTGAAGATCAGGAAAAAAAATGCAGAGTGGACAACTTCAAATCAATTCTCTTATATCTCTATATGTATTCCACCATACCTCTGTACTCTTTTCTGATATAAATATTGTGAATCCCTTTGTTTTAAATATGTATGACTGTATGAATAGGGTTAAATGTATGGGAAAACTTCATTAACCTAGTGTCTTTAAATGTGTTGGACTCCAAGTCATTCCCAATGGGCATACTGATTGGAGATCAATGCATTTAGATACCACCAAGTTGGAAAAAGCTGGTGAAATATATGAAGTCATAAAGGACTCAGAGATGGATATATAATTTTGAATTATTTAGGGACTAATAAACTGATAGTTGGGAGGGAAAATGTCTGAGATATTAAATTAGATTTATTATGTCCCACCTTTCTTCCTGGAGTTTAAGATGATTTACATGGAGATCTTTTATCCTTACAATAATAACCCTATGAGTATAGTGGGCTGAGAGACAAAGAGAAGCCCAAAGTCAAGATTCCCTTCCTAAGGATGGATTTAATCCAGGGTCTCCCAGTGTGTTGGTCTTATCCAACACACTGATTGCTACACTACAATAGCATATTTTCAAAAGCTAGGGGCTCAGTGAATTTCCACCAAGACACTCTCCACAATTTCTCAGAGAGTTCTTGATAACAGATCTTGCTGGAGTGAGCCCTTTTTGAGGATGTGTGCTGATGAAAGCGGCCTGCAATTGTGGAAGAGCTGACAAGGCTGAACATAACATTGTCACCTACACTGGTGTCCAAGGTCCAGCACACAATCCTTTCATGACCATTAATTCTCAGAAGTCTATATATTGATTGATTGTAACAAAATAAATCACATTATATCTCTTCCCTTAATGAAATTGCAGCATAATAAAGCAAATTAAAACAGCATGAATGTGAAGCATCAGCACCCTACCTGCATTAGATATATTGAAAATTAATTACTGATGTGAGGTAACAGCTAATTCTACTAATATACCTTCTTTCAAAAGTATAATAATCAGCATTTTTCTACATTATTCGATTTGCTTTAGGCAATCGGATATAAGAGCCAACCAATTGTTGTTGAGAAAATCCCTTTTGTGCATCAAAATACTGGGATTTCATATTCTGCATTTTTTGTTTCTTTTAATGGAAATGCAGCACTTTTCTCCTTATCTTTTGCATTAATCACAGTTGCTGCAGAAGCCATGATGTGCAGATATCTCTCTTTCTGTCTCATACACATATGTACATTTTGGCTACCAGCTGTGTTTCCAGCATCAAAGCAAAGCCACACTGGTGCTTTGCTGCTGCTTCCTGCTGTGTCACATTTATCTGAATAAGCACCTCACAACAGCTTCAACCCCAGCTTTTGGGGAGGGAGGGGGAAATGATAGGAAGGACTTGCATCATCCAGCCTAGTTGAAGAGGGACATCTATGGGAATACACCCAAAGGATTCAACCTGCAGGTGATGATCTCAGAGAGCTGCCTTGTGTCCTAATGAGATATATAGGAAGAAGGGGGATCAGGAAATTTTTCTGGACATGATTCTTTGGATTTCAAAATGTCCAACATTTAGCTAATCCTGAGCTACTAGTGTTCTACAGAACTCTTAATGTTCTTAGGAAAACTGTGAGCTAGCACAATGTGAAGGGTAACATGCCTAAATGGTTTTCCCAATTACGGTTATCTGCCTCTGAGATCCTGTTTTAGGCTAAATGTGTGGCGTGTAACACCCTTTGGTGTCAATCAGTTTTTATTGAGGCAGCCCAAGTATCCCCAGAGCACTATAGCAAGACTTCTGGTAAAAAAAAAATCCTCTAGAATTTCTATTATTTTGTATTTTGGTTAATTTTATTCAGATACACAATGGCTGCAGATTAGAAACAAAATGTAAATTTTGCATGAATTTGATCCATGGACTCTCCAGCCAAAAGAACTGGTTGCAGCTGAATTTCAGAAGCATACCTGAAATAAATTAGCTTTTCTATGGATTATGATGACTTGCAATTTATAACCTAACAGATCTGGAAGTTACTTGATAAATAATCTGATTCAGCTCAAAATTTGACTCAACTGAATAGTGAGATGTTAGAGGTAACAACTCACAGATGATTGAAGTTCCTCTTCTTTGAGTGGGACTCCAATGTACAGAATCTGATCTGCTATCTTCTGAAGTTGCTTCCCCTGATGTTGTAAGACAAGATAAGCAACAGTTCAATGCGCAAGACAGTTTGCAAAGGAAAATAAAGGACAGTCTTGGTATTTATTTTTTTCTGCTGTGTCTCTTTAAATTACTACTGAATATTACTACTGCTATTCCCTTAAAATTTAAGGCAGCCTTCTCCAATGGTTGAAACATTTAATACCCACCCCCTTTTTGATTAACTAGTTAGAAAGAGCCACAGTCAAATTGTTATCTAATGAGAAACAAACAAGTCCTCATTCTCCTCTCATATACAGGAGGAAAAGACAGGACTTGTCAATCCAAAGATGCAGCAGTCCAACTATAATGTTCCAAATGAAGGTTCAAATGATCACTTAATCTACAAGTGCATGCAATACCTCTTATAAAATTACCCTGTGCATATTCAATTGGAGTACAAGTGGTAGAAAGTTAGTAGGAAGAGCAACTAAATGAATTGTTTAAGAACAACTTTTGTATTCTTCATCACTAACAAGAACAGGGGTCTCCAACCTTGACAACTTTAAGACTTGTGAACTTCAACTCCCAGAATTCTGGCTGAGGAATTCTGGGAGTTGAAGTCCACAAGTGTTAAAATTGCCAAGTTTGGAGAGCCCTGAACTAGAACATGTGGAGCCTCTTCCCACTATATCAAAGAGTTTTCCTAACTCTATTATGCCCCATGAGACTAGAAATAGGCAACTTGGTGACCTCCACACATTTTAGAATTCAGCTTCCATTAGCTCTAGCCAGCATGGCCAAATACAAGGTACATATAAGTTGTAATTTAAAATATCAAGAAAAAACCTAGTCACATCCTTGGTTTTTTTTTAAGTAAAAATCATTGATAAGCAGCTGGACCTATTCTACTTTCAGCATGTGAAAAGGCTTTACTGCAGCCCATGCTGGAGAATGGCATGGCTCATAGTGGATATAGATTATAGAAATGCAGAGAAGCTCCAAACAGGATAGTCAATAACAGGATATAAATCAATGATCCAACTCAGTAGAAGAAAAGTATAGTGCCCATATCTCCCTAAAATATGTTCTCTGTCTTATTTTCTCAAAACATGGAAGGTTGCTCTATATAAGAGCCTGGCTGGAATATGTATGCTACACTTTACTTAAAACTAAAGAAAACGAAAGAAATATACAGCATTGTATTTTCAATTTGTTTTATGGGGTTCTGAAATAGTTACATGTGCCATAGCAAAATCAATGATGTAATGAAAAATCATAACTTAATTTAATTTTTGGTACACACTCAATGGAATTTAGGAAGGAATTTGGTAACAAGGTCTGATACAGCTAAGGAGTGCCAAAATACATTAGCTCAAATCCAGATAAAGCAGCTGAGCTGAAATGAAGTAATTTAGAATTATAAGTCAATTATCATTGGGCAAAGGACTAAAAAAAGGAGCATTAATTGCACAATATAGACCAAACATGCCTACAACTGATCCAAAGATGAGCTAGTCTATGTCTCACCCCATGTTAAAACACAGCATAGCAGCAGGCCTTGTTTTAGGTTGAAAAGCAGATATAGGATAATTTTGGAAAAGTCATGCAAGCTGCACTCATTCTGATCTTGTTAATACTGTAATTTCTAACTTCCTGGGCTTCATATAATCTCATTTTTTTAATTTTTTTTTTACCAATTGACCAGGGGAAGAACTTAAAACATCTATACTATAACTGATACATTGAGAGATGTAATTTAAAAAATGTTTTAGTGATCAGATAGATCCCACCCTTATGTTGACTGAAGCTGTAATTCCTATACATCTAAAAAGGCATGTCAAGTCCAGGATTTTGGACTTGCAATCCAGTGATTCTCCAAGGATACTTATAAAAAATATATTTCAGAGCAAGATAAAAGGGGCCCATTTTATTGGAACATATGGTTATAGAAAATCAAGCTTTTCTATTTTAATAGGAACTAACTCTCATTCACTCAAGAAGTAGGTAACCTTTTGAGTTGGGGCAGTGGGCAATATTTAAAACTCACAAAATGGCTGCCCCTTGACTTCCCTACAATATTCTCTAAATCGCTGCCATTGCCAATATGTTCAGTCACAAAATGTCCATTTACTTAAGAATAAGCATTTCCACTGATGTTTTCTAAATCTTCTGGTGGAATTTTTGTTGGGCTCAAACATATTCTTACACACAATTAAATATGATGTTAGAAGCCAGTGCTCTGTTTTGCAGCATGAAAGCTTATATAATCTGTTGTTTGTTATCAGTATTTTTTATTTTTAAAAAACCAGGTAGGATAGAAAGTCTGAACTATCTGGAGTACATTTGGGTGTCCATGGGTGCCACGTTGCTTATTTGTAGATTTACTAGGTTAACATGATGTCCAAGCAAAGCCCACCCACCTGAGTGGTATTGTATATTATGTATCTATATCCTTTGAAGATTCCAACTCATTTTCATTTAACTTACTTATTTCTCAGGATTTCTCTTCTGCCCAAATTATAAGACTGAAATACAGTAAATTCTGTCATTTCCCTTTTCTCAGCTGCTACAGAAGGGCTGAGAGAAAGGGAAAGGATGAAAAGCCATATGGGCTACAGAAAGTTAGATTACTGCTGCTTCTACTGACTTAAAATGTTGTGTTTTTTTTTTTAAAAAAACAACTTGTTTATATAGCTTGTGCACATAGCTTAATTAATTACTTCCTAATTTTATCAAATCATAATTTGTCTACAAATTAGACTAGGATTACCCCTCTTCAGGCAAAGGACTAATTGATGAACCATAAAGTAATTTATTAAGATTTGCATTCAAAGAGAGGAAGGAAATTTGCAGAGAAACAGAAAAACATAAGAATAAGGTTCAATCATTGCTTTGGAGGTCTGTGTTAAAGCTGGGAACTAGACTCCCAAATCCATTGGGGCTCCCAAATCTGTTGGTCAATATAGCAGAAATATGAAAGAATCAGAATGACATCTGTATATATCCTCGTGCATGGAGCATGCATGTAAATCAAGCATACACAACTTTTTCTGGGTTGGCATTCCAAGCAAGTTGATGGGGCCAGGATAAAAGCAACAATAGTTTTAATTGATATTTAAATAAACTTGAACAAGTTAAATACCATCAATGTAACCATTTACATTTAATCATTCTCCCTTGTATTACCATTTGAGGGCAACTTTTGAAGAGGTCCTTAGAGCAGCAGCAAAACTTTTGAGGGCCATTGGCAGCGCAGGGCTTCCAGCTGGGTTCCCCTGTTTTTGTTTTTGTTTTTAAACATACACAGAGAACACTATTTGGTCACAGTTGAGCACTTTGAAGTTTCATTTATTCCAATGAAATCTCTCCTGTTCAAAGTGTGACTAACGTTTAATATTAGCTGGATTGTGTCCCAACTCACATTATTACATTATTACTAATACACACACACACACACAAAAGTTTGACAACTTGTGCTTCAGTTTATGCTCCAGTGAATAAAGTGGCTGGATTTAAGGCACTTTTGTGTGATTGATGTGTCAAACAAAAGGAAATCGAATTTGAGCCACACAAGGCATTTAGTCTCTCTAATGTTTTTAACTATTCTTCAACCCCATAAAAGTTTTTAACTATTCTTCAACCCTATAAAAGTTTGAACAACACTTATAATAAAACTATAAATTCTATGGACAAATGTAGCTATTAACTGGAAGCCACTAAAGATATGAGTGTCTTTGTGTGAGTGTGGATGTGTAAGTGTTTGTACAGTATATATGTTTTAAAGTAGGATTATAGGAGTGTCTGATGAATAATCATGGAAAAAAGTAATTGAGATGGGAGCAGCAGAAATTTCAGAAGGAACAGAAAATGGCATAATATGTAGACTTGACCAAAGTGTAATCATCATTATCCAAAAAAATTGCCTTCTAATTTGGCTTTAAAATACAAAGCCAAGAGTTGGAAGGTATGACACAGTCATAAAATTATGAATGCAACAAAAGCCAAAACTCTCTACCCTATTCCTAACTCCATGCCAGAAAAAAATGTTAAAAGGATGCTCCTTTTCTATAATTATACAAATATACAAACTCTACAACTATATGATTATTTATAGCAAATATTCATGCTGGAGTGCGACTATACAATTGTTACTTCAAACCCACACAAGTGAATCATTTCCCTCCAGGCCAACAATTTAAATAATTCCTTCACACCACTGGGGGTCACTCTAGTATGGAATTTAAAACAGTATCACATGTTTTTCTGTTCCATTATTAGGTTTTGAAACCTTAAAAGCCAATTTCCCAGTTGCATGCACCAAGAATGGACTTTCACACAAAATTTGTGAAAAAAAAATATGTGGAAGACTCAATCGTGTGTAGGAGAAAGTCTAATTCTAAGATTTGGTCCGAAATATCTATGAACAAAATATATACCATACCAATTTGTGAATTCACAAAGGGAGAGAGAGGGAGGGAGGGAGGGAGAGAGAGATATGTTGTTATAATAAATTGATTGTCATTCAGTTTTTGTCATAGAAACCTTAAGGTACTATACAACAGATATCCACAAAAAGAACACAAAAAGGCCTTTTTCATATAAAAATGTTGGAGACTTTAGCTGCAATATTAGTATCTTCATTTTCTATAAGTACGTATATTCCCCCCTCCCACTTTGAGAATAGCTACCCAAAAATGTTCAATTATTTTAAGGGGATATCCAAAACATCCATATTCAATATTTCTATTAAAAGATAGAAATACAGATGGAGATTATTGTTTGTATGGTAAATTTGCAGATGCAAGTACTGAGATCAAATGTGAACAAAATGTGTCTGAAGGGTTTTTCAAAACACTTTACTGCTGTCCTAAACATGCTTTTTAAAAGGCACCAAGGGCTGGTTTTTCCCCAGAAGACATTTCACTTCTCATCCAAGAAGCTTCTGCAGTTCTGAATGAATGGTGGAGTATGGAAGAATTTAAAGCCTTCTATTCCTCACCATTCAGTCATAACTGAAACATTTTCAAGGGGGAAAAAAACTACAAGACACTCCAGTTACTTTTTGAAAACACTTTTGGGACAACCATGACTTGAAGCTAACCTGATAGACCATCTTTAGATGAGGAACTCCTCTTAAATATTCTGCCCTTCACTGGAAAGATGTGTGAAATCAAATGTAAAATCAATAACTTTCCTGAGTTTTTTTGCAAACTGCTTTAGCCCTCTAACTGCTAAAAGCCAATGAAATAAACCAACTTTAATTAAAGATCTTTTGATTTAAACAAAATTCTGCGCAGGAGTACACTGTTTTTTGTGGACATGAGATGTTCTATTCTGTTACACACCAACACACCCACATTATCATGCATAGTTTTTACCCAAAGAGGTAAACCAGCACACTCAGTCCCTGTTGCACTCTTCTCTGGGTTCCCTGTAATTAACTTTTTAGTGTTTTTGTTCTTTTGAAAATCTTGGTGACCCTATAGTCACCATACCTTGGTGAAGCTATAGATATCCTCTGTATACCAGAAGTGTAATTTTGGCCACAAGTAGGAATGTTTATAGCTTGAATTCTGGAAAGAGAGAATAAAAGAACAGAGCAGAACAACAGAACTGGAAGGGACCTTGGAGGTCTTATAGTCCAATCCCCTGCACAAGCAGGAAACCCTATACCATTTCAGACAAACGGTTATCGAATCTCTTCTTAAAAACCTCCAGAGTTCGGGCACATACAACTTCTGGAGACAAGTTGTTCCATAGATTTACTTGTTCTGTCAGAACATTTCTTCTTAGTTCCAGGTTGGTTCTCTCCTTGGCTAGTTTCCATCTATTGCTTCCAGACTGTGCTGTCCTTAAAAAAATTGTTTGACTAGCCAGATTCAAAACAAATCTAAAAATTAAAATATCTGCTGAAATAAATCACTGTGAGATTAAAAAAATAACTGTACAATTAGATTTCTTTCCATCATGTTACTGACTACTCCAACTACTATACTGCAGAAAAAGAATTAGATGTATTTACTTGTTAGAGTGTCTCTATGAGTGTAACTTTTCATGACTCCCACCTGAAATCTTTAAAAAATAATATTTCTTTCCAGGAGGAATTAAATCCTTTTATGGCATGTCACCTACCAATTCTGGTTTAGTTTGTACATTGCTTGGCTCTCCAAAGTACTACAGCTGTTACCGGGGGCGTCTTGGCTGTTTCTATGTTTGGTAACTGCATCATTGGCAGATTTCACTCAATTACCGTCATTCTTTCCCACGTATCCTGACATCAGAATAGTATCTGCTGTGACAATGCAATCCCAGCCACAGAATTTAGGTGTGTGTGTGTTCTGGTCAGCTTGGTGGCACTGCCTAATGTTCTCCTCCATTTGCTCCTGAGCTGTTAAGCCAAGCATTTGCAGGTAAGATGACCAGTAATGAGAAGAAAGCAGTTAGTCTCTCCCTTGAGTTTGCTCTTCTCCTTGCTCATTGTTAGAAAAGCCCGCTTGTAAGCATGTGCAACAACCAAGCAGAAGGGTCACTTTGGTACTAAATGGTAACAGATACCAGATGAAAGCAAACAAGGTAAAACCTGGCTGAATTATCTTATAGTGTATGCTTCCTGGAAAGCTGTTAATATTTAATTGGCAATAAAAATATTCATAAGTCTTATATCTGGCCCTGTTTTCAGAAACAGCTTAGTAGTGCCTGTCTGTTTGTTATGCTTAGCCTCAGATGTGTAAGAGGAAAGGTTTGCCATACCTGAATCCATATAACAATAACAGTAATTTATTAAATGTATATGCCACCCAACCCTTGGTAACTCTCCTGGTCCTTATTTAATTCCCAAGTGACAGGGAAAAGATTAACCAACTCTTCTACTTTTCTTCCATTCATGGATCTACAAGTGGATATTCATAGCTTTACTTTGGATTCAGATCTAGATCAGGAGTCTCCAAACTTGGCAACTTTAAGACTTGTGGACTTCAACTAAAATTCTGGGAGTTGAAGTCCACAAGTCTTAAAGTTGTTAAGTTTGGAGATCTCTGATCTAGATGATCGTAAGATGCTAAAGCCCATGTCACACTGCCCAACGGATGCAAAAAGGACATAACGGACGAGCAAAATGTTCCTTCCGTTGTTATCCGATCTCAAAAGGGGCAAAAATTTGCATAACCAGAGCGGATAACACGGACGCGGGGAGGACGCAGGGCGGATGCAAAGCGGATGCGGAACGGAAGCCCAGCGGATGGAAGTGGATGGGAGTGGATGGCACATCCGCTGGGCTTCCGGGGGGCCTCAGCAAAGTGGACATGGAACGGATACAGCGGATGCACAGCGGACGCGGAACAGATGAAGCGGATGCACAGCGGAAGCCTAATGGATGCCTGGCGTTAATTGCACATGCGGGGAGGATGCATTGCGTCAGCCCCGCGGATATTACGGAAGCAGTTCGGAAGCAGGTTGCCATTCAGAGGAAAGACCTGCTGCCAGACGGATTGGCTGCCTTGCCTGCCCTGCCTGCATGTCTGCCTGCAAGCCTTGATGCCAGCCTTGGTGCCAGCCTTGGTGCCAGCCTGCCTGCAAGCCTTGCTGCCACCAGTCTGCCTGCCAGCCTTGCTGCCTGCCTTCCTGCCAGCCTTGGTTCATTTCTGCCTGCCAGCCTTGGTGCCAGCCTTCCTGCCAGCCTTGGTGCCTGCCTCCCTGCCAGCCTTGGTGCCTGCCTCCCTGCCAGCCTTCCTGCCAGCCTTGGTGCCTGCCTCCCTGCCAGCCTTCCTGCCAGTCTTGGTTCCTGCCAGCCTCCCTGCCAGCCAGCAACCCCATAATCATGTGGAAGCACTGCAAGCCTCAGCCATCTGCTGCCAGCCCTTGCAAGAGGGACAGGGCTACCATCCCGCCCCCTGGCCCTCACTCTGGTTCTGCTGGGGCTTCTGCAGCACGGGCTCGCTCTTCTGGGGCTGGGGCTTCTGCTGCTTCTGCTTCTGGAGGAGCTGATGACAAGCACTCCAGCACCAGCCACCTCCACAGCACCTGGACCCTTCACCCCTGAGACTGAGCGACCAAGAGGAGTGCCAGAGACTCATTTTTGTTTTATAGCTTGTTGTTAATAAAGTCTAGTTTTGATTCACAAACTTGCTTCATTTCTTTTTTTTAATAAAGTCTTGGTGGAAACTTTTAGAAATGGTTTAAGCCTTTGCATGCTTGTGGGATGGGTTAAGATAGCAGTGGGATGGGTTGAGATAGCAGTGGGATGGGCAGGGATACCTTTGGGATGGGTAATAGCTGTGGGATACATAAACCTCCAGTGCAAGCATAGTGGGACTGTATGGTCCACCCTCCCAGATGCCATACCTATGGCCCTTTATTATCAACAATAATGTAATAATTATCCACACATGTCAACATAAACACAACTCTTTATTAAATGCCCTGTTCATTGTAGGCCAACCAAACATACATGGCCCAATCTCATCCGTGTGATGAGACAGGCTGAAGGAAGCATCCATTAATCATCTACCATCCTGTCTTGCCACTCCTCTGCTCCAGCTGGGGAGTTGCACCAGTGTCTCAGGAGGTTGCGCTGCTTCTTCGCTTCATGTGAGGCTCTGTTGGGGCCTTGCACATCCGCAGTGTCGATCAGGTTTTGCCCTTGCCTCCATTCCCCAGGCTCCATGTCCCCATTGCCTTGTTGATGGTCCACAAGCCTGTTCTGCAAGACTGGGTAGCGGGTGCGCATGAGATTGTGCAGGATGCAGCAAGCTTCCATGATCCTCCTCACGGTCTCTGGGCAATGCTGCATGGTGGTGAGAAGTACCTGGAACCTGTTGGCCAGGATGCCAAAGGCGTTCTCCACCACCCGTCTTGCCCTGGACAGCCTGTAGTTGAAGATCCTCTCTTCATGGGTGAGGTATTTGGAGGTGTAGGGCTTCATGAGGTAGGTTGTGAGGGAGATGGCGTCATCCCCCACGATGAAGTAGGGCACATCTTGTGTGCCGTTGGGCAGGGGTTCTGGATCTGGGAAGCCCACGATGAGGTTGCATTCCAGCTCCTCCTTGAGGTGACTGGCATTGTATACCTGGGCATCTGAAGATGAGCCGTTGCCTGAAGCATCGATGTACATGAACTTGTAGTCAGCATCGACCATGGCGAAGAGGATGATGCTGAAGAAGCCCTTGTATTTGAAATAAGTGGACCCCGACTTGGTTGGAGCTTTGCAGGCCACGTGCTTGCCATCTATGGCTCCAACTGTGTGTGTGAAGTTCCAATTCTGATACCACTGCTCTGCAACTTTCTTCCATCCTTCTTCAGTGGAGGGGTACTGGAGGAGCTCCTCCTTGTATTCTTCGATGATGGCCTGCACCACTTCTCTGACCACAATGCTGATGGTGTTGGGTGGCACCCTCCAGCCATACTGCATGCTCCTGTAGGAGGTCCCTGAGGTCAGGTGGCGCAGAGTGAGTGCCACCTTGAGCCCAGGTTCCAGGCTGGGGTGGAATCTGGTCCTCTGCTTGGTCAACCTGGGTGTCAGCCACTGCAAAACTTCATCAAACATGGCTGGAGGCATCCTCATGAAGTTCTGGAACGCCCGAGTGTCTTCGTTCCTGAGCTTCACCATCAGCTTGCTGTACAGTCCGTCCTCTGCTCTTCTGGCGAACCATCTTAGGACCCAGACTCTTTTTGGCTGCCTCTTTTTCTTCTCGCAGTAGAGTTCACAGAGCCTGCAGATGGCTTCGCACTGTTGCAGAACGATGGTGGCTGCCGAAAGAACTTTGTAGTTTTCTTTTTCAGAAGTGGTTTGCCATTCCTCCTTTCCAAAGTGGAGAGAAAATGGCCAGCCCAAGGATTCCCAACTGGTTTTGTGCCCAAGCCGGAACTAGAATCCATGGTCTCCTCATTCTTCCAATATTTGAACAGATTCTTCAAATCACTTGAGGGCAGGGCAAGAAGTAAGGGGTGCAGGATTATTAAAAAGAGATCTAACCTAGAATTAAGGAGGCAACTTTGACAGTGGAAACAACTGATCATGGAATGGCTTGCCTCCAGAACTTGTGTGTGCTCCAACACCAGAAGTTTTTAAGATGAGACTGGACAGCCATTTCCCAGAATGGTGTAAGATCTTCTGCTTGGTCGGGGGGTTGGACTAGAAGATCTCCAAGGTCCCTTTCAACTCTGTTATGTTTAAAGTATATGGATGGGTACTTTCAATCCCGCAGGGAAGACAAGAATTGTACACAGGTGCTTGCTGGCTTTTTCCTCCAACTCTTTCATCTTTGTGTTTTAAACGTCTATTTTGTAAAGACAAAGAAAATTCCCTTTCAAACAAACATATGTGCTTCACAAAAGACCACATTTCCCTTTATGTAAAGGTATGCCAATGGAAATAATTGAATGAAGGATAATGGAAGGTGGAATAATTTAAAGTGAGATACTTATGTTCATATAGTCTGTAACTGTAACTTCCCTGAAACATTAGGAATTGATGCAAACACACTCTGGGTCTAAGATTTTGTTTCCCCATTTTTCACACACACATCTCACATGCATACACAAACTTTGCATAATGGCTACTATAAATTTTGGAAACTGAATAGTCAAAAATCCATTACAGACAAGTTACCCCAGATAGCCACAATCAAAGTAGCTTTAAAAATAATGCAATTTATTTATTTTATTGATTGGATTTATATCCCATCCTTATCTAATCTTGGGAGAGAAGCAACTGCTCGCTATAAATCAACAACAATGCCCTTCAGATCCATGTGATCAGAAACACAAATAAGGTACATTGTTAATAACTTCTAATTCTTGTATTCAACACTGAGACAGATTATGTTAGAATGTAAGAAGACTCCCAAAGCCTGTCTACCCCAGCACACAGATGATTCTGGGAAGGCCACAGGCAAAACATAAAAGCAAACACATTTTTCCATTAGTGCATACTAATGTATGCTTGCTCTGATAGTGGAGGTAATATCTATCCCTGATGACTAGTAGACTGACTTGCCTGAATGTCCTTGAATTTAAAAAGGATTTTCCTGCTCTCTTATCTAAAAAGGGTACCACTTCACAGCTCTATTCCCAAAGATGTGGAAGCCGCAATGACCGGTAAACATCAGTGTAGTCAATTGGAATATTTTCATTCCCTTTGCGCCATCTGAGAGGATGAGATTAAAATCTAAGAGCAGAACTCAGGAACCAGAAATCTTTGCAACAGGGCTTTGATTTAAATACTTCTTGTGTCTAAATGAAAAAAAAAAAACAGCATAAACTTTTGCTGAACTGTAAACATGTGTCATTCACTAGTGTTTTTTTTTTTCAAGGTTTGAACCCTGCAGAGAAAAAAATGATATAAATACATTTCTGTCTTTATAATGGATCATCTTTTACATAAAACCTGAACCACATGAGAGAAACAAAGGCCAAATATTATTTTTTAATTCTAACCAGTAGTTTGAAGGCATGACAGAGCTTATTAAATATGGGCCTCTGGAGGCAAAAGAATGTTCTGTGGCTGACTTGGTCCAGGATAGGACCATGGTTTATAAGACGACTGCATTTCTGATGTTTACATAGCCACTAAAACAAAAATGCACCCTGCAACTTGCAAACTGCACAACAAACTCTGGATATACAACACCTCTAAAAAAAACAGAAGGAAAGCATACATTCACTGAGGAGACAGTCATGCATCTCAGAGCTTAGTCACTCAGCTTCCGGCTAAATTATGACCTTGCAAACAAACAATCACCAATATTTGATTTTTAAAAAATATTTCTTGACTGCAGAGCTAGGGGTATATCAAAATAAAGATTGACCATTTATATAATGATATAAAGTGAGTGATTGGGAAAATATAATCTTATCTTTTGGAGAAAAGTTATCTTTCTTAAATGCAACATCAACAAGTCTTCATCTTTCCAGTAAGAAAGACAGTAGAACCTCCTCTGTATGGAACTTGGTAGGTTCCAAGTCCCTCGTTCTGATTGGCCAAAAAGGCCACTTACAGATTGGTTCACTAAGAACCAATCCGGGAAGCAGCCAAACAGTGGGAAGAATTAAACTAGTGTCATTAGCCACAAGCCGGCAGGCAAGCCGCTATATAAAGGGCTGCTGTGGCTTGGGCTATGTTCCGTATCTTTGCCTTGCGAGTTAAATAAAATAGTTGTTGTTGGAATCCGATCTCACACGCTTCTTTCCAGACAGAACTCTGGTGACGAGGATGGGATCGTCTTAGAAGGTGGGACTGAAGCACGCAGTGATCTGAACCGAGAGAGAGAGATGGCCGGTAGCAACGCGCCGCCCGCACCCTTCAATCCTGACGAGGAGGATTGGGAATCGTATATTGATCGCTTTCTTATGTTTTTGGAAAGCAACGAGATGGAAGAAATCTCAGACCAAAGAAAGAGGGCTGTCTTCCTTACACACTGCGGACCAGCCGTATTCAAAATGGCGAACGCGCTGGCAAAACCCAGAGATGTGAAACAGATGACTTGGTCCGACCTGAACCGAATGCTCTGAGCACACTACGCACCAGTGGTCTCAAATTTAATCAAAAGGCACGAATTTTACAAGAGGGACCAGAAGGAGGATGAAACCATAGCCGATTTTGTAGCAGCCTTAAGACACATCAGAGGAGCCTATGAGTTCCAGAACATGGACGAGGCAATGAGAGACCGCGTCGTCCTCGGCCTGAAGGACTCTTCTCTTCAGAGCAAACTACTGAATAGGCCGAACATAACCGTGGCCGAAGCCATTGCAGAGGCAACCGCCGCTGAAGCAGCAAAGAAGTCAGCAGCCATCATGCGGCAAATGAACACAGTTCCAGACCTGCCAACCCAAACCAGGGAAAAGAAGGCAGAGGGAGGAAAGAAACAGCCCGCAGCGACAACACACCACGAGGACATCGAAACCCAGAATGACACCGAAGATGACGACAAAGATGTCCATAAACTCTATTCAGATCGAAAATGGTGTGAAAAGAGGAGGAATCAGCGGGAATTTCAATGTGCGGGCTGCGGAGGCAATCACCCGCGGGCTGAATGCAGGTTCCTTGACGTAATATGCCGGGCTTGTAATAAAAGGGGGCACATTGAAAGGGTCTGCCACAACAAAAAGAGCTATAGTCCAAAAAGACACGGCAGCACCCCCGCCCCAGACATGATGACAGACAAGCTGGTGGCAGATGTAACCGCAATAAGATAACCGGTGACAGGGAAGAAATGCATCAGACAATCACCATCGGCAATGCCAGGGCGGAAAGCAGAAAGAAGGTTTGGATAGAGGTGAGCATTGAGGGGAGACCCTGCAAGATGGAAGTCGACTCAGGGTCATTCCTATCAATGGTATCCTGGAATACCATCTGGCGCCTAATACCGAACATTAAACAGAGAGAACTACAGAAACCAAAACTAGTGTTAAAAGAGTATCAGGGAAATCGAATCCCAGTAGTAGGCCTTGGACTTTTTCTAGTTGAATTTAAACACTACGCCGAAATCTTGCTTCTGACCATCGTTGACCGCGACCGCCCTAGCCTGTTAGGGATCGAATGGTTTGCACACCTTTGGGAATTGGGATGACCGGGATCAACCGCATCACTACATCCAACTGGGAGGAGAACCTACTCCAAGAATTCCAAGATGTTTTCGACGGGACTCTAGGCAAGTACCAGGGAACCCCAATTTCATTTAGCCTAGACCTGAAAATAGCCCCCATCCGTTTAAAGGCCAGACGAGTCCCATTTGCGCTAAAACCAAAAATTGACAAGCAGCTAAATAAGTTAATAGCTCAAGGGGTTTTAGAACCAATCAACCATGCCAGGTGGGAAACCCCTATCGTCACATCGGTGAAGCCAGTTGGGTCAGTGCGCATCTGCGGGGACTAAAAGGCAACCCTGAACCATGCGCTCCAACAAAGCGCATACCCAGTGCCGGTAGTGCAACATTTACTGCATTCGCCAGGGGGAGAAAAAATATTTGCAAAGCTCGACATAGCACAGGCCTATCAACAGCTACCTGTTGATCCCATTACAGCAGAGGCACAGATTATAGTAACACATAGAGGGGCATTCAAATGTAACCGCCTCCAATTCGGTGTTAGCGTTGCCCCAGGCATGTTCCAAAGCCTCATGGAACACCCGCTAAACAGAATCAAAGGGGTCGTCCCATACTTCAATGATGTACTGGTCTCAGCAAAAAATGCCAACCAGCGAGAGACCAGGTTAAGAGAAGTCTTAACAAGATTTAGGAAGTCAGGCCTCAAAGTAAAGAGGGAAAAATGTGAACTGGCCATGAATTTTTGGGCTATTTAATTGACGAACAAGGCATTCTCCCAACCGAAAAAAAAGTGAAGGCTATAAAAGACGCTCCCAGAACCAAAACAAAACCGATCTCCAGGCATTCCTAGGCCTCATAAATTTTTACGTGTTCCTGCCCCATAAAGCAACAATAGCAGAACCTCTACATCGACTGCTAGATTAAAAAAAACCGCTTGGACATGGGGCCACCGGGAACAGAAAGCCTTCCAGGGTATCAAGGACCTATTAACATGAGACACGGTTCTCATCCAGTTTAGCAATATCCTGCCCCTGACGGTCACCTGTGATGCCTCATCTTTTGGGGTCGACGCCATCCTGAGTCACCAACTCCCAGATGGCAGAGAGGCACCAGTCACCTTTTACTGCAAGATGCTCTCCAAGTTGGAACGCAATTACAGTCAACTCGATCGAGAAGCCCTCGCAATCATCGCCGGAGTCAAAAGATTCCATGAGTACCTTTACGGTAGAACTTTTTCTATTGTAACCGATCACAAGCCTCTTCTTGGAATCCTAGCAGGCAACAAGCCAACCCCGAACATTCTGTCACCCAGAATGATGAGGTGGTTTTAATTCCTCACTGCCTACTCCTACACACTGCTCCACTGACCCGGCAAAGCCATCCCACATGCTGATGCCCTGAGCCGTTCTCTGTTGCCCATCACAGAGGATGCCCCTGCTCCAACTGCCTCCACATTTCAGCTTGAGACCTGCCCAGAGCTACCACTGACTGCAGCCGACGTCGCGAGAGCCACAGCCAAAGACCCTTTGACGGTGCGTATATTGAACTGGGTAGGTAAAGGCTGGCCGGAGGAAAACAAAACTGAGACTTTTAAGCCATTCCGTGCCAGACAGACCGAACTGTCTATTGAAAAGGGGTGTATTTTATGGGATGACAGGGTGGGAATTCCGAGCAGCCTCCAAGAAGACATCCTGGGCATGTTGCATGAGGGTCACCCGGGCATAGTCAAAATGAAAGCCCTGGCCAGGAGTTATGTCTGGTGGCCAGGGCTGGACCAATACATTGAACGCTGGGTTGCAACATGCCATGACTGTCAAAAAGTGAGGACTACCCCCCCACAGGCACCAATTAAGGACTGGGAAACTCCCCGGGGTCCATGGTCTAGAGTACATATTGACTTCGTGGGACCAACAAAGGGAAACACATTTTTGATAGTCGTGGATGCATACTCGAACTGGTTGTAAGTCATCCTCATGGCTTCCACGACCACTGAGGCTGTTATGAAACAGCTCGACAAGCTGTTTGAAACTTATGGGCTACCTGATTTACTGGTTTTGGACAATGGGCCTCAATTTACAGCCTTGCAATTTGAACAATATCTGGCTGCCCAGGATATCTGTCATGCCTTAACCGTGCTGGCCCACCTGACTGCGAATGGAAGGGCCGAAAGCATGGTTCTGTATACTAAAGAGGGTCTAGAGAGAATGGACAAGGGGGATGTGCAGGACAAACTAAACTGACTACTAACCTTGCAGGATATTACCCCTAGTAGCACAACAAATAAAAGCCCAACTGAACTTTTAATGGGTAGGAAACTACGGTCCTACCTGGACAGGTTACACCCCACTTACACCTGGGACAACCCCCCCTGACTCCTCCAGCAAATACCGTACCTTCGACATCGGCGACCTAGTCTATGCCAAGAACCTTACCGGGGACCCTCTATGGCTTCCAGCCACCATCATACAAGTCACAGGCCCAGGCCCTACCAACTGATTTTAGACAATAGAAGGGAATGGAAGCGGCACATAGACCAGCTTCGTTCCCGCAACCTCAAACGAAAACCCGCCGCAGAACCAAAAATAATAAATTACGACTATAAAACAACCAAGGAGGGGGGGGAAGTACAAATAAATAAAAAAGGGAGAGACGAACCTCCCATAACAAGACAACAAACTCTGCAAAACGACAATCTAACCAAACAAAAAGAGTACTCACGGTTAGATGAACCCCAAGAAAGAAGTCCAGGAGCAGGAGAGCGAAGTGAGGCCTTCCTGGAAGGTGGCAGCCAGATCAGCTCAACCAACCTGGTCGAACCAGGAGGGAGCCATCTCAACCAGCCCAAGAGACTCAGGCGGGAGTGGCATGGCTGAGTCACCCTTCAGGAGGTTCTATGGAGAAGGACAAGAGAAGCAGCGATCCCGTCCAAACCGCTAGATGACCAAAATAAGACTGAGCCGCGCAGGTCAACTAGGTCTAGAAAGAGCCCCAGCTACCTGCGCTACTACGTCACCCACATTGGACTGAACTAAAGGGGGAGGAGTGTTCTGTATGGAACTTGGTAGGTTCCAAGTCCCTCGTTCTGATTGGCTGAAAAGGCCACTTACGGATTGGTTCACTAAGAACCAATCCGGGAAGCTGCCAAACAGCGGGAAGAATTAAACTAGTGTCATTGGCCACAAGCCGGCAGGCAAGCCGCTATATAAAGGGCTGCCGCGGCTTGGGTTATGTTCCGTATCTTTGCCTTGCGAGTTAAATAAAATAGTTGTTGTTGGAACCCGATCTCACGCACTTCTTTCCGGACGGAACTGTATATACATACATACACACTGTATGTAACTGGAAGATGGTTTTATGTTTTGTTTGTCTATGTTTGTTTCAAAATAATTTTTTTTTTTAAAAAAAAAGGCTTCATCTTTCCAGAATCCATGTGAATTGGTAAAACTATGAAGTTAATATGAAATTCCTAGACTTATTTTTTTTCCTCATAGTGAAATGACAGTGGTAAAGAGCCATAAGTAAAGTTAGAAAATTAACACAAAGGCTAACTCCAGTATGTACTTTCAAATCTTATTGGTATCATATACATTATGTTGAAATAGATTCATATCCTAGCTGAGAATTCTAGGAACTGCATTTCCAATGTATAAGGGAAGCATCGGATAAGGGAAGGCTGCTTTAGATTTTGCAAAAAACATTTTGCAAGTAAATGATAGTGAAGACAGAGTGAATACGCATGGCCCCAGTGGGGCCAAATATAGTATCCATTATGGACACTAAAAAGCAGCAACTATTGCAAGTGCAAATAACCCCTACTGCACCCAGGCAGACTTACAAATACACCTTAAATTATATCCAAATATTATTATTAATAAAAGTAGTATAGACGTCTACTAGACTAAATGTTTTAAAATTGGAATTCAAAAAGAACAAATATTGGAACTATCTGAATCTAGAGGTAACCAATAACTTATATAAGTTATAACTGTTACAAGTTACTTATAACAATTATTAGGCATTTGACAAAGAACCGTATCACTATTCTATTTCTGTTTTCCTATTTTGATTTACTTTTGGGCCTCTTTCATTTTATGGCTGCTTATTTTTCATTTGTAAACAATTATTGAAATAAAATAATACAGGCATTTAAATATTTGTCCTTCAAATGAAATCATATCACCTTAAAAAAAGGAAAACAAAACAATCAATGCACATACATTCACTGTACCCATAGAAATGCTGTAACTGCTACTGTTTTCTTGAAGAAATGCTCTATGTGTTCCTGGCACATGATGGTTTGTGTGGGCTAAATCAGATTTCTGAGCATTTCCCATCTGGCCTACGAATCTAGTAACCTTTGCTTGTTCCAAACTCACTCTTCTTCAAAACTAATTAGTAATAAAAGGTTACAGTTGAAAATAGTCTAAAAAATGAGAGAGAAAGCTACAAGTATAAGGTGCAAAACACGCAGCTCAGTAGCATCCCTTTAGCCTGCACTCTGAGCTGGAGAGTAGTTAGAGAGCCAGTGCCAAATTGTAGCCATCCGGCTTGTGGAGTTACTTGGAACCTGACATGTCTGCTTAGGGAATGTGTTCCTTGACATGTGGTGTAATGGATAGAACTAATACAAATTTGGCACTCCTGTTATATGGCACAGTGAGACCTTCTCTACCAGATTTTAAGGCTAGGTCACACTGGCCGACAGATGCAAAATGTATGCAAAAAGGACACAGCAGCCGAGCAAAATTTCAAGGGTGGCTCCATCCATTTTTATCCGCTCTCAAAAGTGCCCCAAATTTGCATAAACAGAATGGAAAGGAACGGAAAGGAACGGACATGGGAAGGATGTAGCGGGGATGTAAAGCAGATGTTCGTAGGAAGCCTAGCGGATGAAAGCAGATGGAAGTGGATGACACATCCACAGGGCTTCCGGGGGAGAACAGCGAAGCGGACGCGTAGTGGAAGGAGCGGGTGCATAGCGGATGATGCAGATGCATCACGGACGCCTATAGGATGCATAGTGGATGCATAGCGGATGCAAAGCGTTCACTGCGCATGCGGGGAGGATGAATTGCGTAAGCTCCACGGATATAAAAGGATGCAGCTTGCAAGCAGTCACCATTCAGAGAAAAGACCTGCTGCTAGAGACATCTTGAGAGAACACCATGGGGAAGAAGAGGAAGCCTATGCCTACTCCTGCCAGCCCTGGCAAGAAGGACAGAACCACCATCCCACCCCCTGGCGCTGAATCTGAAGCTGCTGGTGCTTCTGCTGCTGCTGGTGGTGGTGCTCCTGGTGTTGCTGCTGCTGGTGCTTCTCCTGCTGGTGCTTCTCCTGCTGCTGGTGCTGCTGGTGCTTCTTCTGCTGCTGCTTCTCCTGCTGCTGCTTCTGCTGGTGCTTCTGTGCTGGTGGTGCTTCTCCTGCTGCTGCTGCTGTGGTGGACCAGCCCCAAGGCCCTCAAAGCCCTGCTGCTGAAGGCCCTGAAAGCCCTGCCAGAGGGAGGAAGAGGCAAGGGAAGGAGAAGGGCGAGAGGAAACAGTCCTCCATTTCCGAGGACCATGAGGAGGAGGTGCTGGAATGGCTGAGGGAGAACAAGTACCTGTGGAGGAAGGGCCACAGGCTCTATTGCGACACCAAGAGAAAGCAGGCAGCTTGGAGAGAGAAGGCGGAGAGCCTGGGCTACACTTCAGATGTCCTCCTGGGGTGGTGGAAGCACATGCACACCTGGTATAGCAAGCTGCACCTGAAGAAATCCGGGCAGGCCGCTGTCAAGCTCACTGACCGGGAGACCTATGTCATGGCCAAGTGCAGCTTCCTGGAGGGTGAGGTCCACCAGTGAGGAGCAGTCCCTCTGTCAACCCTCTCCCTCAGATAGCCCACAGAGAGCCACTCCTCATCCAGCCAGGAGACAGCTACCATGTCCAGGCAGGTGTCTTTGTAGGGCCCCATGACAGAGACCCCCCCCCCGACAGCTGCACTCCCCATGCCGGAGGACATGGAGGATCCCCTGTCTCAGATGGAGCAAGAAGAAGCAGCCACCAGAAACCAACCCACCCCCACCCTCAGCTCCACAGAAAGCAGGCAGAGAGGCAGACCGGAGGGACAGAGCCACACTGTCCTCTTGGAAATCAGGGACACAATCAAAGCCAGCACAGATCTTCTCTCCCAGCTGGTCCACTTTGACATGCCATCCTCGAACCACAAGCCCTTCATGACTTACGTGAGCCAGACCCTCATGGACATGCCCAAGGCCCAGTACCAGGTGATGAAAGAGAGGATCACAGCTATTCTGCACCACCCTCCAGGCCCAGCTGAACCTGCTCCTACCCACTGCAGGTCTGCTCCTCCACCCCAGGCAATGTCACAACACTTCCATGGATTTCAACAGCCCCTCACCTACCAAGGCTACCACTACCAGGACTTCCCACAGAAGAGGTAACCCTTCCCAGTCCAGGCCCAGGTTCCTCAGACACCACAGACGCCACAGAGGCCTCACCTCACCCAGCTGCAGACCAGAAAGCCCCACTACACTCCTCCTTCCTCCACCCCACAGCCAAGCCCCTCAACGGACAATCTGTCATCAGTCTTGGGCCTCACATCCCAGGTACTTGATGAAGGGCCTCTCAACCTCACGGGACTGAGTCAGCTCTCTGAGAGCTTCCTGCACACACCATCTCCTGTTGTACTCTCGGGGCCAAGCACCCCAATGGCACCTCAGACCAGCACTCCAGCCACAGCCACCTCCACAGTCCCTGGCCCCTTTACATCTGAGACCATGGGCATGCCTCAGAGTGACTGAGAAGAGTGCCAGTGACTGAGTTGTTACCTGTTCACTTTATCTTTGCTTAAGACACTTTACTTGGGTCATTTTGCTTTTTAATAAAGTCATACAGTTTATTTTTAATAAAGGTTATCATGTGACTGGATGGATATGGCTTGGTAGCCATGTGACTGGCAAACCAAATACAAGTGGTCCTCGCTTAATGGCAAGTGTTCTAATTTATGACTGAACTCCTCAGAGCTACTTGACCTGTTTTTGGAGTTTTGACAGATACACACACACACACACACACATACTTCTAACCCTGCTATTCTATGATTCTGTGAGGATCTTCTGTTGGAGCAGGGGGTTGGACTAGAAGATGACCTCCGAGATCCCTTCCAGCCCAAGATTTCTGTGCTGTTTCAGAGTCTTCTGAAGCCAGGGTTTGTGTCCTTCCTTCCTCTCCTTTTTTTCCTCTCTCCCTTCCTGCATGTATTTATCTATCCATCCATATATCTCATTCACTTTCTCCTCCCTCCCTCTCCTTCTTTCTTTTTCTTTCTTTGTCCCTTCCTTCCATCTCTCCCTTTCTTTGTCTATCCCTTTTCTTCCTTTTGCTTCCTTTCTCTTTTTTCTTTCTTTCTCTTTTCTCTTTCTTTTCTATCTTGTTTCTCTCTCTCTTCCTCTCTCATTCCCTCTTTTTCTCTTTCCCTCTCTTTTTCTCTCTCTTTCCCTTTCTCTCTCTTCACCCCCTCTGTGTGTGTGTCTCTCTCTCAAAGCCATGGCTGGGCCAAGGCAGCAAGCTTTCCTTGGCTTTCTTCGCTACTTCTTTCATGTCTTCTTTTTAGAATCCAGACTGGCTGAACAATGATCGCCATCCATGGTAGAAGTGACCCTTCGGGCAACCCGTCTCCTCCTCCCCCTCCTTCTCCATTTGCGATTGACACCCGGGAGGGTACACACACGAAGAGAGACCCACCTCCAGCGAGCAGCCACCTTCCCCACACCCAGTTTTGCTGTGCTTTGGCACTTGCTTGAGGAGCATCTCCCCTCATGTGTGTGCCCTGTCGGCCCCACCACTGCTGATGGTCATGAGAGGAGGAGGAGGAGAAGGGTCGCCCAAAAGGATGCTTCCACCACGGCTGGCAATCATTGTTCAGCTAGTCTGGATTCCAAAAAGAAGAAAAAGAAGTAGCGAAGAGCTCCAAGGAAAGCTTGCTGGCTTGGCCCAGCTGTGGCTTTGAGGAAGATAGACAGACACATACACACAAAGAGTGGGGAAGAGAGAAGGGAAAATAGGGACCCGGCCACTTCACTATCCCCTGCCATCGCCCTTGTCTTCTTAGGCCAGGCAGGGGAGGGGAGGGTGAGGGGCAGGACCAGCCACTTCAGGCAAGGTGAAGAGACAGCGAACAGCATGGGTGAGTAGAAGCCTGGGAATGGCAGTTCCCAGCTCAGCCAGCCAGAGAGGTTTTGAGGTCAGGTGGCCTGGAGCGGCCGAGATCCGAGTGAGCATTGCACCCAGGGTTCACCTGAACCCCCATTTCTTTGGTATTGGCTTTATAGAGCCACGGGCTGAGGCCTGGGCAACAGCAGCACCTTTAACTGCACTCACTTGCAATTGTCCAAATAATCCGGCGAAGACACCGGAGGAGTCACTCAGGTAGACCTCCCCACTCCGCAGTCCTCCTCCTGCAGAAAATGGCCATTACCTGAGCTAAGAAGGCAAGGAGCTGCAGCTTGATTCGCCCAATTCTAGGACTATCCCGAATGATCCCAATTCAGCGTGGAGAGGGTGGCTCTCTCTGGCAATCCCCGTTTCCCTCAGTGCTCTGACTTCCTGTGGCCCACCGGCCTGAATGCTGGGTCGGACCACTAGAAGGCCACTTCCCCGCTTCTCAGCAGTGCTTCTGTACTGGCCACTGTAGGACCCTCCACCTCCTTCCCCAACTTCTCCCTCAAATTCAAAATGATGACACCTGTTGCCGACATGGGTGCAACTGGGCAGACATGGCAAGGCCAACCAGGGGTGATTGTTCTGGGTCCAACAAAGGGGCTGTGGGCAGGAGATGGAAAGGGTGGCAGGCAAAGGGGCCATGGAGGCGGCAAAGAGTCATGCTCCTTGGTCGCCCACCCCCACCTGCAATTCAGCAGCCGCACCAAAAAAAGCATGTTCCAGGTCCGGCAGCTCCGAGCAGCTGGAACATAGAACAGGGTGGCGCTGGACCACTGGAGAAGCAGAGCGAAGCCAGAGATCAGTAGCCACCTCTTTTGCAGCACAAAGAAGCCTCCCGCAACCAATAGGCTGATCTCCTTTCTCTGCCTGTTTGTTCTGTATGACCAAGCAGGAGATCAGCCTGCTAAAGCCAGGCTACTACTGAAGGCAACTCTTTTTCAGTCTCCAGTTGCCTCTTTCAGCACAGAAATCCTCCCCCAACTGGCCAGCTACTGATCTCCAGCTTCTCTCTGCTTCTCCAATGATCCGGCGCTGCCTTGTTTTATGTACCAGCTGCTCGGACTTGCTGGGCCTGGCACATAGAACAGGACAGGCTTTTTTGGGTGTGTTTGCTGGCCTGCAGCTGCACCAAAAAATGCATGCAGCAGCTGCAGGCATCTTGTGACAAGAGGGGCGAGAAGCCCTGGGACATTCGCCCACCCACCCACCTGCTGGCTGGCTGGGCGGGCTGGGCCAGGCTGGAAAAAGTACGTCCACTGGGAGAAGGAAGAAAACGTGCTCTGGGAGGGTGGGCAGGCAGGCAGATGTCCCTGGGCTGCTGTACATGCACACTGCATGTGTAGTGCGCATGTGCAGCATCCCTGGGACATCCACCTGAGCTGCGTCATAGGGTAGGGTAGGGAAAGCTAGGAGATTGACCAGGACAAGTAGGTGACCGGGTGACCGGGTTGGGGGTGTGGCCAGACAGGGGTCGCCACCAATTCGGTGACCCATGCCAAATCACCACTATTGGTTCACCTGAGCTGTTGTGAACCTGTTGAATACCACCTCTGTCTGCAGCAGGGGTCTTCAACCTTGGTAACTTTAAGACTTATGGACTTCAACTCCCAGAATTCCTTAGCCAGAAAAGCTTTTGGGTTTGCAGGGAGGGGGAAATGATAGGAAGGACTTGCATCATCCAGCCCAGATGAAGAGGGCCATCTATGGGAATTTACCCAAAGGATTCAATCTGCAGGTGATGATCTCAGAGAGCTGTGTCCTAATGAAATATATAGAAGAGGGATCAGGAATTTTTTTCCAGACTTGATGCTTTGGATTTCAAAATGTCCAACATTTAGCTAATCCCGAGCTATTAGTGTTCTACAGAACCCATAATGCTCTTAGGAAAACTATGAAATAGGACAATGTGAAGGGTAACACACCTAAACAGTTTTCCCAATTACTGAGATCTGCCTCTGGGATCCTGCTTTAGTCTAAATGTGTGGTGTGTAACACCCTTTGGTGTCAATCAGTTTTTACTGAGTCAACCAAGTATCTCACAGCACTATAGCAAGACTTCTGGTTAAGAATAAATCATCTAGAACAGGGGTCTCCAACCTTGGCAACTTTAAGACTTGTTAAAAGCTGGCTGAGGAATTCTGGGAATTGAAGTCCATAGTCTTAAAGTTGCTAAGGCTGGAGATCCCTGCTCTGTAGTGTTGCCATATCTCATACTTTATATTTACTTTAGATAAAAGTAGGTATAGGTCTTAGTCCTTTGACCTACATTAGCTGCTTATGAGATTCAGTCACCTGACCACAAGATAAATACATGCATACAAGCAGTATACAGGTAGTCCTTGACTTATGACCACAATTGAGCTCAACATTTCTGTTGCTAAGTGAGATATTTGTTAAGTGAATTTTGCCCCATTTTACAACCTTCCTTGCCACAATTGTTTTGTGAATCAGTGCAGTTGTTAAAGGCCCTGTCACACTGGCCGACGGATGCAAAACGTTAGTAAAAAGGACACAGCAGACGAGAAAAATGTTCCATCCGTTGTCATCTGCTCTCAAAAGGGGCAAAAATTTGCATAACCAGAGCGGATAACACGGAAAGGAACGGACGGGGGGAGGACGCAGGGCGGATGGAAAGCGGATGCTCCACGGAAGCCTAGCGGATGGAAGCGGATGGAAGCGGATGGCACATCCGCAAGGCTTCCGGGGGAGCGTAGCAAAGCGGACGCGGACCGGATACAGCGGATGCAGAACGGACGCCGAGCGGATGAAGTGGATGCACAGCGGATGCCTAGCAGATGAAGCGGATGCACAGCGGATGCCTAGCGGGTGTAGCGGACGCGTAACGGATGCCGACGGATGCAGAACGGATGTCCCCCGTATGCCTAGCGGGTGCAGAACGGACGCGTTGGATACATTTTCCGCTCAGAAAGTTTTGAGCAGCTCAAAACTTTCTGAGCAGATGAAATGTCAATAGACGGATGCTGGACGGATAGAGAGGAAGCAAAACGGAGGCAGTGAGTACAGAACGGAAGCATCGTGTTAACCAACGGATGGCAAGTGTTTTTTTCCATTTTACATCCTCTTTCCATCCGTTGGTGCAGTGTGACATAGGCTTAAGTTAGTAACACAACTGTTAAGTGAATCTGGCTTTTCCCATTGACTTTGCTTGTCAGAAGGTTACAAAAGATTCCAGGACAGTGTTCAGTGGTATTGTAACTTTGAACGGTCACTAAATGAATACCAAAGAAGAGGATCGAAATTGCTATGAACAGAGCAGTCTGCCAGAATCCTGCCATAGGATGGCAGTCCTGATCACACACACACACCCCAAAATTAATACAACAATAAATTTAATCACAAATGCACAATTGGAGTGTGCATTTTCAGAGGTTAGGAGAGATGGAGTTTGTTTTTATAAACCTATCAACCAGAACAGATGGAAGAGAGAGAGCCTCTAATTTAAAAGAGAGCCTCTTATTTTTAGTAAGAAAGAGAGTATAAGAGAGTATAAGAGAGCCTCTAATTTTTAGTAAGAAAGGCAGAGGCAAAGATATAATGCAACATATTTTTAAAAAATTGACAAAAGCCATGGAGAACCAGAGTGAAAGTGTTCTCATATATCTCACATTTCAATTAATTTTGGAAAAAAAAATCTAGATAAAAAAAATACTACAAAATAATTCAGCCGCAATATATGCTGCTAAGCAGCAAATGCCCAAATAGCATAAATTATCAGCAGTTCTACTATTAGAAAACTATTTCTGATGGAAATTATTAAGAAAGAGAACAATAATCATTCCTTCTCCTCTGTACCATCCAGACAAAAGAAATCTACTGTCAAATATGTCCAATTCAGGAACAGCTGCTGTCTCAAAAGCCGTACATAGTTTTATAAAATAGAACAAAGAAAAAGGAAATGACAGAATTATGATGCTTTAGACACTACAGCCATAGAACAATATCTTTATTAGTCATTAGGGATGTCCCTGGCCAGGTCCACTTTTCCTGAAAACAAAATCCAAAATACAAACTGGTCAGGAACATCCCTTATGATTAATTTGGTTATTTCAGACTAAATTATTGCAAAATGATCAAGCATGAACTAATAAACTTTCTTGGATATTTCCATTATTAACAACAATAGCTCGGTCTAGATACAGTGGTGAGTACAGCAGCAATGCAAAGGGGTGCTCAAAATCTCCTTTGGATAGCTATGCTACTTGACCAGTATTGTATCACATTCTTCTTGAAAAGAAGTAGATGCTTTGCATATCAACCAATGCTGTCATGCAGTTGTGAATCCAAGCACAAATCTCTCTCCTGCTAATACAGATGGTTTATGATTTACAATGGAATTTTTTTTCTTGGATAGGGAAAGATTTCTAGGAATTGCCAAAATTGCAGAATCCAGTCAGGACTTTATTTCACCTTAAATATATATATTATTAGGCTTGACAGATTTTTTAAAAGTGTTTATGGAGGTAGACTTTAAAAAGCTAGAATAAAAAGTTGAATAAAATGGATGGAACTGAATCCAAGTTTTCTTCTGTTCACTGTATAATTGAACAGTAATTAATCTGACAGTCAAATTTAAGAGTAGATGAAGCAGTGTATGTACCCAAAGCTTATTCATAATGGCCATCTGAATGGGTGAATGTGAACAATTGCATCTTGATGTGCATTTATTTCATGTCTCTCTTCAGTGAAGACTTATATCAATCAAAGTATAGAATAAAAGGATTAGATATTGGACAGTAAAGGTTTTAATTTAAGTTCCAGCTTGTTGAGATCCTTCTAATTCAATTATTCATGCCATTTATATTTGATGTACCTGCCAACAAGAATTTGTAGAAGTTCTGGAACTTCTTCATACATTTTGCGGCATTTAAGGCATATTTTTTACTTCATGCACATATTGTTGAGAAAAATAACACCCACATCTCCAGGGAATATAATTGTGTAACACATTCATTTTCCACTTCCATGCAGTCACATTTAAATATTATGATAAAAAAAAACCAGTGAAATGGATAACAGCACCATTAAGTGATATCAGTCATCCCAATTTTGTAGTCTCCAGATTTTCTTCAAGTTCACATAGACCATTCTGGGATTTGTAATCCCAGCACAATAAGGAGCACCAATTTGGGCAAGGCTGTTACATAGATAACATAACATTCATTCTTGTCCTCCCCAATAAATAGGCACAGAAATCTGCCTGGAAGAGGACATAAGTTTTGGTCTACTGTATATAACTTGGCACGAGGTCCTCTCTCCCACAGTAGTTCTCCAGGGATTCAGTGAGAAATATCTCCTAGGTCTTTCTAGATATACTAGAAAGTTGTCCTGAGATATTCAGTATCATCCATTTGTTTTTTTTTTTCTTTTCACATGGTAAATTCTTTTTCACCTTGATAGTCTTCCTCATTATGCTTAAATCAAAATTCTGCCTGTGGAAATATTTGATGTTTCTCCAGTGTTTTGATTGCAATGCAGTCAATACTGCTCTTTCTGCTAAACACTCCCAGAAGCACCTTCCACTTATATAACCCTTTATCACAGGAGAGCATCTTAGTTGTTGCACCAGCATCATGGCTAAGGTCAACACAGTTCTCAGAATAGCATTTATTAGCTAAATGAATGCCAGAGGGCCAGCAATGGAAATACACATTAATGTCTTGATATAATCCATACTAACAGAGTGACTATTGTTTTTGCTGCTGGTTGGTTGAGGAAGTAGGGATGCTCCAGGTAAACTCATGAATTCTTTGCAGAAAATCAAAGGGCTGGAAACCATTGACTGCAGGGTAAAGGGATATATCTTGGAAAAATCCCACAAATAAGCCACAAATCTTCCCAGAAAAGGACTTCCCAGAAAAGGAACAAACCAGAAATGCTAGAGAACAAAATAAGTGATACAAGCAAACAACCTAAGTGTGAAGAACCAAGCACTAAACTGGGGGTGCTGTGAGATCATAATTAAGAAGCAGGAGATATGGAAATAAATACAAATATTACATATTCTATATGGGTAGGATTTTTAAACTAACAAAAGGCATATTTTAATGGGTATTTGTTCTCAAAATATTTATCTAAATGCTTATTTCAATACATTTAAATTGCTAAGAATTGCATCTTAACGTGCTATTTCATGAATTTAGACCTACGGATGGGGTAGCCCAAGAAGATCTGCCTGAAGTGAGAACAGCATCTATTGCTCCACTGGTGCTTTCACTTTGCATTCATTTTTCAATGGGAGCAGCACAACCACTCACCCTTTGGCTGCTGTCCCACAAATCTCTCAGTAATAGCAGATTATGGAAAGCAGCATGCCTTAAGTACAATGAAACAGCTGTTCTCAGAAGTAATTGGGAACAGTTGTCTACAGTAATAGTAGCGGGCTCTGCAGTCCTATAGATTCCCAAAAGTCTTACTTGGGTAGAAAAAGGCCAACCTAGTATAGCAAAGGTATTTTACTGAGAGGTTTGCTGTCTTCAATTCAGTAATTCACCAGTTGTATTCCCTGCTCTGTGCTCTTTCAACTGCAAGAAAGATCAAATAAGGTAGAATTCTAACTCCATTTGTTGGGCATGAGTAGATTTCTCCATCAGTTTGGAATCAGGTGTCAACAGAACTCTCTTGCAGATGACTATGACATTGTTGGAGAACTCAAGAGATAGGAATATTATATACAATAAGATAGGAAGTGAAACAGAAATGGGACATATGTGTCCTTGGTTTTATGCTTCACACATTCAGGATAATAAAATAACAAAGCTTTAAGTTTTTACTGTCATTTGCCAAAAAATTCTGAGGGCCAAATGTGACATGACTTATTAAAGACAGTTGTACTAGAGCAACAGATTGGTTTAGGACTATGACATCAGGCAAGGGATTTAACAGTTTCTCAAGTAAAATCACATCCAAATCTGTCACTTTCTCTGAAAATGAGAAAGTAATTTTAATTAGGAAAATATGGAGCCAATATATATACACCTTCCTAGAATCTCTGCATTTTGCTGGTCTGAAATAATACTATGTATTAGTATCTCATCTGTTTTCATTTACTGTATTTTGGAGGGTCTCAATTGTTGGCCTACATGTGTGAACCCCTTACTAGCAGAAAGAATATATTATTGGGTTCCAGCCAGTACAACAAGCAAGTACCAAAAGTTGGTAAAGAAGGCTCCTGAATATGTGTGTCTATTTGATGGTGGAGTAACAGCTTCAGTTTGTATAATGGTCTATGAACTAGGACAATTCTCCTCTAAGATCATTCTCCCTTAAAAGTCTACTTCCAAAGTGGGGATCAAGCAAAAAAGGTACTACTGAAATCTATGACTGATATGTATTGTTTGTTATCTTCTCTCTGGATCTGCCCTAAGAATCCAACTGGCTGATTCACTGTGCTTCATCAAGTCCACCATTTAAATGTATGGTAATGCACCTAAAAATCATCTATTGATAATTGTTGCTTTTGCACAGCCTTTCCCAACTATGTGCTTTCCAAATGAATCAAACTTCTGTTTCTGCAATCCCTAAGCAACATGGGGATTGAATCCTAAGGCATTCTAGAGACTAGCTGGCTGGGAATGGCTGATCTTGCAAATTAGAACAATGAGAATGAAATTAAAAAATAGACCATAGCAGATTTCTAATTTTACAGATTATGAATGGACGAAAATATGGAAAGCTTTTTGACATGTGCTGTCACTGAAACAAAGGAGGCTGATATAAAACTCCCAGTCATGCCTCTATGGAGCTGAGTTTCATACTAACAGAGGGGGTTTGTTCCCCCCCTCCCCATGCTAAAATACTTAGCCAAGTGGTTGTGAAGAAAGCATATAGTTCATTTGAAGTAAGGGTTGTTCCTTTTCCCATACTGTAGGCATTGAATCCATGTATGCAATCCTCTTCTTAGTAATGTAAAATGAACCTGCTTAATCTAAAAAATTACTGACCCTTTCATTTTTTAAATCTTTTTATACGTTAATAATAAAGGGCTTTCAGATCAGTATGAAAGCAATAAAAAAAAGCTTGAGTTGATTTATAAAATACATCATAAATTTGCTTAAAGAATAATCCATTTTCTAGGAATACCTGATGGATTTTTTCCCCTCTAGTTGAATATGACAGTCAGCTGCAACAGCTTTTGAAAAAGTCAGTGCTTCATCAGAATTGATTCTATGCTTTGCTATTATTTCCTGCAGCATCTGATATTTGAAATTGCCCATTTTAAGACTGTACAAAGCATGCTTGCAAAACATATAAGCATGAATAAAGATTTTAACAATTTGAAATGTGAATGTTGCTTCCAAAGCTGAAACAATCTGTTTCTATCTATGTGCACAAGCACAAACGCTTCACTTTGCACGTAGTCTCACAGTGGCAACCAAGACTTTTTAAAAGAATTATATGAAGATATTTATAGATAGAATAATAAGTTTTCAGAAAATCTTTGTTAGATGTTTTGCAACAAAATTATACATAATTCTACAGAATTGTTTCCAATAAGTGACAAAGGGATACTTTGCGCTTGTGACAATAATGCAGTTTTTAACGCAAGTGCTACAATAAAAATGTCTTCAAAAATGGACTCAATTATTTCTCCTTGAAATCTGGTTACATGTTAACATTCTTGCTAAAAAAAATTGTAAGAATTTGAGTGTATAGCAACAGCACTTACTTATACACCATTTCACAGTGCTCCACAGCCCTCTCTGAGCAGTTTACAGTGTCAGCATGTTGCCCCAACAGTCTGGGTCCTCATTTTACCAATCTTGGAAGTATGAAAGTCTGAGTCAGCCTTGAGCCTGATGAGATTCGAACTGCCAAATTGCAGGAAGCCGGCAGCCAGCAGAAGTAGCCTGCAGTGCAGCACTCTAACCACCAGGGATAATGTGAAAAGCCTTAGATGGCATTAATACCTAATTACTGCTTGAATATATTTATAAAATATAATTTTATCTCTCTACATATATTTTTTCATGTAGTAATTGGCTATAAATAATCAGAATATTAATAGAAAACAAATGGAAAAGTAATAAAATATCAAGATTTGTAAACTGAAATTGAAAAAAATTGAAAGAAAAAAAGTCAACTATAATACTAAGAGTAATTGCATGCTTTGGAATGATTCCAACGTTTTATAATAAATATTGAAAGTGCATGGACTTTAAATGGACTTGACTTTCAAAAACTATCTTACTTGGAACTTCCTGTACACATACTATGGCAATACCTCCAGGTTAGAACACCAATAATTGAAAAATGCCTATCTAAATATCACAATATTTGATGGATAAACAGATAATAATAACAGATGACAATCTAATGATTTGCATGAAGGAATCTTTTGGGAACCACTGAGCTAAATGAATATAAATAAGTAGAGCAATATAAAATGCGATTATATCTATAAATAGAATATAATAAAACAAGGTATTATTGGAAGCCACTTCCGACAATAACACTTCACTGCTTGTGACCTACAAAATTTAATGAACCTTGCCAGCAACATATCACACCACACTGTTGTCTTATTTCAAATAAGGTGAAAATCAAGAGGTTTTTCAAGTTCCTGTTGGATTGTCATACTTGGATTGTAGGTGGCAAACTATGAAAGTTCTTCTAGAAGTACTGTAAAATACAATTCACAGATACATGTGAATTGTATGTAACTGTAACTGATTTCCATTATGTAGATATTCATGGAAACTATTTTGAATATAGATGCACTTTGATATTACTTTGAATATTTAAAAATCAGAGGAGAAAACCCTTCACAACCCCAGCCTAATTCACTGTAGGTTTTTGAGAACGGAATGGTATTCTTAAATACCATTAATTTAAAACAACAATACTAATGTGGAGGTGGGCCATTTTCCCAAGAACATTGCCTGTATGTGATATTCCAACCATTGTGGATTAGCATTTCCATGGCAACAGCAGCTGGATGAGAAATCAATTTTCAAAGCAATTCTTAAATAAAACAAGTTGCAAACTGCAAACTATATGCCTACAAAGAGAAAATAAATTAAACCTATGGCAATAAAGGGGAAATTGATGAAAGAGCATATTTTTTAATCTGGATGCAATGCAATGTCCTGTGAATGCACTGGTTGCAATGCAACTGACCTTAGTCAGAAGTAGAGCTGGTGAAAGCCTTGGCAGGAGACACACCCTGTTGAATTCAACAGGAACCACTTCTATATATGTTTATAATTGTTTCTTTGAGCCTCTGAAACCAACTGAATAAATTAGAGCCAAATTAGCATAGCACATGGCTATGTAGCAATAGCAATAGCACTTAGACTTATATAACTGCTCCAAAATGTTTTACATCACTCTCTAGGCAATTTACAACATCAGCATATTGCCCCCAGCAATCTGGGTCTTCATTTTACTGACCTCAGAAGGATGGAAGGCTGAGTCTTGAGCTGGTCAGGATCAAACTCCTGGCAGTAAAATGCAGACTTAGCCTGCCATACTGCATTCTAGCCACTTGCACCACCACTGCAAGCTTGTCTTGCTGACTTTAATGTTCCTTGCTTTCTCTCTGAAGAAAGTCTGAATTTTAAGGACAAACTCTAGTAGCCGTATCCCCATTGTTCTTCAAGCCACACATGAACAATACAAAACAAAACAATACTTCAGCTAAACTAGGGGACACGATCAAAGCCTAGATGTCTAACATTAAGCCACTTACTGGTTTGCACTGCACTACACTGCCCTCTCAACTATTCCCTTGTTGATACAAAGAACATGTCAAAATATAGCCTAATGCACTGTCCAGTAACTGGAGAGAAACACACAGCTAAGGATTGGCTGATATAATAGAATAAACAGAAAGTGCTCACTCTTTAAAGATTCCTAATCTAGTCTAATACAGAAGCATTTCACAACATGCTAGGATAATTAGAAGGCATAAAACAACCAGACCTGTTGTTTCAATTCTCAGTAAGATGAAGAAAAACTTCCACCATATACACAAATGTAGCAAGATAGAAAACACCTTTCTTGGTTAACACAATTAAGCTTAATAGTTTAAAGTCTATTTCTCTGAGTATGTACTTGTATATGCATACACACTGGGCAAATCAAACTATTCACCAGGGTTCAAACAGATAGGAAGAATTTTCTTCCATTGGTAATCTATGCAAGGGAAAAGAATTAATTGTGTTTCATATTCAATTCAACCTTCACAAAAATTTATTACAGAATACAGAGTAACAGAGTTGGAAGGGGCCTTGTAGGTTTTCTAATCCAATCTTCTGCTCAAGTAGGACACCCTACACCCATGAGGGTGAACCTATGCCATGCGTGCCAAAGATGGCATACAGAGCCATCTCTCCAGGCACACCAGCCTGCTGCTCTTCCAGATTCCAGTGTACACATGTGATCAGCTGGTCTTTGCACACAGGAGCACCGGAAATCAGAAGACCAGCTCCTCAGAGCACATGTGCATGATAGCCAGCTGGTCTTCACATGTGCATGTGCGTTAGAAATTGGAAGACATGTGCACCAGGAAACTAAGCTTCTGGTTTCCAGTGCTTCTGCACATGCATCAGGGACCTGCTCTTCTGGTTTCCCCCAGGCACGCACTCCTATTTTGTTACTCTGTGCTGAAAAGGCTAACCATCACTACCCTACACCATTTTGAACAAATGGCTGTCCAATGCCTTCTTAAAAATCTCCAGTGTTGGAGAACCCACATCCTCTGAAGGTGAGCTGTTCCACTGATTGTTTTCACTGGCAAGAAATTTCTCCTTAGCTCTAGGTTGGATCTTTGTTTGATAAGTTCCATCCTTTACTTGCCCTCAGTTGCTTTAGAGCAGGGGTGTTAAACTCGATTTTATTGAGGGCTGCATCAGAGTTGTGCTTGACCTTGAGGTCCAGGGTGGTGTGGCCAACTCGATGTCATCCATGTTGGGGGCAGCTGTGGTGGCCAAGTGTTAAGGCAGGACTTCCTTCAGACCCTCCCTCTCTTTCCTTCCTTCATTTTCTTCTTTTTCCTTCTCTTTTTCATCTTCATTCTGTTCTTTCCTTATTTTTTATTCCTTGCTCTCTTCTCATCCTTTTCTTCGTCTTTCCTCTTCCCCGTTTTCCTTTCCTGTCCCTTCTTGCATGCTCAAGTGAAAAAGAAGAAACAGTTTTCCTTTTGTTTTGTTTTTATTTTGCTTTGATAGCCCTCTGCCAATGAAAATGGAGCTTGGGGGCCATACGTGACCCCCTGGGCCCTGTTTTTGGCCACTCACACTCTCCCAAACTCCATTTTTGCTGGCAGAGGCATTGCAGGCCAGTGCTTTGCGATTTCCAGGGTGGCCCCGCAGGTGAGATCTAAGCACCCCATGGGCCAGATCTGGCCCACGGGCCTTGAGTTTAACATCCCTGCTTTAGAGGATAGCTTGTCCCTCTCTTCTTTGTGATAGCTTCTCAAATATTTAGATAGACTGCTATTATGTCACCCCAGTCCTTTTTTAGACTAGACATATCCAATTCTTTCAACCATGGATCATATGTTTTAGCCTCTAGCTCAGTAATCATCTTTGTTGCTCTTCTCTGCACTCTTTCTAGAGTTTCAACAACCTTGTTTTGTATTGGATGCAGAATTCCAAGTGTGGTCTCATCCAAGACAGTATTAAAATCTTTATACTATTCCTTTGTTGAGGCAGTCTAAGATTACATTGGCTTTTTTGGCAGTTGAGGTGAGCCAACCCCTGGTCGAACAATGTGGATTAATTTGGAAATAAGCTAAATTAAAAATATCAGAATGTGGTTCAACTTTTTAAAACAGCATTCAAAATTCAGTATAATTCTCTCCTCACTGGGCAAAGCCAAGACTTCAGAATCCTCAAGAGATGTTTCATATACTCAAATAAGGAAAAACCGTGGGTTTTTTCCAGCTATAATGTGAACAATGACTACATAACCAAGAATGGGTGGGCAATTTTGAAAGGCCAGACAGATCCAACAAATACATCAAACAACATGGCCAATGGGCCATAAAAAAGAGGAACAGCAAAAAAAAATGTGATCAGTCCTATCAAAATCATTTAAACAATGTTAAATATCTCTCTCTCTCTCTCTCTCTCTCTCTCTCTCTCTCTCTCTCTCTCTCTCTCTCTCTCTCTC
>BLBF01000018.1:48975164-49025530 GCA_015471245.1 Laticauda colubrina | reverse complement strand
GTCATTGCAAACCTGTTCATGGAAGAATTCGAATCCAGAGCCCTGGCTAATGCCACCCACAAACCCAAACTATGGCTAAGATACATCGATGACACATTTGTGATTTGGACCCATGGAAAAGAAAACCTAAACAATTTCCTAACACACCTAAACAGCACACACCCCAAAATCAAGTTCACCATGGAAACGGAAATAAACAAACAACTACCATTCCTAGATTTACTAATCTACAAAAGAACAGATGGCACACTGGGACACACCGTATACCAGAAGAAAACACACACCAACCGCTACCTCAATACCCAATCCCTCCACCACCCAGCACAGATAAATTCCGTGGCCAAAACACTAATTACCAGAACCAAACGCCTGACAGACAAGACACATATAAAGACTGAACTATGCACCCTGACTGAAGTATTGACAGCCAACGGCTTCCACAAAAACAAAATCACCAGCTTGATTCACAAAAACACACCAAGACATAACAGAGACCTAGAAGATCAACAGACCTATGGAACAGCTGTCCTGCCCTACATAAGAGGTACTACAGACAAAATCAGTAAGATACTACGCAGGCATCACATCAAGACTGCCTTCAAAACAGACAAAAAAATAGCAGCCATCCTTAGAAACCCCAAAGACAAAATTGACCTGGAAAACCAAGGCATATACGAAGTTCCCTGTGAATCATGTCTGGCCACATACATTGGACAGACCAATAGAAGAAATAAGTACCTGCCTGGATGAACACAAAAATGCAGTAAAAAAGCTGGAACACACCTCCTCACTAGTCCAACACATGAAAACCACAGGTCACAACATCAACTTCAATGGCACTAAAACCCTAGCCACTATAGAAAACCCCAGCCACAGAATCATCAGAGAAGCCATAGAGATTGAAAAAAGACCTGAAAGCATGAATAGAAGAGATGATTCTACCAGACTGTCAATCATTTGGAAGCCTGCACTCTCAAATAGAAAGATCTCCACGCCACAAGCCAGGCAAACACCTGGGCACAAACAGACTCCCTCTGACACCTCCAGCTCAAACACGCCCCCACCAGGCACCCAGATGAAACCTGGCTTCCTAATAGATAATAGCCATCCTTTCACACAAAGCCAAGCTGCACTGAAAGCCTCCAATACAGGAACAGAGTGTTGCCAGCCAATCAAAGCCACAAAACAGACAGAAGAAACCAGAAACACCAATCAAACAAACTCCAAGAACAATAAACACAGACCAAGACTCCCAACCAATCAGGATGTAAAAAAAACCATCCTGGGACAGCAATAGGCTAGCCTCAAATTTAAAACTAACAGCCACATACGAACTCAATACAGAAGCCTGAAGATGGCAGATGAGATTCTGCTGAAACGTTGCTACAACTTTAACAGAACTACAATGACGTGGGATAATACCCGAAGGAAGCTAAACAGCACACATGTAAGTACCCGCGATAACTTAAAAAAACAAATATATATATATATATATATATATATATACACACACATATATACACACACATATATATATATATAACCATATATATTTGTTTATATATATATATATATATAATAATAAATAAATAAAAGTGACTTATGTATCCATTGTAAGAAAAAAGGTTAATGTTCTTTTATTGCATATCTTCTTTTTAGGAAATAGTCTTCTAATCTGATCTGGGAGTGCACTGAAGCTGTAAATATATGAATCAAATGTTCATTGAGATGACTATTACTGAAAAATGGATGGGGGGGGGGGGAACCCTTGGGAAAATAGTACAATTGAAGCTTCATTATATCTTCTTTCTTAAAAGCTAATGGATCTTACTATCCAAAATGATTAATGAATAATGGAACTGTTAAAAGAATCAGATCAAAACATCACTACAAAAGAAAGGAGTTGGTCTGTAACAAAACTGTAAACCATTTGTCATTCCAAAGGATCTTCTCAAAAAAGTTGTTTTCTGGAACTGAAAATGTTGATATTATTCCTATAACATTTTTTTTCCAAAAGAAAGAATAAATAGTGATAAGGCATAAAGACAGCTTTCATTTTCAGATTTACAATATATTTCAAATTTAGTATATACGGTATACATATATATATCCATATATATGTATGGTATTCAGCTTTGTTCGGGTATTTTCCCACGTCATTATAGTTGTGCTTTTGAAGTTGTAGCGACATTTCGGCAGAATCTCATCTGCCATTATCAGGCTTCTGTATTGTGCTTCTCTGTGATTCAGGCTTTCACAGTCATTTCTGTTTTAAATTTGGTGCTAGCCTACTGCTGTGTTAGAATGGTTTTTTCTTCATCTTGATTGGTTGGGAGTCTTGGAGTTTGCTGTGTTCTGTTTGATTGGTGTTTCTAATATCTTCCGTCTGTTTTGTAGCATTTTTTTTTTGTCTTGATTGGCTGGCAACATTGTATTTCCTGTATTGAAGGCTTTTAGTGTGGCTTGGCTTCGAGAAAACGAATGGCTATCATTTATTAGGAAGCTAGATTTCATTGGGGTGTGTTTGAGCTGGAGGTATCGGGGGGGTCTGTTTGTGCCCAGGTGTTTTCCTGGCTTGTTGTGTAGAGATTTGTTTGTTTCTGAGTGCAGGCTTCCAGAAAATTGACAGTCTGGTGGAGTCATCTCTTCTATTCATGCTTTCAAATCTTTTTTCAATCTCTATGGACTCTCTGATAATTCTGTAGCTGGGGTTTTCTATAGTGGCTAGGGTTTTGGTGCCATTGAAGTCGATGCTATGACCCGTGGCTTTCATGTGTTGGACTAATGAGAAAGTGTGTTCCAGCTTCTTTTACTGCATTTTTGTGTTCATCCAGGCAGGTACTTATTCTTCTATTGGTCTGTCTGATACTATCAATTTTTTTGGAAATACAGAAACTTTAGAATACTGGAGCCTTTTTCTTCTCTCTGGAGAGGACAGTCTTGTGGGTTGTTGTTTTTTTCAAAAAAACTCCTTTCAAAGAAGACATTTTGAAGAAATTATCATGGCTGATATGTAGTGTTCTTGCATTTATCTAATGATGAGAGGACCAACATGTGTTGTGTGAATGATTGTCCTTTATTGGACAATCCTCTCTTCAGCAGCCTACAACCTGCCAGACTGCCATACTTTGCTTAAATCCCCAGGGAAACAACAAAGCAGAGCTCTTTAAACTGGTCTTTTTCACTTGTGGTGCTATTGGCATTGCTAATGGACAATAATGCCTTTGAGAGATAGTGAGGAAAATCGCTCCTTTCTCTGGAAGAAAAAGTTCAATCAATTTCTCTGCCTAAAAATTAAGGGCGGGGGCACTTGAAGAATCTTTGGCCATTTTATACATTCTTTTTTTCAAAAGAATCTAATGAAGCTTTACCATGACCTTGTCTCTTTTAATTTGGTAGAATAATTATGCTTGTTTATGTGGATTTTTTTTTCTAGGTTGTTGCTAAGAGTCAACACCAACCTGGTGGCATATATTAAATCATTCAAACTGGACTAGGTAAATTTCAGTTTTCAAATCAAAGCCCATGTCACACTGAACCAACGGATGCAAAGAGGATGTAAAACGGAAAAAAAAGCTTGCCATCTGTTCGAAAATGCGATGTACTCACTGCCTCCATTTTGCTTCCTCTCTATTCGTCCAGCATCCGTTTATTGACGTTTCATCTGCTCCAAAAGTTTTGGGTTGCCCAAAACTTTTGCGTGGAAAATGTATCCAGTTCGTCCGTTCTGCATCCGCTACGCATCCACTACGCATCCATTACGCATCCATTACGCATCCATTACGCATCCGCTATATCCGCTAGGCATCCGCTGCGCATCCGTGCAACTCGCATCTGCTCGGACGCAGGGAGGAAGCGGAACGGACGCGGAATGGATGCAGAACGGATGCAGCATGGAAACAAAGCGTTTAAAATGGAAAAAACGTTCGCAAAGGGGACCTATCTCGGATATTAAGGTTGTCTACAGGATGCCTAGAGGATGCCTAGAGGATGCAAAGGGACACCTATACTGCCTATAAAAAGGGGGAGCAACTTGTCTGCATCTCACTTTCAGACCAGCAGCCCACCTGTGCAGACCTCTGCAGCCTTCATCCGACTCTTCCTCTTCCACAGCATCCAGTCAAGTCCACCGTGGATCGTAACACAGTCCTTTTGGCAGCCGCCATCGTTGTGCAACAGTGCGAAGCGTCTGGGTCCGAAAATGGATCGGGAGAAGAACAGAGTACAGACTGTACAACAAGCTGATGGTGGAGCTCAGGAACGAAGACACTTGGGCATTCCAGAACTTCATGAGGATGCCTCCAGCCATGTTTGACAAAGTTATGCAGCGGCTGACACCGAGGTTGACCAAGGCAAACACCAACTTCCGGCCCAGCCTGGAACCTGGGCTCAAGGTGGCACTCACTCTGCACCACCTGGCCTCAGGGACCACCTACAAAAGCATGCAGTACGGCTGGAGGGTGCCACACAACACCATCAGCATTGTGGTCAGAGAAGTGGTGCAGGCCATCATCGAAGAATACAAGGAGGAGCTCCTCCAGTGCCCCTCCACTGAAGAAGGATGGAAGAAAGTTGCAGAGCAGTAGTATCAGAGGTGGAACTTCCCCCACACCGTTGGAGCCATAGATGGGAAGCACATGGCCTGCAAAGCTCTAGCCAAGTCCACTTATTTCATCTACATCATCCTCTTCGTCATGGTCGATGCTGACTACAAGTTCATGTACATCGACGCTTCAGGCTACGGCTCATCTTCAGATGCCCAGGGATACAATGTCAGTCACCTCAAGGAGGGGCTGGAAGGCAACCTCATTGTGGGCTTCCTCATATCCAGACGCCCTGCCCAACGACACGCAAGATGTGCCCTACTTCATCGTGGGGGATGACGCCTTCTCCCTCAGAACCTACCTCATGAAGCCCTACACCTCCAGACTCCTCACCCGTGAAGAGAGGATCTTCAACTACAGGCTGTCCAGGGCAAGGCGGGTGGTGGAGAACACCTTTGGCATCCTGGCCAACAGGTTCCAGGTACTTCTCACCACCATGCAGCATCGCCCAGAGACCGTGAGGAGGATCGTGGAAGCTTGCTGCATCCTGCACAATCTCATGCGCACCCGCTACCCAGTCTTGCAGAACAGGCTTGTGGACCATCAACAAGGCAATGGGGACATGGAGCCTGGGGAATGGAAGCAAGGGTGAAACCTGATAGATGCTCAGGATGTGCAAGGCCCCAACAGAGCCTCACGGGAAGGGAAGAAGCAGCGCAACCTCCTGAAACACTGGTGCAACTCCCCAGCTGGAGCAGTGGAGTGGCAAGACAGGATGGTAGATGCTTAATGGATGCTTCCTTCAGCCTGTCTCATCCCATTGATGAGATTGGGCCATGTATGTTGGGTGGGCCTACAATGAACAGGGTGTTTAATAAAGAGTTGTGTTTGTGTTGACATGTGTGGATCAATGCTTACATTGTTATTGATAAAAAAGGGCCATAGGTGTGGCACCTGGGAGGGTAGACCATACAGTCCCACTATGCTTGCACTGGAGGTTTATCTATCCCACAGCTATTAGCCATCCCAAAGGTATCCCTGCTCATTCCACAGGTATCCCTGCCCATCCAACTGCTATCTTAACCCATCCCACAAGCATGCAAAGGCTTAAACCATTTCTAAAAGTTTCCACCAAGACTTTATTGAAAAAAAGAAATGAAGCAAGTGTGTGAATCAAAGATAAACTTTATTGAACAATAAGCTGTAAAAAAAAAATGACCCAAGTCAAGTGTCCAAATAAAGTCCACAGGTAGGCAGCTACCCGGTCTCTGGCATTCTTATCGGTGACTCGGAGGTGTGCCCAGTCTCAGGGATGAAGGGTCCAGGTGCTGTGGTGGTGGGTTGTGCTGGAGTGCCTGGCCCCGAGAGGACAACAGGGGACGGTGTGTTGAGGAAGGTGTCGGACAGCTGGCTCAGCCCCGTGATGCTGAGAGGTCCTTCCTCCATGCCATGGGGTGTCAGCCCCAGTACTGATGACAGATGTACTGAGGCCGGGCTTGGCTGTGGGGTGGAGGAAGGAGTAGTGTAGTGGGGCTGTCTGGTCTGCAGCTGGGTGAGGACTGGCATTGGTGGCATCGCTGTCATCGGTGGCATCATTGGCATGGGTGGCATCGGTGGCATCAGTCGAACCGGTGGCAACGATGTCGCCCGATGACTCTGTGCCTGGACTGGGAAGGGCTGCTGCCTGTGCTACTGGACCTCCTGGTAGCCGTAGCCCTGGTAGGTGAGGGCCTGTGGGAAGCCTTGGAATGAGAGGGACATCACCTGGGGTGGAGGAGCAGACCTGGACTGGGTGGGAGCAGGTTCCTCTGGGTCTGGAGGGTTGTGAACCAGCTTGGTGATACGGTCCTTCACCAGCTGGTACTGTGGATCCGCCATTTCCTTAAGGGTCTGGTTGACATAGGTGTGGAAGGGCTTGCGGTTGGAGGAGGAGGAGTCAGTGTTGACCAGCTGAGAGAGATCTATGCTGGTGTGGATGGTGCCCCTGATCTCCAGCAGGACAGTGTGGCTCTGCCTCCTTGCTGTCCAGCTCTCTGCCTTTCTGCGGAGGCGGAGCTGGGGTGGGGTGGATGCAGCTACGACTGTGGTGGACTCAATTTCTCCTTTCTCCCACCGCACCAGGGAATCCTCCACGCGCTGCACCACGCTTACCACACCTGTCCGCGGGTTCTCCACCATGGCACGCTCCACAGAAACCTGCCTGGAGACAGGGACTGACTCTCGGCTGGAAGAGGACTGGCTCTCAGCAGGCTGCCAGAGAGAGAGGGTCATGAGAGGGGCTGCTGGTGCACCTCGGTGGTGTACCTCACCCTCCAGGAAGCTGCACCTAGCCATGACGTAGGTCTCTCTGTCTGTCAGCTTCACAGTGGCCTGGCCAGATTTCTTCAGGTGCAGCTTCCCGTACCAGGTGTTCATGTGCTTTCACCAGCCGAGGAGCACGTCTGAAGCGTAACCCATACTCTCCGCCCTCTCTCTCCAAGCAGCCTGCTTCCGCTTGGTGTCCCTGTACAGCCGGTGTCCCTTCCGCCACAGATAGTCATTCTCTCTCAGTCACTCCAGCACCTCATCCTCGTGCGCCTCCTCAATATAGTATTGCCTCCTCTCCCGTTGTCGCATATACCTCTTCCTCCCTTTGACAGGACCAGATGGGCCCTCATCAGAGGGGCTCCCAGGTAGTAGGGGCTGCTTCTCCACACCACCAGCAGCAGCAGCAGCACCAGCAGGATCATCATCATCATCATCATCATCATCCTCACCAGCAGGATCATAATCATCATCATCATCATCAGCAGCAGCAGCAGCAGCAGCAGGATCATCATTATCAGCAACAGCAGCAGCAACAGCACCAGCAGGATCAGCAGCAGCAGGACCAGCAGGACCAGGATCAGCAGCAGTAGAGTAAGCACCAGCAGGGCCAGCAAGTCCAGGAGCACGAGCAGGACCAGGAACACGAGCAGGACGAGCAGGACGAGCAAGACCAGGAGCACGAGCAGGACGAGCAAGTCCAGGAGCACGAGCAGGACGAGCAGGACCAGGAGCAGCTTCAACAGAGTAAGCACCAGCAGAAGCACCACTGCCAGGAACAGCTTCAGCAGAAGTCCCAGCAGAAGCAGAGTCAGGGGCAGGGGGCGGGAAGTTGGCCCTGTCCCTCTTGCCAGGGATGGCGGCAGGCTGCTGAGGCTTTCGCTTCCTCCCCACGGTTGTGGGGTTGCTGGTTGGCAGGGAGGCTGGCAGGCACCAAGGCTGGCAAGAAGGCTGGCAGGAAGCCAGGCAGGAAGGCTGGCAGGCAGGCACCAAGGCTGGCAGGAAGCCTGGAAGGTAGGCTGGCAGATTGGCTGGCAGGAAGCCTGGCAGGAAGCCTGGCAGGTAGGCTGGCAGGAAGCCTGGCAGGAAGGCATGCAGGCAGGCAGGCACCAAGGCTGGCTGGAAGGCAGGCTGGCAGCAAGGCTGGCAGGCAGACATGCAGGCAGGGCAGGCAAGGAACTCGAAGTGTCCAGCAGCAGGTCTTTCCTCAGAATGCTGGCCACGTGCGAGCTGCTTCCCTTTATATCCAGGGGGCTTACGCAATGCATCCCCCCCCGCATGCGCAATTAACGCTCGGCATCCATTCCGCTTCCGCTGTGCATCCGTTAGGCTTCCGCTCTGCATCTGCTTCATCTGCTTTGCACCCGCTGTGCATCCGCTTCATCCGCTCGGTGTCCGCTATGCATCCGCTTTATCCGTTCCGCATCTGCTTTGCTGAGGCCCCCCGGAAGCCTAGCGGATGCACCATCTGCTCTCATCCGCTTCCATCCGCTGGGCTTCCGTTCCGCATCCGCTTTGCATCCGCCCTGCGTCCTCCCCGCGTCCGTGTTATCCGCTCCGGTTATGCAAATTTTTGCCCCTTTTGGGAGCGGATAACAATGGATGGAACATTTTGCTCATCCGCTGTGTCCTTTTTGCATCCGTTGGCCAGTGTGACATGGGCTTTAAATCTACAAAGAGGTATCTAATGAAGTCATTACATGTCCTATTATGGATATGGTTTGTCTTCTTGTCCCAGGATTATAAAAGCACAATTCTTGGCAAATGTGTTTCTATTGAGACCACAGTGCTCATTTTTACTGCAATCAGAGAGAGAGAGAAATTATCATAGTGGTGCCAATGAAATACCTTTTACTGCCAATTGTAGCATGGAGGCAAATTTTGTGATTAAAGCTTCCTCTGTGTGCACTATAGTTCTGATAGAAGCTTTGATACCTAAAACACAAAGGCTAACATTCACGTTTATAAAAGTGACATGTCCTTGAAACTTAAAGACATTTACAGGTGTTGTCCTTTTTTATGATTCCAAGTCACTGGCATTTTATTTGGCAGCTTAGACATGATTCAGTATTTTCTATAGCCATTTCACTGGTACCTTGAGTATCATTTCTGCAAATGGTTCTGCTATGCTTACAAATGTGTCTCGCCACATCTCCTGATGCTCTAATTTGATTACAAAAGCTGTTTCCCAGCCATCTGACTATATCTAAATGAATCTCAAATTCCCTAAGGATTACTCAAGAGCTATTACATAGAGAGAGTGAAAATCTTCTATTGACTGCTTCTACTTTTAATGGCTTCATTGCATCAAATTCATTGTGACCTTTACAATTCTATTCTGAAGGTCAATATGCAAATACAACATTTGGGGCCCAAGATGGCAAAAACAGAATCACAGAAAATTGCTTTATATGAAGATCAGAGTATCAGCCCATGTAACCCGCTCTTATTTTTTCCAATTGGGGATAGGGATAGGCTTTTAATTTTACTTCTTTGGACTGGAGATGCCAAGACTGAATCTGTGACCTTCTGCCCATAAAGCATGTGCCCTATCGAATGAAAGCGAATACGTGTGTCCCAGCATAAGGTTGCTGGATCTAATCTTGGTTGGTCACCGGGACCAAGCATTTTGTTTTCTGAGTTTTTGGTCTCATGCTGGAGAAAGAGGTGCGATTCTGCTGGTTTGGACCAGATCTATAGAAACAGTTGATTCTGCGCAGTTCAGGGAACTGGCAAATCATGCCCCTGACTGGCTCTGTCCCTCTCCACCAGCCCCTCCCCTCCCTGCCCAGTCAGTTCTTATCACACAGGCGCGACATTGCGTACATACCTGACATCGCTGTGTTCTCCCCCACCCAGTCACTCTTAAAGTATTTCTTGTTTTCCCTCCCGACAATCAGCTGTTCTGATGATCAGCTATGTTGAGATCCTCCTTGCTGTCTTACTGCTTCGCTCAGGAGACTTCCCTGAGGCCCAGGAGGCAAAAAGGAGTACGGTTGTGCAAGGGAGATATGGGGGGAAGTGGCCCCTGCTCCATTTTTTGCCTTTCTGGGCCCCAGGGAAGCTTCCTGGTAGCAAAAACATTTCCCAGAAGGCTTTCCTGAGGCTCAGAAGGCCCCAAAATGGAGTGTGAGGGTGCTGTGCCCCCCCAACCTCTGTTTTTTGCTTTTCTGGGGCCCAGGGAAGCCTTTTGGGAGCAAAAATGTCCCCCACTCCTTGAGGCTCAGGAGGCCCAAAACTTGGGAGGGGTTCTGCAAAAAAAGAAGAAGCCATGGCCACCCCGTCACATGGCCATGCCCACCTAGCCATGCCACACAGAACCAATTGTTAAAAATTTTGAATCCCAACCCTGGCTGGAGCCATCTTCAGGGAACTTCTCTAAACTTCCCTGTTTCTATGAAAGAGTCCTTCTTACAAGCAAGGATATAAAAATACTGTTCCTAGTCAAAAAGACAGGGAAGGCCATTCAGAAGAAACTATTACTGCCACTCTACTTCTATAGTTTGTCTTTCATACAATGAGCTCAATTCAGCATACATTTTATTTATCTTAAAAATGGTCTTGAGATGGTAAGTCAAGCTGAAACATTATTCATGGAGTAAACTGGGAATGAGTTTGAGTCTCCCTAATCTAATTCCAAGACCATGACTAGAACATTGGGTCACACACTATGTTAAATTCTACTCTGTGTCAGAAAATTCTTGAATTCATATAACATGCTCCCCCCGCCCCGTAGCAAACAAATTATGGCTTAATGAAAAGACTCACCTCACACAGCATGCTAAGATAATATCCTCAAGTTGTTAGATTGGGAATTAGCTCTCCAACATTGTTTACATAAGAAGGCAAGGTGAACAAATAACAAAATATGTGTTCCAATACAAAATTTGTTCAATTGGTACTTGCAGCATGATAGCACACCAAGTATTAAGAAGATATAACTAACTTTATGACTTTTCAGCTTGTTATAGCCTCTCTTCAATGATATTTTTAAAGACAGAAATCTGAAAACCTGAATATGCTCCATTATGGGATAACAGTCTAAGAATCAGTGACATACAGCCCTCTGGAGCCTGCCATCTGTCTTACCTCAATCCAACCAATAGAAAAAGGACTCCGAAAATGATAATTATATCCAAATTTGTGTTTGCAAATGTAGTGTTCTTTGACTTGTCATTTCACACTAGGCTTATCCAGCAACATTAAAGTAGTTGCTTATCATATGGCACTAAAACTAACAAGCACTGAAAATTGCCATAAAGCATCGGGCAAAGGAGTTAATATTAACTCGTAATTATTAATGTTTATCTTTGCAAAGCAAGTTCACTGCTGCTGCAATAGCATCATCTGGTTTCACTGATTTCTTATGTAAGAAATGTAAATGTCACTGTGCTTGAACAAAAGTTGAAAACATATTCTCTTTGCTATGGAAATGGAATGGAACACACAGCATCAAGCACTGGTCTCTTTCTCCATCCCTCCTTCTCAAACTACTAATTGAAACATACTCCAGTTTCTAGACCTGTTTTCAGTTCTTTAAAACAGAATGATGGGGCAAATGAGCCTATCCTCTTTTTTTACCTTTTAATACAGAAAACATGCAGTAATTTAATACATAAAATAAAAAGAGGTATCATTCAAGCAAACATGTAATTAGCCTTCTGCTCTTTAGATAACTCTGGCAGAAGGGAAGCGTCCCCAAGGATGGCAACCCAATCATTGCCATCATTTTGCAATATATTTTTTTCTGCCAGAAAAAAGCCCAGTGCCTGTTTGTGGAATAGAGTTGTGTATACTACCGCAATGTAAGTGAAGAAAAGGCAGCATTGAAGTATATGGGTTCTGTTTCTTGAGTCATGAGAGAGGGTACCTGCTTTATTTTATAGCCTGACTCCACATATGGAAGCAACCAGGCCCTATAAGTATTTGTGTGTGTGATATATCTGATCATTTGTCTCTGGGGCTTATAGAACCTACTGAAGTCAAAATTTCAGACTGTCATCTCATAGAAGACTCTATTCCATTCTGATTTAGCCAATGGTTTTCAAAAATACTCTACCGGACTCTGTGGTTTCTTCCCCAAACCCCAAAAACTTTAACCTTAGACTGTCTACTATTGGATCTCTATTGACTATTGATCTTTAACCTTTTGGTCTTTGTTGATCTTTATTGATCTTTAACTCTATTGGTCTTTAACCTTAGACTGTCTACTATTGGACCTCTATTGACTATTGACCTTTCCTAAGAGGTCTGTAGGGGGCGTGCATAAGCACATCAACGTGCCTACCATCCCTGTCCTATTGTTTCTTTTTTTTCTTATTCGTATCCATTTCATGTATTCATAACCATGTTTATACTTATACCTGTTATCTAACAATTGCTTGACAAAATAAAATAAAATAAAAATGAATAAAAATTTCATTCTTTCCAAATCCAATCTGGGAGAATTTATGAGCTGAATCCAAAACATCTTGCATGCAAAGCATGCATTCAACTAATTTTCTCTCTCCAGATCTTTGCCATCTTAAGAGGACATGAATCTGCACTATGTTGCATGTCCTGCACCATTTATTTTACTTCTATCCCTGCAATCTCTAAATTGTTACTGGACAGCTGTCATTTTTGATTATATCCTAGTTTTCTGTATCATCCTTGCCAATTTCCAAATTAAAATCAGGCCAACTGTGCAAATCAACCCAAAGGGGATGCAGTTATGAATTACAATAAGGATGAGCAAAATCTCAACATATTAAGTGTGAAGTTTTTTTGGTGACTTGGAATCAGATTTTGTGCATGTCTCTTGGACTGCAAGGAGCTGAAATCAATCAATCCTAAAGGAAATCAATCTTGATTCTTTTTTGGAAAGACAAATACTAAAACTGAAACCTAAATACTTTGGTCACGTAATGAGAAGAGAGGATTCATTGGGAAAGACCCCGATGATGGGAAAGATAGAAGGAAAAAGGAGCAGGGAATGAGATTATTAGTGTCTTGACTCAATGAACATGGATTGGAGCAAACTCTGGTAGACAGGGGAGCCTGGTGTGCTATGATCTTTGAGGTTGCAAAGAGTTGGACAAAACTTAGCGACTGAACAACAACAAGGACACCATTTGCTTTCTCCAGTGCTCCAGCTGACTATGAAAACATGTGAAAATCATGTGTTTTTCCAGTGAAACCAGGCTATCAGGACAATCTGCTCTACCCAATAATGGGATGGAGAAGCATACTGCTTCCACTTTTGCCTTTCAGCCCCAATCCAAGAGCCTTCAAAGGCTGTCATTTTTCATGATAAACTATTTTTTGTGTTGAATTTATATATGTACTGACAAAGAAATAAAGAGAGACTAGTATAGATCTATTTCAAGATAGCTGAGAAGAGCTAACTAGCTTGAAATAGATCTTTACTATACTAGTCTCCCTTTATTTCTCTGCCAGTAAAATATAAAAATTCAATACCTGAAAGTCATATTTTCCATAAACCAGACATGGGAAAAAGATCCAGAATGTAACCACTTTTTGTTTGGTTAAAATGATCATTTTTTCAGTATGCTACACATCAAGTATGAGAAATGACTGAATGTGCCATCATGTCAGCATTGACTCTTAGCAGTAACAAAAATAGGGCTTTTCCACATGGTCTCTCTCTATCCCCACATGGTGCTTCAGGTCTTCCAAGAGTGCCATCTCTATTGTAACTGAATTCATCCACTTTGCTGCTGGCTGTCCTCTTCTCTTTTCTTCAATTGGAAAAAAATATTTCTTTAAAAATATTGTGACCTAAAAATCCCCCCATTATTTGGTGGTCTGAGTGCATCAGCCTTTAGCATCAGCTTCCAAAATGAATTAAGGACATCAAAAATGTTTGAAATATCTGTCCTAAATTCACCTCCTTCTGAATGAAACGCTAAAGTGGCCTCTGGATAGTTTGCTTTTAAACAACACATTTGGAACCTGCTGAAAATGCCGATGTGAAGAAACTGTAAACTGAATATCATCCTCTAAAATAAACTTTTCTGAGTGACCTGAAAACTTCTAGCTAATTGCCACAATTGCCACAAGCATTTTTTTTAATGACCAGAAGGAATAACTGCAGCTTTACTTATCCAGAAACCTGGCTTAAAAGTGATTCTTGGCCCTCTCTCCCTTCTTATGCCATGTGCAATAAAGCAAGGTACAAAATAAATATCTTTGCAATTTTTAATGAAAACTGTACACTGTGTCAGAATTTATTGCACAATGTCACACCTGCCAATATTTCAGAAACCTAGCTCTTTCCACGTACAATGTGCTTTTTTAATTTTTATTTATTTATTGCTTTACTCTTTCTGCTTTCCCCTCCACCTGCCTATAATTTGTTTCTCAGAACAATCACCATATAGATTTAACAGTGCAAGACATTTAAATAATTTCTTTGTTTACCTCATTATATTTACATTTGGGAATAGAGACCTTTTTACAGCCCACTTTTTGGGAAAGGCTTCAAAGATCACATTCCAGTTCTGGTGGGACTATAGTTAAAGGAGAATCCAAAATAAATCAGGAGTTGCTTTCTCTGGCAAGCTGCTTAGAAATAATAAGAGAGGGTATCAGTAGAATAATCCTCTGCATGATTATTCAGTAATGAGAAATCATCCTGGGAAATTATTACTGAAGCCATTGAGATTCTTCTGTGGGCTGATTAAATACTTTGTTTTATCCCTGCAATTATACGAGTACAATTGTGTACATAGCATGCCTATTCAGATCTGGACCTGATCTAGGCTGAAGGTAATGATGGTAGAAGGGCTGAAACCCTCTTCAACAGAAAGAAATATGGTAAGTTATTTAATAAAACAATACCACGTGTATTTGCAACTTTGTGGCAGCTTCGAAAAGCAAAATACATTTTACTTCCTTCCTTCTACAGTTATTTATAATTTATATAAAAGTCATAAAGAAAAATTGCATGTATAATTTGCACCTGAAATTGCATTCACCAGAACTTTATCAGGGATAGCTAGGTGATCTCCCAATCTCTTTGTCTAGTGCCTAACCATTGCTCAAGCAAATAATAAACCTTGAGATTGTGGATGCAAACAGAAAACATGAATTTCTACTTTCTGAATCGCCCAGAGGGCATTCTCTACTACAGGGCAGCACCTCACCCCAAAGCTAATAAACAGAATATAACTTTAATGAACTCTCCAGGGAGGTGATGTCCTAATTCCCAGACTAGGCTGGGAGAGTTCAGCCCCATTTAACTGAAAACACTGAAAGAAAACCTTATGAAATAAATAATAAAATAAAGCTAGGGATTAGTACTCAGGAAACCACTCTAGGAGAAAATGAAAACATATAAGAAAATTTCAATAGTTTACCTCCACAGACATGGCATAACTAGGAGCCTGAAATACCAGAATATTCTCCACAGGGAGATTCTAGACTTCAAGATGTGTCAAAATAATATCAGTTTTTGACATTGATATTGTTACATTATTAGTATTACTTTCTGGAGAATCTGCTGACCAAAAACTAAAATTACCTTCAGCAGAAAGGAAAGGTTAAATCTAGATATCATCGAACCTTATAGAACATCCATAACTTAGGTTGAAAAGAAGGTTTTGACAACTTTTTAGTCAATCTCGTGGTCACCAAGGAACAGTCTTCAGTATGAATAAACTCACCAACTGATTCAGAGGGGAAATCCCATTAGTGTTGTCAATTGTGAAATTAGATTATGAGAAGGGATCCTATGAATCACAAAAATATAAAGCAAGATATATAAAAGATATATATATATAAAAGATATATAAAACCTACTGAAATGTGAGTGAGTAGAAAAAGGCTTTTTCCGCCTTGCAAGATAAAACATTATTAAAACAGGTGGCCAAATAGTGCAAATATTCAACCCACTGCCAGAAAACTGTCTATGTTGAGAAAACCCACGAGATTCAGCCAGAAAAGGCTCAGAGGAAAGCATTGTCAGCAGAGGAAAGCATTGCCTGTTTCCCCTCCTTTGAAAAAAGTTGCCCCCCAGAGTAACCTGTGCCCTCCCTTCTTAAGGCTTAAGACCTGATGTTTCTGAAGAGGATTTGGAACCTGAGGAATGAAAACAATGACTGTTATGAGATTATATAATTTCTGAAATTTCCTAAATTTGATTTGAAAACCTCTAAGATTCAATTAATTGAAGTGACATAAAAGCATATAATGAAATAACACTGATAATCAATCAGTAAAGGTCTTAAAGAACTTTAAATGTGTATCTTATAATCTTCCAGACAAGACTGATTCAGCAAAAGATCTTTTCTCCATGTTTATTGGACACTTAGGGAATTTTACAAAAGAATTTATACAAATTTATACAAAATTTAACTTAATTTTATATGATTTTAGAGAAAAAAATACAGTTTTAAAGGTGTGAAAACAATTGTTCATTGTGTACTCCAAATTTGTAATCTATCAATACATGAAGAATTATGGATTATAAAATGTGTCCAAAATGATTCTGTGATAATGCCACCTAGGATGGATAGATCGTGTGAGTTTGTTTTCCTTTCAAACTAGCTATCAGTCAACAAAATGGACAACTAATTAAGATGATTTTATGTGGTCAACAGTTAATGAGATATTATAAAATATAAAATGCTGTATTAATGCTGTATTTTTAAAAATGATATTTTTGTTACAAGTACTGCAACACATTCAATTCCCACCAGCTCAAGTTTGATTCAGCCTTTCATACTTTGGAGGTCGGTAAAATGAGGACCCAGACTGTTGGGGGCAATATCTGTAAAGTGCTTAGAGAGGGCTGTAAAGCACTGTGAAGTCACATATTAGTCTAAGTGCTATTTTTTTTTTTTTTGCTATTTTTTTGCTATTTTTCTCTATCTTTCTTGGAGAGAAGGGGCTTCATTCTTTCTATTTTGAACCCACTTTTTTTATAAAAACTAAAGGCAAGGTCCCACTGGCCGACGGACGTAAAACATAAAGGACACAGCGGATGAGCAAAATTTCGGGGATGGCTCCATCTGTTGTCATCCGCTCCAAAAAGTGGTGAAAATTTGCATAAACAGAACGGAATAGAACAGAAAAGAACGGACGTAGGCAGTATGTAGCGGGGATGTTAAGCGGATGTTCATAGGAAGCCTAGCGGATGACAGCGGATGGAAGCGGATGACACCTCCGAAGGGGTTCCAGGGGAGAATTGTGAAGCGGACACATAGCGGAAGGGGCGGATGCATAGCGGATGAAGTGGATGCATCACGGATGCCTATAGGAAACAAAGGGGATGCTGCACGGATGTATATCGGATGCAAAGCGTTCACTGCGCATGCGGGGAGTATGAATTGCATCAGCTCTGCGGATATAAAAGGATGTAGCACACACGCAGTCAGCATACAGGGGAAAGACGTGCTGCCACATATATCTAGCAGGAACACCATGGTTCGTCTGTCAGGCAAGAAGAGGAAGCCCGTGCCTACTCTTTCCAGCCCTGGCAAGAAGGACAGAACCAGCATCCCACCCCCTGGCACCGACTCTGAACCTGCTGCTGCTGCTGCTTCTGTGATGGACCAACCCCAAGGCCCTCAAAGCCCTGCTGCTGAAGGCCCTGCTGCTCAAGCCCCTGAAGGCCCTGCTGTTCAAGCCCCTGAAGGCCCTGCTGAAGCCCCTGCTAGAGGGAGGAAGAGGCAAGGGAAGGAGAAGGGAGAGAGGAAACAGTACACCATTTCCGATGAGCATGAGGTGCTGGAATGGCTGAGGGAGAACGAGTACCTCTGGAGAAAGGGCCACAGACTGTATCGGGACACCAAGAAGAAGCAGGCAGCTTGGAGACACAAGGCAGAGAGCCTGGGGTACACTGCAGAAGTACTCGTTGGATGGTGGAAGCACATGCACACCTGGTATGGCAAGCTACACCTCAAGAAATCCGGGCAGGCCGTTGTCAAGCTCACTGACCGGGAGATGTACGTCATGGCCAAGTGCAGTTTCATGGAGGGTGAGATCTGCCACCGAGGAGCAGCCCCTTTGACACCCCTCTCCTCAGACAGCCCACAGACAGCCAGTCCTCTTCCAGCCAGGAGCCAGCTACCCTGTTCAGGCAGGTGTCTTCAGAGGGCCCCACAGCAGAGACCCCCCCCCCGACAGCTGCACTCCCCATGCCGGCAGACTTGGAGGATCCCGTGGGGGATGATGCCCTGCTGTCACAAATGGAGGAAGAAGCAGCAGCCACCAGAGGCCAACCCACCACCACCCCCAGCTCCAGAGGATGTAGGCAGAGAGGCAGACTGGCCAGAACCACAGTGTGCTGTTGGAGATCAGGGACACAATGAAGACCAGCACAGAACTTCTCTCTCAGCTGGTCTACTTCGACAGAGCATCCTCGGGCCAGAACACCTTCATCACCTGTGTGAGCCAGACCCTGAGGGACCTGCCCGAGGCCCAGGACCAGGTGATGAAGCAGAAGATCACGTCACTTCTGCACAACCCTCAAGGCCCAGCTGAAGCTGCTCCTACCCAGTCCAGGTCTGCTCCTCCACCCCAGGCGATGTCACAGCCCTTCCATGGCTTTCAACAGCCTCTCACCTACCAAGGCTACGACTACCAGGACTTCCCACAGCAAAAACAGACCTTCCCAGTCCAGGCCCAGGTTCATCGCATGCCACAGATGCCACTCCTCATCCAGCTGCAGACCAGACAGCCCCATTACACTCCTCCTTCCTCCTCCCCACAACCAAGCCCGTCAACGGACAATCTGTCATCAGTTTTGGGCTTGACATCTCAAGTCCTTGATGAGGGGCCTCTCAACCTCACGGGACTGAGTCAGCTCTCAGACAGCTTCTTGAACACACCATCCCCTGTTGTACCCTCGGGGCCAAGCACCCCAATGGTGCCTCAGATCAGCACTCAAGCCACAGCACCTCCACAGTCCCTGCCCGCTTAACAGCTGAGACCATGGACATGACTCAGAGTGAGAAAAATGTCAGAGACTGAGTTGTTTACTTGTTAAGTTTATCTTTGCTTAAGACACTTTACTTGGTTCATTTTGCTTTTTTAATAAAATCATAAAGTTTACCTAAGAAAGTTAATAAAGGTTATCTTTGCTTTACACACTTAATACAGTTTACTTGGTTCATTTTGCTTATTTAATAAAGTCATAAAGTTTACCTGAGAAAGTTAATAAAGGTTATCTTTGCTTAAGACACTTGGTTCATTTTTTTTACTTAATAAAGTATTGGTGAAAACTTTGAAAAAATGGTTAAGCCTTTGCATGCTTGTGGGATAGATAAGGATAGTTGTGGTATAGCTAAACCTCCAGTGCAACCATAGTGGGACTGTATGGTCCACCATCCCAGCGATCCAGATGATTTTCTCCCCCTTTTTATTGAAAATATCGGTTGTCCACTAGGTGTCCTTCTACATGCACTAGACATACTGCAGACATCCTAAATATCCGAGATACATCCCAGATACAAACTTTTTGTCCATTTTAATCCTTTATATACGAGATGCATATGCTTACATCCTTTCTATTTCCGTGCTACTAACGCTGTGGAGACTTTCCGTGTACCGTTTGTTTCCTCCCTCTTTCCATTTTCAGCTGCAGCGGATGTGAGTTGAGGGGATGGCCAGAGGATGCAGAGAGGATACAGCGGACGTTTAACGGATGATAATGGACATAGAATGTTTGTTGCCCGTATATGTCACGGATGTACATGGTACGCGGCGGAAAGTTCATCCGCTCACAAAGTTTTGTGCAGCTCAAAACTTCTTACACGGATGAAATCTCAGTGGACGGATGCTCGAGGGATAGAGCGTATGAAACACGTATGCAGTGAGTACACAATGGATGCACAGCATTTTCCAATGGATGGCAAGCATTTTTTAACATTTTACATCCTCTTTGCAGCCGTAAGTGCAGTGGGACCGGGGCTTAAATCCACTAATAGTTTCCTTAGGAAGAATATGGGGGTTTTGTGTTTGTTTTTCTCCTAGGATTCTTCCATAGCATGGCTTTGTCAGTTTGATCAGACTGGGAAACCAGTTTTGATGCAGCCAACAGGATATTATCACAATAACCTCTGCCTTTTTACACCTAATCTTAGGATCTGAAGGAACTGGAAAACATGAAGATGTTTACTGGTCATTGGATGATCAGAATGTCCTTCTTGCTTGTTTCTGGATTCAGAAACCTGGAAAAGAATTGAACTTGAACACGTCCTTGGTCATTAACAAATACTGTGTGCCTTTATTTAATAATAAATCCCACTGAAGTGAATATGTTTACTTTCAATGAGGATATATAGTAGTGGTCCCATTTAAATTTCAAAAAGTTGCTTTGGCTTAGTGTGGGATAAATATAGTATCTATCTACCATTTTTTAAAGTAGCTGTGCCCTTCTGAAGCAGCTGCTTCTAAGAATTGTGCTATAAATACACTCTTTTATGCTGTAAAGCAGGAGGCACCAACTTTTTGGACCTCAGGGACCACCAAACTGATAATTTTAAATCCCGCAGACCACTAATATGAATCTTGCCTGATGGTGGCTTGCTGATATTGGTGGGAAAGTCGATCCCATATTCCAGAGCTGCAGTAGTCATAGGACTAGCCCTTTGGTCATCCTGGAGCAGCTGCTCCTCCATCCGGGTGCACCGGCCTGCCATGAACTGGAGGAGCTGCTCCGGGATGACCAAAGCAACTCTGGAATCTGGGACTTATTTTCCCACCAACATCAGCAAGCCACCCCAGTGCGGATTTCTCTCCCCCACCATTGGTCTTATCTTTCAGTTCCAGCTCGCATGAGTCTACTCAAGTTTAGGTTTGCACTCAGCTGAAGGGTGGAGGCCAGCGGGTGGGCAGTCCATGTAGGTGGTGCAGCCTTGTGTTCTCGCATAGTCTGGATTAATTGCTTTGGGGGAAGTGCTTTGGGGGGCACATTTCTCTGTGGACCACCAAATTTTTCTCGTGGTCCACCAGTGGTCCATGGCTCACCATTTGGTGATCATTGCTGTAAAGTGTATTTCAATGCAACATGCTAAACAGCATTTGCATAAAGTGATCTTCTTTGACTGAATTGTCTCAATTATTCTTATACTAAGACCAATTCTTCACAACTCCATTCAGGAGAGATTGGTTGCAAAGAATTAATGTTTCCCTCCCTCCCAGATTTTACCTACAACCAATATAGAAAACCCATCATTTCCAAAGCAATCCAGATAACTGAAATAACTTATTTTTGCAAATTTATATTATTTGTGTGATTATGCTTTGATATTTCCATCAGTGTACGTCAAGTGCATAATTACATAAATTGTCAAAAATTATATGAAAAAGTCATCTATTAAATCATTCTTATTAATTTACATCAATAATACTCACATCACTTGCATAATTATGTAGAAATCATGTAAAAGTTCATTATGGTATTACATAAATGGAAGCTATTATGTAAATTGACACTAATGAGATAATTTCAGATTTGGTATTTGTAGTTAGTAAAAACCCTTCCCCTAAATGATCTGTTAAATTAAGGCTGTCTGTTAAAGCACAAAACATAACACAGCATGTTGGACTACAAGAGACCTATGTCCACAATCAACCATGGAAACATATTGGGTTATTTTTGGTCATCACTTCCTCGTCAATCTACCCCATATGTAGGGGATAAATTCCCATACTAGTCACCCTGAATTCTTGGAGAAAGGACAGGATATAACTCTAACACTTATATCCTGCAGCCTTATTTTCCAAGGGCCCACAATATATAACCTAAGAAACCATGTTTTCACTTGTTTGATTTTCTTATCTATATCATCTACAACAGATGACTTACACATTGTGGCTTTATTGTCCTGATAAAATCTAAAATATAAATCTACCACAGTTCTTATTATATTTCTTTTCAGCCTATTTCAATGGCTCAGATTTGGGACAAAAATATTGGTTTGTAGTTCTCCTATGAGCTGTTCAGAGAATCCAGTAGTGGGAGGTGCTTAGTCTCCACATTCACAGGCTGAGCTTGATTTGTGGAATGCTCCTCCTCCACCACGTGACTCCTCAGCGTTCCCCAGTTTTTGCTCAGCCTCGTGTGAGACAGGCAGTGCTTTGGATGCTTCTTTGACCGAAACAGGAACATTAGCAGGTTTGATTGCAATTCGGTTTTCCTTTGGTTTTCTTTGTCTTTAGCCTTCAATCCTTATCAGCCTGAGAGTCCGGTTTAAGGGAAGCGCTGTTCGTGCCCCCCCCCCCAAAAAAAAAGAGATGGCGGGAGGTATTTGGAGCTGCTCTGCACCACCTCCCCACAGCCAAAATTTACTTACCTCTGCCTGTCTGATTGCTGCTGTATCTTTATTCCGTTTGCTTGCTAGTGGCTTGATATGTTGTTTTAAAAGTCGTATCGCCTTTACCCCTCCTCCAAATGCCGTTTCTTCAGTGGAGAAGTTAATTAGGATTAATTCCCCTTTCTTCTCCGCCGTTTCTGTTGATTTGAGAGCTCAGGCTTCATTTGAACTCTGGCTTAGTTTGCAAGGTGGGAAGCTGCTGCTGAGAAGTGCGCCAAAAGACTTTAACTGCTGGAGGCCATCTTGAATACCACCTCGTGGCTGCACGCCTTGTCTCTTTCCTGAGCTGTGTGAGGTATTTTCTGCTCGAAGCAACAGAATTCCTTCAGGATTCTGAGAGTTGTTTTACCCTCGTTTTGGCTACCTGCACTCAAGGATAATTAATTCGCTTTTAAAATTGTTGGCTTAACCCTCACAGCCTTATTCTCAGTGGCATAGCAGCAAGCACCTAGGCCAGTGTCCACCTGTGCAGGGAAACTGCTGAAGGCCCTTACAATCATCAATCCGGGCCTTAGGCGTTCGCTATTTGGCTAATTGGATTACTCATTAATATTGGTTGTTCTATTATTAATATTGGAATATACATATATCACTACTCATAGGAGCAATTACAAAGCAATTATAGCAATAATGTTATAATAATTATTACAATCATAATAATCACTCATGGTAACAAACTACTTAACAGTATAATATTTTAATTTTCAATAAAATATTATTACTGAGATACGACTTATTAAATATATATATACACCAGTAAAATAAAAAGAATAAATAAAATAAAAGGGGGCAATAAGAACTTTATCAGGGCAACCATTTTTGACTAAGATCGGACCCTGGGCGTGCCAACTGCCTTGTACACAGATTATATTCAATTACTGTTATTCTAATTTAATCAAAATGACAGATGGTAGCACCTCTCAGGCACCTTGCTTGAAGGCAAAAGCCAAATCAAAACACAGTGGAAATTCTAAAGCCTCAGAAAGGGATGTCTTAAGGCACCATGAGGCCTTACAAAAGCAAATAGACAGGCATTCTCGAGAGGTCCACGCTGTATCTCAGGGTGCCCCCTCTTCCAGTCCATCAGTTTCTTCACACCCTCCTCCTCCTCTAGATCTCTCCCTTTCATCCAGGTGCAGCTTAATTCCACAAGGACAACAGGCCCAAGTGTCTGGAACACCAACCAGATGGGCCCCTTTGCTTATGTCCAGACCTTACCCTATGACTACCGACCAAGAGTCCCAACCGCTGAGGTCACTGACCAGGTCGGAACAACACCAGTCCCAGGTACAATTACAGGGGGAGACCCCTCTCCAAGGGCCGGAGGAGGAGGAGGAGGAAGTAGATCAAATCTTTCAAATGGCTGAGTCTGAAGTGGGATCAACTCATGATAGTGAGCCCCTGTCAGTGACAGACCCCTTAGAAGGGGAAATGTCTGAGGATGAAGGTCTTATTCCGGACCAGCCTGCTTTTACAGGATTATTTCGGCCACAGCTTTTCAAATCTCTCTTGTTTAAGGCAAAGAACATTGCAGGCCTAAACAAGCCAAAACCTTCTGACATACCTGACCCTTCAGGGGAAGGACCAGAGGACATGATCTTCAACCAACCGGTAGTTGAAGCAGAGGTAATTCCAGTCCCACCCATATTTTTGGACCTGGTGCAGAAGCAGTGGGCTTCTGCAGCAGTATACACCTCCCCAACTGGACATGATAGGAAATACTTCAACTTGGACCCTGAATTTGCAAAGTTACTGGGGACTCCAGTGGTAGATGAGCCTATAGTGGCTTTAGCATCCCCCTCTATTCCCAGTGAGGCACTGGAGGCCTTAAAGCCAGAGGAAAAATAGGTTGAGCGAGCCCTACGCAGAGCTCATCAGTCTGATGCGTGGCCTATCAGATCAGCCACGGCCGCCTCCTTTTTCACGCAGTCGTCTCTTAGATGGCTTCATCTTTTGAAACATGTTCCTTAGTCTAACATCAGGGTGCACCAAGACATTGCCAGACTTACGGCAGCTGCTGAATTCTCTCTCGATGCTACCTATCATGCAGTCAAGTTTTCAGCAAGGGCCATTACCTTGCATGTCACAGCACGTCGCTTGCTATGGTTAAGACACTGGCAAGCTGACTTCAAACACAAATCCAAGCTGGCATCATCCCCCATTGTGGTAGATAGATTGTTTGGCCCTTCCCTGGATCCGCTACTAATTGAAACATGCAACAAGAAGAACATTCTCCCTTCCCTTTTTTGGAAGTCAGACTTCAGAAGCCCCAGTCCTTTCGGAGGGGATCCTCTCGATCTTTCTATCAGGGATCCTTCTCTTCCAGATACCAGAGACCCCCAGCAGTTAGACAAGGACAACAACCAGATAGGTCCGACTCAGTGGACAGAGGTAGAAGGGATGGTCAATCCAAAAGATTCTATTGGGGAGCAGGGAACAGGCCCTTCTGGTGACCAAGATAACCCCCGGGACCCAATTCCCATTGGCAGACATCTTAAGTTATTCGCTGACCAATGGGACTCCTCTACCTCTGACACCTGGGTCAGAGATACGGTTAGATTTGGACTTGCACTGGAGTTTAGATCCACTCCTCCAGATTCCTTCATGTCATACCCTCCTTCCAGAGACCCGGTCAAGCATAATCTCATGGATTCCACTATCCAACATCTTCTGGATATATGAGCCATCCAACCAGTAGCGACCAACCAACAAGGGCAAGGTTTTTATTCACGTCTTTTCGTTGTGCCAAAAAATTCAGGGGGGCGGAGAGTGATATTAGATTTGAAACGTCTCAACCGTTTCTTAGTATATCACAAACTTAAAATGCATACCCTCCAATCAATATTACAGGGCATCAGGAAAGGGGACGTGCTCACATCCATAGACTTGATGGAGGCGTACCTGCACATTGCTATTCGGTTCTCCCATTATAGGTTTCTGAGATTTTGCGACAATAACCACCACTTTGAATATGTGGCCCTTCCATTCGGATTAGCCTCTGCCCCCAGGACCTTCACCAAAGTCCTCGCAGCATTAGCTGCCCACCTCAGGAATATCCCGGTACACCTCCAGTGTTATCTTGACGGTATTTTGATTTTATCTCCTTCCGCCCATTAGGCAGTCATAGACACTCAGAACACATTATTATCCCTACAAGAGCATGGTTTCTCAGTAAATTGGAAGAAGAGTCAATTAACACCTTCAATGCGGTTAATTCATTTCGGGGCGGTCATAGATACAGTGGAAGGCAAAGTTTATCTGTCACCAGATAGACTAAATAGCATTCAAAAATTGGTTAGGGAAATCAGGGCGCTTAAGAGGGTGTCCCTAATGGAACTATCTAAATTATTGGGAAAAATGATTTCATGTATTTCTGTTATTCCTTAGGCCTGCCTTCATACTAGATCCCTCCAGTGGTTCCTGCTACCGTACCAGCAATCCAGCCGAAGCAACTCCAAACACAAAGTCAGGGTTCCACCCAAGGTTCTCAAATCTCTCCTCTGGTGGTCCAAACCAGTTATCAACAGAGGCTTTCTCTTCAAGGAACCACAAAGGCTCACCATCACCACAGATGCCAGTCTGTTCGGAGGGGAAGCTCACGTCCAGTCGCTCACAAACCAAGGCTGAAGGTCCGACATAGAACAGTCATGCAATATAAACTGGCTGGAACTTCACACAGTACACCTGGCCCTTCGGAATTTCTCCTCCCAGGTACGCGGTCAGCACATACTGATACTGACAGACAATGTAACAGCCAAAGCTCACATAAACAAGCAGGGAGGGCACACAATCGAAGCAGCTAATGCGGGAAGTGGAGCGCCTGTGTCACTGGGTGGAGAACAACATACTTTCCATCAAAGAAGAACACATTTCGGGTCTGTCAAATACACAGGCAGACTGGCTAAGCAGGGCAACCATAGATCAATCGGAGTGGTGCCTCCACCCATCCCTGTTCCAAGAAGCGGCACGGTCATTTGGTCAACTGGTGGTAGACCTATTTGCTTCCCCTCCCAACACTCAGCTCCCGAGATTTTTTCCAGGTATCCATCCCAAGGGGCGGAGAATTTCAATTCACTCCACTGTTGTTGGCCCCCGGGGCTCCTGTATGCATTCCCTCCACTTCCACTGGTTTCCAAAGTCATCCAGAAGTTACTAGATGAGGGAGCGGAATTACTTCTAGTTGCGCCTTATTGGCCCAGACAGCCATGGTTCGCGGACCTCCGCAGTCTCTCGGTAGCCCCCCCCCCCCGGAGAATCCCATCAGACAGAATCTCATTTTGTCAGGGGCCTCTTCAACATCCGGATCCTCAGTGGTTACAATTGACTGTCTGGAGGTTGAGCGGAGTGGTTTGAAGTGCAAAAAGCTCTCCAACAGAGTTATCGACACTATCTTAGCCGCCAGATGTCCCTAAACAATTTGCATTTACAACACCACACGGTCAACTTTCTGCAAATGGTGTACTAAGCTTCAAATTGATCCTGCCTCTCCCTCTGGCAAACAGATTCTAGAGTTTTTACAGGAGGGACTTGATAAGGGTTTATCGCCTAATACGTTTAAAAGGCAGGTGGCGGCCTTGGCATCAGCTCTCACTCACAAGAGCCTCAGTTCTCTTTCACATCATCCACGCATAAGATCTTTCCTTCAAAGAGCCACCAATTTATGCCCTCCAGCAGTGCACCGTTATCCCACCTGGGACCTTAAGAAGGTCCTTGTTGCTCTCTCTAAAGGTCCTTTTGAATCTTTGAAATCGTCAAGTCTCCAATTTCTCATGTACAAAGTAGTTTTCCTGGTAGCGATCACTTCCGCTTGTCGTATCTCAGAAATTGCAGCCCTGTCTGTCAGACAAGATCTCTGCATTTTTCATGCAGATCGTGTGGTCCTTCATCCCGATCCCACATTCATGCCCAAGGTCAATTCGGATTTTGATAGAGCTCAAGAGCTTATTCTTCCAAATTTTTGACCCAGACCATCACAGGGGATGGAAAGACAACAGCATAAGCTTGATGTGAGGCATGCCCTGTGAATCTATATCAAGCGTACAGCAGCTTTCAGGAAATCAGAGGCTTTATTCATGAACTTTCAGCCAAATTCTCAGGGTTGCAAGGTTTCACGTTCAACGATAGGCCATTGGATACGGGCAGCAATAGCAAAAACATATCTGACCCAATCTCTGCAGGTGCCTAAGGGCATAACAGCTCATTCAACAAGAAGTGCAGCAACTTCGGCAGCATGGGCTGCACAGGCATCAATAACTGAAATCTGTCGGGCCGCGGCTTGGGCTTCCCCATCGCCCTTCATTAGACACTACAAAATTGATGTGTTTGCTTCTGCTGAGGCTTCCTTTGGCAGAAGAGTTCTGCAAAGGGTCCACGGAGACCAGGAGCTGATTCCAGACCAGACGGAGTCCCTCCCATAGGACAGGCCAAGCTTTGGTATGTCCCACTACTGGATGCTCTGAACAGCTCATAGGAGAAAGGGCATTGGTACTTACCTGATTCGCCCGTTCTCTTTGAGCTGTGAAGAGCATCCAGCCCCACCCTTTTTTCCATCTGCTGGGGTCCTGTTTCAGCCAATGAACTTTTTAGTATGTGAGGATGAGAGCGCTTATGTCTCTCGTCTTCGCCAAAACTGGGGAACGCTGAGGAGGAGTCACGTGGTGGAGGAGGAGCATTCCACAAATCAAGCTCAGCCTGTGAATGCAGAGACTAAGCACCTCCCACTACTGGATGCTCTTCACAGCTCAAAGAGAACGGGCGTATCAGGTAAGTACAAACACCCTTTTTCAAAAGAACTGAGAGGAATGGAAAAATCAAATGCCATTGGGGGCTTAACACTGAAAATCCTACCCATCAGATCCATGGGATTAGCTGTTTAGTTTCTCTTGCCAGTCTCCATGCCATCAAGCTCTTAATATTTATGCTGGCAATTTTAAGAAAGCAGCACTTTGTCTTTGTGAATAATCTCCATGGAATCGAAATCATTCCACTGGTGTCTTTTTCAGATGTCATCCCAGATATTGTAGTCACTCCCAGCATTTTCAAGTGCAAACTTTGGTTGTGGGCTTTTCTTTCCTATATTTTACTAAAAGGCAGAATTAGCTTGCTTTTCTGCTGTCAAGAAAAATTACAGGAATATTTCAAATGGAATACTTTGAAATCCATAGAACAGTTTCTGTTAATCTGTGTTGGAACCCATGATATACAAACCACACTGACATCACTGACAGCTAATTTACAGAGCCAGCTTTCCATGCCTGGGGCAAATACTCCACTGCCTATTGCCAGCTCTTTAAGATCATGCCAGAACAGCAACAAAGGGTGAAAATCACACTCACCCCTACATTGTAAGCATAGCTATCAAGCACTGTAGTAACAAAGGCCTGGAAAATTACTTGGAGCAATATTGTGCCTCTTCCTAGTTCTAGGATTGGTTTTTAAATGATGCAAACCCATTAAGACAGATAATCAATCCCATAATAAAATACAACCTCTCTACCCTTTATGAAGAATTTGCAAAGTGGACAAGGAAGGGACTGTTGCTCACTTGCTTTACTTCTTAGATTTGATTTTCTTGATTGGACGCTGCTGGTTTCCTTCAAATTTAAAAGTTGATCAGGTAACTCAGTAAAAGTGTAACAATTATAAATATTCAGCACAAAGACATAATGGTTTGACTGCTTAGTAAACTTATTTTGCTAATTCAGCAATCTTTCCAGCCCTTCAAAGTGATCTCAAAATTATTATCTCACATTGCAGATGGCAGGAAGATACTTAAACACTACTATGGACACCGGGCGAGTTTGTAGATGCTCTGCTTTAGATGCATAGTTTGATTATGTCTATGCTGACAACTGAAATCTCTGTTTTGCCATTCAGGCTTCTATCACACATGAAGGTTTCTTTGTTAAAGTTATCTATGTACAAGTGTCTGGAGCTTGGAAGAAGAAGCAAGAACATAAGAGCAAGGGACACAAGGCTATGATAGTGTATGGTGTTCTTATGAAATATAAAATGCATCATAGTCAGTCTCTGTAGTCATGTGTATATTACTGCAACCTTAAAAAAAACTAGATATATTCATTTTTTGTCTTTTCTCCATTTTTTATTTCATTGTGTTCTATATGTAAAGTGGGTGACTCCAAATCTGCAAACCTGATTGGTCAAATAAACTAAGGATTGGATTGGTTCACTAGGAACCAATCCAAAGAGCTGCTGAAAGGTGGCAAATTTAAGCAACTGCCATTGGCTACAAGCAGGAAAGCCAGCCTGTATAAAAGGCTGGCCTCGGCTTCAGCCAAGTGTTCCTATTTACTGACTAGTAAAAGAATAAAGTATTTGTTGTTGGAACCCGGTCTACCTCGTGTGTTTTCCGAACAAAACACTGGCGACGAGGTTGGGATCATCCTAAACGAAAAAACCTGCACGCGGTCATAAGAAGTCCAGATGACAACCAAGATGCCTGGAAACAACGCACCACACCTGTGTTCCTGACTCACTGTGGGCCAACGGTTTTCAAGATGGCAAAGGCCCTTGCGAAGCCCCGAGACGTTAAACAACTAACGTGGCCAGAATTGCAAAGAATCCTCAAAGCACACTACACTCTGATGGTGTCAAACTTAATAAAGCGACACGAATTTTACCGCAGAGACCAGAGAGAGGGAGAGACCGTCGCCAATTTCATTGCTGCCCTTAGACAACTAGGGGGTGAGTGTGATTTTTTGAACATTGACGAAGCAATGAGGGATCGCGTGGTGTTGGGTCTGAGACACTCGACCACACAGAGTAAATTACTCAACAAGCCCAACATCACCGTAACCAAAGCCATCGCGGAAGCCACAGCCGCTGAAGCCACGAAAAAATCTGCTGTAGCCATGAAAAAGATGAACACACACAGCGAAGAAACACCAACCAAAGACAGAAAGCAGCCTGCCACCACAACCCACTACGAAGAGTCGGGCGAAACATTTGAATCGAGCGAAGAAGACGACAAAGTCCACCGTTTGCTCACGAACAGAAAAGAGCACGAAAGAAGGAATTGGTGGGAGTGCGCTGGCTGTGGAGGAAACCATCCCCGAGCCGAATGCAGATTTCTCGATGCCATCTGCCGGCATTGCAAGAAACGAGGGCACATCGAGAAAGTCTGCAGGAACAAAAAATGCTACAGCCCAACGAGACGCAGAAATTCCCCAACACGAACTGAGCCTAAATGAGCTTGGAGAAAGTGGCAACAAGAGAAGCGAGCCAATACACACCAAACTGTCATTATAAAGAGCGCTCAGATGGAAAGCGGGAAGAAAATTAAAGTCATTGTAAAAATCGAAGGAAAACACTGCAAGATGGAAGTGGACTCGGGGTCCTTCCTCTCCATGGTATCATGGGACACAATAAGACAGCTAGTCCCAGGTATCAAACCCAAAGAATTAAAGAAGCAGCACCTAACTCTCAAGGACTATCAGGGAAACCAAATCCCTGTAGTCGGCATGGGACAATTCCGAGTCGCCTACAAACAACACGTCAAGATGCTACCACTGACCATAGTCGACCAAGACAGACCAAGCCTCCTGGGCATCTAATGGTTCGCGCCATTGGGCATTGGGATGACCGGGATCGATCGAGTGACTACAACCGGCTGGGAAGACGACCTCATTCGAGAATTCCAGGATGTTTTTGACAGCTCACTTGGCAAGTATCGGGGAAATCCCATTTCTTTCAGTCTAAAACCCCAAATAGCCCCACAAAGAATAAAAGCCAGGCGAGTTCCTTTTGCACTAAAGGCAAAAATAGAGGAATAGCTGGACAAATTATTAGCCCAAGGGGTGTTAGAACCTGTGGACCATGCCAAGTGGGAAACACCTATAGTCACACCGGTCAAACCCGTCGGGACCGTTAGAATCTGTGGTGACTATAAGGCTACCCTGAACCACGCATTACAACCAAGCGCATACCCAGTGCCTGTAGTCCAGCATTTGCTTCACTCCCTGGGAAAAGGAAAAGTTTTTGCTAAACTTGACTTAGCACAAGCCTATCAACAGCTCCCAGTGGACCCAGAAACTGCTGAAGCACAGACTATAGTCACACATAAGGGCGCATTCAAATGTCACCAACTCCAATTTGGAGTGAGTGTGGCCCCAGGCGTCTTCCAGAGTCTAATGGAATGCCTCCTAAAGGGCATACAAGGAGTCGTACCATATTTCGACGACGTCCTGATCTCAGCCAAAGATGAAACCCAATTAAAAAACAGACTCAAAGAAGTACTAACTAAGTTCAGGGAATCTGGCCTCAAAGTAAAAAGAGAAAAGTGTTGTCTAATTAAGAATAGCGTCGAATTCCTGGGCTATTTAATAGACGGAGAGGGTATACACCCTACAGACAAAAAGATTAAAGCGATTAAAAACGCGCCAGAACCAAAAAACAAGACCGAATTACAAGCCTTTTTAGGACTAATTAACTTCTGTAATGTATTCCTGCCAAATAAGGCCACTATAGCAGAACCATTGCACCGTCTTTTAGACAAAAAAGCAATTTGGACTTGGGGTTACAGAGAAAAGCAAGCCTTCCAAAAAATTAAAAGCTTGCTAACATCCTCAAACGTTCTCATTCAATTTAGCAACACACTGCCCTTAAGAGTGACCTGCGACACCTCCCCATTCGGAGTAGGTGCCATCCTAAGCCACCAACTACCGGATGGCAGAGAAGCGCCCGTCGCATATTATTCGAGGACTTTATCTAAAACCGAGCGGAATTACAGCCAATTGGACAGAGAGGCACTAGCAATTGTCGCAGGAGTGAAACGTTTCCACGAGTACCTATACGGGCAGACTTTTCAAATTATAACAGACCACAAACCGCTAATAGGAATTTTGGCGGGAAACAAACCTACACCAAATATCCTCTCCCCAAGAATGACGAGATGGTCAGAGTTCCTAGCAGCCTACTCATACACTCTGACACACCAACCGGGGAAACAGATTTCACACGCGGACGCTTTAAGCAGAGCACCCTTGCCAGCGACTGAAGAAGACCCGGCACCAGCGATGACAGCACTACAAATAGAGACTTGCCCCGATCTACCCATATCAGCATATGATGTTGCCAGAGCCACCGCAAAAGACTCTTTGACTGCCCGTGTTCTTAACTGGGTAGGTAAAGGCTGGCCGGAAAATCAAAAAACTGAAAACTTTAAACCTTTCCGGAACAGACAAACCGAAATTTCTATTCAAAAAGGTTGTTTACTGTGGGGTGATTGGGTGGTTATTCCTAACAAACTACAACCTAGGGTACTTAGTATGCTACACGAAGGTCACCCGGGGATTGTAAAAATGAAAAGCCTTGCTAGAAGTTATTTCTGGTGGCCGGGTATTGATAGGGACATAGAATACTGGGTAACCTCGTGTAACAAATGTCAAACAATTAGACCATCCCCACCCAAAGCACCCATTAGAGATTGGGAAATTCCACGGGGCCCCTGGTCACGAATCCACATCGATTTCGCTGGTCCAACTAAAGGACATACCTTTCTGATTGTTGTGGACGCCTATTCTAACTGGTTAGAAGTAAAAATTATGCCATCAACAACAACTGAATTAGTAATAAAACAACTGGACACCCTTTTTGCCACCCATGGCATTCCGGATGTCCTCGTGTCCGATAATGGACCACAACTAACCAGCCTACACTTTGAACAATACCTAGCCTCCCTAGGTATTAGACATGCCCTAACCGCGCCGGCCCATCCGGCTGCAAACGGTAGGGCAGAGAGAATGGTCCGATTTACAAAGGAAGGGTTAGAAAAAATGGACACTGGAGATGTACAGCAAAAAATTAACCGATTGCTCACACTCCAGCACATAACACCCAGTACCACAACCAACAAGTCCCCAGCAGAGCTACTCATGGGGAGAAAACTAAGGTCACACCTTGATAGACTGCACCCGGAATTCACGCCAGAAAACCTCCCCGACTCCTCTACACGGTTTAGAAAATTTGGAATTGGTGATTTAGTCTATGCCAAAAACTTCACTGGGGACCCAGCATGGCTACCAGGACAAATTACCCAAATAACAGGCCCCAAATCCTACCGGTTAACAGTAGATGATGGCAGGGAATGGAAGCGGCACATAGACCAGCTTCGATCCCGAAATATAGAAAGAACCACAGACATACAACCATTCGTCGAAAAAACCGACGAATTGCCAACTAAGGTGGGGGGGGAATCGCAAGAATTAAATAAAGAACCGTTAAAAAATAAAACCAATGAAACACATGAACAAAAAGAGCAAATAAAAGACTCACTGTTTGGAGAGACTTGTGTGAAGAGCCCATCGGAAGGGGCCAGCCAGGCCAGCTCGACCTGCCCGGAGGAAACGGGAGGGAGCGGCAAAACCGCCAGCCTAAGAAACTCAGGCGGCGGTAAAATGGCTGACTCACCCTTCCAGACGGTTCCAGGGAGAAGAACAGACGACACAGCAGCCCCATCCGAACCGGTCGAAGTCTTCACTAAGAATGAACCGCGCAAGTCAAGTCGAGCCCGGAAAAGCCCCACCTACCTGCGAGACTACATCACCACATAGGACTGAACTAAGAGGGGAGGGGTGTTCTATATGTAAAGTGGGTGACTCCAAATCTGCAAACCTGATTGGTCAAATAAACTAAGGATTGGATTGGTTCACTAGGAACCAATCCAAAGAGCTGCTGAAAGGCGGTAAATTTAAGCAACTGCCATTGGCTACAAGCAGGAAAGCCAGCCTGTATAAAAGGCTGGCCTCAGCTTCAGCCAAGTGTTCCTATTTACTGACCAGTAAAAGAATAAAGTATTTGTTGTTGGAACCCGGTCTACCTCGTGTGTTTTCCGAACAAAACACATTGCATTATTTTATATTATGAAGTCAGGCCTTGAGAGGACTGGCAATAAAATGCAGAATGCTGTTTCTATCCTATTCTTTCTAGAAGTCAATTCAGCTGGTATCTACTAATACTATAGAGGTCAATGAAAGACCAAGAGGAAGGGGATAGTATCCTCAGAGGAATTATTTTAAGATTTGCAAAATTTAAAGGAGCCACACAAACTACCTGACACATCAAACAGGAACTGAAGATATGAATAAGGCCATAGAAGACTGGATATCTAATAAGAGGGGGAGAAGGAAGGAGTTGGAAATGAGCATCGTAGGGTGGACATGGGTGGTAGAAACCCTGAAAAGAACACTCCAGACAATATTTTCTCTTCTGTGGAAGCTCCATCTCTTGAATCTCATTGTTGGCCAGTTGTCCTTCTTGTGGAATGAATGACCTTTTCAATATACCCTATCACCGTGATGGCGAACCTATGGCATGCTTGCCACAGGTGGCATGCACAGCCATTTGCACTGGCATGTGAGCTGCAGGCAAGCTTACCTCACTGTGCATGTGTGTGCCTCACAGCTGATTTTCGGCCTCCCAGAGGCTTGAGGAAAGCCTCTGCAGCCCCCAAAATAGGCCCATTTTGTCTCTTCCTGCATTTCCAGAAATACCGGAAGTGATGAAATGGGCCTATTTTTCGGGCTGCAAAGGCTGCAGAAGCTTTCATCAAGCCTCTGGGAGTTCGAAAAAGGCCTCAAACAGGCAGAAAATCAGCTGGGAGGCGCAGTAGAGGTAAGGGGGAGGCATAGGGGGGATTGTGCACACATGTGTAGGCGTTGTGGGGGGTGCACATTGCCTTCTGAGTGGTGGCATGTACGCACACAAGTGGACACACAATTTTTGGCCCAGGAGCCCAAAAAGTTTTGCCACCATTGTCCTATATCTTATTCTTGTTACCAATGAAATTTTCCTGCCAGCCATCTCTACTCCTTCAGAATATGAAGTAGAATTTACAAAGCTGCGACTTTATATTATAGCTTCCAAATTTTTTGAAGTTTTTTTTTTCATTATCAGTTTCTGAAGTAGAATCATAGATTGTTTGAAACAACAATAACAACAAATCTGGTGTTCTAATGCAAAGCAGAGCTGGTCATTGTCCAAAACCATTTTAGGGTAAATATTACTTAGAAGGAATTCTAGAATGCCAATATTATTTTGCCTTGGGACTGGTATTATCTAGCACCAATAAAAGGGAACTGAAAAACTATGCTATTCTTCTTGTCTGGTAGCAAAGCAAGCTACCTTTGTGCATTTATATCTATAGGTATGAGAGGGGTGTGATGGCTCAGCAGTTAAAGATACTGGGGTTGTAGGTTGGAAAGTTGACAATCTAGGCTTGAGACCCGATTGCCGCATGAAGGGTGAGCTTCTATCATTTGTCCCAGCTCTTGCTCACGTAGTAGTTCGAAAGCATGCAAAATGTAAGTAGGTAAATAGGTGCCACTTTGGTGGGAAGGTTGCAGTGTTCCATGCACCTTGGCATATAGTTATGCTGGCCACATGGCCACCGAAGTGTCTTAGACAATGCTGACTCCCTCAGCTAAGAAACGGAGATGGATACTATCCTGTGGTGGGATTCAATTTTTTTTATTACCAGTTCTGTGGGTGTGGCTTGGTGGGCATAGCAGGGGAAGGATACTTCTCTAGTTAGAGGTGGTATTTGCCAGTTCTCCGAACTACTCAAAATTTCCACTATTGGTTTTCCAGAACTGGTCAGGACCTGCTGAATACCACCTTTGGTACTATCCCCTTGAGTCAGACACAACTAGACAGGGAAAACCTTTACCTTTACCTACTGGAGGGTGTGGGTTTTTCCCCCTATTTCTAACATACAAACAGAGCAGATAAAAAGTTCTTCACCTAAAGCAGATAAAATTTCACTGCATTAATTACAGTGGGAAAGCAGCCATTGACTTCCTGCTGTGCATTAATTACATTGATCAAATGGATACAGGAAAAGGAGGTGCAGCTCAAAATAGCCTGCAGGTTATCCGTCCCTCTATCTTTTAAAAAACATCTTTTAAGACTCTAATTATAATGCAGGTAATCAATATTTTGAATTTGTGTGAACAATAAGTTAATGTATAAATAATTTAAAAGATTATTTGTTGCGTGAAGCCAGTCCAAATTTATTTGCATTTACAACAGGAAAATAAAACAGATAATGAAACAATTAGGATGAGGAATCACAGATTTTAATGTTAACTTTTTTTCACAAAGGAGAGAAATAAAGAAAAAGGTACATTAATTTGGAAGAATGACTATATCCATATAGTCAAATATTTCAGTAGATCTAATGACAAAATAGCAGATTTTAATGTTACCTTTTCCACAAAGGACAGAAATAAACGAAGTAAAATGTACATTAATTTGAAAGAATAACTATATCCATAGGTCAAACACTACAGTAGCTCTAATGACAAAATAGCCACTGTCCTATTTCAGGGCCTCTAAATGGGGAAAACAAAACTCAACTATTGAACGGTTTTAAGTGGGCAAATAAAATTAGCTTTGTTAAAAGAGGAGTAAAGAATTGATAAATTATGATTTGGTCCTCTGATATTTTATTAGATATTTGGGAAGATATCATCCTCACCGTTATCAATTTACATTTTCAACATTTTATGTGTTAGAAAGGAATGAATAATTGTGTAAAGGAGTGAGATAACATGCTTTGGGGAGGGGAAGAGTACCATGTATTGATAGACACTGATTTTGATGTAATGTTATAAAGCTTAGAATAATTTTATCTACTTTTTCAAAAGTCTAGGTATTATCCAAACATTATTGAGGGCATTAGGATGGAGAAGCCTCTTCTACATCAATGTGGAGCAACTTGAGGGAATATAGCATCAGAAACAAGCCTCACAGATAGATACCATTAGTCATAACTAATTTTAAACCCTTCAGATCAAGTCTAATTAATCACTAAAAATATTAAATGCCAACTGCAGGAAGGAGTGTTGCATATCCATAATGGCTTCTGTGCCCAAACATGGCAATGAATATACATCATTCAAAGTAGGTTGTTAGACTAAGAAGAACATCCCATAAAAAGCCATTGGCAAACAATTGAAAAGCTGCTGCCAAGAAAACTACACGATTGTGCCCATGCTATCACCAGAAGTTTAGTTCAATTCAAGGGCATTCACTCTTTGTTTTCTTTGAGTCACCCACTTGAAGTTGAACTTCAGACTACACTTGGATAGCCAAATTGATGCCTGGTTCAGTATAAAGCAGCAATTTCTTAGGACATCAAGCTCATACTGGCTTTCCTACTACTCATTAAACAGTATACAACATTGCACTGCACTGCACTGAATAGTTCTCCATCCATAAAACAGAAAACAAAAGCCAACTCAGGCCCCTCTCAAAAAAAAATGATTCCTGCTGCAAAGAGATCTTAACCATTAAAAGGTAATTGTAGAAATAAAAAATAAGCAAATATTCTTAATTAATTGGGTAAACAAAAAAGAACAGATGCATTCCTTAGGTTCTGGAAAGGAAGACAGGATTAAGAGTTTCAGGCTGACTAACTCAGTGGGCTCTAAGAGGGAAGGGAGAAAAAACACAATCAGACTTGGAAGATTTTATTAATATAGCCTATCTCAATAGAGTTCTAGTCTTCTGGTGAAGTAGGTTTCCTATTCTAGGTCTGACAGTATAAAAGGAAATTGTAAGTCATGTTTATTTAGTTCCATGATTAAGGGGCACACGGAGAAAACACAAAATACAAAGAGACTGTGATTTGCTGCAATATTGCTAGGGCATATTGCACAGAGCCTTATTTTTCATTATTAAACTGAGGGTCTGCATTTAAAGTTAATTATGTTAAAGTTATAAAGTTATATAAGTGTATTTGAAACACAGAATGCTTACAAAATGCTTGCATTAGATAATTACATATAGAATTGTAACTTACTGTCATAACAATATGTACTTCATCTTCTTTTTCCTTATTTTTAAATACTTGATACGTAATTTTTTTAACATAAATATCTTTGTGTTTTGTTTCATCTGATTTATTTTTCTATTATTTTAAAAACAATTTTAAAAAACTGAAGGCCTGAACTGACTTTTTCCAAATTTTGCAAACAATGACAGTTTCCTGCCAGACCATAATCTCTTTTTTGAGATTTACTGTTTCTCAAGTAATAGGGAAAACTTTGAATGTGTTTCCAGTTGTTTTAACTCTCAGTAGCCAACAACAGTAAGCGTTACTCAGATAGAGGACCTCAAGATTTATTCCTGCACTAGAGTTAGAAAAGAAAACAGAAAAAAACCATGATAATCCAATTGTCCAAAGAAACATGCAAAAAAACCATGATAATCCAATTGTCCAAAGAAACATGCAAAAAATCCATGCATAGTTAAAAGAAGCCAAATCCAAGTGTAGCTGCATTACAATAAGCAAATTATTCCAACTATTTCTGTTAAAAATTTCATCTTGTTCCCTACTTATTATGCAACATTGCAAGACTTCAGTTCTAAGAAAAGTAGCAGTTTTATTATCAACAATTTGTCCCAAAGGAACCAGAAAAGCTACACATGACAAAGCTTTTATCCATCTACATAACCCTTAAAAAGTACAAGAGTGCTGTCTTTTTCTCCTATCTATTTATTTAGCAGATAAGCTTGTTTCAGAGCAACAGTGTTCCCATCTAAATATAGTTTAACAACTCTGTGAAGCTTACAAGTATGATGACTGGATGACTGAGCTAGTCCAAAGTTGACTCTTGATTTCATTGATTTCATGATTTCACTTCATTTGAGGAGCCAGTGTTGGTTCCTTCATTTTTTGCTCTGTACTGGTTTATATGAACCAGAGAAAGCTGGCTATTTTCTGCATTACTGACAGCTAAATAGAGCTTGTTGGCAGTTTGCATTCTCATTGGCAAGAACTCAGGCCCTTCCTTGACTCCAGCCCCTGGGCTAAAGCAAGTTTTAACTCTTTCCTCTCCATTCCCAGAAAGCATCTCATCTATGAATCCACGAATTTGTGATTAAATAAAGTTGCAATGGAAGGGGGAGAAAGGTACTGTGAAATGACTATATGAATAAATACATGAAGGCAAAACAGTTTCAGACCAATTCATACATCATTGTCCTATGCTAGGGTCTTGTTCTGGTATAGATTCTTAAGAGATTATCACACACACACAAAAGAAAATACTGTATATAACTGCTGGCAATGTGTAGTTAGAAAACTAATACCCTAAACTTCATTACAAAGAAATCTCAGCTTCTACCCAGTTATTAGTCTAGAATAGCATTTCTCAACTTTAAGATGTGTGAACTTTAACTCCCAGAATCCCAGATTGAGAAATGTTGTATATAGCTTTCATTTCAGGGGATCTTGTTCTCTGAGCTTGGTTGTTTTCTTGCAGACATTGCATCACCCAAACTAGGTAGTGTCGTCCGTACTAGCACTAGTGCTAACATCAGTGCTTGCAACCAAGCTCATAGAGCACCAAGGACTCCTCATTTCAATCCTGAGCTACAAATATTCTCCTTTATTGGTAGTTTTAATTTTAAATAGGAACAGCTTACCTAAGCAATTGCTCTTCTTTTTGCTATAAGGCACCTGCAGTTTATGATAATACATTGCAGGTACACTTTAGTTGGCAGGATATAGACAACAATATTTCGGCTTGCAAAATATTTTTCAAATTAGAGGTACTAGTTTGCATAGAATAGAATGGGTATGATTAGAGTAAAGCTGAGCTTTGGTTGCACTTCTGGCATACTGGCCAAAATTTACTGACCCACTGCCCTTACCATATAAGAGGGAATATTGCACAGGGCACGAGTGCAATCAAGGCTGGTAACCTGGCCTATACTTTCTCTGTTTCCTTAGAAAGCATTATATGAAAGTCTGCCATGCTATCCTTAGCATGAGAATAGTAATGTCACAGCTAGCAGAAGGTTTTTAATAGAAGATAAGGAATGGTCATATTGGTTAATCAATGGCTTAAAATGGCTGCAATTTATGTTATTTTTCTAATGTCAACTAATCCAGGGATTATACTGGCTCAAAGGATGGGATACAACTTGAGTCACATTTTGTGAACTTTCCAACAATCAATTTGAGGAAGAACTGACTAGTGAACAGTGGTCCCTATTTTTTCTTAGCATTTCAAAATCAGCAAAATGGAAGACAACTGGTGGTCGGTTATCTTTGTATTGATTTTTAAGCTAATTATGGTGGACACTGTGAAATCTACCATGTGAAAGTGTCCGTGCTTTCTGTTAACCTCAGGGCTACCTCATGAAAGGAACATTTCAAAGTGTTCTTTTCTGAACAGCTTACATTTCTTCTAATAATGTATAAATAAAGTTTTGATAGATTAATCAAAACAGTACTTATTTTTTTAATTTAATGGTGAAATCTCTGCAAAAATGCATGCACATGTGAAACCATTAACCAAAGATAGTGATTATACAGTGAAAAAAGAAAGCCTAGATATATTGAAGTGATTAAAATAAACTAAAAGTGACAAAAAAAGAAAATTAATAGGAAAAATGAAAAAAAACCATTTCAATTCCTGTTTAAATTAAAGAATTACTGTTAACATCCTGTATTCTGTACAATATCAGCCAATCTCAACAGGTTTTGCAGGATGGATTTGGGGAAAAAAAGCAATTAGCAGTTCCTTAATCTTAGAAATGGTAGGCAAGGGAAACAGATGGTTTCTCAGTTTGAAAGAGATGGCACAGACTATAGGTAGGAATCAGACAAAAGTAGATTTAGATTAGTTATTTATTATTCTACCCTTTAGTACCTGTTTCCTTAAAAAGTATCTTAGCAACTGCAGCAGCTAACACAGGTATCTAGAATTCAATTAGATCATTTCCCATGGCCTACAATGATGCTTCACAATAAACTTTCTAGAACAATGTTTCTCAATCTTTGTCTTTAAGATGCATGGATTTCAACTCCCAGAATTCCCCATGCTGTCTGAGGAATTCTGAGAGTTGAAGACCACAAATCTTAAAGGGGCCAAGATAAAGAAACAATGGTTTAGGCTAGATCATTCCCATTATTCACTATCAGCAGTCAGAGTGTAAATAAACTTATTTATGGCCAGCGCATATTTTTGCAGCACTGGCTTCTGACCACAGTAATTGATTATCTAATATGAAGCAAGAGATACTGTCAGTTTTATTAAAAATGTATGCTTTTTAAAAATATCTTCTTGTTAATCAGAGACCTAAGGAAGGCCATATATCCTAAATGAAATAGGGCTTTTTTTTTTTTAATGATCAGTGGTATCCCTGCTTTTCACAGCTAAGATCCTAAGTCCCATTCTTAATATTTTCACCTCTAGGAAACTATGAGCAAAACATTTCCCCCTAAGATGCTGGGAAAACCAATTAGTACTGGGATAAATTGTCTAACCTTTACCTCAGACAACTTCTCTTTGTCTGAATTCTGCAACCCTTTATTTTTTGCCCATTGACAGAAGAGTTTAAAGTTTGCATTCTCACAGCAGTTTAGATTACAGAATATTTTTTTAAAGTACCCACAACAAAAAAATCTTTTTATGAATATTATTTTTTAAATTGGCATGTTAGAATGTCAACAAATAAATCAGTTCCTTCTGTTTAATAGGGAGCACTTTCCAGGAATTTAGAATTAGAGAAAATTCAAATTGCTAAACTATATGAACAATAGCCATCTTGATGTAAACAGATATACATGCATGATCTTGAATGTTAAAGGCTATCATGCTAATGGAAAAACTGGAATGCATTCAGACACATACATTGCAGAATATCACCCTAGCAATATTGGGCTTGATTACCCAAATGTTTATTTTCTCCATTTTAAACATTGGATCCAAAGTAAGGTCCATTTAATTTCCTCTACACACTAAAATTACAATGTGCCTTTCACATTTGATGTTTACTGTTTTCATTGTGTACAAAAAAGAGCGCTGCCAGAATTTTTAGGCTGTTGTTCAATACATAGATGTAACCTGCATGGTATCTGAAGTGGGAAACCTTTTATTCACTTCACAGAATGTAAAAATTATGCTAAATGCATGATGGGGGAAAAAGGGTAGGCAGAAGGTTCTTTGGGTAAAGGAAATGTACCTTAGGAATGCACAATATCCATTTTAAATGACTTTCTATTGATAAGAATACTTAAGAGGGCCCTCCATAATAGTTGACATGACAAACTACAATTGTTGCGATACTCTCTGAATATTGGACATTCTGTTTGAGGTACTGTGCAATGGTTCAATGAGTGCAGGTTTAAATGAAACAGTTGTGCTAAAGCCATGATTTGAAACCAAGGAAACCTATAAGATTTCAATATGCTGGTGACACATAACTATCCCACCTACAACTCTGAACTATGATATTTTATTGAAGACTAACCTTCCCACTTGTGTGCTAAAATCCCAACTGGTGCTTTCAATTAAGCACATGCAAGAAGACAAACATAATCCATTACCTTATCTTCCAGAATTTAATGAGAAGGTATCTGATTCTCAAAAACATAGATACAGAGGAAGAAGAGGGTACAAATTGAAAACCATTATTAGTTTTTCAAGCAACTGTAGACAGGAAGAAAATGGTCGTGGTTTGTCAAACAAGAGGAATTGTCAAACAAGAGGAATTACTTGGCTATAGTCAAGAGCATTTTTCCAGAAAAATAAGTAGGTAAAAATCCATTCATTGGAATAAATACTTATGAACAAAGTTTTTAGCCAGATTTCCTAATTATTCTAGCCAGAGGAACATATATCCTTAAAGAATTAATGGAGACAAAAATTTGTTTGTTTCCTGAAAGAAGTTTAGAAAGAAAATTGATGACAAATACTGAATTTGAACCAGATCTTTCATTAGATCTGACCAAGAAATACTTATTTTAATGATATATGTTTTCAAGACCCATTATTGTCACGGGGAACTGCATGTTAATGTAAGCCTAAAGCAGAGGTAGTATTCATTTTATTCATTTATTTTTCTCAATTGCTTACAAGATAATAGGTATAAGTAAAAACATAGTTATGAATACATGGATACATATGAGAAAAAAAAAAAAAAAGAAACAATAGGATGGGGACAGTAGGCACGTTGGTGCGCTTATGCACGCCCCCTATAGACCTCTTAGGAAAGGGTAGACAGTCTAAGGTTAAAGTTTTTGGGGTTTGGGGAAAAAACCACAGAGTCAGGTAGAGTATTCCAGACATTGACCACTCTGTTGCTGAAGTCGTATTTCCTGCAATCAGGTTTGGTGTGGTTAACCTTGAGTTTTTATCTATTGTTTGCTCTTGTGTTGTTATGGTTGAAGCTGAAGTATTCATTGACAGGTAAGACATTGCAATGTATGATTTTATATACTATACTTAGATCGGACTGAAAGCGGCGTAGGTCTAGGTTTTCTAGGTCTAGAATTTCAAGTCTGGTGGCATAAGGTATTCTGAAACTAGTAGAGAAGTGAAGAACTCTTGTGAAATATTTCTGGACTTTCTCAACTGTGTTAATATCAGATACGTAATGTGGGTTCCAGACTGATGAGTTGTATTTGAGTATTGGTCCAGCAAATGTTTTATATGCTATCGTTATTAGTATAATATTATCAGAGAAAAAGCTACGTAAGATTAGGTTAACAACTCTTAATGCCTTTTTGGCTATGTAGTTACAGGGGGCTCTAGCACTTAGATCAGTAGAGATGAGTACTCCAAGATCCTTGACAGAGGATTCAATAGGTTCTGACCAGTTCTGGAGAACCAGTAGCAGAAATTTTGGGTAGTTCGTAGAACTGGCAAATACCATCTTTGACTGGCCCCACTCCCATTTATTCTCTGCCTCCCAAGTACCAACTGATTGGCTGGGTCTTCTTTTGTTGCCCTGCCCAGGAGAACGGAACTGGAAAGCAGGTTAGTGGAGTAGGGAGGGAATGGGATTTTGCAGTAACTTTCCCCCAGGAGTGGGCTGGGAATGGAGATTTTACAATATCCTTCCTTGCCAACCCACCAAGCCATGCCCACCAAGCCACACCCATAGAATCAATAGTAAAATGTTTTTTGAATCCCACCAGTGGCCTAAAGCAGAGATCTCCAAACTTAGCAACTTTAAGACTTGTGGAGTTCAACTCCCTGAATTTTCCAGCCAGCATAGGTGGCTGGAGAATTTTGGGAGTTGAAGTCCACAAGTCTTAAAGTTGCCAAGTTTGGGGACCCCTTGCCTAAGGGATTGAGAAAAGCTACAGAAGCAGTTAGCAATTGAACTTTGGTGGCTGTCCTGTTTTGTTAAACCAGATACTAGCAGAAAGCAAATTTATAATATGCCAATCATGGAGACTTCAGTTCTTGAAATTTTTGAGACACAAACATGATATATTCAAAGAATAGCCTTTCTTAATATAATGTCCTCAATGTATTCTAACAAAACTTGCAAGGACCATGTTGTCACGGTCTTCAATCATTTATTTAATGAATCTCAATATTTATAAATATAAAACTTCAACTTCTACAACACTTTTACAAATTGCTGGCTCATTTATGGTCCCAATTCAAAATGCTGATTGTTACTTTATGCATTCAGTGATTAAAACTTAGAGCATTTTAATGGTCTGCCTCACTCCATCTCTCCACTGTTACAGCAATCCTTCAAGAAATCTTACCACAACTGAGCAATATTTGTTAAGAACAATATGAAATTTACCTTCCTGATGGCTGCAAGAAACTGTAAACAACTTGCTCTGAAAAACAGGCCTATGACCTATCATGATTGGTTCTATTGTGAAATAAAGACTTTGAAAACACATTTGGTTTGTCTTTGGCTTTATTTTACAAGCCTTCTTTATACTGTTCTGCTCTGTTATTGTTTTGCTTTTTTGTATCATTATGGGGAGCTGCATTATGGGATTTATCAGGCCCAAACAACCAGGTCCATCTGTGAAAAATTCAATTAGCTTTTATTGCATAAAATATACACAGAAATCTGCTCAGACTAATTTTTTGCACCCGGGTGAGACTAGATAAGGTTAAATGGTATTGGGCAGAAGTCAGACTGTGTCCTCTGGTACCCATGTAGGGATTCCAGACTAAATCTACATTTGACTCTTTCCCTTGGCTTAGCCAGTTTCTCTCTGCTACTTATATGAAAGATATTGTAGTTGCCTGTTTAAATTGAAGAATTTAAGGAGATGGAAAGTTTGGTGATAGAGGAGAGACTAACAGAATAAATGTTACCGTATATTAACTCAATTGTGGATAGAATGACAGCTCAGAGTTGTATATAAGAGCACAATGGGATTACAGTATATACACATGCAGAGAAGAAAAACTTCAGTTTTCGTAAGTTTCATACCAAAGCCACTCTATCTTTAGGATGGACATCCCTGTAAAGGGTCTTCTGTCTCTGCAGATCTCTTTTAGGGAAGAGCAGCATTCATAACATGACCTGTCCTGAGCAGTTTAAAGATACTAAGGATACCTCAGGATTCCAAGATGCAAAAACTGGCTAAAAAGGGCATTTTTTAAAAAAGTCTTTGGATATCTCTCATTTGAGAAATAATGCTTACTAAAGAGGAAAGTCAGTTTACTACAGAAAATCAATGTGTTCTTGGGACAATTGCCAACCCATTAAAAAGAGTGAGCTAAGGAAGAAGAAATAACTGTTAAGACTATTGTCTTCCCTCAGAAGAGAAGCATATGAAGAAGTACTTTCTTCTCCAAACTGCTGGTTCAAAGATAACAAAAACTGATGATTATTAAGGTCACACAGGCTCAAATCAATGTTCTCAAAAGGCACAGAAACCAAGAAAAACACCTTCCATATTGAGTCAAGAAGCTTACCCACAAAACCAAGACAGAATGACACAGTGCTACTATGGATATGAATGAGATGAAACCAGGGGGTGGGATCCGACAGGATTAGCTACCAGTTTGGCCATTTACGAGGTTCGTGATTTACGATGTGCTTCCCTGCACACTGCCGGCGCATGCCTGTAAATCGTCATCAGCATGCTGCATGCAGAGAAGCAGCCTTTCAAAAAGCCCTTTTTTCCTGCTTTTTTTTAACTGCAGCTGTGCCTCGCAGGGCAGCTGAAGTTGAAAAAATCAGGAAATAAAGATTAGGTAAGAACCTGGGTGGGCAGGTGGGCAAAAACATCAGTTTATTTGGTCTTCAAAGAGCTACCAGTCTTCAGAGCTACCAGTTCTGGTCTTCAGAGTTACCAGTTCTACAGAGGTGGACAGAACCGGATGAAACCCACCCCTGGATGAAACTATTTATATGTTTATTTTTTCCTTCTTAACAGAAGTGCCACTGTAGAAAAATTGAATGGTTAGAACAAAGAATATACATCTGTGTGGAAGGTTAGAATTTCTTTCAGAGCTTTTACAACCATCACCTACAATCTTGATCAATGAAGGAAAGGGGTCAACAGAGATCAACAAAAGATTTTATATGAGGTTTCAAAAAGAAACTTACAATATTAATCATACATATAACTCTGAAGTCCTTTTTTTGTTCAGCCTGAAAACTAGACTCTTATAATTCTTTTTATTAATGCAAAGTAGAAACAGATGTTTACAGAGATTTTCCCAAGACCACTGAATTATATGCTAGTTAAAATCTCTCTGAATCCATTCTGATCCACCCAGATACATTAGGTTTGTACTAAAGAATAATGAAGATGAGCAAATATAATAAGGACGGCACTTTAAAAAATAGATATTATTTAATTGCATTTAAAAATAGATATTATTTAATTGCATTCTTCATCCAATTGGATCTCACAGCAGATGTACAAGGCATATAAAATTATGTTTACTTCAAAGTATAAAAATTGTGTGTGTGTGTGTGTATAAATTAAAAAGACCAAACCCAACTCATGCTTTACATGTAAGAATAAAAATGATTGAGCAAAACTGATCCAGGAATATTATAATGTTAATGCCAATTACAATTCAATTATTTAGGAATTCAATTATTAATAATCATGTCCCTCAAGAAGGATAAGAGGATGAGGGCAGAGCTCAATAAGCATTTAGGTTTTTTCTGTCTTCATGAAAAGTGAAAGCTGATATTGTGATCAAACAAATAATACAAATGGTTGGTCAATAGATCACATTTTGTTAAGATCACATCTACTGTCAGTGCCACCTCTTCTCTTCTAGCATCCTTTATAACTCAAATGAAGGAAGGGAGATAATCTATCATTGTCTGTAATGCTTGTAGAGGACAAAAGGAATTGAAGAATGCTGATTGCTCTTTTGATGCCACCAGAACAATCACTGTCAATGGTGTAATTCCTGTTTCTTAATATATTAGAAACATATATGAGAAACATATATATTAGAAGCAAATATGAGAAAGAAGCACTCGAGTGACCAAAGAAAGGATAGGACTGCAATATTGCTGTTAAAATTTACTTAGTTGAAGTCTAGTTGTTGCTGAAACTCCTATTGGACAGTTCCCTTCATGAACTTGAATAATCTGATCTTTGGCCTATTAGTTCGATAAATGCAGAGGCTAAACCTTTTGGCCAGGACAAGACTACATATTATTACTCTTCTGTATATTTAACATGTATATTTAACCTCCTGTATAAAAATTCAGAGATATCATAAGCAACCTCTCACTGTGATTCCCCAAAAACTACTTGTGAATTGAAAAATTAGATGCTCATTAGGCAAATTGAGAGTTTTTCCAAGAGTTGGCTACCACTTCTAGTCTATAAGGCCTTGCTAAAATTGCAGCTTTCATTTGGAAAAAAAGCTCAGCTCTTGTGAGTACTTGCTGTGCCTGTATCACTCACTACAAGTAAAAATAGAAAAGCATCAATTTGTTTCCAAATGCAAAACATACTATTTTTAAATGTTCAGAATTGCAGAGAGGCTCTGCAGAAACCATGAATTTGCAGGTTGCACAAAGATAGATTTTCAGTGAAAAAAATAAATAGAAATGTCTCCTATTGAATAACTAAGTGTGAAGTTAATAGTAAAGAAACAATATTCTGCTCATCTAGGTATTTGTGATATTAAGGGGGTTAAAATGCTAATAACAACAACCAGATTAGTTAAGTCAATTCCTCTTGATTCATTTGTTTAAAAGAAAATCTCCAACTTCTGTTCAGAGTACAACAGAGTACAACAGAGCCATGTTTTTAGTCATCCTTTTTATGTGTCTTGATTTTGTAAAATCTGCATTTTTACACTGACTGAGGGGGACGCACACTCACAAAACAAACTATAGGAAAGGAGAAGAGGGAGATGTTCAAAGAAGCATACTAGAATAATACTATATCCCTGGAGGCTGCTCATTTCAACTATAGAAACACTTATTAAGGAGGAACAATAGAACTTAAAAATAGAAGGAAAGGAGGAAAGGCAGCTACTCTTTGTCTCCTGGAAAATTTTATATCCCAGTTTTAAATCTTTCTTTCCCTCTTCTCTAAAATGGCTAGGGAAGGAGTTTGCATGAGTTGGGATAGGCTTCCTGTTTGGGTCTTCTCATTCTTCCTTACAGGAAGAATGTAAGGCCAAAAGTCCACTTAATACAGCACTTTGTTTCTCTCAGTGGATTGCCAGAAGACTCTGGGAAAGCTCACAAACAAGACAGGAATACAAGAAGTGTAAGAGTGTGTAAGTTTACTCCAAGACATTTCAATATTCAAAGTCAAGCCAAAGCACAAATGGTGTTTTTCACTCTCAAGTGAAGTTAAGTCTGAGTGTGTTATTTTAGCACACAGGGCACAAAATCCTACACGTACCTTTTTAATCTCTAGCAATAAAGATAAAATAATAACAATGGTAATTTAGTTTACAAATCGCTTCTTTTTTGTCATCAATACTGGCTGCTTACAGGGACTATTGCTTCATTTGCCTCATAACAGCATGGATCTGAAGATAGGCCAACAAGTCTACATACTGATTAATACTTGTGAGTAAAAGTACCACCATAATCAAAACATTGTTGTTGCACTTTAAAAAGCCAAGCAAATATATCTTACTATTTTCCCCCCAAGAGATTGCCTATGTGAATGTAAATAATAACCATCTAGAAAATAGCCTGTTTACAAAATACACAGGCATTACTTCTCAGTGACTGGGTAAAGGGCAAAAAAAAAAAAGTGCTTACATCAACATTTGAAATCAAAACACTCTTAGCTATTTAATAAATATATTCCAGCAGTTCAAAACTCTTCTGGAGATTATTAAGAAAGAATACAATCCAATGTACTTTTAAAATCTGGACTGTTTTTGATTATGCAGAAGCAGATTTAAAAAAAAAAGTTTGCAAGAAAGTGGGCATATGATGGAATATAAACTCCATAAACTCCACGTGTGTGTGTGTATGTGTGTGTGTGTGTACAGTCCCCAGATATAATTAAATACTGTATATAGCATGATGTTTTTGCCTTGGTTGATGGAGAAGATCTGTTTTTACCCAGTGTCCTTAATGCTTACCCCATCAATATTCTGGTTCGAGTTTGCTTTTACAGTCTTGTAATCATAAAAATCATGCAAATACAGTTGAAACCAGTTTATGCACCAAGTGATGATCAATAAACCAATGCATTCAGTTTCTCTGAAAAATCTTATAGACTGTTAATAGCATTCTACCACATGGTTTGGGTAGGAGTGTGTGTTTTGTGTCTGTGTGTATATTCATGAAAATAGCTCTCTGAGCTTTCTTAAAAAAGAGAGAGAATAAAATAATCATTATGGGACATGGTACAAGTATTGCCTGACAATATACTGTATGCTCAATATTGTGATAAATATTGTCAGCCAAAACTTGTACTATGTCCCACCATAATTATATTTTCCTCTCTCTCTCTTTTTTAAAGAAAGTTCAGAACTATTTGCATGAAACTTCCAAAGTTGTCCTTTAGGCATTGGTCAAGGGTACAACCTCCTGGCTGCAGAAAAACAGAGAAACACAGTATCAGATTTATTCCATCACTAGCTGAATATATTAAAAAAAAAAAAAATCCTAACCTGTAGACATGTTGCTATAGCAGAATCACAGAGAAGAGACTCTAATTTCTTGTTCAATACAGGAATCCAAATTAAAGCATCCTTAAAAATTGGCTGTTTAATTTCTGCTGGAATATATCTAGTGAAGAAGCCCTAGCACTAATAGGTTCCCTATCAAAATGCTCTTTCTGCTGGGAGTTGTTTGTTTTTTTTAAATCTGTCAATCATCTGATAATTTTGTCCCAAAGGTTCTTTCTTTCTTTCTTCCTTCCTTCCTTCCTTTCTTCCTTCCTTCCTTCCTTCCTTTCTTTCTTTCTTTCTTTCTTTCTTTCTTTCTTTCTTTCTTTCTT
>BLBF01000018.1:48948357-48975154 GCA_015471245.1 Laticauda colubrina | reverse complement strand
CTTTCTTTCTTTCTTTCTTTCTTTCTTTCTTTCTTTCTTTCTTTCTTATGGCAACTGGGCTTCTTTTGCTTGAAGACATTTCTATTCTCATCCAAGAAGCTTCTTCAGAAGAAGTCCAGTTGCCTTTTGAAAGAAACCATCTTTGGGACAACCATGACCCGGATGTCTGAAAATCTGGGAACTTTCTTGTTAGAATGTATGCATGCCCACATGTATAAGGGAGTCCTTGATTGGCTTAATTTCCTGTGCCCCAGACACACACAAAAATCTGTATGTTCAGATTAAGAGCTCTTGTGAATACAGTAAAATCTAGCAGTCTTACCTTCACCTGAAGAGCCTGAAAGATCTATGATGACGTACACTCTTCCTTCTGGCTCCAAATCAATCTGCAAGAAAAGGAAACAAATATTTATTATTAGAATTCCACTGTGTTCTTTTCATAGGGTGTGTTGTTTTCCTGAGAATTCTTACAGGATTTTTAGTCCACTCTAAACAGGCATTGGCTTAAATAAATTGGAGAGAAAAAAAGAATAGATGCCATTGAAACATTATAAACCATCCTTAGATTAAGTAAAAAGATTTACTGTAAATATTTATCTACATTTCTGGATTTGGATCTCATATTTAGAAAATAAATAAGGATAATACTTCAATTACTTCAATGTATTGCTTTACCTGTTCCAGAACTTTAGAGGATACAATGCAAATTTAAATAACATGAAATAATAATAATAATAATAATAATAATAATAATAATAATAATGAAAACTATAGATGCCAAAATGTTCATATTTTTTCTGTCTCAGAGTGGTTCTCAGAGATCTGCTCAATCTTTTTTTATATATATACAAATGCAAAATGGGGCCAACTTTTTCTATTGGAACTGTTTAAAAAAGAGATTATAAGACTCATGCAGGCATTTTCACATTTCTACTAATAAGATATGTTTGGAGCTCATCCCTGATGGACTTTGCAAACTTCTGTTTGCTTCTACAAGTGCTAACTCTTTCCTTCTAGGTTTATGGACAGATAATTTCTACCAAATATTACACAAGAGGGATGTAAGTATGCATTAGTATACTGCTTTATGCCAATACTTGATAGATGTCAGAATGAAAAAGGCACACTGTAAAAGTATCTTAGGAACAACATAGACAAGGAGCAACTAAGGAAAACATATCTTTAAATGCCTTGTGTTGGCACACAGTTGGTAGTCTCAAAACATTTTTTCCCCATTGACCCTGGAGATTTTGACAGGACATGGAAAACATTTGATTTATTACGTACAGTATGTTATTGTTATTTTTCAGGTGTTTAACATAAGACATGGGCGTGTTTGCCATCAATATATAGTTCTTGCAAGGTGCAGCCAATGCCTCAAAAATATTTCTTTCTTACTATTATTACTATTATTTTATATCAGGAGTAGACATTTTTAAAGCTAGTGTGATCTACTTACTCTAAGGTTCCCCAACCAGATCCAAATGGAAAACAAAGCCTTAGAAGCTAAAATGAAGGAATGAATAGAGTATCACATTCATAGATCAACATCGGCTCATTCCAAACAGAAATAAAAGTACTCAAATGCAAACAAGGTTAAAAAAATCAGTAAAAAAAGTAGAAATACGGGTAATCCCTGACTTACAATCACAACTGAGTTCAAAATCTTTGTTACTAAGTGAGAAATTTGTTAAGTGAGTTTTGCCCCATTTTATTATTTTTCTTACCATATTTGTTCAGTGAATCACTACAATTGTTAAGTTAGTAACTTGGTTGTTAAATGAATCTGGCTTCCCCATTGACTTTTCTTGTCAGAAGGTTGCAAAAGGGGATCAGTTGATCCTAGGAGACTGCAACCGTCAAAAATATGCACCACTTGTCAAGGATCTGAATGTTAAACTACATGCTACATGAATGTAAAGGGCCTGTCACATTGGCCGACGGATGCAAAACATTTGTAAAAAGGACACAGCGGATGAGAAAATGTTCCATCCGTTGTTATCCACTCTCAAAAGTGCCCCGAATTTGCATAAGCAGAGCGGACAACAACGGAAAGGAACGGATGGGGAGAGGATGTAGCGAGGATGTAAAGCGGATGCTCCATGGAAGCCTAGCGGATGGGAGCAGATGGGAGCAGATGGCACATCGCAGGGCTTCCGGGGGAGCACAGCAAAGCGGACGCACAACGGAAAGAGCGGATGCAGAGTGGATGCCGAGCAGATACAGCGATGCAGAGCGGAAGCCTAGTGGAAGCCTAGCGGATGCCTAGTGGATGCAGAGCGTTCACTGCCCATGCGGGGAGGATGAATTGCGTCAGTCCCGCAGATATAAAGGGAAGCAGCTCGCAAGCAGGTCAACATTCAGAGGAAAGACCTGCTGCCAGACACAGCTCCAGCCAGCCAGCCAGCCAACAACCATGGGGAAGAAGAGGAAGTCTGTGGCATCTGCTGCCAGCCCTGGCAAGAGGGACAGGGCCACCATCCCACCCCCTGGCCCTGACTCTGCTTCTGCTGGGGCTTCTGCTGCTGCTGCTGACTCTGCTGGTGCTGGAGCTTCTGCTGGTGCTGTTCCTGGTGCTGGGGCTTCTGCTGGTGCTTACTCTGCTGGTGCTGCTCCTGGTATTGGTGCTTACTCTGCTGGTGCTCCTGGTGCTCCTGGTCCTGCTGGTGCTGCTGGTGCTCCTGGTCCTGCTGGTGCTGCTGGTGCTGCTGATCCTGGTGCTGCTGGTGCTGCTGGTCCTGCTTTTGCTGCTACTGTTGTTGTTGCTGCTGGTGGTGGTGGTGGTGTGGTAGAGCAGCCCCTACAACCTCGAAGCCCCTCTGATGAGGGCCCATATGGCACTGCCAGAGGGAGGAAGAGGCATACACGTGAACGGGAGAGGAGGCAATACTCCATTGAAGAGGAACATGTGGAGGAGGTGTTGCAATGACTGAGGGAGAACGAGTATCTTTGGCGGAAGGGACACAGGCTCTATCGAGACACCAAAAGGAAGCAGGTGGCTTGGAGAGAGAAGGCGGAGAGCCTGGGCTACACTTTGGAGGTGCTCCTCGGCTGGTGGAAGCACATGCACACCTGGTACGGGAAGCTGCACCTCAAGAAATCTGGCCAAGCCACGGTCAAGCTGACGGACAGAGAGACCTACGTGATGGCCAAGTGCAGCTTCTTGGAGGGTGAGGTCCGCCACCGAGGAGCAGCCCCTCTGACAACCCTCTCTCTCAGGCAGCCCGCAGAGAGCCAGTCCTCTTCTGGCCAAGAGTCAGCTCTTGTGTCCAGGCAGGTATCTGTGCAGCGTGCCATGACGGAGACCCCCCCGACAGCTGCACTCCCCGTGGCGGAGCATATGGAGAACCCCCTGATGCAGTGGGAGCAAGGAGAGGACACTTCCACCAGAGAACAACCCACATCCACCCCCAGCTCCACCTCCAAAGAAAGCAGGCAGAGAGGCAGACCGGAGAGGCAGAGCTACACTGTCCTGCTGGAGATCAGGGACACCATCAGAAGCAGTGTAGATCTCCTCTCTCAGCTGGAACACACTGACGTCCCATCCTCCAACCGCAAGCTCTTCATAACGTACGTCAACCAGACCCTCTTGAACATGTCCGAATTACATTACCAGGGGATCAAGGACAGGATCACTGGTCTTCTTCACAACCCTCCAGACCCAGCTGAACCTGCTCCCACCCAGTCCAGGTCTGCTCCTCCACCCCAGGTGATGTCACTGCCCTTCCAAGGCTTTCCACAGGCCCTCACCTACCAAGGCTACGGCTACCAGGAGCTCTAGCAACACAGGCAGCCCTTCCCAGTCCAGGCACAGGTACATCGAACACCACCGGTGCCACCGATGCCACCGACGCCACAGATGCCAGCCACACCACAAATGCCACCCACACCACAGATGCAACCCACGCCACAGATGCCACCCATGCCTCACCTCGCTCACCTGCAGACCAGACATCCCCACTACACTCCTCCTTCCTCCATCCCACAGCCAAGCCCAGCCTCAGAACATCTGTCATCGGTATTGGGACTGACACCCCATGTCCTGGAGGAAGGGGCTCTCAACATCACAGGACTGAGCCAGCTCTCTGAGAGCTTCCTCCACACACCGTCCCTGGTTGTCCTCTTGGGGCCAGGCACCCCAATGACGTCTCAGACCAGCACTCCAGCAGCAGCCACCTCCACAGCACCTGGACCCTTCACCCCTGAGACTATGGGCATGCCTCAGAGTGACTGAGAAGAGTGCCAGAGACTGGGTGGCTACCTGTTGACTTTATCTTTGCTTGGGACACTTGACTTGGGTCATTTTTCTTTTACAGCTTGTTATTAATAAAGGTTATCTTGGCTTCACACACTTGCTTCATTTATTTTATTAAATAAAGTCTTGGTGGAAACTTTTAGAAATGGTTTAAGCCTTTCCATGCTTTTGGGATGGGTAATGATAGCAGTGGGATGGGCAGGGATACCTTTGGGATGGGTAATAGCTGTGGGATGGGCAGAGATACCTGTGGGATGGGCAGCAATACCTGTGGGATGGGCAGCAATACCTGTGGGATGGGTAATAGCTGTGGGATAGATAAACCTCCAGTGCAAGCATAGTGGGACTGTATGGTCCACCCTCCCAGGTGCCACACCTATGGCCCTTTATTATCAATAACAATGTAATCATTGATCCACACATTTCAACATAAACACAACTCTTTATTAAATGCCCTGTTCATTGTAGGCCCACTCAACATACATGGCCCAATCTCATCAGTGTGATGAGACAGGCTGAAGGAAGCATCCATGAAGCATCTATCATCCTTTCTTGCCACTCCACTGCTCCAGCTGGGGAGTTGCAGCAGTGTTTCAGGAGGTTACACTACTTCTTCCCTTCATGTGAAGCTCTGCTGGGGCCTTGCACATCCACAGTATCTATCAGGTTTCGCCCTTGCCTCCATTTACCAGGCTCCATGTCCCCATTGCCTTGTTGGAGGTCCACGAGCCTGTTCTGCAACACTGAGTAGCGGGTGCGCATGAGATTGTGCAGGATGCAGCAAGCTTCTACGATCCTCCTCACAGTCTCTGGGTGATGCTGCATGGTGGGGAGAAGTACCTGGAACCTGTTGGCCAGGATGCCAAAGGCGTTCTCCACCACCCGCCTTGCCCTGGACAGCCTGTAGTTCAAGATCCTCTCTTCACGGGTGAGGCATCTGGAAGTATAGGGCTTCATGAGGTAGGTTCTGAGGGAGAAGGCATCATCCCCCATGATGAAGTAGGGCACATCTTGTGTGTCATTGGGCAGGGGGTCTGGATCTGGAAAACCCATGATGAGGTTGCATTCCACCCCATCCTTGAGGTCACTGGCATTGTATACCTGGGCATTTGAAGCTGACCCATTTCCTGAAGCATTGATGTACATGAACTTGTAGTCAGCATCGACCATGGCGAAGAGGATGATGCTGAAGAAGCCCTTGTAATTGAAATAAGTGGACCCTGAGTTGGCTGGAGCTTTGCAGGCCACGTGCTTCCCATCTATGGCTCCAACGGTGTGGGGGAAAATTCCACTTCTGATACCACTGCTCTGCAACTTTCTTCCAGCCTTCTTCAGTGGAGGGGCACTGGAGGAGCTCCTCCAGGTATTCTTCGATGATGGCCTGCACCACTTCTCTGACCACAATGCTGATGGTGTTGTGTGGCACCCTCCAGCCGTACTGCATGTTCCTGTATGTGGTCCCTGAGGCCAAGTGGCGCAGAGTCAGTGCCACCTTCAGCCCAGGGTCCAGGCTGGGCCGGAGGTTGGTGCTCTGCTTGGTCAACCTGGGTCTCAGCCACTCCATAACTTCGTCAAACATGGCTGGTGGCATCCTCATGAAGTTCTGGAATGCACGAGGTTCTTTGTTCCTCACCATCAGCTTGTTATACAGTCTGTACTCTGCTCTTCTGGCAATCCATCTTCAGACCCAGACACTTCTTGGCCGCCTCCTTTTCTTTGCGTAGAACAGGTGAAAGAGCCTGTAGATGGCTTCGCACTGTTGTAGAACGATGGTGGCTACCAAAAGGAGTGTGTGATGATCCATGGTGGAGTTGACTGGATGCTGTGAAAGAGCAAGAGCAAGAGCAAGGCTGAAGAGGTCTGCACCGCAGGGCTGCTGGACTGAAAGTGAGATCCAGGTGAGTTCCTCCCCCTTTTTATAGGAAATATAGGTTTTCCGCTAGGTGTCCTTTTGCATCCTCTAGACATCCTGCAGACATCCTAAATATCCGAGATAGGTCCCCTCTGCAAATGTTTTTTCTGTTTTAATGCTTTGTATGTGAGCTGCATCCGCTTTCATCCTTTCTCCATCCATGCTACTAACTCTTTGTGTCCGTTCCATGTCCATTTCGCTTCCTCCCTGTGTCCGTTTTCTGCTGGAGCGGATGCGAGTTGTGCGGATGTGCAGTGGATGCCTAGCGGATATAGCGGATGCATAATGGATGACGACGGATGTAGAACAGATGTTCCCCGTATGCGTTGCGGATGCAGAACTGACGCGTTGGATACATTTTCCGCTCAAAAGGTTTTGAGCTGCACAAAACCTTTTGAGCGGATGAAATGTCAGTAGATGGATGCTGGACGGATAGAGAGGATGAAAAAAGGATGCAGTGAGTAAAGAATGGATGCATCGCGTTCACCAACGGATGGTAAGTGTTTCTCTCCATTTTACATCCTCTTTCCATCCATTGGTGCAGTGTGACATGGGCTTTAACTACATGCCTATAGGGAAGCTGCAATGGTCATAAATGTGAAAAATGGTCTTAAGTCACTTTTTTCAGTGCTCTTGTAACTTTGAATGGTCACTAAATGAACTGTTATAAATTGAGGACTACCTGTAAACATAACAAATAAATAATAATTTTATGAACAGTTCTGTTTTTTCTTTGCTACCTGAGCAAAGTTCTTAGCCAAAATTTAGCCATGAAATTGCTTAGGTTCTGTCTCTATCAGTTCTTTCTAAACTGCTACTGAACATTTGTTTTGCATAATCTTTCAGCCAGGAAAAAAAAAGGTGTTTTACCAGCTGCTGGCTGGCTAGAGGCTTTTGTCACCTCTGTTGTAGTGGAGACACTGCTTCTCCTTTAGTTTTTAGAGTGCAATAAAGAGGAAAACAAACTATTCTGAAACCTGCCTCTTTTCAGTCAGGATGTTCTCTAGTTATAATCCAGTTCAAATCCACAGTCCACCTGTGTATATAGCAACATAAAATCGTGGTGAAGAGAGCATAGAGAATGACTTTGGAGGACAATGGAAAGAATTTTTATCAAGGCGATGATCAGAGAGTGCAACTTAAATCAATTTCAAAAAAACAATTTGAGAAAACACATTAGACAAATCCCTCACTAATTCACATGAAGATAAAGTGAAGGAGGAAGGAATTTAGAATTCCTGCAAGATTCTGTCTCTATACCTGTTCTAATGAAATTTATTTTTACACTGATAATGGCATTGGTTTCTTAGTCTGATCCAACCTATGGGTTAATAAATGAAGACAGGAATTAGAAGCAGAAGGTGAAGGATGCCAAGCACAGACTAAAGAGTTGTAAATTACCAGAACAGAACTAAATATTTGGATCAAGAGGCATATATCAATTATTTCTTGTCTCTCTCAGGGCCTGCCTTTTCTTACTATATTATAATTGTTTATATGTCTTTTAAGACAGCAGCCCCCAACCTTTTGAGCACCAGGGACCGGTGAGAGATTTTTATGCAGACCAGAGGGGCATGGTTTCATGTGTTGCCTGCATCCTGTAGATGGGCATTTACTTGTTTGCAGACTGGTTTCTGGCATGCCATGGACTGGTGTCAGTCCATGGACTGGGGATTGGGGATCCTGTTTTAAGGGACATCATGTCTTGTACTGGATGAGATGGGAACTATTTGTACATTATCTAAAATGATATTCATTTGTTTCCTGAATACATGACATCCATTGTTAAGTCATGGTTGGTCAAGGAAGGACCCATTGTTAACAATTATATAAAGCAAAGCTAATAAAAACAGATAGAATTGGCCAAAGGAGCTGTAACAGAATGAAAAGAGATAATATTTTTTTTCTTCTAGAATATCTAATTGTAGTTAGATATCATGTTGTTGTTAGTTGTGAAGTGATGTCCGACCCATCACAACCCCATGGACAACATTCCTCCAGGCCTTCCTGTCCTCTACCATCCTCCAGAGTCAGACCTAGAGGAGATCAACCCTGATTGCTCTTTAGAAGGCCAGATCCTGAAGATGAAACTCAAACATTTTGGCCATCTAATGAGAAGGAAGGAAACACTGGAGAAGAGCCTAATGCTGGGAACAATTGAGGGCAAAAGAAGAAGGGGACAGCAGAGAATGAGGTGGCTGGATGGAGTCACTGAACCAGTTAGATATCTAATTGTAGACCCCTAAAGTCCCCAACATTGTCCTTGGATTCCCTGATTCATTGTATCTCTATGATGGGTTGCAAATATTTTAATAGCATATTGTCATTCAAATCTAATCTGGCAGTGAAATCCCTCACTTTGAGTGGATGGGAAGTCAGCTGAACATTATTAAAGTAAATTTGTGCTTTTGACCAGATTTGTATGATTCAAGAGTGAGGGTTGCTATAATCCTCAATATGCAAACCACAAATTGCCAATGAAACAAAAACAGCAAAAGGCAATATAAATTCTGAACCTAAGATGACTTGTTCAGACTTTCTATCCAGAAGTATATCAGGAGAGCAGTCACAATGATTCCAGAAATCTTGCAAGTCAATTAGAATTCAGGGGTACCGAAAGCAGTATGTCAAGCCTTGAACTGGAACCACCTAAAATTATGCCATATGTAATAGCAGCCAGCATTCTTAAAGAGCACTCTTCACTCTGCAGCAATCTGTTCATATACTCACAGATACATAGTTATGGGAGGAAAATGTACAGATAGAGCTTGACTCATCCCTGGGGCAGTCAAGGAAGAGCAAAGATGTATTCCCTGTTGAAGACCAAGAAATGAATGATTTACATTATGAAGGTTGGCTGAATCATTATGTAAATGAGGTGCTGGATATAATTAAGCTCATGTCAAGTCAGGTTGCATTCAGCTGTATCTTCAGCATTTAAGCAGGGCACAAGGCAGACAGGACTGGTTCTAGCATAGAGAGCCCAGGAAGGCTTCAGTGGAGAGTTTGAGTGCCATCATTTACATATGAGGAATGAGGTAACTTGCAGCTTTTATACATTTAGAAGAAAAAATGCTCTGGCTGAAGCCAAATTTAATGCCTGATATATTTTTGAACCATACACAGAAATGAGCTGGATAGACCAAGCTATATCCAAGTTTCTTTGGATTTTACTATTGCCATTGCTACATAATTAGGATCCCAAAATCTTTGGGCAAAAATCTGCAAATCATCCAGTGAATTGATAGTCAAATTTATCTATCTCCCTTCCACCTCACTTTATATCATAAATAAATAATGTTAAAAAATATAAGAGTCTTTTTTGCTGTCTGGGTTTTAACTCAAGTACTTGGAAGGACTTGGAATTTAAATTCCCAGTAAAACTTTCTTCCATTTCTTGTTCATTCAGCAATTTTTTTTGCCACCAAAGGATCCCTAGCAGAATTTGAAAAGCCACTACAGTAGAGAAATATGTTTTAAACAAAGCATACAGTAGAGAAATATGTTTTAAACAAAGTTTGAAAGCGTAATGTAAGAGAGAAAATAAATCATTTAAAGCATATCCACATATGCTCCCCTTATGCATGAGAAAGATAAACTTCATAAGACATGTTGGTAAATACAGAAGCAGATTTGCTCGGCCAGCATGAAACTCATAAACATACAGAGTGATGGGTACCATTCATGTCAACATGTGTCAATACCCTTCATACTCACTGTCACAAAATGTTAAGCAAAGATGGGGATTTTCACATCAAAAGAATGCTACAACAGCTCACATTCTGTGATCCATAATGGACAATCAATTTTGACATCCAAGTCCCTTTAGTGGCTATGATTATTAGGCTTGTACAACCTCCTAAGGCATAATATAGTTTGGGGTTTGGCTTAATGTATTTTGTAAACTCAGCCATTATTTGAAAATCATTTTTATGGTTTTATGTTGCCTGAACACCAGTTGTAGTTTATTCAGCAAAAGATTGTTAACCCAGTCATGGTTATTCCATTGTGGGAAACCAGAAAGTGTATATATTTTTTCTCATCTGAAAGGAAGGGATATCTTCATTATTTGATTTGTGATGAGTAACCTTTCCTGAAATTAACTGAGAAAAGGGATTAATTAATTTTAAGCTAATGAAGTTCAGATCTAAATCTGCTCATTGTAAAATTAGATTCATCCCAAAATTTATGTTATGTCAATTGCATATTAATAGATTGGGAAACTCCCTATTCTAGCTGCAAACATCCTTCCATTGCTATGGAATGCTGCTAGTCCTCGACTTACAACAGTTCATTTTGTGACCGTTCAAAATTACAGTGGAACTGAAAAAAGGTGATTTTTGACCATTTTCAGTTACAGCCGTTGAAGCATGAGTTGATCAAAATTCAGCTGCTTGGCAACTGGTACATATTTATGAAGGCTACAGTGTCCCAAGGTCATATGATCCCCTTTTGTGACCTTCTGACAAGCAAAGTCAATGGGGAAGCCAGATACACATAGTAATTGGGTTACTAACTTACCAACTGCAGTGATTCACTTAGCAACTGAGGCAAAAAAAGTTGTAAAATGGGGCAAAGCCCACTTCACAAATATCTCACTTAACAACAGAAATTTTGACCTCAATTGTGGTCATAAGTTGAGGACTACCTGTAGTATCCTGAGGTATTCCTCCAGCTCCTATTCTCATCTTCCCAGAATGTGCACACCAGTGACAGCGAGAGTTATGTAGATAATAATCAGAGTTGGAAGGGACCTTATAGGTCATCTAGTCCAACCACTCACCCAAGCAGGAGACCCTACACAAATGGACAAGTGGAAGTCCAATCTCTTCTTGAAAGTCTCAAGTGATGGTGCTCCCATAACTTCTGAGAGCAAGCTGTTCCATTGGTTGGTTGTTCTCACTGTCAGAAAATTTATCCTTATTTCCAGGTTAAATCTCTCCTTGTTCAGTTTCCATCCATTATTCCTTGTCTGGCCTTCAGGCGCTTTAGAAAATAGCTTGAATCCTTCCCCTCTCTGTGGCAACCCCTCAAATATTGGAAGACCGCTATCATGTCTCCTCTGGTCCTTCTCTTCACCAGACTAGTCAAGTCCAGTTCCTGCAACCGTTCTTTGTATGTTTTAGCCTCCAGTCTCCTAATCATCCTGGTTGTTCTTTTCTGCACTTTTTCTAGAGTCTCAACATCTTTTTTATAATATGGTGACCAAAACTGGATGCAGTACTCTAGATGTGGTCTTACTAAGGCTTTGTAGAGTGGTATTAGTACCTCACTTGATCTTGATTGCAGGGAGAGATGGACGGATTTTCAGCATTCAGTTTCTTAAGTCATTAAGGAATGTTCAGATTTTTATTAGCCCTGAGCAATTACAATTCCAGAGTTCCTGGCACAATTCCTAATGCCTTGTGAAACCCATGACAACAATCTCTGTCACTCTTACTATACAGATAATTCAACAGGCTGCATGATGGGTACCAGTAGCCAACTCAAACTGCAGAGCTTTGCATGCAATCTGCAATGTGCCACATAGCCCAAAATATCATTATTCGAAATCAGACATTATGAAAGTTGTCTAGTTCATATTCATAATCATAAGGTGAAATTTTCCCAGGAAAGCATTCCATTTGAGCAGGTGAAGACATGTTGTGCTTTGAAATAAATGAATAGGAAAGAATTATAACCTCTTTGCAGACAACAATGGTACCAACGGCATTCAATAAAATATCAATATTTTAACAGGAAAATAGGCAGGCAGCGAGAAAGTTGAAATGCTCACTTGTTCCCTTTTGCAAATGTTTTAAGTGCAGTCTGTTAGAAGATCAGAAGAGCAAGGCGCTAGGTAAATGTTTTGAAGTCAGAGAGGATGGTTGCCTTTGAACCGTATCAGTAATATTATGCAGATGGCCTCTGGAAAGGAGAAAGTGGGAGGTGGGGGAAAACTCTCTACTCATAGTTATCCAGTTGATGCCAAAAATGATTGTACTGTACTGTCTATGCAATTTCAAGGAAGAGGGCAGACCTGCATGTTAAATTACAAGCATATGAAATAATCCCCATTTGCTTGGGGTCACTGGGTGGTTTCTAGCAGAGAAGATAGATGTTCATTCCTATGGACAATCAGAGTAAGGTTTACTCTGGACACAGCACCATCAGCTTGACTTCCATAGGGAAGTTTAAAAACTCTGATGTTCTAGACCAGATATAAAGTGGTTCTATAGCAGGGATGTCAAACTCAATTTCATTGAGGGCCGTATAGGGGTTCTGTTTGACCTCGGGGGACCAGGGGTGGGCGTGACCAGGAGCATGGCTAGGGTGGGCGTGGCCAGCTTTATGTCACTCTTTGAGGCTCGGTTTTCAGCCATGATGGCCTCCTGCAGCCCTCTGCCAGCAAATGCGGCCTCCACAACCTCCGTATTTGCTGGCAGAGGACTGCAGGAGGCTATCATGGTCATAAATGGAGCCCGGTCCTCCTGAGTTCCATTTCCACTGGCAGAGGCACTGTGGGACTGTCTGTTGTTTCCAGCGAAGCCCTATGATCCAAATCTAAGCACCCGACCCTATGGGCCTTGAATTTGACATCACTGGTCTATATTATGCCTGTGTTCCATCTTAGAATAAAGTCTGAAATCACAGCAGTTCAGATCAATTTAGAAGAGTTTTAACTCATGCAAGGCAGAGTATCTAGTTCCACTTTACCTGTCCTAATCCAACATCTTTGTAATCTTGTCCTCACACCACACTATATTGGAAATAGCAATGTGCCACATCAAAAAAAAAAAAATTAAAATTATTTTGGTTATATAAATGAGAAGGTGGCTTGATGTATACAGTATATAAATTCATCTAATTTGGGAGAATATATCTATGGAAGCCATATGCTGGAGATAATCAGAAACTGAACAGCTGGTTTTATGTTCTGTTTGGAAGTATCTCATAGTCTTTGTATGGCCTTATTTAGAAGAGATTTCCCATGGTTTTTATTTATAGAGCCAGCAAGAGATAATGAAGAGAGCACTTCCATGCACACCTATGCCAATTGAGCCCATTGTAAAAAAAGAAACCATACACCTTTGTACTTCTCTTTACATTTCACTGGAAGGATCAATATCTTCAAACTATTAATTGTGTGTCTCAGATAAAATATCAAAACCTGGGATGTTTTAAACATTTAAATGAGCTTTTTATTCTGAAAAACCTGAGCTAAAAATAAATACTTGAGAAGAAAATAAAAATGACACAACATCCACCTTAATTCTTTCCTCTTCTAGCTCTTCACTCATTGAATAAGGGGAGTGATAGTAGCACTAAAATTGCTTGCTATTGTTTCTGTTTTCCTCTGCCATTCATGATCTATGTGAAGCCATAAAATTAAAGGGGCCTGACCTCAACCATAGCAGCAAAGACAACCTCTCACATGGATTACATGCTGCTTTTTATCCATAGAAGATTCTATTTGTGTGGCATTAATGAGTCATGAAAGTTTATGCCTAAACATTCTGGAGCACTGCAGATGACTGCATTAGTGATGCTGGACTGCAACCTCTCAGAACATGTCTGATTGGAAGCATGCAAAAAAAAAAAAAAGCAAGATTTCTTTGTAGACAAAATCAATGAACTGCTGTACAATACAAACCATTTTCATCTGATAGCTCCTTGTTCTTTATTTGCCCATTCTCTTTTCAGCTTTTAATTTACTATTTTTCTTTCACAACATACAACAAATATATTTTTATTATACGCACACACACACACACACACGCTTCAGCTGAACATGTTTTGCCATATTCTTCCATTGTAGAAAAGGAGCCATACAAGTGACTGATATAGACACTGTGAATGCTCTCATTACACTGTCAAATTTATCTGATAGAATTTGGAAACCTTGGAAGCAAGGTTTGGCATGCTGGATTTCATTACAGTTGCTACTTCACAGTCTACATCTAAAAACATCCAAAAGCATCTAAAAAACATCCAAGTTACCCAGGAGCTTGCTCTTCCTGAGACTATCGTCTGTGGACTGTCCTTAAATATCACATTTAGATTCTTATTATGTTACAGAGCCCCTGATTATGACATCAAACATGTAAACAAGTTAAATTCACTTCTAACATGGACAACATCATGCTCACATGCTTTTATCTTTCTTAGTGACTTCAATCTACCTCATATTAACTGGACCCTAAATGAATGTAAAACTGAACCCATACATACAACCTTCTACAATGCTGCAACAAATCTGGGACTGGAACAACTAGTAACCAACAATACTAGACTTAACAACTGCCTCGATCTCATCTTCTGCAATAGTTTCAATTCAATTTACGGTATACAAATTAATGAACTCTTTTCCAACAGTGACCACTACATGACTTTTGTCTCAACATACATCCTCACAAAAATCATCCTAACTATGGGATCCCCAATTATCACTTCATAAAAGGCAACTATGATCTCTTTCTCTTGATTGGTAATTTCTATTCACTGGATGCAATACTGTAGAAGACCATTACAACATATTTTTACTTGAAGTCAAAAGAGTCATCAAACTATATCTACCAATAACAACTCCAAAAACCAGAGAAAACAAATTACCCATAACAATAAGGAAACATCAATCCAAAAGAAATCACTTTGGAGAAAAAAAAAATTAGTCACACTGCCAACTTCAAAAGCCGATACAAAAATTTATACCACCAGATAAAGACTAAATCCACCAATTATCACATTAAACAAGAGGAAAATCTTCTATGCACCAATTCCACCCGCACTTTCTACAATTTTGTCAACAACAAACTAAAAGACTCAAGGTCCATCCCACCCCTGAAAGGACCTAATGGTAAAGACTGCAACGATGACACCGTTAAAGCCAACCTCTTTAACACATTCTTTGGCTCAGTATTTGTAAACAGCAATGGATCATGCCCAGTATTTCCTAGTCGAACCACAGATAACTACAATGATCTAATACATATCAATTTTACAGAAGACAATGTTGAAAAGCATTATGAAATCTACTTCTTAAAAAAAGCTATATACTGCCAAAGCTGAACCTCTAAGCATAATCTTTGGAAAACCTTTCAGGACCAGCTCCTTGCCTAACCTATGGTCATAAGCCACGGTCATCCCCATCTTCAAAAAGGGAGATCCCAGCCTAGCTGAAAATTATAGGCCAATCTCCTTGGAATTTTCTAATTGATGGAATCAATTATTAACCAATCCACAGTGACAAACAGCCTATTCTACTAACAATTTGGTTTCAGGAAAAAAACTATCCTGTAATCTGCAACTCTTGCACTGCAAAAACATAAGGACTACACAACTCGATCAAGGCAAAGCAATACATGCAATCTACATAGACTTCTGTAAAGCCTTTGATTCAGTGGTACATGACAAACTACTCCTAAAACTAAAATCTTATGGTATCTCTGGACACCTGCATAACTGGACAGAAGCATTCCTGTCAAACAGACAACAAATGATCAAAATTGGGAATGTCCTATCAAATTCTGTACCTGTCAATAGCGGTGTCCCCCAAGGCACTGTTCTAGGACCAACTCTCTTCATACTCAACATAAATGACTTCTGTGATCATATCAAGACAACTGTGTTCTGTTCGTTGATGATGTAACGCTATTCAACACCACAGACAATCCTGCTACCCTTCAAAAAGACCTCGACTATGTTTCAGAATGGTCAAACAAGTGGCAACTTCAAATCTCAACAAATGCTCTGTCTTAAATATTGGCAAAAAAAACCCAGAAAATAAAATACAAGCTGAATAGTTAAGACCTTGTTGATGATGCAAACTCTGTCAAGGACCTTGTAGTATTCATCTCTAATGACCTAAGTACTCGAGCCCACTGTAACTACATATCCAAAAAGGCATTAAGAGTTGTTAACCTAATCCTATGTAGCTTTTTCTCTGGTAATATCACACTAATTACTGGAGCATACAAAACATTTGCTAGACCAATATTCGAATGCAGCTCATCAGTCTAGAACTCACATTACATATCTGATATTAGCACAGTTGAGAAAGTCCAGAAATATTTCACAAGAATTCTCTACTCCTACTAGTTTCAGAATACCTTATGCCACCAGACTCAAAATTCTAGACCTAGAAAACCTAGAACTACAATGTCTTCAGTCTGATCTAAGCATAGTACATAAAATTATATATTGCAATGTCCTACCTGTCAATGGATATTTCAGCTTCAACCATAACAATACAAGAGCACACAATAGATACAAACTCAAGGTTAACTGCACCAAATTTGATTGCAGGAAATATGACTTCAGCAACAGTACGCTGTACTCTGTACAAATTTGTACTCTGTACAAATATGCTACCTGACTCTGTGGTTTCTTCTCCAAACCCCAAAAACTTTAACCTTAGACTGTCTACTATTGACCTCAACCCTTTCCTAAGAGGTCTGGGGGGGGGGTGTGTGTGCTTAAGTGCACCAATGTGCCTACCATCCATTTCCTTTTGTTTCTTTTTATTTTTCTTATATGTATCATTTTCATGTATTCATAACTCTGTCTATACTTATACCTGTAATCTTATAATCACTTGGGAAAATAAATAAATAAAATAAATATTCTGATGTAACAGGTATTTCCATCAACCTGACTCACCTGTCCATAATGACTAAGACTCCAAGTGAAAAACATCTAGAAAACATAGATGCCACTAAAGAGCCTCTATCTTTAAAGAGGGTGAAAATCAGTCAGGAATAGGCAGATTTTTGAAGATGTGGTTGTATCGTGTAGGGCAGAGGTCCCCAACCACCAGTTCCCGGACCGGTACCAGTCTGTGGATCATTTTGTACCGGGCTGCAAAGAATGAATAATCATGATTAATATATATATTTTCTATTAGCTAAAGCTAAGAAGCCCTTTACTGTTGGGGAAGAATTGTTTTTGCCGGTCCTTGAAAAAGTGTTTCTGCATGAAACTGGTCCCTGGTACAAAAAAGGTTGGGAACCACTGATGTAGGGCTTCATGTAGATGGAATCACTTCTAGATCAGATCTGAAATCTGATAGAATTAAGAAGTAACTAGCAGGGTTTTTTTGACCTAAGAAATAAACCTTCAGAACAGTACTATATAACTTGAGATATGTAAATAATACCTATTGCTTAGGAATCATTTTAGCAAAAAGAAGATTCATAAACATTTGATTACATAATAACTCCAGAACAGACAATCCAATCTTGGTTGGCTGAGAAGAACATGACATATGCTTTAGGACTTGATAATCTGATCTTGAGAATCTCCATTTTTCCCAGATATAGGAAGTCCCACATTTATAACAGAATATAGAATGCATTCAGCTGCAAAAATATCTTAAGGTAGGCAGGATAATTTCACATACATATTCATATGAGAAAGTTAACAAAATGTATTATGATATGACAATATTTATTATATCGTGTTGTTTTACTGAACCTCATGTTTTCTATAGACCTGGAAACAAATGTTCTGACTGCAGTATATGATGAGAAAATTCTTTGTCCCTGGTCAATACACATAAAATTGAATGACAATGATTGAATAATTTATATTTCTTACTTTGATTAGATGAAGAGCTAGTTATATTAGCTCCACAAAGGTTCATGCAATTTTTCATATCAAACTCCGGGAAGAACAGGTAACTAAGAATGCTGGATAGCAGTTCAAACCCCAACAGAGCCTTCTGGTATTGAAAGAATACAAGGCATTCAGAAGCTCTTAGAAACTTGACTTATCCAGTAGATAGGTTGGTGAAAAACATTACCGTGGCAGAGACACATAAATTCTGTATTACGATTCCTATTATTAGTCATTATAGTTCTGTGAAAGTTTCTGGTATGACATGCTACAATGAAACAACATTTTGATACTATACTCTATAACTAAACCCTTTTCCTTCTGCAGCTATGCAGCCTGCCACCAATTGCCAATTGTCAAAATGTTTGCATGCAAAATACAAAAGCCACTAATTGAATAAGAAGGCCAGGAATCAGAATACAGTAACAACAATTACAATCAACTGAAATAGCTTGTGTTTCCTCTCTGTCTCCACCTGAGAAAGATGTCTTAAGGCATTTTCACTGAGGAAATATAAATCTTGCTTCAATGTACATTGCAGTGCAGAGATCAAGTTCAGACTGGCCAGACTCTCTGTTTGTGCAATGTAAACAATAACTCAGAGACCAAATAAAATAGTATAGGATTGGGAGGATTTAAAAGCTGATTTTAGTTCCATATAAGAGAACATGTTAGTAATGATTCTTAGCAATCACATAGATAGGTCTTCTCAAGTTGATTTGTCCACAAACTGTTCCTTCAGGTCTTCCAGTGGTATACCCAAGTTCTTCAACCTTACTGCTGGTCATTCTGTTTTCTTCCACCTTTCCTAGTAGGAAAGTTAGATCTATGATGACAAACTGACAAACTGAGCCTCAGGTGGTAACTCTAAATTAATTTTTTCTATAATTCATTTAATTTTTTTCTTGGATATTCATACCATATTAAGCATTTTGCCTCAAGGTTTAGGGCTAGATAAAACTCTAAGATGAAGTGAGAGTTCTGTAAGTGATCTCATCACGTTTTCCCATACAAAATGCCTCACTCCCCCTGCATGAGGGACATTCAAGAACATATATCTAGGTTGCGTGTTTGCAGTTAAGTCAAAGGCCAGACTCATGAACTGTATGGTGCCATATGTTTTTTTCACCACAGTTTCACCATGGTTTATTGAACCATAAGTGCAATTTGCTAGTTCGCCATAAATTATAATTTTTAGACTGTAATGGCTATATTGAAACAAACACTCAAGCCAGAACTAAGACAATCAAATTTTATGATTTTGATAATTAGACAGGATAGATGTAGAAACAAGAGGAATGATACAGCTTGAGAGAGAGAAATTAAAATATAATTGTACTTATAAATGCTGTGAAGAATCAGAAGCCACTTCTTTATGGCTTTTTTATGTATTTTTCTTTTTATATGTATACCTTCTTTTTTTGCTCCATTTTAGTTTGTACCACTTCTTACTATTGATGTTAAAATCTCTCTCTCTCTCTCTCTCTCTCTCTGTATGTGTGTTTGTATGAACCAGACTCTACCACTAGATGGGATGATAATCTCAAACTCTTGGTTTACTATCAGAAGTTCTCAGAGAGTGAGTGAGCCATTCAGGTCATTGGCAAGAGTAATCTGGCTTCCCCAGGCAACCAAATGGGCAGGGATGAAGAGAGAAATTCAATTCTGCAACACCCAAGCCCCCAGGAGAAAAAGGATCCTGGTGGCTTTTGAATTCAATTTAATTTCAGTTATGTGTGACCAGCCACTAATAGGCCTATACGAAATTCTCCACATCCCTCCAAAAACTGTCTCCTTCTACAACTGTCATTCTGTCAACTGTCACAACTGCACTTTTCTTAAATGTCCCAGCAGAGAGACAGCAAATTAGCCGCACATGAAAACAATTACTCAAAGAAAGGTGAAATATTTATAACCCCAACCGTGTGCATCATTTCCTCTTACTGAAAGGTAACTGGAATCTTCTGCATGGGAATGGTATGACAATGACTTTGATCTATGCTGAATATAAATAACTTTGGAAGATCTTAATTTTGTTAGGTGCCTACGCAACAGAAATGCAACATGTGTAACATTTTGATCTAATCGGGTTTTAAAAAGCAACAATGAATGATATGCCTCCGGAGTATTAAAACATCTTGAGAAAGAGAAAGCTGTCTTGTTAAATGGATATTTCTGACACATTTTAGGGTAAAATAGCTCCTGGATAAAAATATAAGAAGAATCCAGCTAGGACAAGATGGATAGCTAGTTTCACCCAGCAAAATAATACAGCCGCTGATATGAACTGTAGCAACACAAATTATTTAGGTTGAAACTACAGTAGACATTGCAACAAGTATAGCAGATCTAGGCTTTGTCTCCCATATAACGGGTTCCTTGCTACATTCCCAGCAATGCAGTCTCCTCCTGTCTTTGAGACAAAAACGAGGCATACAGGTGTCTTGGCAGTGGTTGCCTCCTTCATAAGAACATGTCCTCAACAAACATTTTGATGGACTGGGACAAAAAGAGTTGTTAGATCAGGGATCCCCAACCTTGGCAACTTTAAGATTTGTGGACTTCAATTCCCAGAATTCTCCAGCCAGCAGAACTGGCTGGAGAATTCTGGGAGTTGAAGTCCACAAGTCTTAAAGCTACCAAGTTTGCAAACCTCGATGTTAGATGAACCAAAGAACGAGTTTCAGAATGAGTCGCAGCAGCTGCTGATTGACCTTATCTACGTTAGGAAGAAAAGCAACCCTGATCTTTCAGTTAGGATCTGGAAAGGAGGACTAGACTAGATTGAAAAGTTTGGAGTGGGGGAGGGGGAATGGGGAGAAGAAAACGGCAAACACCTTTCACACTATTGCCAAGAGAAATACAGGGAAGTGCCCTTGAAGTCCCAAATTGGAGGTCTTCACTTGTTTTGTACACAATTTTTGCATTACAATTACAGCATCTCTTAAACAAATGCCAATGCAATAGCTTTCATACCCACTGATTATAATGTGTATTGAATATTTCCATATTATGAATCAGAAATGTATTATACGCACAGTAGGAGAATTGTCTGAAATAGTGACTGAATGAATGGAGAATGAGAGGTCGTCTTTGCCCATTTCACCAAAAACTTGCGGATTTGGTGTCAAACTTCCCTGTCCCCTGTTCCTTCTCAAGACTGGCAATAGAAAAGCCTAAGCATTATCTTATCATGCAGAAATACATTATTATTTCAATTCAGCTGAGAATATGTTTCAAATCTTGCTAGCAAAAAGGGAGAGAGAGATGGAGAGAAAAACAGCTGCAAGAAAAGCAGGATAATTTTCTATGTGGCACATTATGTTTCATGATCGCCAACAAGTTCGTCAGCAATATAGGTATATGAAAGGCTACTAATTACATGCCTCACAAAATTCCAAATTCATCCATCCAACATTTTTCCCTTTAGCTTTGTTAATATGAACAGAGGGGGCCAATCTCTTCCTTAGCCAGCATTTGACAGAGAGCCAGCCAAGGAAGTAAAGTAGACTGTGGTCAATTTTCGGTATGAATGCAAACATTTAGAAGCTTCTTCAGCATGTGCTGCCTTCCATTTCCACCCATTACTCTAATGATAAATGATTTGAATGGACTGAAATAGATGGTGAATTATTGATATTCAGAGCCACTGCCATCTTGCCTGCAGGATTGTAACTGGTCTATTGGATTAAAAACAAAACTCAGGAATTTATTGGGATGACAGAGTTGAAAGTGAAAACAGCTCCTCTATTTAAACAATAAGAGCAAAAACTATGGAAAGTCAATGTAGCGCTACTGCTAAATTGCGTTTAACTTTAAACTTAAAGCACAAAACAAAAAAAGGATATAGGCTTCCTAAGTACTTATATACAAAACTTCTCTATTTATGGAGGCAGAAGCCATACATTTACTCAACATAAACTGTCTCTTCAAGGTCTTCAATATACAACAAGGGTTTAAAGAGAAAGGCAAGCTTTTAAGCCTACACTAAAATAAATATTCATAGTTTTAAAATAAATACCTAATGATATACAATCAGAGCAGTGACAGGACAGAACTTCCAAGGGACTGTTTAAGCAATGTACCCTTCTCTGCAAATATTTGGATTCTGGCAGCCTGGCGTTTGCCAAGCATTTAATTGATTTACATGCTCTTAAAAACATCTGTAGCCAGCATTAGTATCTACAGTATGTTTCTTATGGAAGGAAAAGGAAAATGGAAAGCTAAATTTATCTGTACAATAAATTCAGCTTTCTCTTCCTTTTTTCTTCATGAACCACAAAGTGGCTGCTAACAGGACAATCTTCTTGAACTCAATCCTCTCCAGGTGAGTATGACTTCAACCTAAAGTATGTATGTCCCTCATACAAACATACATACTAATCACAGGAAACAGGAAATAATTATTAAGAAATGATAAGCCAAAGACATTAAAGGCATGGGATAAGAAAGAGAAAAGGAAAGAAAGCTGAAATTAATTTGCACTAACACCATTCAAAATACCATGTCTTCCAAGCCTTACATACTTTCTTTGCTTATATTATGTCTTTATACTTCTGGCTGCATGTAACATATGTGAGACCAAGGCCAAAACTTTAGTCTATTCCTTATCTATCTTATTAAAAAGCATCCTGTGATGTTTGCAGCAAAAAACATCTTTGTAATAAGCAATCCAGTGTTTTTCAACTTTGGCAAATTTAAGATGTGTGAACTTTAACTCCCAGAATTTTCCAACCATATTTCTCCCAACATGCTAGCTAGGGAATTATGGGAATTGAAGTCCACACATTTTAAAGTTGCACATTTTAAAGTGTGGAGAAACACTGACCTAGTTAACTGTGATAAGAACTGTCTCCAAGAGACAGGAATTTTAGAAACTTACTTTCAGGTAAAATATGAGTGCTTGAGTAATATTTAAGGACTTAGACTATTTGGATAATAACAATAACAAAAAAACTTGGAATGTCAGTAATTCGAAGTGTTACATTTCCCAATTAAGTGAAATGTCTCTCAAGTCCTAATCACTAGCACATATTTTGGATCTCTGAGTGGTTAGCTCTAACAGTAAAGATATTAATTACCACTTCTTGCAATAAATGCATTTTTGAAGATATACACCATCTAATATATTTTTCTCCCAATAATAAAAATTGTGAAAAAAGCAAGGACTTGATAGCTGTTTTGAGATGTGTCTATGGATCACTTCATTATCTTCTTTATTTACATGGCTTTTCTCTCAGTCTGAAGCTGGTGTGCTTTTGTTTATTTTAGAAGATTAGAAAAGGATTAATGAAGCCAATTCCCTTCACAAAATAGACCTGTTTGCCACACATTGCAAATTGCTGATGATTCACTACTGCTTTTTCTCCAGTTCCTCAGCCATAACAAAACCCAAGCAATCCCACTGTCAACCAACTGGAGCTGAACAAGAATTTGCTTCAACTGGTGTTTAAGGACAAGTTGGAACAGCTGTGCACTGTCAAACACCAGCTGCCCTAAAACACCGTAAGCAATTTCAGAACACATTGGCTATGAGGTAACATTACATTTCTTAACTTTGGGCAGGGGAAAGCAGGTATCAAAACAGTGGAAAATGTGCGTCCTGGAGGTGTACTAATTTCAGAAAGGGGAAAAAATCAGGATAAGATTAAGTAATTGTTAGAACATAGAATAACAGAGTTGGAAGGACCTTGCAGGTTTTCTAGTCCAACCCCCTGCCTGAGAAGTCCAATCCACCATTTCAGAGAAGTGGCTGTCCAGTCTCTTCTCAAAAGCCTCCAGTGATGAGACACCCACAACTTCTGAAGGCAAGGGATTCCACTGATTAATTGCTCTCACTGTTAGGAAATTTCTTCTTAGTTCTAGGCTGCTTCTCTCCTTGATTAGTTTCCATCCATTGTTTCTTATTTTGCCTTCTGGTGCTTGGGAAAAGAGCCTGACATCCTATTCTAGACTGAACCTTTTGATTGACATCGAATTCTTTTATGCTAACAAGGGAAAAAAATGAAAGACTAAAAGACCACATTATCAGACTGGGCATGTGTGTAGTTGAATTTCTTAGCATTTAAATCAGGGGTGTCAAACTCAAGGCCCACAGGCCAAATCCAACCTGTGGGGTGCTTAGATCTGGTCCGCAGGGCTGCCTTGGAAGCAGTGAAGAACCGGCCTCCGGTGCCTCTGCCAGCAAAAATGGAGCTCAGGAGGGCCACGCACAACCCTCCCAGGCTCTCTTTTTGGCCGTGGTGGCCTCCTACAGCCCTCTGCCAGTGAAAATGGAACTCGGGCCGTGACCCCCAGGCTCCATTTTTGCTGGTAGAGGGTTGCAGGAGGTGGTCATGGCTGAAAACAGAGCCTCAATGAATGACATTGAACTGGCCACACTCCCTGGCCACACCCTCCAGCCTCCCGAGGTCAAACACAACCTGATATGGCCCTCAATGAAATTGAGTTTGACACCCCTGATTTAAAACAATTGAATGGAAAGCTTATAAAAAGGATCACCATAATTGATACTCTGACGAAGGAACTGAATTAACTCAGCACCTATAGAAAAAAAATCAAAGGGTAGTGCTGGACATACAGAGATTTTGCGACTGCAGGATCAGTGATAGCAACTAATTTTAACAGTTTTAAAAGAGGATGAGGCAAATAGCTGGAAGACAAGCCTATCAGTGTCTCATGGCACCATCAAGATCTGAGTCAACATATGCCCACATATCTTAACAACGAGACCGTAGGCTTCCCTTGGCTATTTATGAGGAGAAAACGCTGGTTAACGCAACCTCTACTCTTACATGGAATTCTTACCTTCTTAAGAATTAGAGAGAGAATTCTCTCTAATGGGTGAGAGAGAATAAAGGGGTGAGAGAGAATTCAGGCAGCAAATGTAAAGAAAGTTCACTGTAGGTCTAAATGTTTTCCTGAAATGGTTGGATTTGGAGGAGTTCCACAATCATAAACCAAGGGCATCTGATATTTTATTACAATTTCTTCCAAGTATAACAGTTTACTCTGAGCCAGGGCTGTCATGCAAACTATTTTCAATACCAAGTCTCAGCCTCATACCTATATCAATCCTTCTTTGGAAGAAACATTTTCTAGTCCCCACTAACACTTTACCAGACACAGCAAATTCAAATTCTGCAGGGAAAAATATTTCATATACACATGTGTAGCCAAGTTCACCAACAAGGTAAAGATTGGGACATACCATTTCAGACCACAAATCATTTAAAAAAAAAAAACCAAAAACCTCTCAATATCTGATCCAGAGATCAGAAAAAAGAGCTTAGTTTTCTCTTTGTTTACTTGTCTTTGTCAGGATGTGTGTATATGTATATATTTGTTAAAGGATCCTTCTCCCTGAAAATATAGTCAAGTCTTCAGGTGTGTAATTTCCACCTGCTTTTTAAAGTACTGCAATAGCAATAGCCATAGCACTTAGACTTATATACAGACTTATATACAGTGCTTTACAACCCTCTCTAAGCAGTAAAACAGTAGTTTTATCTCACCTGGTTTGGCTAAATCATGTAACCAAACATATTAACTTTTCCAGTTATGTTAGTTTGTACAGCTAGTCAGTCTTCCATAGCTAATGTCAGATCTGCCCCAATCTGATCCCCTAGGAAAAAAAAGACTCTCAGCGCCATTTGGTTGCAGTGGAAAGTTTCTTTTACTAAAAGATGTTGGCTGCAGTAAAGTCAGGTAAACTCTATGTTTCCCATGCTCAAAAGATACAGAAAGGTTTCCCCTCCTCCCAGCCCTTCTCCCATGACCAGCCCATCTTCAGCCAATCAGAACTAGCTGATGTGTTTTGAGAATGCTGAGATGCTTGGGATAATCCACATTCTTTTCAGGGTGCCTGACCTTGGATGCTGGTACAAACCAGTTCCAAACTTCTCTAGTTTTTAATCACCTGTCATTCCCCACTCACTTTTTCCTATTATGTACACAAACAGCTTTATTGCCCTACTATCCTTCTCCTCCCTTCTAGTCTTGGATGGCAGAATGCCTTTGAGGCACCAAGCTGAGCCTAGCAGACCTGACAGCTAAACACTTTAAATAGATTTGTAAATATGATAATTTAGTCATACATATTATCTTTCAATGATCTTCAGGGCAGTTTTTAAAAATCCTGAGAATCAAGCTGTTCAAAAATTCTATCTATGCATGGATGTGCAAAGCCAGTTTGATCTGGTGGCTAAGGCACAAAGCTAGAAAGGAGGAGATCTTAAGTTCAAGTCTCACTTTAGCCATGAAAGCCAGCTGGGTTATCATAGGCCAATCACACTTTCTCAGCTCAACCCACCTGACAGGGTTGTTGTTTTGGGGGAAATAGGAGTAGGCAGGAGTATTGACTATGTTTGCTGCCTTGAGTTATATATCAAAATAATAAAAGTGGGATACAAAACAGAAGAACAATGGAAAACTCTTAACATTTATACTGGAGTTATTTGACGATAGCTGGGAATTATGGAGGAGCAGTTCTTTTTCACATCAGGATGCCCAGTTAATATCATTAGAGAGTAAAAGTAAAGCCTCCTTCAAGTTTAGTTCATTGAGTCTTCATGGACACATTCATCAGGAAGTTTTCTTGACAACTAATAGAGGTAGATTGTCAGTGCTTTTTTAGAGGATTGTTTTTAAACTTCCCAAGTTAGCCTGGATATTCTCTAATACTGTCCTACCATCTGAATAGTAATAAAGTCTGTTTCTTTTTGACTGATGTGTTGAGAAATGGGGAGAGGGTGAGCTTAGATAAGGTTGACTAGATATTGGAACTTCGCTGGGAAGATTTATAGATTATTTTCTTTACTAATTTTCACAAGATTTGTTCTTGATTTTTTTGAATACACATTCATCTTTAATGCACACCGTGGTCTCTCTCCAAATACTTTCCACCCTGGCTCCATTCTCTGGCATTCCTATCAATCCTACATGAGGGGAGGGAACTTCAACTCTATACATTCAACTGAATGTATATATATATATAGGAGTACATGTATATATATATATAGGAGTACATGTATATATAT
>BLBF01000018.1:48840065-48945799 GCA_015471245.1 Laticauda colubrina | reverse complement strand
TCTGCTTCTGCTAGAATAATGGGATCCAAATAAAACTCTTGACAGAATCTAGACAGTCCTCCTCTGTTTTGGTCCAGTGAAGCCTTGAGATTTTCATAAAATAAACTTTATCATTTTTCCCTGTAAACCTTAATCTGTATCCAGCTGGCACTTTTCAACTGTACTTTTAACTGCATTGTGTATGTATAATGCTTCCAAACAACCCAATGCAAAAGGCATTTCATAAAAATAAAAAGGGGCTCCAGTTAACATTCACATTTTATTATATTTTCCCATATTCAGATTCTCTTTAATATTTAAATTCACTCAAAACTATAATACAAAATCAGCCAGCTGTATTATATATCTTATTTTAATTCAAGGGCATGGAGGACTCTGGCTATTTTAATATGATTTCAAATAGAGAACTCAGGAATTGGAAAGGAATGAAAAGCTAAAACCTCAGTAAAATACTTTAGATTGTTTTGAATTAACGATGGAGAACTGATGGCATCTTTTCAGTTTTGTACCTTCTACCTCCCACCATTATTAGCATCATTATGGAGCACTGTGAGAAATTACATGGTGCCCAGAATGGTCCAAAAATATCACCATAGATAAACAAATACATAATAAATGAAATCTCAGGCATCTATCACTGGAACTTTCTGCCAGTGAACAGGCTTTAATATGTTTAATTTTGAGTTAGACATAGATTTGATTGCTTTTTGTTAAGTAATTCATGAGGGATTCTGTCCATGAAAGAACTTTTCTCCGCACTCAAATTTCATATGTTGTGTGGAGGCAAGCCAATGAATATAACATTCTGAGAAATCCATGATAGGTACTTTTTTTCATTTTCTTTGGAAAGGAGAAATTAAATCAGGTTACTTTAAATTTAAAAGGATTGGAGTGAAGAGAAAAGTTCTTATAACTTTTAACATACTTCATTTGCTTTGTTCACATAACTTGCTATATCCAAACAACTGAACCACATAATTCCTCAATGTAAAGGCCTTGTTGTTTATAGCATGGTAAACAAGGATAGATTTCTGAAAGGCAGATTGATTACCAATGCTATTGACACTGCATTGTAAATGGCCCACACTAAGCTATTTGCCCAGAGATGGGATGATCCCAATCTTAATACATGAACAGAACTTCCTCAGCTTTCTCCAAGTATATTTTCTCTGATAGAATCTAACTCTGACAACTACAATCCCAATTTATCTGGACAATGCCAAGTTGAAGAACTTCATTCTAAACCAGAGGATTCTGATGAATAATAAAAATAAAAACACTTGTGCACAGGCCAGTTCATTGTCAGGCAAACCTCTTTGAATAAAGTCCTCAGAGGAACCTTACAGAAGTCAATGGCACATATTAATCATTTGAGTATAAGCTTTGGACCAATTCAATGTAAAATACATTGACCAGTGTGCTGCGTGTAGCCATATTCAATATACACCATGCTAAACATTTCTCATGAGTTTGTAACATTTACTCTTTGTTCTTGGTTCCTCTTGATTCTCAAAAATCCAGCTATTTCTAAATGCATGTAGGACATTAGTTATATTCCTTCCCTTGCTTCAGATTACAAAGAGTATGTCACTCTCACCTCCATAACCATCCCTTTTTAACTTTTTCAATTAAACTTATTTTTAAAATATTTTATTTTTTAAATCACAGCAAGAAATTTGAGAAGGCGTTTAAGATGTTTAGTCATCTACTTAAATTACCAACTGTCCTATGATAACGTTTATTGGTTTCTCTTCAGTTTCTTCTGTTTGTTTAACATTTTTGTATATTCCTTTCTGAATAATCTTTGGAACAATTACTCTCTTGTGCCTCACTTCTGAGGCTATTTCCCTGCCCCCCCCCCACCTTTACTTAAAAGAAAATCAGTCTGCTTGTTTTGTATAAAGCCAAACCTGACTCTGAAATATATAAAGATATGTAAAAAAAAAAAAAAACACCCAGCCACACATTTCTACAAGAATCCTCCAGGGATCTGTCAAATAGATTTCACTATAATAGGGACAGTATAATAATAGCATTGAATAAAGTCCCTTAGCACTCATCTTTCTCTGATTAAAACTCCATAAATATAAAGTGTTTGTGAAGTGTGGACCCTTCCTATTGTGAATTTCTAAAATGGCATACAATGGGGTAGTTATGTTCAAAAGATTAGGCACAGTTGAAAGTCATAAATGCTCTCAGGGGCATTTATGAAACCAGGGATGTTAGAGATAGTTACATTCTTGGAGAATTTGCACTGATAACAATATACATTAAGGGGAAATTGTGCATTCCTTGAACAAAAAGAGAGTCTTTTTTAAAATTCTGTAAAAACCCCAACATACTAGAATACAGGAAAATCACTAATTTCCCCTGATTAGCAACTTTTAAAGTATAATCAATAGAAATTAAAGAGTGCCAACTTCTGCACATACCTAGGTTTAAATAATTTGATCTAAAATATATTCTAATCCAAAATATACTTTAAGTTTTATCCTCCCCCCCAATTCTTTTTATACTTTATTTTGGGGTAAATATGTTGATATGTTGATTAGCATATCTCTTGCCCCCCAACACACACACCCAATCTCATAAAACAAGAAGTAACTATTGTGCACTATTTTTGTGACAAAGCAACTGAGATAGAATTTCATTTCTAGCAGGAGCAAGTAGACAGTCGCCTCATTATGGAAATAATTGTTTTTTGATTAAATAATTGCAGAACAAACTTTGTAAGAGGTGATCCTAGTTTGAACTTTTTCAAGAGCAAAAGGGGATGGGGATCAACATTTTACTAAGTATGTTAGATAGGAACACTGCTCTATGAAGAGTTACTGTGCCAAATATAGAAATTTAATTAAACCATTCAGGAGGGAAACAGAGGGTGATTCATCCTATTTCAAATAGAAATCTTAATGCAACCATAATCTGTTAGATTGCTGTTGTTCCTTGTTGCCTCTGGTAAAAGTTGAAGGATTCCCATTTAGACCATTATATGCATTTTACATGAACTATAGTTTAACTCACTTGGTGTTATGACAACTACAGGAACTATGAGGAAGATTTGTGTGGTTGCCAGTGGTGGAATGGTAGACACATTTAGAAACTTGGCATAAATATTTTTCCAATTCTCTATCACAGTATAATATATTTCTTTGTCCTTTCTCATGTGGATAGGTAACAATATGAGAAGAAACTTACAAAAATGACAGCCCATCTACATCTGCCCTTGTGAATATTTCATCAATTATAAATAAAAGTCCTCAGAGAAAAGCAACAAACCTAAGACTCCAAAACTGCCCTCCCACAATAGTAGAGGAGCAAAAAAGGATTATTGAAAGTCTACAGTCATCCTTCAGATGTGGTTACCGACAACTAACAGGAGCCACAGTCAGCAGCATGAGTGATGCTGGGAACTGCAATTCAGCAAAATTCCTGCTACATTCAGCTTGGCAGAAGATGTTGAGCTGCAGACACAACCTACTGCAAACCTAGATGGAGATGGCATTTTGATATTGCTTATTGGATCTGAACCACTGAATTTGTGTGTGTGTGTGTGTGTGTGTGTGTGTGTGTGTTTGTGTAAAACCTTTGCTCTGCTGCAAAGCTGTAGCTCTCCTGGAACTTAGATATGTTTTAAAAAGCAAACAAGGATATCCAGTTGCCAGAAACAATATTTGAATTCCTAATTTTCCACAAGCAAAGGAGGTGGAGGGCAAGTCATTACATTTACCAAATCTATCTAGCAAGACACAGCCGAACACAGCAGGGTGCCCACATCTTGGATTGGTTACCTTAAATAAGGCTCTGTCCCAACATATCTTTCAGAGGGTGAGAAGGTCCACTCTTTTTTGATCGAAAAGGAATCCTGACTGGGAGGGGAAAAAATGCCTGAAAGAGGATTTGGAGATTTTAGGGATTCAATTACAGGAGGAAAAACTTTAATGAAAAGAGAACCACACTCCTTAAAATGGGAGACAAGCAGTGTCTGCTCGAGAAACAGTTTAAAAGGGAAACCAGACAAAGATTGAACCAAGTAATTCAATATTTATTACGCTAATAAAAACAATACCCTTCCTGGACTTCTGGAGAGTTGTGAATACCCGGCTCTTCAGAACATTTGGGAACACAAGGAATAGCCCACCTGTTTGGCAGCACATCAAGGGAGTTACTACAATGAGCCGTTCTGATGGCTTTGATCTTTTCATGCTTATATACTGATGGATGTGATTTGCTCACATCTTTCAGGATATGAGTGGCCTAGAAGCTACAGCAAATAGCTCTAGCTGCAGATCCAACAAAGTGGGATTGCTTTGGATTCCATCTGGCAAGCAGTGCTGTCTGAAGGTTGCTAGGAAATATGTCCATCACAGTGCTTGTCTTCTGGAATAGCATCCTCAAAAGGATCAAATAGACTTGACTCTGCTGTCCTTGAAATACACTCTAAAGACCTAAATTCTTCCCCAAGCTCTGCGGATAGATCCGGCAGAGATGTCCCTTTAAATGAAGTACGTCAAGCTTATACTCTATATCTATTCCTTCTGTTATTATAGATTTTTTTTTTACTTGCTTGGTTTAATGTACAGGGCTTCTGATTTAATGTGTACACTGCCCTGAGTCACTGTGGAACTAAATGTCCTTTAAAAAAATCTAAATTGTAGATAAAAATGGCAAATTAATTACAATGAATGCAATGCAAATGAATGCAAATGCAAACATTTGATTAATCATTTAGCAGTTCATTGTCCACACACATGCGCATAGAAGAACAAACCTTTATTCTCATGTTTAAAATTAAGAAGTAGCAAGAAGCAATGTGGATGGGGGAGGAGAGACTTTGCTGGCACAGAAGAAAAGAAAAGAAAAGATTGCATTTGACACCTCTGGAAAAAATGCATGTGGCACTTACAGTTAGTTTGCACAATATATTAAACCATAGACAAACCACATTAGAGCTTAATATCATGGGAAAACTTGGTTTATATTTCCGAATCTCTTACTCATATACCCTGTGAATCACATTAAATAGAATTCTACTCTTTACAATTTAAAATACGAATGGGTAGTTCCGTGTTTGCATGTGAAATTCTCCCATTTTGAGTTCTGAAGACAGTTCTGGAAGAAAAAAAAAAGATGCATAATATTTTCCCTGCCCAAATGTAAAGTTAACATTTACTTTATGTGGGTATAATTTATGATTTTCCAGCAATGATTACATTCTTAAAGCACAATCTATGAACCGAAATGTAAGTTTCTTGTTTCAGGATTACCTAAGAAGACAACTGAAGATGCCTCTTGTCATTTGTAAACCAGACGTGCGTATTGCACAAACAGATTCAAAGAAAGGCACCTCTGCAAAGGTTCTCATGACTTTCATGAATAGCTGAAAAATGTGGGTTATACAAATTGTGACTTGGGGATAGGTTGTGCCTACATAGACTTACTTCTCTGTATTATGACCTCTGGAATCTGGCCATTCTCCTAATCTAGGATGGTATCCTGTATAACTTTCTCTTAAATTCTCAGGACCATAAAACTTAGGGGAACTTAAATTTTATAACCTCAGACTTCAATGGGATGTAGGTTCACATTCATGATAATCTAACTCAGAAGAAAGCCCCAAGTAAGTGCAAGTAGATGTTCTTATCTATCCAGCCAAGTACAGGTAGTCCTCAATTTACAACAGTTTATTCAGTGAACATTCAAAGTTACAATGGCACTTTAAAAAGTGATTTATGACCATTTTTCACACTTACAATCTTTGCAGCATCCTCATGGTCATGTGATCAAAATTTAGATGCTTGGCAACTGTTTCACATTTATGACAACTGCAGCAACCCAAGGTCTTGTCATCACCTTTTGCAAACTTCTGACAAGCAAATTCAATGGGGAAGATAGATTCATTTAACAACCGGGTTACTAATTAATCAACTGCAGTAATTCATTTAACAATGGTAGCAAGAAAGGTCATAAAATGAGGTAATAGCAATAACACTTAGACTTATATATTGCTTCACAGTGCTTTACAGTGCTCTTTAAGTGGTTTACAGAGTCAGCCTAATGCTCCCAACAATCTGGGTCCCCATTTTACCAGCCTCCAAAGGATGGAAGGCTGAGTCAACCTTGAGCCAATGAGACTTGAACTGCCGAACTGCTGGCAGCTGGCAGTCAACAGAACTGCCAGGACTGTATTCTAACCACTGCGGCACCATGGCAAAACTCATTTAACAAATATCTCACTTAACAACATAAATTTTGAGCTCAGTCATTGTCATAGGTCTAAGACTGCCTGCATTGATTCCAAAAGGCAACAGGTTTCTTAAGGCAGGTTTTCACATTATTGGCCTTCTAATTCTATTTTAAATGGAGATGTTAAGGGCTGAATTTGTATTTAATACCATGAACTCTCTCACAAATATATGGCCCTCTATACTTTCATTTTCCATATTTCAGACTTCCCCATCCTGGTGGTTTCCAGATGTAGTAGACCAGGGGTGTCAAACTCAATTTCATTGAGGGATAAATCAGGGTTGTGTTTGACCTTGGGGGCCCAGGGTAGGCATGGCCAAATCAACATCAATGATTCATTGAAGGCCATGGCCCTCCCAAGCTCTGTTTTCATTGGCAGAGGTGCCATGGGCCAGTCCTTCTCTGTTCCCAGGGCTGTGGAACAGATCTAAGCACCCCATAAGCCACATCCAGCCCCTGGGGCTTGAGTTTGACTATATTTGCCATTAATAGGTAAGTATAAACGAATGACAAAAGTTGTAATCCAATACATCTGGAGGCCCACCTTGTCGATGAAGGGTAATCTAAGCAATAGAAATCATGATGGCAGATAAAATACACATTCCCTCATGTATGGTGCTGACACTCTTTAAAATTTCAGTCAAAAAAAAGGCAGAGAGAGAAAGAAATATTCCATAGGAAGTGGTGCCAAGAACCAAAGGTGGAATCTTCCAAAATTAGCCAGGTGCTCTGCAGCTGAGCTTTCATCCTCCCTGGAAAATATTTCTCTGTACTTTGCTCCCTTATGAGAGAGAAAAAATGTGCTTGTATATATGCAGGTGTGCAAAAATTAAACAGCAAGAAATCTCTGGGCCTTTTTCTTTTATGTTTTTTTTTCTCTGAGGGGATCCATACCTGGCGGTATATGTACTATAGCAGTTCACAAAGACAATTGCAACAAAGCAAACTTAAGTACCTGTCTGAAGCACACAACAGTGTGTTCATAATACCCATCAATTAATATTAGAGGTAGGGAACTAACCTCTGTGGTGCTTTATAAAGAGCCGTACATACTGCCTCCTACAACATGCTATATATACTGGTTTAAATTCACGTTTGCAGTTACTACCTTTAATGGCCTGGGGGTTTTTCCCCTGTTTTCTTTCATGTGTTTTCTTTTCTTTTGCAGGCTACATCTTGCTATACTTGCCATGTAATCTTCTATCTGGTAAGATCTCCTGCTCCCTGTTTACTGGTTTTGTTGATTTGCCCAAAGCACTGCTTGGAGACTGTACTGGAGATTTCTACTTGTGATACTTGTCTGAGCCTGTCAGAGAGACACAGAAGTCAGGTCTCTCTCTCTCTCTCTCTCTCTCTCTCTGTATATGAAACAATCTGAGTTAGCAGATTCAAAGGAGTGCTATTTCCCAGGAGAGAAGGCTTTGAGTTAGTTGATGCAGCAATGATCAAGCAGGTATACAGGATTTTCACTATATGAAGACGCAGTTGCAAACATCCTACCGGATAGTTATAAAAGAGGATTTAGCAAATTCATTAAGAATTGATCTTACACTTGGTCATAGCCCTTATGGCTATGTATTATCACCAGCATCAGATAAAAATAAGGTTTGTGGTTCTTCACAAGTGTCAACTATTCAAGGCGGGAACAAAATGTGGATTTGATCAATATTTCTCAACTTCTGTAAGCATGTTGCTGGGGAATTCTGAAGTCCATCTTAAATTTACAGAGGTTGGGAATCATTGGATTACACAAATCTTTGTATTAGAAGGATTCCTGTGTCCTAATAAATGCAGAAAAATATAGTAGTTACAAAACTAAAACAAGAAGGAAAAATATTCTAAAATGCTTGTTTATTTATTCATTAAATTTATATGCCGGCCATCTCATTATCCAAAGTGACTCTGGTGGCTTTCTTAGATAGCAGAAGGCATATTATACTTCCTATTTATTCCTAGCCCTAGTCCTGTTTATCCTTTCTAGTTATCCTTTCTATTTCATTAATCATTACAAATACATTTTTGTTGAATTGACTGTTTAGAAAATTTCAAAACCACTCACTTCTTCAGTGACTTATAGCATACAGTAAAAAAAAATTTTCCATACTCTTTTTTTGTGATTTGACAATAATACTTCACCTATATATCATTAACACTATTGTGTTTGTTTTATTATTTATAACTTTTAATTGCATCATACGGCAATTTTTGAATCAATGTACATCAAATGAGTTAATTTAAAGAATATGTTCAAAATGGACAATTGTGGGATTGAAATTTGGCAAAGGTGTGCCCCCTTCAATGTTGCTGCACTACTGCATACAACCACAGTCAAATGATAATCATTTCTTACACTCCCTACTATCTTCCTACAAGGAAAGTCAATGGGGAAGCGAGCAGGAAATTGGAAGTTGTTGGTTGTTGTTGTTTTTTTGCCTGCCTCTGGTTATTCTATTCTCTAGTTCAGTTAGAAATACCTCTAAAACAATGACCCAATGGACCATGTGCTATTTAGTACATCAGAATACTATTTTACAAAAATCTGGACAAATAAAATGGTAAACTCTTTAAATCACTGTATGTCACTTATTTTTTTTTTAATTTTTGCTGCAAGAAAATAATTTCTCAGCTGGAATCCTCAAGACATAAGGATCTATTTTCTCTCTGGAATAATTTCTAAATTATTTAAGAATTACTAATTGTTATATTTTAACTATTTAAGAAATTACTTTTTCAAACTGAATCACAAGTAGTAAGAAAAAAAAATAAAGGTTTCTTGCAGAATTCAGCTTGATCTTTAGGATCTCTGATTTTCCTTTCCTGGAAACTTTGAAAGGCCATCAAGTGAAGAGCACTATGCCAGGCTAGGTGGACATAGGGCCTTCCCTTGGGGTAATTTTCTTTACTCTAATTTTTTTTACTCTAATTTTCTTTACTCTAATATAGAGGTCTCCAAACTTGGCAACTTTAAGGCTTGTGGACTTCAACTTCCAGAATTCCTCAGCCAGCATAGTTCGAACAGCTCTGCTCTAATAGAAGAGAATCTATATAGCTCAGGGCTGAACTGTGGAATCCTTCACACCGATAATGTTACCTAGTTGGGTAATGAAACATCTGCAATCAAATAATGAAGCTTATAAAATACCAAGGATTCCACATTTTCTTTTCTCCTGCAAGTTTGGATTTTATGCCAGGATCATAGCATTCCAGAGGACAAGGGAGAGGTAATAACATATCTTATTATATTAATATCTGAAATCCTTTTCCCTTGTTGCTTTCCAGGTCTTACTGGTTTGCTGTTGGCTGCTTTGGATACTCTATCTAATTCATTCCGCAGCACAGTCAGAAACAATATTTTATTCTTCTAGCAAGTACGCAGACTGGCAGCTTTTATACTGTCTTAGTTTTGAGCACAATGTGGTAAGCTACAATAAGAACATTTTGCAGGTTGTCTGTTTTACATTGCATTTCATGGGACTCTTCACTAATCCAGTTGTCTATTTTTTGGATTCTTCAGAAATCCCTGTTCTCATTTTAACCCTTTTTTTCTTTGTTATGTTTTGTGCAATTCCATTCTTTTAATTTGTGGAATGTACCTTATAGTTCTCTTGGCTATTTTACTCTGCTGCTCAATGAAATCATATATTTTAAGACTACTGTCTTCTCTCAGATTCAACAACTCATTTCTAAGAACTGAAGTTTGGGGTTTTGAAAAATACCTTTTTAGGGTACAAGTCAAGCAACTCTGGTGCAATTAGGGATTATGGACCACATATATAATGAGAAACACTCTTGCACGCAGGCATTTTTCAAAACAGAGGAAACTCTATAAATTTATACAATAATCTGACCTTCTGATGCTCAGATGTTGGGAGAAGCAGGCACATTATTCCATCACCACATTCAATTAATTCATGGAGGTGATTCAATTAATTCATGGGGGGGGGGGTGTTGACAGAATAGAGAAGGAAGGGACCTTGGAGGTCTTCTAATCTAGTCCAACTCCCTGCTGTCCAGTTTTTTCTTAAAAACTTCTGGTGATGAAGCATCTACAACTTCTGAATGCAAACTGTTCCACTGATTAATTGTCCTCACCATTATGAAGTTTCTCCTTAATTCCAGGTTGCTTCTCTCCTTGTCTAGTTTCCATCCTTTTGTTTCTTGTCTTGCCTTCTTTTGGAAAATAAATTGACTGCCTCTTCTTTCTGGCAGCCCCTCAAACATTAGAATACTGCTATCATGTCACCCCTAGTCCTTCTTTTCTCTAGATTGGCCATACCCAATTTCTGCAACCGTTCTTCATATGTTTTTGTCTCCAGGTCCTTAATCTTAGTTTATTTATTTCGAAGATTTATATTGCTGCCCACACACACACATAGCGACTCGAGGCAGCTTGTAGGAGATAAAAACACAATATAAAAAAATAAAAATAATAAACCCCAACGACAACACACCCTAATGACAACGCACATTCCTACCAGCCATTTATTGGGCTCCATCCATTGGTGCAATTCAACCAGTGTAACAGCTCCGCATGCATGCACTCCGCGTTTAAAAAAACCCTCTAATACTTACCTTCAACTGCAGCCTCTGTGAATAAAACAGCTGAGGCACAGTAAATTGCTCTGCCATGAGAATCAGCTATGCTCTAAACAAAGGAAATAAAGCACAGGAAAGATGGGCCTACATGATTGTCGCAATGAACCGGTTCTGAGCCAGCTGATCATTGGGACAAGGGGTTCACCCAAACCAGTCTGAACCGGGAGAATCCCACCCCGGCTCCATCCCACTCTGGTTTCCCCAGGCTCATTGGCAAAATGTCTTCAGGGCCTTCAAAAGAGTGTTAGAGGGAGGGCCAGTCTAATTCCTGGAAGGATGATGTTCCAGTGGGAGCCAGCCACCACGGAGAAGGCCTTTCTTCTGAGTCCTGCCAGATGTATCTCTTTAAGGGAGAGGCAATGTTCCTTGCCTCTCCACTCTAGTGGATTGGATAGATGTGACTGGCAAGAGATGGTCTCTCAGATAACCTGGTCCCAAGCCATGAAGCACTTTAAAGATGACAACCAGCACTTTGAATTGAACCCGGAAGCAATCTGGCAACCACTGCAGCTCCCACAGGAGAGGTGGTGCACACCTAAGTCTGCACAAAACCATGTGGGCCTCTGCCTTTTGCACCAACTGGAATTCCAGATGCTTTTCAAGGGCAGTCCCATGTAGAGCATGTTGCAACAGTCAAGACAGAAGGTGGCTACAGCATGCATGATTGTTGCTCTTCTTTGCAGTTTTTCCAAAGTCTTTACATCTTTTTTGAAATGTGGTGACCAAACCTGGATGCAGTATTCAGGTGTGGTCTTACTAAGGCTTTATAAAGTAATATAATACTAATATAATATAAAGTAATATAATAAAGTAATATAATACTAATACTTCATGTGATTTTGGTTCTATGCCTCTGTTTATAAAACCAAGGATTATGCTAGCTTTTTTGGCTATACAGAGCAGCCAATCCATAGCAAATTGACTTTATACTTTGGCTAATTCATCTGTATTTCACTCAGCCAGAATGTGGATTGGTTATGTTTTAACCTGTAACATGAACCCAGCTAATTATGGTGTATTTAGCAAACCAGTATTACTCAAACAACATTTTAGGGGTCAGGACAATATCTATTAAATTACAGTTCAAGTTTTGACGAATGTATGAGTCACTGTGTACCAAAAAAGTTATCCTATGAATCATTAACTGTTTTCCAGGTATATAAAATCTGACAATGTAATACATGAAATGAGTTCCAACAGAATGTAATTAATTCTACACAACTGCTACAGCCTGGAACTAATTTTCCTATTATGGTGGGCCAGAACATAACAATAGATTTTGCCTTCTAGGCAAAACTCTGCTTATGATTTCACACCTCAACTGCTTGATTCAGTGCTTTAGCTAAGCTCCAAATATAGTGCAAGTAAAGAAGGAGAAAGAGAATCAATAATAAATAAGGGAACCTTAGAGGTCAAGCATGGAGCAGCAACTGCCAATAACAGGTTGAAGTGTTCTCATTAATAAAATAATGGCATACACAGAAGGCTTCAGTAGAAATAGAGGGTTTCAGAAACAAGATGTATCAATATACACAGTCAGCCCATCTTGTTTGATCTTTACAAACATAAGCAGAGTCAGACATCTTTAGTATTTAGATGGGACATAATCAGGAAATCCCAGAACTGTAGGTCAGACTGGGAAATAAAATCAGTGACAACATGGTGACTGGGTTCACATATGTTAAACCAAAATGTGCTCTGGTGTCTCACTTCCATCTCTCCAGATATGTTAAATTTCAGTTCCCACAATTCCTAGGTGCAGAGCAAATGCTTAACAATTTTGGGAAATAAAATTCAAAAAATAATAAAATCAAAATAAAATTAAAAAATTGATCTTATAAAGGTAACAGCACAATCTGCCATTTTCAAGAAGAGCCCCATGTTAGCCTGATACACAACTTGGCCCTATAATCCATGGTTCCCAAATATTAAGATGAAGGCAGGCAAAACAATCACAAGATATGGAAGATTGTTCATTGCATTTAATTCTTGTATACTTATTTATCTGAGACCAAACCTTAAGCTACCAGGAACATTTAGTGGGATGAGTAATGGACAGCTATATTATAAACCTGCTGAATAACTAGCCTTGGACAATTAGCAGTCCCAGTAGCAGGTTGTACTATAAGGCAAAATTCTACTGACTATAAAAGCTAACCTTTTCGGCATTGCGTGCCAAAAGTGCGTGCATGCATATGGGCATGCACACGTGCCTGACCCATAATGCAATGCATGCGTGACCCTCCTGCCCACTTGCGCATGCGTGTGTGGGCCACCCGCACACTGCACAGCACAGCTATATACATGTGCATGCAACGCCCGTGTGTACCACACACGTCTCTTGCATGCGCATGGATCTCCTCTGTGCGCTCTGTCCCACATGCATGCACAGTAGATACCTGACAATCAGCTTGCTGGCAGGAGGCATGCATGCATGCACAGTGGACCTGATCTGGGGTGACGGCTCATGTGCCAGAAGAGATGGCTCTGCATGCCACTTCTGGCATGCGTGCCATAGGGTTCACCATCATGGGACTAGAGTATATCCAAAGTATATATTGTAAGTACTGTGCTTTAGCAAATATTGTTTCTAGTAAGTACCAGATCTCTCATCAGGAACAATAAGTGGAAGGATATGGTTTGAGGCATAGTTACATTAAATTTGTTTAGTACTCATCATTTTTGATACTCATTGCACCTTCTGGAACCAATTATGCTATGCACAGAATATGCAGGTCAACTACCAGTAGCTGCAAAATAAGAGCTATGATTTAAACACTAGAAACCTTGGGAGGCTTTGCCTCTTAATTCTTAATACTTCTGTTTGAATTGGATATAGATTTTATACCTCTTAAATGGATAACTTGCAAGCAGGACATCTAAAACTTTACTTTTGATTTTCAAAATCCCTTGCTTATGCAAAAATCTTTCCCTGAAGACTTATATTTCCATAAATAAAGAAACTTATAAGGTTTTTCTCTAAATTTCTCCACAAAGGAAAGAATATTATATCTTAGGGTCAACAATAGTACCTGATTATAGTACTTTCTGCTGAAAATGCTTCCTTGATACCTACATAGATGTTAAGTTTTTAATTTACACTTTTTTATATTATTAGTTTCTACATTATTGGTTTTTTAGTTTATAAATATTATTTGATCTGGTTCACCTAAGTAAGATTTCCTACATTTCCTCCTTAAAATACTGGTCTATATACAACTAAAATTCTCATGACCTTTAACTGGGGTGAAATGATACATTTTAGGCAAGAAATTTTGAACCAAAATAGTCTTAAATGGACTATTTTTACAGACTGTATCCAAATCTGGGATCCATGTCTCTCAAAGGAATGAAATTTGGATAAATTCCGGGTCCTTTAGTGCTTGGCTGCTACTGCAGTAATGTGATCTCATTTTCAATGTTTTGTGACAGTTTCCCAGTCAGTCTTGCAATCCCTTCCTCTCCTATCTAGCAGCAACCACTTACCTGCCTGCTGAGAAGGGAATGGAAGGAAGAGGGAAGGAAGAAGCAAGGTAGAGAGGAAAGAAAGAATAGGGAGGAAGAAAGTCCTGAATTTACTTCTGGCCCATGCCACCCACTGCACTCCCCAAATTTACATACTTTCCCCATACTGTACCATCTCCTATATGCCTTCCCCAACCCATGCAGCGCATCTTGTGCACTCCTACGCACTCTCCCTGACCCACACTGCCCCCTTATATCTTTCTTGACTCACATGTCACTTGTTGCAGACCTCCATGCACACTTCTCAACTCATGTTGCCTGGGCACACACACACACACACAACTCATGCAATACATCTTTTGCATCCTCACTCATCCTTCCTATCAGCACCATTCCCTGTATGCCATGACTGACTAGCATGGCACCTCTTACATACATGGCATGCAACTGCCATGTATTCTTCTTGAACTGTACCACAAGAAGGAAGGAGGGGGGGGGGGGGGGGGGAAGGAGGGAAGGAGGAAGGAAGGAAGGAAGGAAGGAAGGTAGGAAGGAAGATTTCCAATGTTTAGTGCTACCCTTCTCTTAAGGAAACTCAATGGCAAGAAGTTGGTAGTCATTTCCATTCCCACTGCCTGCATTTGAACATTCTGTTTCTGTATTTAAGTAAGGAAATATCCCTGAAATAGTTCAAATGGAATGGGTTGTCTAGTCAATTTTAAAAACATATTGGTTCTGTTTTGAAAGTTTGAAGAGTGATTTAGGGATGCTATGTAAGCTGGAGTATAAATATATTAAATGAAAACTAAATTATTTGCAAACTAATAAATCCTAGTATGACTATTTAGTATCAATAGAGTTGGTAGGATTTATTCAGTGTATTTATAGTATACATTTCCATTGATATAAGATCAAGACTTATCCAAAATGCCTTAGAGTCTTCCACTGATTTTAATGGGAATTTAATCAAATTTAATAAACTAAATATACTGGGGCATGGGAGTTAAGCCATTGCTTATCAGGCTGAATGGCATAACTGTGAGAATTTCTTTTCTAAAAAGAAAACTTCTATTCTTTGTAATACAATAAATAATTAACATACCAGCACTGCAAAAAACAGTCTTTGTTAACCATAATATACGAAATAACCATAATACAATGCCAAATCTCTGTACTTTTGCAATTTCCAAATCTCAGAATAAATTGGAAGTTTTAATAAATCTCCAGAATGCTTAATCATGCTGGATAGTAAATAAAGCTAAAGAGAGCTTGCTGATATTGGCCATTTAATATACATTTTGTCACTGCCTTATGATGTAACAAAGGAAGAGATTGTATTTATTCAAATTAAGCTCTCAGAATGCTCTGATGGTGTCAAAACAAAAGATTATCTCTTGAGATGATGAAATAAACAATGACTACAGGTTTTTAAACTATAAAATCCAGATGTTATATAAACCTCTCACTCTATTTGAGCAAAACTCAATTGGGGAACAGATGACTTTTATTTTTTCAAAAACAAAAGTTTAGCCATTGCTTATATTTATCTCAACATGTTTGGAAAAAACAGTAGCAAATTAGGTGCATCAACAAAACATTCCAGCAGCAAGAAATAGCACAATTAAGTGATTGAAAGATTCTCCCATAACTCATTATTAGACAATGACAAAATAAAGCTTCTTGGCTTTAGTTTGGCCTGCTTCGTCTCCTGACCCCGAATCCCACTTTATTGATCATTTAGTTCCAAATATGAAAACCTTTACAGTATTTTGCAGTCTCCTGGGAGAGACCAGTGAATAACCCCATTTTTATTAAATTTATTTTATGATGTCCCCCTAAAAAATTAACAATAAAATGCAGATAAAATGTAAGAATATGGTTAAAGCTAGAAAGATGTCTGGAAGCTCTCAACAGATTACACATTGAAGTGTTTGGAAACCAAATGTTGGCTTGAATATAAATGTCTTTGCACATCAGTGGAAAGACAACAAAAAGGTTTATTAGCCTTCTTTAGCTGGGAGTTTCAGAATCTGGGAACAATACTGGAAAATTCTTAACTAACTCCCAACAACTACCTCTTCAGTGATGAGGATAAGAGAAAAAAAGCCCTTTCCAACCCCCCACCAACCCACTTTTATATGATCATCACTGAGTGGTACAATACAAGTTTTATGTGCAAAGAGCTTTGAATATATATATATTTTAAAAAATAAAACATAGTGATTGGAAATACCAAAGAAACTTGAGCATTATGAAAATTAATCAGTGTTATCAATCAGTCAAAAATAGTGAACGAAATGCTCCAACCTCTTCTGAAAGTACCATTATTCTTAGCTTGTTGAATATTAGGAAAACCAATCTTCTAATAAGCTGGGAAAGGAGGAGAGTCTTTTTCTTGCTGGAAGTGTTCAAGCAACCATAAATGGGCTATTGTAACACTACTGATTCTTACAAATGAGGACATACTTAAACCTTTTTGATTAATGAAATGGTAATATGCGAACCTCTGGTATTTCCTCAGAGTTCCTGTAATTGTTGCCTATATGTCATTATCATATCTGTCCCCCTCCTGTTTTTTGCTCCTGAACAACCAGCAATTTCATACTAGATTCAACTCCTGCATTTAATCTTATCCTCTTTAAACCAATTGCTTTTCCATATGGATGCAGCATAATTGCCATGAAACATGACTTTCCATTTTCTGGTTGCCTGAACAGTGTAGGCAGAATCCTTGTGTGGGAGACAAGAATTAAAAGAATACTAAGTCACTTTCTTATTCAAAGAAAGGGGGGGAGGGAGAAGAAATTGGTTTGAGTAGAGAAAAACAATGACATTGTAATGACATTTGCAACTGATAGCACATACCTCCTACATACAACCTCATAAAACACGCAAAAAAACAGCCAGGATATGGAGAACCATATACTGAAATGAATGAGAATGAAGAGTAGGATAGAACTGATGGCATAAGAATTAGGAAACCAAAGAGAGGCAAAACAAACATACATTGTTTGCTATTCTATTCTCTAACTGGTCAGAGCAAGAAATAGAATTCATGACCTGCCAGGGGACAAACACAAAGAAGAATGAAATAAAGAAAACAATATCCTTCTGAGATTCAATTTTACTTCTGTCACATTTTTAAAATATGCATAAAACAAACATAAGCACATATAGACCCAGAGGTATAATCCTATTCTATATTTTTAATATAGAGGAAACTAAGATAAAATCCTAAGCAAATACACTTCGCAACTGCTATCATATTGTTACTTTCAGTTCTGGTCATCAATATCTAGATATTAAGTTTTTCAGAGTCCATTTTTACATGTATCATCTGAAATGCACTGGGTAGTTATTAGAGACAAGTATCTGTGATATATTTCTTTCCCCACACTAAGTCATCTGATCTTATCAGGGTTTTTTTAACCCCAAGTTCATGCAATTTAATATCAAGTGTTCTCTCCACCAGGGGTCGCCAACCACCGGGCCCCGGACCGGTACCGGTCCATGGATCATTTTGTACCGGGCTGCAAAGAATGAATAATCATGATTAAAATATATATTTTATATTAGCTAAAGCTAAGAAGCCCTTTACTATTGGGGGAGAATTGATTCTGCCAGTCCTTGAAAAAGTGTTTCTGCGTGAAACTGGTCCCTGGTACAAAAAAGGTTGGGGACCATTGCTCTACACCTTTTTAAGAGTTCAGAAGTTCTAAGATCTGTAATAAACCTTGTTGTAATTGGTATTTTGTTGCATAGTTTTATCCTATTGCATGTACTGTACATTCCATAGACCCTGCTTTAATTTTATAAACATTTAATGTACAGTATCCATTTTACTTTAATTATGTATTCAATGCACTTTGTTTACTGAGAAGCATTTAACCAAATGCTGAGAAACATTTAACCAAGAATTTAACAAAAAGAAATGAAATAAATACATGCATGATTATAATGGGCAAATGTGGTTATAATTCTACCTCACATCAGGACTACTGTTTTTTACTTACAGAGGAAAAATCCTTCCCTTTCTGCCACTAAGTTCAGATGTGTGAGAGAAAAATCAATGTATTGAAGTGACCTTTGCATAAGCTCAGCTTTCATCTGTTATTTAAACTAGGTCTGCACTTCAACTAGACTCTGGTATAGGTTCTGTAGATAATTAAATGATTCTCATAGCATTATAAAATCCATTTTTAAACAAAGAGGAGAGGAATGAAATAATGTCTGAAGAGCTGATTTCATATAAGATCAAGCACTGTTCAGCGTAATGGAAGCTAAACCAGAAGCAGGTGGGGCATGCAATGCCAGATTGGTAGAACGTAAGCAGGGATCTTGCAGAAAAATTTAAAGAACCAAAAAGGGAAGAGAAAATGGAGACAGACAGACAATTGTTCAGTGAGCGGCCAAATTTTTTCACACCATTGTCCAAAAGAAAAATAATCTACCTTTGTTATTGAAATGTAAATATCCTGCCAGCTTTTGATTTTCTAGTTGCCTAAAGCCCCTGTCACACTGCACCAACGGATGCAAAGAGGATGTAAAACAGACAAAAAAGATTGCCATCCGTTGGAAAACATGATGTACTCACTGCCTCCATTTTGCTGCCTCTCTATCCATCCAGCATCCGTTTATTGATGTTTCATCCGCTCAGAAAGTTTTGAGCTGCTCAAAACTTTTGCGCGGAAAATGTATCCAATTCGTCCGTTCTGCATCCGCTAGGCATCCGCTACGCATCCATTCTGCATCCGTTACGCATCCGCTATATCCGCTAGGCATTCGTTCCGCATCCGCGCAACTCGCATCCGCTCGGACACAGGGAGGAAGTGGAACGGACGCAGAACGGATGCAGAATGGATGCAGAACGGATGCAGAACGGATGCAGCACGGAAACAAAGCGTTTAAAACGGAAAAAACGTTCGTAGAGGGGACCTATCTCGGATATTAAGGATGTCTAGAGGATGCCTAGAGGATGCCTAGAGGATGCCTAGAGGATGCCTAGAGGATGCAAAGGGACACCTATACTGCCTATAAAAAGGGGGAGCAACTCGTCTGCATCTCACTTTCAGACCAGCAGACCAGCTGTGCAGACCTCTGCAGCCTTCATCTGACTCTTCCTCTTCTACAGCATCCAGTCATGTCAACCGTGGATCGTAACACAGTCCTTTTGGCAGCCACTATCCTTCTGCAACAGTGCAAAGCCATCTACAGGCTCTGTGAACTCTACTATGGGAAGAAAAGGAGGCGTCCAAGAAGCGTCTGGGTCCAAAGATGGATCGGGAGAAGAGCAGAGTATGGACTGTATAACAAGCTGATGGTGGAGCTCAGGAACGAAGATACTCGGGCATTCCAGAACTTCATGAGGATGCCTCCAGCCATGTTTGACGAAGTTGTGCAGCGGCTGACACCCAGGTTGACCAAGGCAAACACCAACCTCCGGCCCAGCCTGGACCCTGGGCTCAAGGTGGCACTCACTCTGCGCCACCTGGCCTCAGGGACCACCTACAGGAGCATGCAGTACGGCTGGAGGGTGCCACACAACACCATCAGCATTGTGGTCAGAGAAGTGGTCATCATTGAAGAATACCTGCAGGAGCTTCTCCAGTACCCCTCCACTGATGAAGGATGGAAGAAAGTTGCAGAGCAGTGGTATCAGAGGTGGAACTTCCCACACACCGTTGGAGCCATAGATGGCAAGCACGTGGCCTGCAAAGCTCCAGCCAAGTCGGGGTCCACTTATCACAACTACAAGGGCTTCTTCAGCATCATCCTCTTCGCCATGGTCGATGCAGACTACAAGTTCATGTACATCGATGCTTCAGGCAATGGGTCATCTTCAGAAGCCCAGGTATACAATGCCAGTGACCTCAAGGAGGGGCTGGAAGGCAACCTCATGGTGGGCTTCCCAGATCCGGACCAGCTGCCCAACGACAAGCAAGATGTGCCCTACTTCATTGTGGGGGATGACACCTTCTCACTCACAACCTACCTCATGAAGCCCTACACCTCCAAATACCTCACCCGTGAAGAGAGGATCTTCAACTACAGCCTGTTCAGGGCAAGGCGGGTGGTGGAGAACGCCTTTGGCATCCTGGCCAACAGGTTCCAGGTACTTCTCACCAAAATGCAGCATAGCCCAGAGACCATGAGGAGGATCGTGGAAGCTTGCTGCATCCTGCACAATCTCATGTGCACCCGCTACCCAGTGTTGCAGGACAGGCTCGTGGACCTCCAACAAGTCAATGGGGACATGGAGCCTGGGGAATGGAGGCAAGGGCAAAACCTTATAGACACTGAGGATGTGCAAGGCCCCAAAAGAGCCTTACGTGAAGGGAAGAAGCAGCACAACCTCCTGAGACACTGGTGCAACTCCCCAGCTGGAGTAGTGGAGTGGCAAGTCAGGATGACAGATGATTAATAGGTGCTTCCTTCAGCCTGTCTCATCACACGGATGAGATTGGGTCATGTATGGGTGGGCCTACAATGAACAGGGCATTTAATAAAGAGTTGTGTTTGTGTTGACATGTGTGGATGATTATTTCATTATTATTGATAATAAAGGGCCATAGGTGTGGCACCAGGGAGGGTGGACCATACAGTCCCACTATGCTTGCACTGGAGGCTTATCTATCCCACTGCTATCCTTACCCATCCCACAGCTATTACCCATCCCACAGGTATCGCTGCCCATCCCACTGCTATCCTTACCCATCCCACAAGCATGCAAAGGCTTAAACCATTTCTAAAAGTTTCCACCAAGACTTTATTAAAAAAAAGAAATGAAGCAAGTGTGTGAATCAAAGATAAACTTTATTGAACAACAAGCTGTAAAACAAAAATGACCCAAGTCAAGTGTCCAAATAAAGTCCACAGGTAGCCAGCTACCCAGTCTCTGGCACTCTTATTGGTCACTCGGAGGTGTGCCCAGTCTCAGGGATGAAGGGTCCAGGTGCTGTGGAGGTGGGTGGTTCTGGAGTGCTGGTCTGTATCGTCATTGGGGTGCCTGGCCCCGAGAGGACAACAGGGGACGGTGTGTTGAGGAAGCTCTCAGACAGCTGGCTCAGACCTGCGATGCTGAGAGGTCCTTCCTCCATGCCATGGGCTGTCAGCCCCAGTACTGATGAGAGATGTACTGAGGCCGGGCTTGGCTGTGGGGTGGAGGAAGGAGTAGTGTAGTGGGGCTGTCTGGTCTACAGCTGGGTGAGGACTGGCGTGGGTGGCATCGCTGTCATCGGTGGCATCATTGGTGTGGGTGGCATCGGTGGCATCAGTGGAACCGGTGGCAACAGTGTTGTCCGATGACTCTGTGCCTGGACTGGGAAGGGCTGCTGCCTATGCTGCTGGACCTCCTGGTAGCCGTAGCCCTGGTAGGTGAGGGGCTGTGGGAAGCCTTGGAATGGGAGGGACATCACCTGTGGTGGAGGTGGAGGAGCAGACCTGGACTGGGTGGGAGCAGGTTCCTCTGGATCTGGAGGGTTGTGAAGCAGCTCGGTGATCCGGTCCTTCATCACCTGGTACTGGGCTTCCTCCACATTTCTGAGGGTCTGGTTGACATAGGTGAGGAAGGGCTTGCGGTTGGAGGATGAGGAGTTGGTGCTGACCAGCTGAGAGAGGAGATCTATACTGGTGCGGATGGTGTCCCTGATCTCCAGCAGGACAGTGTGGCTCTGCCCCTCCTGCTGTCTGGCTCTCTGCCTTTCTGTGGAGGCAGAGCTGGGGGGGGGGGGTGGATGCGGCTACGACTGTGGTGGAATCGATGTCTCCTCTCTCCCACCGCACCAGGGAGTCCTCCACGCGCTGCACCATGGTTACAACAGCTGTCCGCAGGTTCTCCACCGTGGCACGCTCCACAGAAACCTGCCTGGAGACAGGGACTGACTCTCGGCCGGAAGAGGACTGGGTCGCAGCAGGCTGCCGGAGAGAGAGGGTTGTGAGAGGGGCTCCTGGTGCTCCTCGGTGGCAGATCTCACCCTCCAGGAAGCTGCACCTGGCCATGACGTAGGTCTCTCTGTCCACCAACTTAACCGTGGCTTGGCCAGATTTCTTCAGGTGCAGCTTCCCGTACCAGGTGTGCATGTGCTTCCACCAGCCGAGGAGTACCTCTGAAGTGTAACCCATACTCTCCGCCCTCTCTCTCCAAGCAGCCTGCTTCCTTTTGGTGTCCCTGTACAGCTGGTGTCCCTTCCGCCACAGATAGTCATTCTCTCTCAGTCACTCCAGCACCTCATCCTCGTGTTCCTCCTCAATGAAATATTGCCTCCTCTCCCATCCCCGCGTACGCCTCTTCCTCCCTTTGGCAGGACCAGATGGGCCCTCATCAGAGGGGCTCCCAGGTGGTAGGGGCTGCTCCTCCACACCACCAGCAGCAGCAGCACCAGCAGGATCATCATCATCATCATCATCATCATCATCATCATCATCATCATCATAATCATCATCAGCAGCAGCAGGATCAGCAGGACCAGGATCAGCAGCAGCAGAGTAAGCACCAGGAGCCCCAGCAGCACCAGCAGTAGCAGCACCAGCAGCAGCAGCAGCAGCAGGACCAGGAGCACAAGCAGTACGAGCAGTACGAGCAAGTCCAGGAGCACGAGCAGGATGAGCAGGACCACAGGACCAGCAGGACCAGCAGGACCAAGAGCAGCTTCAGCCAGGAGGCTTGGAGGCAGGCTGGCAGGAAGGCTGGCAGCAAGGCTTGCAGGCAGGCATGCAGACAGGGCAGGCAAGGACTTGATGTATCCTGCAGCAGGTCTTTCCTCCGAATGCTGGCCACGTGCGAGCTGCTTCCCTTTATTTCCGCGTGGCTTACGTAATGCATCCCCCCCGCATGTGCAATTAACGCCAGGCATCCGTTAGGCTTCCGCTGTGCATCCGCTAGGCTTCCGCTCTGCATCGCTTCATCTGCTGTGCATCCGCTGTGCATCCGCTTCATCCGTTCCGCATCCGCTTTGCTGAGGCTCAATGACAGATGTTCTGAGGCCGGGCTTGGCTGTGGGGTGGAGGAAGAAGCAGTGTAGTGGGTATGTCTGGTCTGCAGCTGAGCGAGGTGAGGCATCAGTGGCATCGGTGGCGTGGGTGGCATCAATGGCGTGGGTGGCATCAGTGGCATGGGTGGCATCAGTGGCATGGGTGGCATCGGTGGCATCAGTGGCATTCGATGTACCTGTGCCTGGACTTGGAAGGGCTGCCTGTGCTGCTGGACCTCCTGGTAGCCATAGCCTTGGTAGGTGAGGGCCTGTAGAAAGCCTTGGAAGGGCAGTGACATCACCTGGGGTGGAGGACCAGGCCTGGACTTGGTGGGAGTAGGTTCAGCTTGGTCTGGAGGGTTGTGAAGAAGATCGGTGATCCTGTCCTTTACCACCTGGTACTGTGGTTCTGACATGTTCATGAGGGTCTGGTTGACGTAGGTGAGGAAAGGCTTGCGGTTGGAGGATGGGGCGTCGGTGTGTACCAGCTGAGAGAGGAGATCTACACTGCTTCTGATGGTGTCTCTTATCTCCAGCAGGACAGTGTGGCTCTGTCCCTCCTGTCTGGCTTTCTGCCTTTCTGTGGAGGTTGAGCTGGGGGTGGATGCGGGTTGGCCTGTGGTGGAAGTGCCCTCTCCTTGCTCCCACTGCATCAGGTGGTCCTCCACGCGCCCCACCATGGGTATTACAGCTGTCCGCGGGTTCTCCGTCGTGGGACGTTCCACAGATACCTGCCTGGGCACAGGAGCTGACTCTTTGCCCAAAGAGGACTGGCTCTCAGCAGGTTGCCTGAGAGAGAGGGTTGTGAGAGGGGCTGCTCCTCGGTGGCAGATCTCACCCTCCAGGAAGCTGCACTTGGCCATCACGTAGGTCTCTCTGTCCGTCAGCTTGACTGTGGCCTGGCCAGATTTCTTGAGGTGCAGCTTCCCGTACCAGGTGTGCATGTGCTTCCATCAGCCGAGGAGCACCTCCGAAGTGTAGCCCAGGCTCTCCGCCTTCTCTCTCCAAGCAGCCTGCTTCCTTTTGGTGTCTCGATAGAGCCTGTGTCCCTTCCGCCAGAGGTACTCGTTCTCCCTCAGCCATTCCAGCACCTCCTCCTCATGTTCCTCTTCTATGTTGTATTGCCTCCTCTCCCGTTCATGCGTCTGCCTCTTCCTCCCTCTGGCAGGGCCATATGGGCCCTCATTAGAGGGGCTTCGAGGTTGTAGGGGCTGCTCCTCCACACCACCACCACAGCAGCAGCAGCAACAAAAACAGTAGCAGCAAAAGCAGGACCAGCAGCAGCACCAGCAGCACCAGCAGCACCAGCACCAGAACCAGCAGGACCAGCAGGACCAGCAAGACCAGGAGCACCAGGAGCACCAGCAGCACCAGGAGCACCAGGAGCACCAGGAGCACCAGGAGTACCAGGAGCAGCGCCAGCAGAGTAAGCACCAGCAGAAGCACCAGCACCAGGAGCAGCGCCAGCAGAAGCTCCAGCACCAGAAGAGCGAGCCCGAGCAGCAGAAGCCCCAGCAGAAGCAGAGTCAGGGCCAGGGGGTGAGATGGTGGTCCTGTCCCTCTTGCCAGGGCTGGCAGCAGATTGCAGAGGCTTTCTCTTCTTCCCCATGGTTTTTGGGTTGTTGGCTTGCTGGCTTGCTGGCTGGCTGGCTGGCTGGCTGGCTGGAGCTGTGTCTGGCAGCAGGTCTTTCCTCTGAATGGTGACCTGCTTGCGAGCTGCTTCCCTTTATATCTGCGGGGCTGATGCAATGCATCCTCCCCGCATGCGCAGTGAATGCTGTGCATCAGCTAGGCTTCCGCTAGGCTTCCGCTAGGCTTCCGCTCTGTATCCGCTTCATCCGCTCGGCATCCGCTCTGCATCCGCTCTTTCTGTTGCGCGTCTGCTTTGCTGTGCTTCCCTGGAAGCCCTGCGGATGTGCCATCCGCTCCTATCCACTTCCATCTGCTAGGCTTCCATGGAGCATCCGCTTTCCATCTCCTCTACATCCTCCCCCTGTCCATTCCTTTCCGTTGTTGTCTGCTCTGCTTATGCAAATTTGGGGCACTTTTGAGAGCGGATAACAACGGATGGAACATTTTCTCGTCCGCTGTGTCCTTTTTACAAACATTTTGCATCCGTCGGCCAGTGTGACAGGGCCTTTAGTGGGTAAGGAGTAAGCTAATCATCCTTTGTGATATGTCCATGCAATATCACCCAATCCAAGTTGAACACAAATTACTTGTAATCAGATAGGGCAGGGGTGTTAAACTCATGTTGTCATGTTGTTGTCATGTGACATATCACAACTTTTCCCCCCTTTGCTAAAACAGGGGTTGGTGCACAAGTTTGACACCCCTGGATAGGAGGATAAATGAAGCAAGGGGGTAGGGGGTAAAATGAAGCAAGCATCTCCAATAAAAGAGGAAAAGCAAGAGGATAGGAAATCTGCAGGGCCATGTCAGAGTAATTAGCACCATCCCCTAAGCATTCATGTTTATTCTGTGGTCTCTAATTAGTTGGAGCAATCAATCCAATGACACCATTGGGGAATAAAAATGACAATGTAAAGTGTTTTGTCCCAAGTCTCTAAGGAAGCCTTGCAAATACTAGCATACAGCACAGGAGGAGACAGGACAATAACTTCACTACATGAAATGATGTATGGCAGATATGAAACTATATGGCTTTCACATAACTCAAAATATTACAATGGTTGCAGCACAGACAAATATATTGGGCAGGGGAATATACTTCACATTTTTAGGGAACATTTATAAAACATTATCCATTGGATATTTGATGCTTCTCAAACTGGCCAGTCATAAAACATTTATTTTCCAGTTAGGTTGAAGTTGACTAACCTCAACTGATGAGTTTCCTCCTCACAATCTTCTGGTTCACAGCATACTTATTTGAGACAGAATGCCACATTTGTAAATAAAGCATGGTGTATGTGTGTTGTATATGTGTGTGTGTGTTAAAATCTGCAAGATGGCTCAGAAAGGAACTCTTGCTCAGAGAATCCAATCCCAAGAACAGTCCTAGGAACACCTCTAAAAACAGATTTGTGCTGAATTGTAACTTTGAATACAATAGGATCAAATATTAATTATTTAGAGGCAATATTAAACCTATTTCATGGTCTTATATTTCATTTTATTTAAATGTAGTTGAAACTATTATGCTGTCAGGGCATAATGTGCAGAATTATGATACACCATGACTCCATATATAGCACACAATATATTATTACATTGTCTTTAATGTCTAACTTATGAATATCTTGTGAAAAGGAACTTTACTAACAATTTTATCAAGAATATAATCAAAGTTGCAGTTGAGCCAGGGAAAGTGCAAAGCAAAATTTCTGGATTTACTGTTCTATCTACTGGTGGAACAGAAATTGAAGCTTCGTGGGAGCATAAAATATCTCCCAATAATTTCTTTTATCACCCTGAATACAAAAAGGATTTGCTGATAGAGGGGAGTGAGGAAGGCAGGGCAAAATCTCCTTTCCCACTAGATGGCAGTGTTGTTTTCTTAGAAAAAAAGAATATAAAACAAAAAACAAATTTGCTTATAATCAGTGAATGAAAGGGAAAAATACTATTCTATGAAAGTGAACTCTGAGGATCTGGACAGAAGGAGAGAAGGGAATGAGTGCATTTTTCCAACACTAAGTTCTGTCAACAATCAAGAGCAATAAATAATTAGCTCAAACAATACTCAAGGTTTTGCAAATTGGAGAGTTTTAATTAGGGTTCTCTGGCCATGCAAACTGATAATTCAAGTGATTGTAGTATCACTAAACTGCCAGTTCAATCTCTCACATGGCATGGCAATAGGTGCAAATAGCACTGTTGAATCTGCAGAAGCAACTCCAGGAGAAAATTATCTTGATTCACACTTCACCCTCTCATTGTGATTTTTGGCAGCTGGCTGGAGAAGAATTTATAGAGCTTCACAGGATTTAACAGTGCTATCACATTTCGTTTAGAGACAAAACTTCAAGAAAAGGAAATTGAGAGGAAAAAAAAGGAGTGAGATTTCCAGGTTTTAAAACATGTGGGCTTTAATTCAAAACGTTTTTACCCCTTTCTACTACTACTAATATCCAAAGCCACATCAATAATATAAAAGAGATGCATGAGCAGCATTGAGAGCCAATTTGGGGTAGTGGCTAAAGGCAGCAAGTTAGAAACCAGGAAATGGTGAGTTCTAATCTTGTCTTAACTAAGAAGCCAATGGGGTGACCTTGGGCCACTTACACTCTCTCAAGCCTTAGGAAGAAGGCAGCCACAAGCCACTTTCATAAATTATGCTGAACAAATTGCAGGAATTTGCCCAGGAAGTCAGCACTGATTCCAAGGTGCGTGAGTTCGCACATACAGAGCAGCACCAAAAAACAAAAACAGAACAATAAAAAGGGACAAGCTATTTAAAAGGATTCAAGAAAATAAAATGCCCATGTCATACGATTTTCCTTTTCTGAATTACCGTCTATTTGATTTGTGACAGAAGGGGTATCTAAAGGAGTTAACCTCCTACAGCTTCATGATATAATATTATTTCAAGTGGGATCCAGCTATTCAAACCCTAGATTCAGAGTACATTTAAAGTCCTCTTCAGAATCCCACCTGAGAGCTGATTAACATTTTTGGTTGTAGTATCAAGCATCTGCTTATTTACCTAGTGCCCACTCTGTTGTTCTCAGGGCCAGCTGAGGATTTCTTCTTAATATTTGTTATTTTATCCAATCAAATAACAGATTTCAATGGTTTGAACCAGTTTGCTGATAGATGCTGTTTCGGGTGGTTTCCAGTAAGTATGTAAACAGAAGGCATTTTTTGCTACTGTAGCTTTTCTCCCCTCCTTTGTTTCTAGAATGCCCTAAATTGAACCAATGTGCTCTCCAGATTTTTTTTAAAATAATCTATGGAATACTATATTACAGGGATAATGCAACTGCCCAAAATTGGAAGGAGGGTTTTTATACTGATTTGGTCTCATATATCAAAGTATATTTTCCAATTTCAGGGGAATTTGCCTGCATAGGATACAAGTTTCTTCTTGTTTTATTGTAAGTGCCCACTGTCCCAACTTGGTCAGTTAGAAAAAAAAAAGATCTTGAATCCATTGATAACAAAGGTACACTTTACTAAAGCCAAGTGGCTACAATGTAGCAAAGCCGGATTTGAACTTTCCTGCCCAAAGCATCTGGTTAACTTCTTCCACCTTCCCCTCCTGGTTATCTCTAGCTGTCCAATTACATTCAAACAAATCGTTTTGGTAACAGTCCCTGGCTTGGTGGGCTGGAAAGTGTTGAATTCCATGGTGTGAACTTGGAACAGCCGGTGGCTCTTGGGATGGGATGGCACTATGAGTAGTTTTGATTCCCCTTTTGCTAGCCATCCCTTATCCCATCCCATAGTTCTCTCCTCCTGTTGCATATGGCAGACTGGCATCTGGCAAAGCATGGTTGGCACAGCAGTCCTGACAGTAAGATTCTATTGTTGTTGCTTTTTTTAACTGTTCAGCTCTCTAGCTGCATGGAAGACTACTTTGTAAATTTCCTAAATAAAGAAATACATTAACAAAATGAGGAGAATCTCTGTTGCATTGGCCAACAAAGCAACTCAACTGACAAGAGGGCATGAAGCAAAACATCCAGGGGCTCCCATCCCCTCCTTCCAAAAAATCCCTCCAAAATACATGGAATCTGATTGAGAAGGAAAATGCCTCAGCTTCTCTCCTTCACCGTCTACCTTAAAGCTCCTCAAACACTGGCCCAGACTAGCTCTGCTATTTTGCTCACCTCACCAAAAGCAAAGAACTGAAACTGACTCATTATATTTAGAACTGACCAGCCTTCCCAAATTTCCTGCTCATACTGGCTTGGACTGATCACAGAATTTAGATCTAATGGGGTAATCTGAGTGTAAGTACAATATGAGACAAAGCAATCCTGTGGAATCATAATTCTATGTCATGTATGTTTGTATGTAATAAATCTACAGCATGTACCCTGTGGGCTACAGGACAGAATGCAATTTTTTTAAAAAAGTGAAATAAAATACAAACTTACAAATGTGTAGAAGCACTAAAGAATCATACAGATAATTATGAATTTAATAAATATTTTTTTTACGTTTCTTTATATAGCATATTGTGATATCTAATTTACCTTTTATACATGTTCTGATTTGAAATATACATGGCAATATATATCTTTCTGGATGGTGATACAGCTGAAAATATTTGGGAATCTGGTAATGCAGGGAATGACTACATTAGAACATTTCTGGCTGAAAAAGAACACTGGAATTTCATAGCATACACGTAGCATGGGCACTAGATTACATATTATTAAAATGACTCATGACCTTGAATTGGGCAAAACGCTGTATCATAGGACAAAAATTTTTGAACTAAATACCTCAAATTGGCTAACTTACTAAAGATGTCCAAAATCCAGGATCCATGATTCCCAAGGGAGTGAAATTTGGGGATGTTGTGGTATCATTGCTATTGGCTGCTGCTACATGACTGGATAGCTGCTGCAATCATGTGATCTTTATTTTCAATGTTCCATGATAATTTGCCAAGAAGGGAAAAGGAAGGAAGGAAGGAAGGAAGGAAGGAAGGAAGGAAGGAAGGAAGGAAGGAAGGAAGGAAGGAAGGAAGGAAGGGAGGGAGGGAGGGAGGGAGGGGGAGGGAGGATGTACCCTCCAGTTTTCCAGAAATAAACTCAGTGGGGAAGCCGACAGGAAGTCAAAAGTTGCTCGTACTCTTACTGTTGTTTTTTTTTACTCACTCTTGTATTACCTTTTTCTGTTTAGATAAGGAAATATCTCTGAAATGATTTTTTAATTAAATATATGAAGAAGTTACCATATTCTGTAACTTGTTCTGAAGTGATTATTTGATTAACATTTCTTAGAAGGCTGCTTAAAATAACAAAGATTTGCTATGGGAAAAAAAAGATCTAAAACCCAACTCTACATTTTCTGAACTTGGAAAGTTACCTTCACACATGAAACAAAAATATTTGCTTCAAAACAGATTGAATAATAACACTCATTGTCTAACCTTTGCATAATGATAAGAAACACTGAGTTGATGAAAAACAAACATCAATGTAATCTGAATGGAAAGACAAATATTAAGTGCAAATACATATTCTGCTGTAGTCACTTGCTTCAATAATCCTATACTTTTTACTGTCATCTATTTGAACAGTTTCATAAAATTCTACCCCTTTACTAAAATCAGATAAAAATGCACTTCACTTATTATTCTTTACAGTTCAGCTTAGATGTATATCAAACCATCAGAACATAGAAACAAATTGATAGTGACAATCACTTGTCTGTTAATATTTCTCAGCTTATTTTCATCATTCTTTCATGTGTCATAGTCATGGTTCCTTGGAAGCAGAGTTCTACTATGGCTTGTCAATTCCAATAATGCAGCAATTCATAGCATGAAATACATTATATTTAAGTCTTAAAATGGTTCATTTTTATACAGTTTATCTGTCAAACTGTAAGTTACTATTTAAAAACTTAAGATGTCATTTCAAATACTTGTTTAGCTTCTTTAACATGATTTTGGGGGATGTCTAAATTGAACCTCCCAATGCTCAACATTGTACATACTTTTATCCAACTTGTAAATTTCAACTCTGCTTTGTGACTTTGAGCTCATTCTAAGATGCCCTGATGAAGATATTGTTGTGGGTGTTTTATTTTTTTATTTTTTGGTCAATTTTTAATAACTATGATAAACAGAAGATTGAAAAGGTTCCGAGTGAAACTCTTTATCAATTCCCAATGTTCTGTGATGCTGACTAAAGTGTAAGAATCTCTTCACACAATTGGATGGCCAGTGCAAGTATGCCAGTGCAACTCAAATGCAACAGAATTATTTGAGTTGCCAGTGCAACTCAAATGATTCTGTGAAAAATTGGCATTTGGTATATATAATCTTCCAAATGCATGAGTCTAAAGGGAATACAAACAAATTCATAAAAAGCATTATGAAAAGATTAACAGCAGAGCACACTCTATTGGATCAGCTGCAACTATCTGCCATGACTTCAGCTTCTATTCTCCATGGGATATTTGAGTCATCAGCTATTCCCATTCTGCCTTCACCAAGGAAAGAGGTCATATAGCAAGCAAGGCTGCGACCAAATGCTCCTTTAGCTTTTTTTCTCTTCCAGAAATATTTTCCTCAAATTGGACACTGTGAGACTTCACAGGTCATGTTAAAAGCAGCCTCTAAGTTTCTTGGCCTTCTTTTCCTCTTATTATTGTTTTTGCATTTTGTATTAAGCCAGAAGACAGACAGAATAACTTGTCTGCAGAGTGCTTAAAGAGAGAAAAAGGCTCTTTAATATAGGACAACAAAACAGATAAAATAACTTGAAATCAGGAGATTGGTGGCACCTTTTCTGATTAACACATTTTATGAAAAGCATCCACTTTTGTGAGCTGCAGCTTATGCCTTTAAACAAAACTTTAGTTGGAAGCCGTGGTGCGAGACTCCTTTGAGTTTAACTACCATAGACTTAAGATGATTTTTCTTCCAACACTGTACAAAATGATTTGACAACTTATGATCAATATCTGAACTGGATGTATAACTATTATGGGAAAAATTAATCCACATATTCCTTACACGATATGACATGTTACTTGATTGTATGCAGTGGTGCTTGTTTTCCAGCTATGGTACAATTGAGACCTCCAATGTTCTCACCAGAGATGATTGATATTCAGCAGGTTCTGACCAGTTCTGGAGAACTGGTAGCAGAAATTTTGAGTAGTTCGGAATATCACTTCTGACTGGTCCTGCCCCCATCTATTCTCTGCCCCCCAAGTCCCAGCTGATTGGCTGGGTCTTCTTCTGTTGCCCTGCACAGGGGAACGGAGATGGAAAGTAGTTTAGTGGGAAAGGGAGGGAATGGGATTTTGCAGTATCCTTCCCCTGCCACACCCACCAAGCTATGCCCTCCAAGCCACGCCCACAGAACTGGTAGTAAAAATGTTTGAATCCCACCACTGGTTCTCACCCATATTTCTCATAACTGAAATCCATTATATTTGTACGTACCAGGTTGGGGCACTTTGGAGTATTTTATATTTTGACCTCCCAGATAAACATAAACACCTCCAACTGATCTACTAGCAATAACTGTTTAAAGTGAAGTTGTAGTTTCATTGGGGGAAATCTCACTGTGCACATGTTGTATTCTGACAATAAAAGTAATAATAAAGGCATGATTTTTCCCTTTTGCAAGACCATACATTCTGGTCATTGACAGTGTTCAGTACAACTCCCTTTAAGGGCATTTGGAGGAAAAGTGGCAAAGGATTATTGCAGATTTACACAGGAACAACCCCGCCCCCCATGGCTGGCCCAGGGATTCTGGGAGTTGAAGTCAAAACAGGCTATACAGGGGCAATAGTTCCTCACCCAACTTACTGCTTCAGAGGTGAAAGAGACTCTAACTAGATGACTTATCTTCAAAAACTGAAGGTCTTGTGCTGAAGCTGAAGGCAAGAGCTTCCATAAATCAAATCTCTTTTTTCCAAATCCTTATTTGTGAGGATAGCGATGAGGTGGGGGTGGAAATACTTCCTTCCTCCACAGAGCTAAGACTGGCTGCCATGGAAATCGCTGTACATTCTCTGCTCACTCCAATTCCCTCCTTACAATCACTCCTCTGCTTCATACAGATGTCAGAGGCCACATTTAGATAAAGCCATGGGTGACTATAATTATGGTTAGTTGCATTCAGTTTTAGTGACATTTAAAAATCTTGTTCTCATTTGGGCTTCGCGAGACAGAAGGAAGATCTAATGATCGAAACTTATGTGTCGGTTATTTGAATCAGATTGGCAAGATTTTTCCTTCAATCTTTTTAAAACAATAGCAATTAAAAAGTCCACCCACCTACCCAGCCCACTCACTTCTAATAACACAATGAAAACAGGAGAAAGGTTGGGGTGCAATAAACATTTTTTGTATTAGTTCTGTTGGGGGGGGGGGCTTTTCATATATCTCTGCCTAGAGAAATGAATGTATTCCTCAAATATAATTTGGTACAGTTAGTCCTTGTAGCGTTCGCAATGGACTAAAACCAAAGTCTTCACTCCAGTCTGTGTTTCCAACGGGAACACGGACCATTCCTATTGGCTGATGCTGTTTGACAGCCGGCTATAAAAGGAAGCTGTCAAACGGCATCAGCTGTTGTCCGCCAGCTGGCTGCCTTGTTAGCGCGGCAGCTGTGGCAACCCTTTATTGTTTCAAAAAAGTAAAAAGCTGAAATTCGCTCTGTGTTTGCCTCAGGTTATTCCACCGCTCTAAAACATTGGTGACGAGGATGGGATACATATAAGAGGCAACTGGGCAAAGAATCACTGAGCGAAGTCAGTACAAAAAGAGCTGAAGTCACTACCGAGCTGAATGTCACTTTAAGAGCTACTGTCACTATTTGCAAGCGCGAATTTCAACTTTCCTCGTCAGATCCGGCACCGCTGAAGTGAGATGACTTTGAACCCTGCATTCCCGCCTTTCAGACCGACAGCGGAAACATGGGAGTCCTACAAAAACTGATTTGATTTTTCCTCGATGCCATAGACCTTGCTGACATTTCCGACCATAGGAAAAAGTCCTACTTTTTAAGCTTTTGCGGAGCCACAGTATTTGACACTGCTACGGCATTATTGGCTCCACGTTCAATTAAGACTGTTCCATGGGAAGAATTTCAGGAAATTCTTTGCAATCACTATTCCCTAAGCCATCCTGAATTGCCAGGCATCATGCTTTTAGGGGACGAATTCAGGCTGAGGGAGATACTATTAGTGGGTACATGGCTGCCCTATGAGCAGCTGCCTTGCATTGTGGGTTTAGAGACTATCTGGAGGACATGTTATTAGACCAACTAGTTTGTGGAGTCAGGGATTTAAGGCTACAAAGACGTTTATTGGCTAAAGGGGATTTAAACCTGAAGTTGGCAATTGAAGAGTCTCAAGCTGCTGAACTATCAGCACTTTCAGCAGCAGAAATTCAGGGAAATCCAACGAGCCAGAACGGCTCAGCCATCCATTACAATGAAGCCTCCTCAGAAGAATTAGCTCTGAAGGGGCTAATGATGTAAATCACCTCAGGCAGCAAAGAACCAGCCAAGAGGAGAAAAGGCCAAACCCCCAATCCACCTCCACAGTCTCAGCCCATTTGTCTAAGCTGTGGAGGAAACCACCTCAGGGCATCCTGCAAGTTCAGGAATGCCATTTGTCTAAAATGCCAAAGGAAGGGTCATTTAGCCAGGATCTGTCAAGCAGGAAAGTCTTTTGTCCAAAAGCCTCAGATAACCCAACATTTCCAAAAACAAGTTGAAGACTGTTTTAGCTGCTATCAAGCCAAGCTGACTAACAAAGGCTCTAACAAAATCAGTGTTTTTGTTTCTATAGAAGGAAAACTTTACAGGATAGAGGTTGACACAGGCTCAGCACTGTCCATCATCTCATGGAGCACCTTAAAGCAACTACTTCCCAGAATGACTAAGAAGAAACTTCATGGCTGCCAGTTAACCCTACGTGACTACCAAGACAGAACCATCCCAGTCATCAGAAAAGGCATGTTTTTTGAACATTTTCAAAATTTTAAAGGTCACTTGCCTTTAGTAGTAGTGGATGGTGCCCTCCCTAGCCTGTTGGGGTTAGACTGGTTCCCTGCCCTTGGCCTCCATATAAGCGGAATCCACTCTGTTACAAATGCTGAAGTGGACACCTTGTTTAATGACTATACTGATGTGTTCAGCGAGGGGCTGGGCTGTTATTCAGGAACCCCAATATCTTTCAACTTGGACCCTCAGGAAGTACCAATCTGTTTAAAGCCTCAAAGGGTACCATTTGCTATCTGCCCCAAATTAGACATTGAACTGGACAAATTAATTAAACAAGGTGTATTGGAGCCTGTGGACTTCACAAAATGGGAAACCCCAATAGTGACACCCCTGAAGAAAGACGGGAGCGTGAGAATCTGCGCTGATTACAAGAAGTCACTGAACAGATATTTACAAATCAGCGCCTATCCAGTTCCTGTTATCCAGCACCTTCTACATTCTTTTGAGCCAGGAACCATTTTTGCTAAATTAGACGTGTCACAGGCCTACCAACAGTTCCCTGTTGATGACACAGCCGCTGAACTACAAACTATTGTTATGCACAGGGGTGCTTTTAAATGTAGGTGCCTCCAATTTGGCATAAGTGTAGCCCCAGGGATTTTCCAATCCTTAATGGAAAGGCTTCTCCAAGGATTACCGGGCGTAGTTTTGATAATATATATCTGCCTCTGACAATCCTCAGCTCCTGCAAAGTCAGATGAGTCCTCGATCGTTTCAGACAGCATGGCCTTAAGCTCAAGAAAGACAAATGCACTATTGCCACCCCACAGGTAGAATTTTTGGGATACAAAATTGATGCCTCTGGTATTCACCCAATCAAATCCAGAGTAAGGGCTATTCACGAGATACCCACACCAACTAACAAGACTGAGCTCCAAGCTTTTTTAGGATTTCTTAACTTTTACTCTTCATTCTTGCCTCATAAAGCTTCCATTGCAGAGCCGCTGCACAGACTCTTAGACAAACAATCCCCCTGGCACTGGGACCAAGGGAAGCCCATGACTTTCACGCCGTCAAATCATTACTTACATCCAATGCTGTCCTGATACAATTTAATGACAAGTTGCCTTTAGTTTTAGCAGCGTACGCTTCTCCTTTTGGCATAGGTTTTAAGTCATAGGCTGCCTAACGGTTCTGAAGCATCCATTGCCTTTTTCTCCAGAACTTTCTCCCCAGCTGAGCGCAACTAGAGCCAAATTGACAAGGAGGCTTTGACTGCAGTTGCTTCTGTCAAAAAATTCCATGAGTTTCTTTATGGACACTATTTCGAGCTGATCACTGATCACAAGCCTCTGTTAGACCTTCTGTCTGGTGAAAAACACTGCCTGTTCCTGTGGAGGATCCTGCACCAACAAACTCTGTTTTACAGATCAATGATCTCAAACTCCCCATAACTGCCCTTGATATCACTGCCCACACTTCCAGGGATAAGGTAATCGCCCAAGTTCTTGACTGGGTGGGAAGGGAGTGGCCAGCAATTCCTTATGCCTCTGAATTCCTACCTTTCAAAAGTCACCAGCAAGAACTATCTTCTTTGCAAGGCTGTTTACTCTGGGGAACTAAGGTAGTTATCCCTTCTAAATTGCAGAACTCTGTTTTAAAGGTCCTGCATGAGGGCCATCCTGGCATTGTCGGGATGAAGGCCCTGGCTCGCAGTTACGTATGGTGGCCAGGCATGATGCTCAGATTACTAGTTGGGTGAATGCTTGTCAGCCATGCCAGGCTACTAGACCTGCTCTACCCATATCCACTCCAGGCAGATGGGAAGATCCTGGGACCCTTTGGTCCCATGTACACATTGATTTGGCCGGCCCTGTTCATGGACGCACATTCTTGATAATGGTTGATTCTTTTTCTAAATGGGTGGAACTGACCTTAATGACCACTACAACTTCAGAAGTGGCACTAAGGCTCTCTCAAGGATTTTTGCTACCAAGGCCTCCCTGACACCATTGTGTCTGATAACGGCCCCCAGTTTACTTCCTGTGACTTTGAGGTTTTCCTAGCCAACCTAAGTATAAGGCACGCCCTTACAGCTCCATTTCATCCTGCCAGTAATGGCCTGGCTGAAAGGGCAGTCAGGTCAGTTAAAGAAGCCCTGGCAAGGTTTGGGCCTATAGATTGGCACTTTAGGCTCACTAAGTACCTCCTAACCCAGCATACAACCCCCTGTGCCACCACTAATAAGTCTCCAGCTGAACTTCTCATGGGTAAACACCTGAGGACCACCCTAGATAGACTCCATCCACATTATGACCCAGTCACACCCCTAGGGTCAAACAGCCAGGCAAGGGAGTTCACTGAGAATGACCAGGTCTATGCCCGGAACTATGCAGGGCACCCTTTATGGATGCCAGGGCAAATTGTGGCAGTAACTGGTCCTAAGTCTTACAGGGTCCTACTGCAAGACGGGCGCATCTGGCGCCACCACATCGACCAGCTTAGAAGACGTTGGAGTACGTTTGCAGATGGCCCTCAAGATGTCCCTGCAATGGAAAAACGACCAGCGCACACAGAAACTTCCATCGGGCCCGACAAGAATGCAAGCCTACCTGATCAGTCCCTCGTCCTGAGACGCCTGAAGCTGAGACACCAGCTTCGTTGGTGCCAGAAGTTGCCCAGAAAGCAGAGAAGTTCCTTCCAGCAGCAACTTCATCGGGACTCAGAAGATCTGGCCACCTGCGCAAGCAACTGAACTATCTTAAAGACTATGCATGCTCCATGCTGGGGAAAAGGAGTGTAGTGTTCACAATGGACTAAAGCCGAAGTCTTCACTCCGGTCCGTGTTTCCAGCAGGAACACAGACCGTTCCTATTGGCTGATGCCGTTTGCCAGCTCCCTTTTATTGGCTATAAAAGGGAGCTGGCAAACGGCATCAGCTGTTGTCCGCCAGCTGGCTGCCTTGTTCGCACAGCAGCCGCAGCAACCCTTTATTGTTTCAATAAAGTAAAAAGCTGAAGTTCGCTCCGTGTTTGCCTCAGGTTATTCCGCCGCTCTACAACAGTCCTTGACTTACAACAGTTCATTTTGTGACCCTTTGAACTGATAACACCAATGAAAAAAGCGACTTATGAACAGGGGTGCGATTCAAAAATCCTAGCAACCGGTTTGCTGCCTAGTTGCTGGGCAGGTGTGGCCATGGTGGGCATGGCCTACCAGAACTTCTGGGAGGACCATTTTTTGTCTTCCCAAGAGTCCAGAGGCTTCCCTTGGGCCTCTTGAAGGGCGAAAATGGCATCCCCCGGATCTGGAGGCTCTCCAGAAGCAGAAACAGGCTCGTTTAGCAACTGCTGGTACTTCCGGTAGGGCCATTTTTTTACCTTTCCAAGGGTCCAAAAACTTCCCTCAGGCATCTGAGAGGGCAAAAACAGCCTTACCCCAGTTCTGGAGGTCCTCCAGAAGCCAGAAACAGGTCCATTACACAACTTCTGATCCATTTTTTGCCTTCCCAGGGGTCCAGAGGTTTCCCTCGGGCCTTTGGGAGAGTGAAAATGGCTTCCCCTGAGCTCTGGAGGCCCTCCAGAAGCTGGAAACAGGCCCAACTTCCAGAAGGACCATTTTCCCCCCTCCCAGAGCTTCCGTGTGGACCCTGCACTTTCCTGCGTCAAAAATGGGCCACATGGAGACTCCTGGGAGGGGTGGGGTGGGTGGGGCCAACTGGTCGGTCCAAATACTGGATCAGCAAGCCAGATGCAAGTTTAACATTTGCCCAAACTGGTTCAAACCAATAGAATCCCACCCCTGCTTTTGAATGTTTTTCACAGTTACAACCATAACAGCCTCCCCATGGACATGTGATCAAAATTCAGATGCTTGGCAATTGATTAATATTTATGACAGGCAATTGATTCATATTTATGACCATCAATTGATTCGTATTTATGATGCTCTGTTGTCACATGAACCCCTTCTGACAAGCAAAGTCAATGGGGAATCCAGATTCATTTAACAACAGTGTTACTCATTTAACGAGTGTAGTGATTCACCTTTGGCAAAAACGTTCGTAAAATTGAGCAAAACTTCACTTAACAAACATCTCACTTAGGAACAGAAATTGTGATGGTATGTCAATGACCTGTACTTAGTTTTGTTGATAGATCTTGGGACCAATTTTTTCAGAGGCCATTCTGTTGAGGCTTTACAAAGTGCTGTCGACAACATCTTACTGAAATGAAGTCATGCTTCTGTGTTTGCATGTGATGATTTAAGCCTCCCAATCTAATTTAATCTTTCTACTAATGATTATATCTCATCAACTTGGTGTCAACTCTTAGCAGCCACATAGAATGATTTTCTATTTTTTTCTCACAACAGCCTCTTCACCACCTGATCCTCTAAATCTTCCAGCAATTTACCCATCACTGCTATAATTGAGTTCATACAGCTTGTTGCTGGTCACTCCCCCCTCCCCACTTTCACTCATTTCAGCATCATGTATTTCCCCTTTTCTTCCATTTAATTGGGTCCAGTATTCGGCTTAGATGAATCCCTGCATTTTCTTGGCAAGATTTTTCAGACATGGTTTGCCATTGCCTCCTTCCTAAATTTGAAACAAAGTGAACTGTCTCAAGGTCACCCAACTGGCTTTGTGCCTAAGGTGGAACTAGAATTCACAATCTCCCAGTTTCTAGCCTTATTATGCCTTAACCATTACACCTTGCACTTGAAAATTCTTCTTTCACATAAATTTTCTTTGGGAACTGGCTCTCATATATTTCTTAAGGGGATGATGATGATGATGATGATGATGATGATGATGATGATGATGATGATGATGATGATGTAGTGCCAGTGGAGCTGCAAAAGTCTGCACTACTTGGAACAGCATACCTTTTAAGAAGATACTTGGTTGATACCTTGGATGCTGGCAGCAACCTGTATCAACCATTAGAGCCTGTGCATGATATTTGTGATACATGTTTAAATGTTCCGTTGACTGAGTTTCATGTTTAATGAATAAAAATTTATAATAATAATAATATATTCAAACATGACCATTTGAATTTGGTTATTTGGTCCATTTATGCCTTGAGTAAGACCTCTAGGTTGATTTGTTTGAAGATCCATTTGTATGTCCCTAGTATTATTAGAAGTCTCCTTTTGATTCTCTTTCTATCCTGGCTTTTTCAAAATCCAACTTTCACTTACAGTTTGTCACAAGGAAAACCATTACTGTACAATTCTGATCTTTTAGATAGGAACACACTGTGGCCTTTTTAAGACCTTCACATCTACTGTACAAGTGCAATCTCAACGCATTTATTGACTACTTGTGGGTTTTTTTAATGTTGATAGGTAAAGGTAAAGGTTCCCCTTGCACATATGTGATAGTCACTTCTAGCTCTAGGGGGCAGTGCTTATCTCCGTTACAAAGCCGAAGAGCCAGCACTGTCTGAAGATGTCTCTGTGGCCATGTGGCCGGCATGACTGAACACCGAAGGCACACCGAACACTGCTACCTTTCCACCAAAGTGGTCCCTATTTTTCTACTTGCGTTTTTACATGCTTTTGAACTGCTAGGTTAGCAGAAGCTGAGATAAGTAACTGGAGCTCACTCCATTACGCGACATTAGGGATTCAAACCTTTGAACTACCAGCCTTTCTGATCAACAAGCTCAGTGTCTTAGCTACTGAGCCACCATGTACCAACAATTAGTTGACCCTAAAAAGGACAGGTTTTTCACCACTTACAGATCATCGTCATCAATACTTAAGTTGATTGCTGTACTTCTTGTAATGAGATTGGTCTTATTTATATTTAACCATAATCTTATTTTGTTTACCATTCTTGACTTTTCTTACAAAAGCTTACATTTGCTGCTATTAAAGTTGTGTCATCAGCATTGGGCAGGTTATGTTTTTTCTACTAGCTAAATTATGGTTTATAAGGACAGCAAACAAGTAATTCAACTTAAAAAAATATTACACCATGGTACCATTTAATTAATTTATAAATAAAAAGTGGTGGGGATAATAATAAAAACAGCAGCCTAGTAACCAGCCTGCCAACCACGTGAGCATTAGTCAGAGATGTGCTAGCATACCACTATGGACTAAGATGCTTTCCAAGTAATAATCTGGCAAGAACAGGAGAAATGCACTGTATTTTTTTAAAATAATATTCCTGGAAGTTAGTATTAGGAATATGCACACTTTAAAGATGATTTGGAAGAAATATTATAAACCTCAAGAGAATGCAGAGTGAAGTACTGTACTGCTCTGTTATTCATTAAAACCATCTGATTTTTTTTTCAGGATTTTGCATATGCCTGAAAAAAGGAGGACATTACTTTAGGAATTCCATCAAAGACATGCTACTTCAATGATTCCATTTAATAAAGCAATGGGATTTTTTTTAGCAGATCCAGAACATTGAAAAAATATGTCTGTGCTTTAATGAATAGCGAAGAGGTACTTTGCACACATGAGCTCCAAAGCATTTCTTTCAAACCAGGCTGAAGTGTGCATAGCCATAGATTAAAAATTGTTTTAGATGGCATGCCAACCTCAGTTCACTGAAAGCAGAAAGAACAGAACCATTAAATTCAATGAATAAACTGCCTTTAGAAGATTTTAAAATCAACTGTCATCCTGCCAATATGGTTTAGAATATTACTCAAGCATAGAAATAAAAATCCACAACGTGTGTTAGGTACAGTTCTTTATCAAAGTATGACAATACATCTACTTCCCTGGATGTTTCAGAAACAAACTTTATAAAAGTCTAAAGATACTAAGTGTAGTAGTAATTTGTAATAGCTATTGAGGTCCTGTAGATGGCGCTAGGCACTAGCAGCAAACTGCAGTGTCCAAAAACCTATATAGGGCCTCTTGGCGACTTGCATGATCTCATTCCCTATCTTGATGAAGGTCCTGGACATTACAGACATATAGGTGATCTCATTTTACTAACATCACCACTAGTCTTAAGGATTGGTTGGGAGGTTGTACCAATGTGGATGGGAGGTCTCACCCATGTGGTATCTATTCTCCAATCCAAATACTGTATCCATGCTACTCTTCCTTGCTTGTAAAAATGGTATAAAAGTATTTAACACCATGTATGTGGTCAAACATCTTGGCACCCTTCACAATGACTAGTATTTGAAATCCATCATTATGGCGCCCAAACAGGGACATCAACCCTGTGAGGCAGGGCCATCAACCCTACGGGGTTGCAGCTACCAACATGCTTACCATCATCTGGAAACAGACCTCTAAGGTGCTCACCTTCGTTTTACGGGACTCCGGGTCCTACAGGACCCATCAATGGTAAGTATGGGTTGCAATCTATCTCAGCATCAGCAGAAACATGTTCAGGAACTCAGATTCCTGCTCCAGCTAAGATTAAAGATTAAATGTTGAAGTTTATTTGTTTATCAAAATAAATTGGCATCTCATCTTGTAGGAAGTGACTCTGGGTGGTATACAACAAATAAATAAAAGAATATATAAAAACAATCATTATTAAAAAATCTAAAACAATATTTTAAAAAAAACCACTAAAGAGTAAATTACACACAATGATGGAGCTAGCAAAAAAATTTTCAGTCCACTGTGACTCCTCCTCCCTCCCAGATGTGATAATGCAGCCAATTTTTGAAGGACTTATGGAACATCAAGAGGGATGGATGGGGAGAGAGGAAAGTGTTCCATTAAGCAGGAGCCATGACAGAGAAAGTCCAAACCGTTTGAAATCCCTAATACAGGGGTGTCAAACTCAATTGATGAAGCAGTACAACACTGTGTTCCTACTCCCCAGCTGATCCAGAAGGATAGCATGGTTGATGGAATTGAAAATCGCAGAGAAGTCAAGTAGGGCAAGGATGGATGCCTCAACCAACAACTTGGCTTAGCTACAGGTCATGAGAAAGTGCAATCAATTCCAGCCCATGCCTGGACTTGAATCCCAGGTGAAAGGAATCCAGATAATCCATTTTTCCAAGACCCTCTGAAGCCACCTTGTCAATCCCCCCTCCCCAATAAAATGAGGTTAGATATTGTATGAAAATTATCCAGTATGGTAGGATCAGTACTGGCTTCTTAAGAAACCACATCTATCTTAAGAGGTAAAAGAATAACTCCCCTCATTCAAAGAAGAATAAATCACCGCTAGAACCCATTCACACAAATTTACATTTACTAAATGAGTATATGTAGAGTTATATGTAGGAGAAAAAAGCAAGTATAAAAGCAAGTGTTAATTAGCATTTCTGAGTTCTCTTGTCTCTTTGCACCTTTCTCTTTTACCTGCAGGAAAATATGGCATCTGTCCTAGTGCCTGCCCACACTATAAAGGCTGCTAATTCAGCAGGTGATAAGAAATGTGGTATAAGATTCTCCATTTACCAACCCAGGCATCGCTTCCTGACTCCTGCTGGTAGGTTTGATTGCTTGCATCTGCTTCCTAGTTGCTAAAATCAATTCTGTGCAAGCTCAATTTCCCTAAAAATGATGCATTTAAGTTTATCACCCCAAATGGCAGAAAGTACAAAATTCCACAGACTATTTCACTGGAGTAATATCTTCCAACACTGCATAAAAGCTGAAAGATATACTAATATTTTGACTGAATGTTTTTAAAATTCATTAATACTTTCAAGCCAAATTGGAACACCTAATTCGTACCCATTCTTGGCTTTTATAAAGCCTTCATTAGCCAATTAATATTTTCAACTATAATTTTGTTTTAGAAAGATTTCTATTTGTCATAAATAATTATGAATGTATTTTTTTTCAAGATTCAAGGTACAGCAGCTTTAAAAATCTCAAAAATCAGCCCTGGATGCCACCTGCACTTCATGCAGGAGTTGTAAATCCAAGAGGGTCCCCAAATTGCATACAGACTCTGAATCTTCGTAAGACCTCTCTTGGAGTACTGCATCCAGTTTTAGACACCACATTACAAAAAAAATGTTGAGACTTTAGAAAAAGTTCAAGGAAGATCAACTAAGATGATTAAAGTCCTGGAGACTAAACCATATTGAAATACAGTTGCAGGATTTGGGTTTGGCTAATCTAGAGAAAAGAAGGACTTGGGGGGACCTGATAGCAGTATTCCATTATTTGAGAGGCTGTCCCAAAGAGGTGGGGGTCAATTTATTTTCCAAAACACCAGAGGGCTGGAGAAAAAACAACAGATGGAAACTAATCAAGGAGAAAAGCAACCTGGAATTAAGGAGAAACTTCCTCAGTTTGTCTTCAGAAGTTGTGGGTGCTTCATCAGTGTAGGTTTGTAAGGAAAGCCTGTCAGTCACTTGTCTGAAATAGGGGGGCTGGACTAGAATACCTCCAAGGTCCCTTCCAGCTCTATTCTGATTCAAGGAGAGTGTAATCTTACCCAGAAAGAAGGAAATTTTCCAGTCTCAGGAAGAAAGCTTTCCTAAAATGATAAGTTACTGATAGGCAATATGAAAGGTTAGTCAACTAATAAAAAGCTTGTTTGCACAGTAAATTCAGATACCAAAATGAGAGAGATTAAACACACCATACACTAGCATACACAGACAGAGGCACATAGCCATTCTTCTCCCTTGCAAACTCTGGCTTATTTAATTACTAGCCTGACCCAATTTCCTTTTTCAATTAGTTTCAAGTGCTCCTTGCCCCTACTCCCGTGAGTTCTGACTCATACAAACATGAAGCTGAAAGTGGATTGTCCAGCTGATGTTTGCTACAGTATCCATCACTAGCTGAACTGAATTACTCCTCATGCTTATAATTTGGTGAGGATTGACTGAAAATTATTCAGTGTAACAAGTAATAACTTCTCCCATTACTATTAATGAGTTATTATCACTTAAGGACAAAATAAGGAAAAACAGAAATAAAGCAAAATGCAGAAAGGAAGAAGGAAGGGAGAAAGAAAGGAAGGAAGGACCTATGCTGAAATAAATTGATATAACAGATGCTCTAATAGCAATAGCACTTAGATTTATATACCACTTCATCGTGCTTTACAGCCATCCTTAAGTGGTTTACAGTTTCAGCAAGTCAACCTCGAGCTGGTGAGAATTGAACTGCTGGCAGTTGGTAGAATTAGCCTGCAATACTGCATTCTAATCACTGCACCACCACGGTTCTTATATTAAATCTAATGTTGAACAATAAATTAAATATATACTACATGTAATAATGTCATATTAGTAAGAATGATTGGTTTTTTAAAATCAGTACCAGTAAAAGGCAAGGTCACATGTAGAAATGTTTCCACATTAGGGTTTTAAATCAATTGTGATAAAGTTCTTCTGCAGGGCTAAAACAATCTTCTGAATTGTATCTCCTGGATGATAACTCTAAAGTTCTTCGTATTTAAAACAACTTCCACATTTTCAGGATCCAGTTGAACATCATGTTTGCATCTCAAAGCTGTTTTTCTTTTCTTAACACTCTGTTAAAAGCCTTATGAATATTAGACCCCAAATGGTCTCAGCACTGAACAAGTCCAAAACATGACTGACTCAGTGTCCCTTGTGAAATATTATCCTTCCAACATAGAGTTTGAAGCCCAGCCCATCCTTTACTGCCCATCCTCTGAGGCTTCCACAGAAAAGAATATTTCATTGAGTTAATCAGTTCTTGAAAACACAGGATACCAATTTAACATACTTTCATACTCCAGCCCACTGTTTTGTTAAAATAGGATATTTCAACTGGCTTTTTCAAGTTGCTTGCAGATACACACATATACAGTATGTACCCTGCAGGGGAAAAAAATGTTACACATGACTAAAAACTCTGAGTAAAAACATTTCTACATACCAGTTTTAGTTGTGGATAAGAATTAATGGTAGTTTTTGGAACTTTCAAAACTTTTCCAACACTTTTAGTAGTTTAGGAATTTCAGTTCCTGTTAACTGATTAGAGAACCAAATTGTAAAATCAAAAGACCAAACACGTTGCCATTCAGTAATAATCCAAATTCTTTCTGCAATACAGTAAATCTAAATAAGCTGGTACAAAAGGTACTGATACCACTTTTTGTCTAGGAAGAAGTATTTACTAGCATTTTTTTCAGATTGTCTGAAATGTCTAATTCTTGCAAACGTTACAATTAAAATTTAGACTTCACATATTTAGTGCAAAGAAATACAAACAATTTATAATTAAACCAGGAAAAAATGTCCCTGCCAAGTATTAATGGGTATAGATAATAATTAGTGCCCATGAAAGCCATTTTAAGAATAGCCAGATTAAGAATACCATGAAGCAGTATAAATCAAAATATGACCAAAGGTATAGTTTGGAACTAGTGAACATCCATCCCTTCATATATGAAATTTGTAATTTACATTAAGAAAACTCAAGAAACATAGAGGCTTGACCGTTTCATAAAAGTGTTCTCAAAATCTTATCATGCTGTTTGAATTATTTAGCTAATATTAAGGTATGGTTATTTCTAAGAATTTATCAGTCTTGTAGTAACATTTAAAAGAGAATATTTGTAACTCAGGGTTGAAATGAGGGGTCCTTGGTGCTGTCTAAGTTTGTTTGTTTTCTTACAGATGTTGCAGCCAACCACTGATGATGTTATCTAGTTTGGGTAATGAAACGTCTGCAAGAAAACAAACTCAGGGAGCACCAAGGAATCCACATTTATTCTTCTCACAGACTCATGGGGATTTTTTTAAACTATCTATTTGTATAATAGTCATCTGAGATAAAAAGATGAACCTTTAGCTTCTTTCTCTCTTTGACAAACTCCTTGTTTTGCTCAAATCATTCAGATAATTTGTAATATATTGCAGATGACAATACAAGCTTTATGCACTTCTAATTTTGATGGCAGGTAGAAATGTTCTTCTGGACAGATTTAAATTATATACCATCTTGTTATTGCCAAACCTTTACAACAGCCTCTTCATCAGAGTTTTAATCCAATATTAACATATCAGATGTATGGAGTGAAATAGGAAGGGCAGAACACAGTGTTTCTCAACTTTGACAACTTTAAAATGTGAAGTCCACACCCTGCAAAATTGCCAAGGTTGAGAACACTGGTATTACAAACCAATCAAGCTGGCAAATCCATTAGTCAACATGGATCAAGTGCTTTTCAATGTCTTCAAAAGAATATCCAAATATCATGGGGGAAGAAACTTAGAATTTAAATTCTAGAACAGAAATCTACATACTTGTTTTGATGGCAGTGGATAAATCGATGTATATAGTTTTTGTTTATTTGTTGCCTGAAATAAATGTCAGATTCCATCAGAATCTTGCACCACGAAAGCAAAATGAGTAATAAAAGGTTAAGAATCTGGAAAATCAATTTCTATAACTAGACCTGGTGTGGTGACCAACATCAGGCTGGGAAAGAATACCCTACACAAAAGGTAAGTTTGAATGATTTGGTTTCTTTTTATAAAGATGTTCAGAACTGAAAAAGCTTCTTGGATGAGAAGCCAAATATTTTCAAAAGAAAAAGCCAAGAAAGTCCTGTTGTCTTTTGAAAAGCACCTTTGGAACAACCATGACCTGGATGATTGAGAATCTCCATAGGCATTTGGCCAAGATCTTTATTTTTTTGAACCCGGACTTTTGAAGTGAAATAATATATTAAAATATATTGTTAAGTTAAAAACCTAAAACCTTTCTCTATCAATTCTAACCAAATTTAGTAATCTACTTGTCCTCTTCCCCTAACAATCAAAGCAGTAGGTTGTTTTCCAGTGACTCTTGTTTTTGCATTTTTTGTGTTCAGAAGTTTAAGCTTTAACTTCTTATTTGTACTTCCAATGAGCAATCTGATACTAACTTCACCTAGTAATGAAAAAATATACTTCTTGCTGTCCAAGTTATTCTCAACTATTTTCTCCAGAATAGTTCAAAAATCAATATTTCTTTGCTCAGATTACTTTTTGATGATCAAACTTTCATAGCCATATATTACAAATGATGTGATCATTACAAAAAAGCTTTTAATAGTCCCACATATGAACTGATCATATTCAGTCCATTGGTCACTGTTGTGTTTTTCATATCTGCTTACAAACCACAAGTTGCAATTTAAGTGCATCATCTTGCAAAATTTTAAATAGTTCTGCTGGTATTTTATCAACAACTGCAACCATCTTGTTAGCAATATTTTGAGAGCCAATTACACTTTCTAGAATGTCATGCAGCAAGTCTATTTATTTATCGGCTACCACGTATCAGGTGGTGATTTGGAGTTTTGCAACTCATATCTGGTTGCTAATTAAAAATTAAAACTATTATTTTTAGATTCTATTATTCATATTGCCATCATAGCTTCCTACCTAACATGACATGCGACAACAAGCCTGTAACCACAACTACAAGACAAATGTATATGTAATTGGCTTCAACCTCTTGCCACTGCTAGTTGAAGAATTTCATTTAAAAGCACTTCATTCAATGAAATACTGTGAGAATTCATTAACTTACTTTCTACTTTTCCAAATTCCTTCCTTTGTGTTTTATAATGAGCTATTGTCTTGTCTTGAGGATATTCAGTTTGCTATCAATGTGTGTATGGATATTCTTTTGTTGCTGTGGAATCACCAAAGCTGACTGAATATACAATGGTGGGGAGGAATTCCATGAATAAATCAGGCCTAAGAAACAATAAAATACAGATGGCTTTTTAGTTAGTTCTGCCAGGATGCTGTACAAGCCAACTTCATGGGACTCATTAACCCACAATAAGCAAACTGCCAGTAGCTTCATCCAGCATGTATATCTTCAAATTACATTATATTTTAAATTAATGAATGTTCACAGTTAAACATTGTCTGGACCACCTACTATTTGCAAAATTTTTCAGAAAGGAACACATATGAACCCATTCCTTACAATGAATGCAACTGCATTGTTTGTAAGGCTATGTGAGCACATACACGAAGTGACCCACCCAGGAGCAGATTGAAAGAGCTAAGCGAGCCCTGCAAATGTATGTTGTTATACTATATATATATTGTAATACTACTGTACCTTCAAACAATGCCTTCAAACTACATGTTGTGAAATAATCTCCCGAATTCTTGACACAACCTTATTAATTTTTCCATTGAGCTGGAGAAATGTAGGTCTATTCTATTATATTTTTTGATAAATAAGCTATCTTAGTTCTTTTCACTTACTGCTAATCTGAAAGTTATTTCACAAACTACCGTACGATTTCATCTCAGGTAATTAATTACAAAAACTATAACGTTAACAACTCATAAACTCAGGCTTGGGTTTGTTGCTTTCCTCTTCTCTCCTTATTCATTTTCATTGTATAAGATGCTTTTAGAATGGAATTAAACAGAACTCTTAGAAAAAGGATCTGAGTATCTGTTTTAGCTCACAAGTAATATAAAATTCATTATAGATACAAAAAAAAAAGTTTCCTTCTCTTGCCATCGTTCACCAAATCCACTATACCTATTCAGCTTATAAAACAATGACCTTTTCATTCAGATTAAAACTCTAGTTGCTTTTCCAAGTGGAGTGCATAAAGATTACAATATCTGGCCTGCAAACTCCAGATTCCCCCCCCCCCCCGGGCAGCAGCCAAGAGTTAGACCTTACCAGAGATTGCCCTCTTGCTAACCCACCCTCTCCCTCAAAGTTCATTTTCTGCATTTCTTTTCAGCTTGGATTGTCTGGATATTTGCAGCCCATGTCCAAGAGATATATACTACATGCTACTTTAGCTTTATCTGTCCAATTTAAGAGATGGTGCCCACATTACAATAGCTGTTCAGATGGCTGTTTAAAACAGCCTATTTGAGAGCTATTGACCAAAGGTAATGATGTAACAGATTTTTTTGTTTCATGTAACTTAGATAGTAAAAAGGGCATGGGGTGTCATGGCAAAAACAGATTCTTACAAGCAGGCTGTCGTAATTAATAGGTCATCATGTGAACTCCACTGTGTGCAAAATGAACTTCATTGTGTGCAAAATGAACTTGGAGGATTCTGGAATCACTCATTTTGAATTGTTCCACTTCCCCAATCCAGCACTCTCTTGGACGTGTTTGGTCTGCAACTTCCAGAGTTGTTAGTCACCATATTTTAAAATTAATGAGTTTTTGACCACTCCTCTCAAAAAAATAAGCATAATGTAGATAAAGAATCATTAAAGAACATTAATGACTATGACATACCAGAAATATTAAACAAAAATAATATAGATCTTTCCCCATAATAGCCTATCAGTGCTGATGAAACTTTTTTAGATACAGATTAGATTCACACACCAGGCTAAGCAGTGGATTGCTTACGCATGGTTTATTGCATAAACAAGAGCTGACCACACTCCCACAATATGCCAAGTCTTGAACCATAGCTACGCACAATGGTTTGGGTTGCACAACATGATAAACCGACTCTAAATAAACTTTAGCAACCTAAGGCTAAGCATGATAGGTGAAGAAATTCAGCAGAATATTATAGCAAGGACCACCAATTCTAATGTTACTGAAATAATAACCATAAATTAGTAAATATTGGAGACTTAGAAGCTATCAGAGATAGCTGCACATCTGAAGACTTCAAAAAGCAGCAAGGAGACTGGGATCCATGAATTCAAGAGTATGAGACATCCATAAGAGAGAGGCTAAATTCAGAATGGTAGCTAAACCTCTGCCCATATGCTTCACAATTATCATCTTTTTATGAGGGAAGGCAGCATTTATGAGTTATGATGCAAAACTAGTTTTACCTTCATTCACCTGGACCAGATCAGATCATGCAAACTACAAGCTGTATGCAATATAAAACAACCTGATCTCCCTGTACACAAAAATATTTTACAACTATGTCCTCAGAAATGTGAGAATGACATGAAACACAACATTGTATATTCTCAACACAGGCATTACTGAAATCAAGTAGCCATTGCAGTTGCTGGTTACTCTGCTCAAAATATCCATTTGAGCTAAATTAATATGAGCAAAGGCTTTTTGTATTTTATTTTCAGAGGAATCAGGAAAGTAGCTCCTCCTGTCATTCCAGAAAATACATAAACTTCATCCAATTGAACTGTGTCATTTCAGACATAATTTGCAGTTGAAGTCAACATAAAAGAAATCATAGACCCAGCAAGGTAATTTGGAACCTACAAGGATGGAAATACCTGCAACTCTTTAAAGCAAATGGCCTTACTATGTATTCAAATCATCCAAACTGTTTTTCAATACTGGTTCAAACACTCTTCATTCTAGTGGGATGTTTCTTTGGGATTATTTGGAAGAAGGAATTGGAGAGTACAATTCAGATTTATCAGTTTGTCTGAGAGATTATGTTTAAATGTAAAGAGATTAGGTCTGCCTGTAGAGTGAAAGGTGAATATCTGCATCCAACAACTGAAAAAATGTGATTGTTGTATCCCAAGACTAAGGAGAAGGAAATAAGAGGACTGAGTTGCTGTATGTGTCTGTATGTTTGGCAACTGGGTATGAGAAGTGAAAAAAAGCAAAATTGAGGCAATGTCATTAGCCTTCATGCTGGGTATAGATACTGTAAACCTTATTTTTGCTCTTCTTCAAATCATTAAGAAATATATGAATGTGAGAAGAAAAACTTAGGATACATTTATTGATTAGAGAATGTGTATGATAAAGGTCTCAGGGTTTAATTAGACCAATGTTTCTTAACTTTGACAACTTCAAGATTTGGGGTGTTGGTCCACATATCTTGAAGCTGCTATGATTCAGAAAGATTGAATTAAACAATGTCATGCAGAAATATGAAATGCATATATGATAGAAGTAAAATGTGTGAAATTAAATACAATGTTACTGAATGATTAAATAATGAGCTGGGAGAAAAACATCTGAGATGTTCCTTTGAAATTTAAGAAATTTATGGATAAATATGCAATGAAACCTCGTATATATTAGAAGTATGTAGGTTGGGAATGATATTTCTATTTCCTTTTCTCTTATCTCATGCCTTTAATTTCTTTTTATTTCTATTTCTTATTCTATTTTTGCTATCTGCATAATATTGCTTAGAATAGTCTCCATTAATTACAAAATGGAATAGTGCATGCTGCTATAATTTTATCCATGACTTTAGATGTAAACCACCTTGAAAGGACTGTATAGTCACCAAAAACATAATATAAATACTTCACTAAGTCTATTATATTTCTGCAATCAAAAATTCATTTTTGGCAAGGAAAAATCTTGTGAAATGTTAAACACATTTATTATTGTATAAAAGTGTTTGTTGCCATAACAACAGTATTAGTTTTTAAAGGGCCACAAGATTGTTCTTTTTGCTACATGTAATTCTGCCTCTGGAAAGGGTTTCAAAATGTCCTTTTTTCCAGATAATCTGGAAAGTTTATCTGAGGGCAGACAGCAGGATTATACAGACCTGAATCTGTTTGAAATTCCATCTATTGCAGAGATGAAGAATTATATACAAAATATACATTTGTTTTTATAACCATTCTCTGAGTGCAGCTTAGTATCTCATTGATCAATGGTCTTGAAACAGAACATCACTAAACACTGATAGTCAACTATTAAAGGTTACTAAAAATGGTAATTGTTGAAGGTAGAAAATTATTCAAGAGCCAACCTCATCTAGTGGTTAAGCTTTAGGCCAGAAAGCAGGAGTTCTAGTCCCACCTTAGCCATGAAAGCTACCGTAGCTGAATGACCTTGAGCCAGTCACTCTCTCTCAACCCAGCTCATCTCACAGGGTTGTTGTTGTTGGGAAAATAGAAGGAGGGGGACAAAGGTGTCTTGGATATCTTCACCACCTTGAGTTATTTGTAAAATAATAAAGATGGGATACAAATAAATATTTTTAGTAACAGAAGCAATAAACTTCTCAAAACAAGTTGCAGGGACGGGGTGCTACTGTCCTTATGTATCTTATTTAGGGGGCTAACTGAACTTTTAGTTTCAACCTATATAGTATTCCTGTCTTTAATACATTGCCACATTTAAATAGTATTTGATTTCCAAGTATAATGGGAAGCTTGGGGAAACAGTTCCCTTTTTTTCTGCAACTCAGTTGTATCTTCAATTTATGAGCATTAACATTGTTTGAATAAAAAGAATAGGTAAGGCCAAGGGGGGGGGGGGAAAACATAGCATCTGAAACACTAATTAAAGTATTGTGACATAAGCATTTAGAGGCTACAGTCAGTTGACACAATAATAGCTGTCTAGTGTTTGTGTTTGTGTCTCACTGGGAAGCGTAGACAGAGAAGAGGAAAATATTGAGAGACTGTGAACTAAAGAACATAGTAAGTTAGAGGCAGTATCCGACATATATCAATTTGAAGTAAGCTCAGTAGAAAAGAGATGTAGCTCAGTAGTAGATCACATTAATTTTGCCAAAGTTTCTAAGTCGTATGTTCCCTTTTCCCACTATTTTTATTCAATTTGATACATGTAATATCCTTGTCTTATTCAGTTACAAGGACTCAGTGGGAGTTATAGCCAAACCCATCTGGAAGACAAAAAATTGTCAGTGTACAAAATCTATGGTGGACAATATAAGGCAACTTTCTACGTTCCTATTTAGTTAGAGGGGTTAGTTAGTTATTTTACAATTGTATCTGAAGACAAAAGTGTTGGGTTGGGATACAACCTATTCCTTTTCAATGCTTGCATCCTAATGCAAATACAAAAGGGTAGAGTTTGCACCATGATGTTGCAAAGCACACTATTTCACCATTTTATGTTGATTTTATTTGCATCCCTCTTTATTATTTTTACAAATTATTCATATGCAAGACACTTTCTTCTTTCTTTCCCCACAACAACCACCTTGTATGGTGGGTTGGGCTGACAAAGAATGACTGGCCCAAAGTTACCGGACTGGCTTTCATGGCTAAGACAGAACTTGAACGCTCATCTCCTTCTTTCCGGTGTCTTAACCACCAGACCAAACTGGCTCTTTTGGTACTACTGTGGATAAGAATGAAATGGTTGAGGCAAAAGGCTAGCATAGTAATTTCTCTTGAATTGTTTTTGTGTTTCTCTATTTTTCTTTGTTTTTAAAAGTGAAAAAATCTTTTAGGTCCTGAGAAGTAAGTTTTGGATTTATCAGTTTTCCTGAAAGAATGTGCCTGAAATGGAGTTCTATTAAGCAAAGTTTGTGACCAGGTTTTAAGTATAGAATATCAATATGCCAAAGGTGTGACTCACCTTGACATACACTGGTAAAAAGTCTGTGAAAGAAAGATTAGTAGCTGTTTGAACACCTTTTGTCAGCAATGCTGGAAGACAAACACAACTGAATCCACACAGAGTATTTATGACCGTCATCCTCATCAAGTGATTTAAATTTAGCTGTTTGTAGGTTAAATCAAATTGCATTTTTGTTTCTGAACATGATTGTAATAAAAAGAAACTGAATGCAAATTTATATCTTTATGCCTATGCATATTGACATTTTGTATGGGTAGTTAAAGCAGCATAGGTTTGATTACCAACAGTAATCAGTAAGTACTTCATTTTTCTGATTGTACTTTGCAGATTTTCTGCTTCCAATGGCATACAGATTAGCCACCATGGGAAATAGCAGTTTTATTTAATATAGGCTGTTAACGTGATACATTTGGTTTTGGCTTAGCAGGTTGTTTGAATCTAGTGATCATGATGCATGAACCATGGTTGATGATTTACAGCAATGCATGACTTTTTTTCAACCGTAGCTTATGCTATACTCCATGGTTCGACATGCTGTTAGAATATCAAATGAGATGAGTTTATAGTGACCCAACAAGCAGTTCTTATGCTACCCATCAGGAACAGCTTGTTCCATTTGCATTCATAATTTGAAAACTTGACATTTTGCAGAACCTGCAGGCGTTGACAAGGAATATTTTAGTGGCTGAGAGAGAAACAGATAATTGTAATTTAGGTAGGGTATGTATGTGTAGGATGTGCGATTTTCTGATAAATATTCAACATGGGTTCAAGTTTTGTTCCTGTTTTTTTCTCTGCAGACCTATGCCCTATAAAACGTTCCAATATTACAGGAACCAACTATATGCAACTGTAGCATGGCTATAGCAAAGTCTGTGTTTGATTTTAAAAAATCTAGACTTTTCCAAAGACAAACATTACAGCTAGTTTCTTCTGAATTTTTGTAGTACAGGATCAACCACACCGCAGGCAATTAAGGGAGCTCTAGAATATTGGTAAGCATAGATTGAGGAACATTGGCCAACAGCCAAACAGCTATGGTTTCTTGAATGGAAGCATTATGCATAGATGAAAGCCTTTTCTTTACAATCAATCTTTCTTCAGACCTTTCTTTCTTTTTTCCTTTAATCTTCATTTCCTAACATCTTGGATAATCAAGCAGTAATATAGTCATCAGCTTGGGCCTGACATCCATCTGTACTGATATTACACATCAGTCTAACAGGATGAACTAATCAGTTGCCATCTCTGCTGCATGCATGAAATAGTGAGTTATGCCCTGTTTTAATTTGCCTAAAGTCCTACAAGCAGAAGCATTTTAGGATGCAAAGAATGTCTGGGATTGTTCTAAAAATTCTGCTTAGAAATGTTGAAAGTGAGTTAAATGGCTCTGCTTCTTAGATAAATAACAAATGGTAAACACCAAGAATATTACTTCTAAATTATCACATGAGAGTGAAAATGGGCTTTCCAATTTCCTGAACCAATGATAGTGCCTGTGGTTCATCCAAGCTCATTGTTACCACATACCTTTTGCTCCTGACACCAACACAGTAAGATTCAACATCAATGTATCAGATTAAAAGAATAGAAAATGAGGGGTTTAGGAACATATAAAGCTGTGTGTATTCCATAGTAATTCTTACATCAACAGATCAGTGGTGGGATTCAATTTTTTTTACTACCAGTTCTGTGGCCGTGGCTTGGTGGGTGTGGCAGGGGAAGGATACTATAAAATCTCCAGTCAGAGGTGGTATTTGCTGGTTGTCTGAACTACTCAAAATTTCTGCTACTGGTTCTCCAGAACTGTTCAGAACTTGCTGAATACCACCACTGCAACAGATGCTCAGGTGGAAGGGAAAGTCACTTTTTAGCTAGTCACTGCTATAGTTCTAGCTCTTCATCCTATTCCTCAACATTATTCCTTCTTCCTGTTACAGGGTGTGAATTAAGAAGATGAAGAGGAAAATGTCTATGGAGATTCTCAATCATCCAGGTCATGGTTGCCTCAAAGGTGCTTTTCAAAAGGCAACTGGACTTTCTTGATTTTTTTTTCCTTGAAAATGTTTTGCTTCTCATCCAAGAAGCTTCTTCAGTTCTGAAAGCTAAGCTGAAGAAGGTTCTAGGATAAGAAGTGAAATGTTTTCAAGGAAAAAAACCCAAGAAAATCCAGTTGCCTTTTGAAAAGCATCTTTGGAACAATGAAGAGGAGAAACAGAACAAATAAAAATTATGAATCCTGAGCATGCAGAGAAGCTAGCTTCTTAAAAACCACAAACCACACCAGTCCAGCTGACAGGCAGAGGGCTGGATTGAAAAAAAAAATCAAAAAGTTGGTAGGACCACTACAATTCATAAAATTAAATTGACAAGGAGTACTTACTAGAATAATAATAATAAAAAGTGACAATATTTCATGAATATTTGTTTAAGACCTACAGTTGCTCCTAAGTCTTCCTTTTTTTAGATTTCCCGCTCATGAGCTAAAATTCTTCCTCCCCTCCAACTTCTGTTCTGGAACATATACTCTAATTGCAATATGACCAAGCACTGGATAAATTTGGAGGTGGGGGAGGGATATGTGTGTTTCACCGCATAGTCATTTATTTGCACCTAATACCATGTTCTAAATGTTAGCTCGCAAGCAGCACTGCCTTATTCAACAATACCATATGGAATTAACATCTGATACTGCTTACGCAAGATTCTCTTCTCATTGAAAACACGTCAAACATGCTGTAGATTACACTGTGGCATTTACATAGTAATAATTTGGATGTGGAAACTAAATTAAAAATGTGTTGCACATTAGAAGCACAAATTCCTCCAGTATGGATGGAAAAATAACAATTAGTCACTTTTAAACAGTAGAAGCCAAGGTACACAAATAAGATCCTCTGTGATCTATTATAAAATCCACATTTATTTTTACCTGAAAAAATAGTTTAGGTCGTACTCCAGCACTTTATTAAATAAGTTCCTGACCATATACATGCTGCAAAATAACATCAGCTTTATAATGGATTAATTATGTAATTCTCAAGGTGCTATGATGGAGTTTATTTATTCATAACAATGTCCCATCTGCTTTTACAAATGATGCTTAAATCTTAAATCTTTATATATTTTTGTCAGTAAAGAGGAATTAAAACATTTTCATTGACTAGAAGTGATGTATTCCTAAATAAAAGGTATCTATAACATTAAGTGTAAAACTTCCTTTTTATGCTTTCACTTAAATATGACTGTATCCAGTTAACCCAGTTATATGGAGTCCTTTGGATTCCATATAAAACACAACTTCCCATGACTCATGTGCATGAAAACCTTTCTGTTCTGTATGAAAATAGTTTACTCCAAATTCTCCAATCTAATTGGCTAAGAAAGCCAGCATAGGGATTGGTTCGCTAGGAACCAATCCAAAGGAAACGCCAAAAGGCGGTTAAATCAAACTAATGTCATTGGCTACAAGCTGGCAGGCAAGCCGTATATAAAGGCTGCCACGGCTAGAGCCAAACTGTTCCGTTTATCTTGCTGTTACAAATAAAGACGTTTATTTGTTGGAACCCGGTCTACCTCGCGTTTTTCCGGATGGAACACTGGCGACGAGGGTGGGATCATCCTAAAACGCGAGACTGTGCACGCGGCGATTTGAAATCAGGCTGAAAACGATGGCCGGAAATAATGCACCGCCCGCACCCTTCAATCCCAATGAAGAGGATTGGGAATCCTACGTAGACCATTTCCAAATGTACTTGGAAAGTAACGAGATGGAAGAGATCTCAGACCAGCGTAAGAGGGCTGTCTTCTTAACGCATTGCGGACCAACGATTTTCAAAATGGCCAAGGCATTAGCGAAGCCCAGAGATGTGAAGCAAATGACTTGGCCTGAACTCCAACGAATACTGAAGGCTCATTACGCACCAGTGGTGTCAAACCTCATCAAACGGCACGAATTTTACCTAAGAGACCAAAAAGAAGGCGAGACCATCGCCGATTTTGTGGCAGCCCTCCGACAACTGGGGGGAGCATGTGAGTTCCTGAACTTAGACGAAGCAATGTGAGATCGAGTAATATTGGGTTTAAGAGACTCTAATTTACAAAGCAAACTGCTAAATAAACCCAACATAACCGTAGCCGAAGCCATCGCAGAAGCCACAGCCGCTGAAGCCGCGAAAAAATCAGCGGTCAAAATGAAACAAATGAACGCGAACAACGACGAAGCGAGCCTAACTAGAGGGAAGAAACAATTTCCCACCACCACACACCACGAAGATTTTGACGAGACATCAGAATCCAGAGAGGAAGATGATGAGGTCCACCGCCTATAAACCAACAAAAAAGGGCGCGAAAAAAGAAACTGGCGGGAATGCGCCGGCTGCGGAGGAAACCACCCTCGAGCCGATTGCAGATTCCTTGATGCCATCTGCCGAGCTTGTAAGAAAAGGGGACACACCGAGAAGGTCTGTAGAAATAAAAAAAAATTACAGCCCGAACAGACGCAGTAACTCTCCCCCACAAACTGAGTCGAAACAAACCGAGAGAAAGTGGCAGCGAAACAAACGAGCCAGTAACCGAGAAATGACCCATCAGACTTTCACTATCGGAAGCGCTCAGACGGAAAGCAGGAAAAAAGTCAAAATAATCGTAAAAATTGAAGGCAGCCGCTGCGAGATGGAAGTCGATTCAGGGTCCTTCCTGTCAATGGTGTCATGGGACACAATCAAACAACTGGTCCCAAATATTAAACTTAAAGAGCTCCAGAAACAAAAATTAACCATGAAGGACTACCAAGGAAATTGAATCCCTGTGGTAGGTCTAGGACATTTCCAAGTCGCCTACAAGCAACATGTCGAAGACCTGCCACTGACAATAGTCGACCAAGACCGACCAAGCCTCCTGGGCATCGAATGATTCGCACCATTGGGCATCGGAATGACCGAAGTAGACCGGGTGGCCGCAACCAACTGGGAAGAAAACCTGATCCACGAGTTCCAGGACGTTTTTGATGGCTCCCTAGGCAGGTATCGGGGGACCCCAATTTCCTTTAGTTTAGATCCCCAGATAGCCCCTAGAAGACTAAAGGCCAGACGAGTTCCTTTTGCATTAAAAGCAAAAATAGAGGAACAATTAAACAAATTAATTGACCAAGGGGTTTTGGAACCTGTTGACCATGCTAAATGGGAGACACCAGTAGTAACACCAGTTAAACCTGATGGGTCGGTACGCATCTGCAGAGACTACAAGGCTACCCTGAACCATGCGCTGCAGCAAAGCACATACCCTGTGCCAGTCGTACAACATTTTGTTACATTCACTTGGGGGAGGAAAAGTTTTCCCTAAACTAGATCTAGCACAAGCTTACCAACAGCTTCCAGTAGACCCCTTAACGGCCGAAGCACAGACAATAGTGACTCATAAAGGGGCATTCAATTGCAACAGACTCCAGTTTGGAGCGAGTGTGGCCCCAGGCGTGTTCCAAAGCCTCATGGAATGCCTATTAAATGGAATAAAAGGGGTCGTACCATATTTTGACAACGTCCTAATTTCGGCCAAAGATATGACCCAACTAGAAAAAAGACTAAGAAATGTACTAACAAAATTCAGAGAATCTGGCCTGAAAGTTAAAAAAGAAAAATGCTGCTTAATGACTGATCGCGTCGATTTTCTGGGCTACTTAATAGATGGAGAGGGTATACACCCTGCTGAAAAAAAAGTCAAAGCCATTAAAGACGCACCACAACCAAGAAACAAAACAGAATTGCAGGCATTTTTGGGACTCATAAATTTCTATAATGTATTCCTCCCCCACAAAGCGACAATAGTGGAACCATTACACCGTTTACTGGATAAAAAAACTAATTGGACTTGGGGTCATAGAGAGCAAAAAGCTTTCCAGAAAATAAATAATTTATTAACATCAAACACTGTTCTTATCCAGTTTAGTAACGTACTTCCATTGACGGTGACCTGCGACGCCTCACCGTTTGGAGTCGGTGCCATCCTGAGCCACCAATTGCCAGATGGGAGAGAGGCACCCGTTGCTTATTACTCAAAGACTCTGTCTAAAACAGAACATAACTATAGTCAACTAGACAGAGAAGCCCTGGCAATCATCGCCGGAGTGAAACGCTTCCATGAATATCTCTATGGAAGAACATTTTTAATAGTAACGGACCATAAACCGTTACTAGGAATTTTGGCGGGAAACAAGCCTACACCGAACATTTTATCCCCGCGAATGACTAGATGGTCAGAATTCCTAGCAGCGTACTCTTACACATTAACGCATCGACCTGGGAAGCAAATCTCCCATGCAGACGCATTAAGCAGAGCACCGTTACCAATGACGGAGGAAGACCCGGCACCGACAATGACCACCTTGCAGATAGAGACATGCACCGAACTACCAATATCTGCAAACGATGTCGCCAGAGCCACCGCAAAGGACCCAGTGACTGCCTGCCTATTAAATTGGGTAGGTAAAGGCTGGCCGGATAACCAAAAAACTGAAAACTTTAAACCTTTCCAGACCAGACAAACCAAACTTTCAATTCAAAAAGGTTGTTTATTGTGGGGTGATCGGGTAGTCACCCCTCCTAAATTACAAACTAGAGTGCTGGGTATGCTTCATGAAGGTGACCCTGGTATTGTAAAAATGAAAAGCCTTGCTAGAAGCTATGTCTGGTGGCCGGGTATAGATAAAGACATCGAATACTGGGTTACTTCTTGTAATAAATGTCAAAAAACCAGGCGTTCCCTACCACAAGCTTCCATAAGGGACTGGGAAACCCCACGAGGCCCCTGGTCTCGGATCCACATTGACTTTGCGGGCCCTACTAGGGGACATACCTTCTTAATTGTCGTAGATGCATACTCGAATTGGCTGGAAGTGGTAGTAATGCCATCTATGACAACTGAGGCAGTCATTAAAAAACTTGACAAACTCTTCGCAACCCATGGACTGCCGGACGTCCTAGTGTCCGACAATGGGCCACAATTAACAAGCATCCAATTTGGACAACACCTAGCCTCCCTAGGTATACGCCATGCACTAACCGCACCGGCCCACCTGGCTGCAAATGGTAGGGCGGAGAGAATGGTCAGGTTTACAAAAGAGGGTTTAGAGAGAATGGACACTGGGGATGTCCAAGATAAAATTAACCACCTACTCACCCTCCAACATATCACACCCAGTACTGTGATCAACAAAAGCCCAGCGGAACTATTAATGGGAAGAAAACTTAGGTCGCAATTAGACAGATTGCACCCAAATTATACACCAGAAAGACCCCCCGACTCCTCCACCTGTTTCAGAACATTTGAAATCGGCGACCTAGTCTATGCAAAAAATTTCACCGGGGACCCCTTATGGCTTCCAGGCACAATCACACTAATTACAGGCCCCCGGTCCTACCGACTAACCGTAGACGATGGCAGGGAATGGAAGTGGCACATAGACCAGCTATGTTCCCGAAACATTGAAAGAAACACAAACGCACAACCACAAACAATAAAAAATGACGATAATCAAACCAAAGAGGGGGGGGAATACAAGAACCATTTAAAATAAACCAGAACACCTTAACAAACAAAAAGAGCAAAGAAGAAACTTACATTTAGAAGAAACATGCGGGAAAAATCCAGACGAAGGGGCCAGCCAAGCCAGCTCAACCTGCCCGGAGAAACCAGGAGGGAGCGGCGAAACCACCGGCCTGAGAAACTCAAGCGGCAGTAAAATGGCTGACTCACCCTTCCAGGCGGTTCCATGGAGAAGAGCCGGAGAGACAGAAACCCCATCCGAACCGGTTGAAATCTCCTGCGAAAATGAACCGCGCAAGTCCAGTAGAGTCAAAAGAAGCCCCACCTACCTGCGCAACTACGTCACCACGTAGGACTAAACTAAGTGGGGAGGGGTGTTCTGTATGAAAATAGTTTACTCCAAATTCTCCAATCTGATTGGCTAAGAAAGCCAGCATAGGGATTGGTTCGCTAGGAACCAATCCAAAGGAAACGCCAAAAGGCGGTTAAATCAAACTTATGTCATTGGCTACAAGCCGGCAGGCAAGCCATATATAAAGGCTGCCGCGGCTAGAGCCAAACTGTTCCGTTTATCTTGCTGTTACAAATAAAGACGTTTATTTGTTGGAACCCGGTCTACCTCGCGTTTTTCCGGACGGAACACTTTACACTTATCCACACAGATGAGAGCAAATAAAAGAAGAATAATTGCTCGTGCAGTAAGGGAAATATAAGGAATTTGAGTTCATTATTTTGAGGATCAAGACTGATAAATCAAATTCAGTTGATGGATCCACAAAAGGAAAGACATCTCACCCACTGCTAATATAACATTGCCTCAAAGAAAGTACTTTTCATTTATCCATGTGTGGGGTATGAATGCATTTCAGAAAACTGTGAAACCTATGAATGGAAGGAATAGTATTTAGCCAATGCAACTGAAGAGTGAGATAAGTTTTCATCCTTTACTTGCCATTCTGGATTCTTCACCCATGTTTGCACATGTATTTATGAGGAGGAAAGCTTCTGGCAGAAAAACTTATAAATAGATGGAAAACCAATAAGTACAGCTTCCTCATTACCATTTTGCCATTTTTATTATTTCCACTGGAAGAAATACTGAAGTTCAAAAACAACTTCAGCCTGAAGTTACAGATTTATAAATAGAAGGCATAGCTTGGATTTGAACACCCAAGGGTATCTTAATCTATTAGTCCAAGCATAGCAGATAAGCAGGCATTGTTTATATTTTTCACAAACAAGCAAGAATTCACATGTCATCAAAATGTGTGCAGAATTGAATTATTTATTACAGAAACATTCTCCAGAATAATTTCTGTGGGGTTATAAAATTTCCAGAGGTGATGTCCAATATTTATTTTGATACTGACAATATGTCAGAAGTCTGATTTTGAAGGTTCTTGGTATCATTTTAAACATAGGGATGAATGTTAACAATTGCTGATTAATGCAGCTACAAAGACAAAGCTTTGTTTGTAACTATTAATACTTGTCAATGTTCACCAAGTAGTTAAAGGATTTTCCCCCAATTTTTATATCATAGGGTCTTTGGGACTCTGACATTTGTTCCAGGCCTAGCCTACCTTTGTGAAAAACAACAAGCATATTATAAATCAAATTATTATAATATATTCTACAATATACAAGCATATTATAAATCAAATTACTATATACTATATTCTGAGCTATGTCTTCCCAAATCCATAAGAAAAATTCTATTATCCCTTTTTTTAAAAGTCATAGCCCTAAGGAAAGTCTAAAACAGCAGGCAATTCTATTAGCAAACTCTTCTAACAACCATCAAACAAAGACGAAATAATCTGCTTTATTATTTTCTTCATTCTCATTTCCTTCCCCATGCTGATTTGCCCCAAAAAGCAATAAAACAAAAAAGCTGTTTATCATATAATTCACTTGCCAAGCAGAGCATCAATTGTACAAATCTTCCATTACTCTGACACCATGGAAAATGACATCATCACCTTGAATCTGGAAGAAGTCCTGGAAGTGCCGTTTCCTCCATTATTCCCTAGTGTTATTGGTGACCTTGGCACTGTTGTTACAATTCTTAACCTATGTCAAAATCTTCTTCACAAGATTGATGTAAGGCTAAAAATCTTGTATATGCAGCCTACTCTGCCTGGGTGAAAGTAAAAATAACCATTAGAAAAATCCATGTACTATATTATATCCATATAGAGTCCTTTATGGGTAGCAAATTTGATTTATAGACTTGTGAGTCTTCAGCACCACCCCTTCTCCAGCCCATAATGGCCAATAGTAAGAAATCAGTCCTAGTGGCAACTACTCTGAAAACCAATTTTGTAAATATCTTTCTCTGCCAGCTCCTGAAACCCTTCATCCAGAAATGCTAATTTCTACACTCTTGGGACTTTCTGCATCAACAATGGTCTCAGCCCAGGAATTATGTCTACAGCTTTAATAAACTACCCCATTTTGCATATACAAATGTTAGGAGCCACCATTATAGACATAAATAATTTAGGATAGGGCCCTGCTGGATCTTTTAAAAAGCTGCTTTATACAGTATCTTGGCTTTATTTGTCTGTCTCGCCCTGCTCACAGAAACTCTCCAGCTTTCCAGAACATGATGATGTTTTTTTTTTTTTTTAAAAAAAGCAATGCCATTATCAGAAGAGGGATTGAAAATATCATTCACAATACTGGACTGTTTTGGTTCAAATACATGATGAAAGTGCAATTAGAATTCCATGAATAATTTGAACCATCAGTTCATGATCCATCAGGAGAGAAACTGTAGGGCTGGGAAAAAAACAGGATGAACTAAACAAACCAGGATCTAAATGAATTCTCTTAAGAGAAACTGTTGTACCTTATGATTCTTGACTCTTGGCGGATATATCTTTTCTTTTATGCATACTGAGAGCATTTGTACCAAGACAAATTCCTTGTGTGTAAAATCACACTTGGCCAATAAAAGAATTATAATTCTGTTGTAGCATCAGAAGGAGTGGGGTGGCTCAGGAAAAATCTACAACCCAGGAATATCCATTAGAGAAGACTGGATTTTTTAAAAAGGAAGCCCTTCTTCAGAGGGCACATAATCAATGCATGAAATTTACTACAAGAAGACATAGTAGTAGTCACAAGTTAGACATGTTGAATAGTAAATAAGACAGTTATGCATAGCATAAGGTTATGAATGGCTACTCCTTTTGGTGACTGTTTCTCATATTAAAACCAAACCAATAAAGTACAGATTAGACAGTCATGGGAAATCTGTACAAATACAGATTAGGTGAAACCTGGCTCAAAAACAGTAATTATGAGAGGGACCTTGGAGTACTAGTGGACAATCACTTAAACATGAGCCAGTAGTGTGCAGCAGCAGTCCAAAAAGCTAATACCATGATGGTGAACCTATGGCACGCGTGCCGAAAGTGGCATGCAGGGCCATTTCTGCCGGCATGTGAGTGGTCGCCCAGAAGAGCCCCACTGCACAAGCACATGCCCCCCCGACAACCAGCTGATTGTTGGATATCCACAGCACATTCGCAGGGGGCAGGTCCAGGGTCACACGTCTATGCGCAGAGGCATGTGGCATGCAGGGGATTGTACATACATGCACATAGGCATGTGGTGTGGGGGTCGTGTGTGCATGTGTAGGGGGCAGGGGTCACATGCACATTGCATCATGGGTGCAGGAGCACGTGCGCGTACCTGCACTTTCAGCCTGTGATGTGAAAAAGGTTAGCCATCACTGAGCTAATACAAGTCTTGGTTGTATAAACCGAGGCATAGAATCAAAATCACATGAAGTGTTAGTACTGCTTTATTAAGCCTTAGTAAGGCCACATCCAGGGGTGGGATTCTACCAGTTCACACCTATTCGCTAGAATCGGTTGGTAACATTCTAAGCAGTTCAGAGAACTGGTTGTTGGAAGAAATTACTGGCCTAATCCTGTAAGGGAGGCAGGACGGAAACATTCTGGAGTTGCTTACAGAAACTGCCTCCCTGTTAACTCTTATTACATTCTTGGCAGACTAGACTTTCTTTCTCAGGAACCTCTCTGGAGTTTTTTTCTCCTCCTTTGCTGGTACTTTGCTTGTGTGGAGTCACCATTCAAAGTTACAATGGCACTGAAAAAAATGACTTATGGCCATTTTTCACACTTACAATTGTTGCAGCATCCCCACAGTCATCCCCTGAGAGGCCAGGCGATGAGATGCGTGCCTCAATGTGAGTGATATTGAGTTGGCCATACCCAGCCAATAACATGACCACCAAGCCATGTCCACCCAGTCACATGCCCACCAAGCCATGCCCTCCACCTAAGCCACACCCATAGAACTGGTTGTTAAAAATTTGAATACCACCCCTGGCCACCCCTGGACTACTACATCTGGTTTGGTCACCACATTACAAAAAAGGGATTGGAGTAGAAGATGCTGGGAACATGAATGGGAAGGTGCTATTGCTTATGGTCATCCCATTGGCATCTAGCAGAGCAGTCTTCTACTCCAGAGAAATGGACTTCATCTCTCAGAATTCTCAGAGAATGGGGAGATACTGAGAATTGTTGGAGGTAGAGTGCACACATCTGGAGGGCATTTATCTGGATCAAGTATTAATACCATGTATCTTTCTTAGTTTAAACCTTACATGGTCATGTTAGGGCAAACATAGCCTTATATGGGGAAAAAGTGGTACAAGTGACAGGTACAATTCAATTTTCCTGTTTTACCTTGTTCCATCCAGGTATTGCAAGCAATGTTCTCTTTATGCAGCAGTTCTCATGATGGAAGTCAGAGAAAAAACACTTTTTAAAAGTCAGTGGTGAATGGAGTAAGTATTAATGGGGAAAACTTTCCCTCTACCTCCCCTTTTCTGTATATATATACATATTAAAAAAAATTGATTCCCTCCCTGATGCCTAGAGAAATAAGACAGGCAGGTGGATGAAAGACACATGGCAGAGGCCATCTCATATCTCAATTGACACAAGGTTTCCAAAGACTTTTGTGGAGGCTCATAAAAACCTACAGTATGTAATGGATGGGGATAACTGCATGAAAAAGAAATTTCTCAAAAAAGTCACTTAATTTATAATATTACTTTAATCTGCTGCACTCAGCTACAGAGAGGGTGGGGGAGAGGACATAAGGAAAAATTGCCTGCCAAGATTTGAAGTTTCCTAATGAAATCCAGAACAAGTGGTCTCTAGGTCTTTTTCACTGTCTCATGCACAAAATACACAGAACAAGGCGGCAGTATCAAGATGCCGTCAAACCAAAACAGAAATTTCTCTCAGCTGTTAATGCAGAATAGAACAGTCAGGGTTACTAGGTTTCATGTCAACTCCAATTTAACCATTGAAGGCTGTATTGGAGACTTCACATTCTGCACATTTGTATCAAAATGGAAAAGATTAATTCAGAAATTCCTAGTGACTGATATGCCAAAAAGAATAAATGTTCAAAACCCCAGCTTCTATTCTGCAGTCATTAAATTGTCTTTCCCTTATGCTGCTATACTGCTTATTTTTCTTAAAAAAAAAAAAACTTTCTCCGTTTCTTCTGAGGTCTTTACTTGGGAGATGCTATAGCAGTCTTCCCATCATAACTTTTTCATATAGCAGAAATTTTAGTTTGTTTCTACAAGAGTTATTGATAACATTTTTACCAACACCTGAAACAGACCACCTCCATGGTGAGAGACTCAACAGTTGTGGTACAAGTAAAAAAATCATAAGGAGCCAAATCTGGAACTGAGCAGTGCAGCCTTCAATGCCGGATTTCCAATGCCACTGGCACTTCCAACAGGCTGTGCTCCATCAGGTAAAACCATACTGTAGAACAGGGGTCCCCAAACTTGGCAACTTTAAGACTTGTGGACTTCAACTCCCAGAGTTGAAGCATAGCTGGCTGAGCAATTCTGGGAGTTGAAGTCCACAAGTCTTAAAGTTGCCAAATATTGAGATCTCTGCTGTAGAATGAAGCAGTGGCCTGAAGGCTGTCAGCTGGCTTTGCTGACCAACATGGAGACTATAGGCCATATCAAACCTTCTTTCTGGGCTAGAATCAGAATGTCTTAGGATGAGTAAAGCAGTAAAATCCTATCTCATGTTCAAGTTGAAAAATAGTAACTGTGACTTCATGTCTTGCTTTGTATGTCTAGCCAAAGTTCTTGGTAAGTAAGGCTTTAGCAGTTATATGATAAGGTTCTTTCCCATCCAGTATATGCCATTGAGGGAGGGGAGCATTAGCATGAAAGAAATGGTCTTTTCCAACTCTGGTCTTCAAAGCTTGATTGCAGCCTACATGCCATTGCAAACAACAAGGGCATCTTGATGCTACAGATATAAAGACATCAACTCCGTGCCATTTGAACTAGGGTGAGGCTGGGCTCTCAGGAACTAAAAGCCCAATTTCAAAGGCAAGCTGTTGGAACAACATTGGTCTTTCTTGGGGTTTTTTTCCTTTGGAAACCTTTCAGTTTGCATCCAAGAAGCTTCTTGAGAACTGAAGAAGCTTCTTGGACGAGAAGTGAAATGTTTTCAAATAAAAAAAAATCCAAAGTCCAGTTGCCTTTGGAAAAAGCATGTTTGGGACGACTACGATCTGGATGATTGAGAATCTATGTGGACATTCTCATGTGTATTTCAAACCTTTGTTGTTGTTAGTTGTAAAGTTGTATCTGACCCATTGCGACCCCATGGGTAACATTCCTCCAGGCCTTCCTGTCCTCAACCATCTTCTGGAGTCCATTTCAGCTTATTGCTGAAATTGCCTATTGCTTCAGTGACTCCATTCAGCCACCTCATTCTCCCACTTCATTCCCTTCTTCTATTGCCCTCAATCTTTCTCAGCATTAGGCTCTTCTCCAGTGAGTCCTTCCTTCTCATTAGGTGGCCAAAGTATTTAAGTTTCATCTTCAGGATCTGGCCTTCTAAAGAGCAGTCAGGGTTGATCTCCTCTAGGACTGACCAGTTTGATCGCCTTCAAACCTTAGATCCCTACTATTGCTGATCTCAAAAGTTTTGACTTTCAGATTGTAGCCTGGATATGTTGCTTACTAATGGCTATGTTCCCCTTATATACTTATTAAATTTACAGTCTCCTCAATCAATCTTAGTTGTTTACAGCAAATACTATAAATGACAATGTCCACAATAAAAATATAACTCATAAAATCACAAAGATAACAATAAGAATGCTAATGATTAATCATACTGTCAAGGATGTCCTCTATAAATCCTCCAAACTCTATAGTATTTTTTTTCAGAAGGCTGACTAGGTGGGGGCAGATCTGTTCCATAATACAGGCAAAGTCCCTGAAAAACAGCACTGTGGGATCAGTCTGCCACAATTCATGGAAGTGGGAGGCCACCAAAAGTTTCTCCTGTGATGCACAAGTTTGGTGAATCAATAACAAGGAAGAAGGCAATCCTGCATTTGCCTTTGGTGCCAAAGCATATAAAGTTTTATACATAACTCTATACTCTAATTTGTACCCAGAAGAAAACCAGAAGCCATTGAAGGACGTTAAGTATTAATCTAATGTGTGCCTCATGGTGAATGAAAACCAGAAACAGAATCACTGCAATCTGATCTACCTCTTCCCTTCCTGATATTTATATGGAACCTGTGTGGGTACAAAAAGGTAAAAATATACAATACAAGACCAATTAATGAAATAAGAACACACATATAGTGTATCTAAAAAAGTAAATCCAAACAGAATGATCTTCAGCATTTGTAAGAAGCAAATAGGATTGAAGACATCTGCCCTGCTTGGGGGGAGGGTATTTTAAAAAGAGAGGGTATCATTAAGACCATCTGTTGCACACTGAAGTTACTTAATTAAGTAACGAAGAGTGCATGAGTCACTGTTGTGAGATTCTCCCACTTAAGGTAGGATTATAGCAGGTGTACCAACATATGCCCTTGTAGCCACAAACTTTTCCCTTCCATAAAACAGTAGTCATTACTCCAAGAGGAATTTCAAATCACAAATCTGCTTTTCCGGGACAGCTATTACCCAAACTAGAAATAATACGAGATCTGTTTAAGAACTTCATGGTCTAAAGTTTTGGTCTTAGAAGTGGAATAGACTCATCTTCTTCTCTTGTATTATTCTCTTACAGGACTGATACTTCTATTATGAAGCTAGAGTATCATTGGTCAAGAGAATGATTCAGAAAATAATGTTCCACTGGACCTACAAGAGAAACTGGCTGAGGCATTAAAATTGGAAAGAGAAATACAGGTAGTCCTCGACTTACAGCATTTCATTTAGTGACTGTTGAAAGTTACAATGGCACTGAAAGAAGTGACTTACGAGCATTTTTCACACTTACGACCTTTGTAGCATGCCCATGATCATGTGATCAAAATTCAGATGCCTGGCAACTGGTTCATACTTATGACTGTTGCTGTGTCCCAAGGTCATGGAATCCCCTTTTGCAATCTTTTGACAAGTAAAATCAATGGGGAAAGCCAGATTCGCTTAACAACCATCTTATTAACTGACCAACTGCAATGATTCACTTAACAACAGTGACAAATAAGGTTGTAAAATAGGGCAAAACTCACTTAACAAATGTCTCCCTTAAGAACAGAAATTTTGGGCTCAATTGTGGTGGTAAGTCGAGGATTATCTTTACATATGACAAACTAAAAGAGTGACTTTGAAAAAAAAATTCTATTGAATTTATAAAAGAGGCTTGTTCAAACCTTAAAGAACTTTGTGTGATGGGATGAAGAAGAAATGAAGAGAAATCAAATCTTATGATTATATTTAAATGAACTAAATATTAATTAAATATTTAATAGCCCTGGCTGCATAACATAATCTGATCACTGAATTACCTGACTTTTGAGTTTACTCAATAGGCAGTAATCATTAAAAGAACAAACAGGTTTGATTCAGGCAACTGGGTAAGACTTCAAAAACTCCTAATTAATCAAGAACTCAACATCTAGGATACACTATTGAGACATGAAACAACACTTGCCTTTAGGAAATCCTCACAATCTTAATTTCTACCTCCGCGCAATTTAAATTTTTATGGTTCTAATCATGCCCTATGAAACAAAACAAAAAAAATATTTTGCTGTCTCTCTCCTTTGCTTTACAGAGTTTAGACATTTGAAGAACAATCATAGTTCTCCTTAATAATTCCACCAGTAGCATTAACAATATGTTCCACTATTAGCATTAACAACATATCACAGTATAACAAAAATTAAGAAGTGAGAGCTGCACTTTCCCAAATCATTTCACATCAACTATTTGCTAAAATGCACAGACCAAAAGTTTAACACCCATCAATTTCTGAATCAAATAAAAGCATTGGAAATGGTTTTAGAACCAAGGACTTGAGTTTTCAGAAGAATTATTTTCTCAAAAACATGTATTTTGGGCCGAAACATCACTTTGAAAAAAAAAACATTATCTTTGTTAGCCACATTTATGTTTGATAAAGCTATATTTAAAATAAATACAGTTTGTAACTGTGATTTAATAAACAATTTTGTCACCATATGGATTATATTTCTGTGTGTTCCACTGAGGTCCTGGCTGAAAAGCTAGAAATATTAATATGCACAAAAATAAATATAATAAATATATTACTGAGTGAATGAAAGCAAGTGTATTCTGACCATGTTATTAAGCTTTTCTCCATTAGCGGTTTTTCTGAAATAAGTTTGCAATCGGGCCATGGAATTTACAGAACTGTAAATCAAAACAGAAAACACTGAAACTAATGTGTGATGAAGACCACTGTTATTATTGAGTCCTTACTGTGCTGCCATAAATGGCTACCACATTTTGTAAATAAGTGAGGGAAGGAGAAGGCTTCTGCTTTGATAATCAAAAGAGAAGTGAATCCATCATGGAGACAACAGCTTAACAAGCAGGTGAAGCCCAAATACCCAGAAATTGCAAGACTATTTTTAGAAGACCCTGCTTCCAAGACAGTTTTGAGGGCATAGACACAGTGGCATCTACAATTAGTTTTTGAAATTGTCCTTCCAATTATCTGGATCAAATTATTTGTCTAAAGAGTAACTGTGCAGTCTGGATTCAGTGAAAACCCATTTTTCCCAGGATTAGACATAGATAAATGTAACTGTAGAAAACATTCCATCTGGTTTGCAAAATATATAAAAACCAGTGGAAAGACAGGACAGGGAAATATGGCAGAATTAAAATAATAAAGAAATTTAAGATACTCTGTACCAACTGGTTTTAGATGAGTCTGAACTCATGCTAAGGACAACTGTACAGATGAACAGTGCTATCCAGTAGGTCCCATTGGCCAGAATAGTGGTGATATCTCAACAGCAGAAGTGGTTGTCATTAGAAACGGATTACTGTATCTAAAAATTTTGGGGGTTGGCTTTCAATGAGATAACAATAACCAAATGAAAGATTGACCAAATATGTTGGGAATGACCAAATATGTTGGGAAATATCCAGCAAGACAGGGAGGAGGACTCAAATAGGGAATTAGCTTGAACCATTGCACAGTCTCAGGAGGTCAAAGACTGATCCAATCCCCAATCCATCTTATCAGTTTGTTCCCAAGAGAAGGCAAGCAGTTTGAGGAGATTCTGAGTAATAGGCAGTTAGTTAGTTTGAATACTAGACATTGGATCTTGTTGTTTGTGCCTGATATATAGGCCTATTATATATTTTTAATGGGGAATAAAGCATTATAAAGCACTAAAGTTATTCTTTATTGCTTTAAGTGACACTGCCTGCCATGGGAAATGTCTGGATAATTTGTCACTTGAAAAATTGCTTGATCAAATTTGGTTAATTAACCAGTTTGATTTTTTTTAAATAAAACTCACATGGCAAATCATTATAATGATTGCCTTTTTATCTGTTTTAGAAATGATAAACTACTCATTGTGTTATTTAAATGTCCAGTACATCACATTGGCCAAACAGTGAGGATACCATAATAGATAATAGCATTGTTGTAACAACTGGTAGCAAACACAAATTAATCACCTGCTACTTTAAGGTTTCATACTGCCCTGATACACCATAGCTCTGTAGCATTGCAGGAACATTAAAAAAGGGATATTCACCCAATGGAAGGGCAAGACCACATAAATGCCACTCTTCGCATAAAGCTCTTCACAAATATTCCATTCATGCTGGGTGCAGCCATTGGCTCTGAAACTATAAGTCCTCAAAGTCAATAATTATCAGGCATTGCTCTGTGACTTGAAAATCAGCTGCATCAATCCATATTTCTGTAAGATTTTTTTAGAGAACCAGAGAGATACTTTATTTTGAATCACATCTTCCAAATGGAACATATCACTTCTAAGCTTTGGCCCTTCTTTGTTATGATTTTAATTATTGATTTACTAACATTTTTTTCCTGTGGGAGGCTAAGATGATCCACAAAGCATTCTCCCTTTATTTTATTTCCACAGTGTAACCTCATGAAGTAGGTTGCGCTAAAAGAGTGAGACTGGCTCAAAGTCATCCAGGGAGTTTCTTTAACAGTGTGGATCCAAACCTGGGGCCCCTCTGTCCTCAATTCTAAGCTTTAATTATCATGTGAATTCCAGTAACAATTCAATGTACATTCATTTGGAGATAACCTACAATACATCCAATCCCAATTACAACCCAAACTTGATAGCAGAGCCATCCACAGCCCTGGGGCTACTGCACAGGAGAGAACCAGAAGCATCATACACACATGCTGTAGTTGCATGGATCTTATTGTCCATGGAATATCACCTTAGACATAATTCATTAATGGTGTATTGGGAGGATTGGAATGTGCATTAAACACAAGGAGGTAAATGCAGTGTTTATTTCCATGTACAAGATTTTTTTTATACAATTCCTTCAGCAATACTTCCCCTTCTTATCACCTATTTAATCTCCCCATTATTTTTTTAAAAAATTTATTGCAATTTTCAAAAATACAAATCTCAATTATAATCTTAACAACATTTTGGCATCGACAAATACATATATCCTATATACATATATTTATAATCTCTCCATTCTTGTCCCCCTAAGTTGACCCTATAATTTTCCAATGAATATAACACTGAAAGAAAAACTAACCACTGCTCCCTCATATTTGGTATGTACTAAAGGCATACAACTAATAGAGTAGAGTAGAGTAGAGTAAAGAGGAGAGGAGAGGAGAGGAGAGGAGAGGAGAGGAGAGGAGAGGAGAGGAGAGGAGAAGAGAAGAGAAGAGAAGAGAAGAGAAGAGAAGAGAAGAGAAGAGAAGGACCATGGCAGTTTTCTAGTCCAACCCCCTGCTCAAATAGCTATCCCTATACCATTTCAGACAAAGTGTTGTCCAAACTCTTCTTTAAAATGTCAAGTGTTGGAGCATTCACAGCTTCTTGAGTCAAGTCATTCCACTAATAAATTGTTCTAACTATCAGGAAATTTCTTCTTCGTTCTTGGTTGCTTCTCTTCATGATTACTTTCCAACCATTGCTTCTTGTTCTGCCCTCAGGTGCTTGGATATATATATCAGTGCATAACTGTTTGCTCTCTGAAATCCCTTTTGGCTATTTGCACTTATACTAATCTCATGGACTTCAATAGAAATTTCAAGAATTGAATGGCAGAAGTACCTAAAATTCCCACCATTTTAGATTATTTCTTGAATATGGTTTTACTCCTCCATTTATGGAACAATAGCAGCAGCTATTTCTAATGTTCAAATGTTAATCCCACACAGAGATGGATGTCTTCCACCTTAGCTGGGGAGACTCATGCTCAGGACATTTTGAAAGTAATCTCATTTGGGAATTTTGCCCAAAGCATTCATAGCTGATGCTTACATGAATGCCCATCTGTTCATGGTTGAGTGCCCAGCTCAACCATAGATACAGCAAATCACTGACACTCCCTGCACCAAAAAACATATCTTGGATTCAGAGTCCACTTATGTTTAATAAAGAACAATTCTTTGCTAGTATGTGAATGCCGAAAGTTGCTACTGGAAGATTGAAAAATTATGAACCCGTGCAAGCAAATCTATACAAACCTTCATACTTGCTTGAATGGTACAGAGGTAAAATACAAGGACATAAATGTCAAATAAATCTGAGCTTTGAAGCTGTATTCCATTAAATCGGTGCCCATGAAACAATTATTTTGGAGAGCATTCACTGTTCAATTTCATTCAACAGATTGCCATACACAACAGATGCTTCTCAGGGTGGAAAGCAAATGTTCAAACAATAAGGAGACATTAAAATGTCAAAATAACAACAGAGCAACAGTAGGGCAAACAAGCCAGGTTAGGACACAGGTTTGGGCAAACAACAACTATAATAATAGCAACAAGTAAAATATGGGTCACCTTTAAAACAGAGTGATGCAGAAGAGCATGATTCTTAAAGCAATCTGTTCCAAAGATATTTAAGGATTAAAAAGTTAAACTGGGGCCTAATCTGGAACAAAAAAAATGTGTAATAAAAACGACTGGGCTTTTGCATATCACAGCTAGAGCAACTGACATGTTTAGTGGGTTTCCAGTTGATGAGACGACTGATCAACTTCCCAACTCACATGCTGTGATTCCCTCCTGAAAATTACTCTGCTGTGCTTACAGAAATGAGAAAAAAAGACAAAAACCAATGTGCTACTTATTACCCATTTTTTCTGTAAACCTTTAAATTCAAAGGTAATCTGAAAAACAAGTAAACCTTTGCAGTTTATACTGTCAGATGGACTCCGCAGAACTATTTGTTTTATCTATCATAACCATCATAATTATTTTCTTCCCTACTTTAAAAAACTAGAACCCAGTTTTACAATTACAATCCTACATACAGTACATGGTTTTATAATCCTAGAAATCTTTCAAAAATTAAAATGAGAAAGTGGTAGTTAGTTTTCATTCTGAATTATAAAGAAAGTACAGAAGTAAAAGGAAACAATTTAATGCTTACAACTTTTCCTCCCTAAAAATGGTGTCTTATTTTACTTTAATGAAATCATATTAAAAGGCTAAATTAGAAAGCAATAAAAGATTCAAATCTAAAATCATCAATGAATTAGAAAAAATTAGGAAAGGCATTCAGCATTCTTGATCCTTACCTGTCTTAAGAACTTAAGAACCTGACTTAAGAACTTAATAATCATTAAAACCACCTAAAACAATGAGGTGGGCTAAGGGAACTGTAATTCACAAGATATTTGCAAACGTCAATTTTCATGGTCCAAACTTGCATGATAAGGATATATCAAGGGAAACAAACTAGACAGCATGTGAAAGACTGCAATCTCCCAACACGTGTATTGAATAATGAATAAAGTTTATAACAATATAATAGTTCTAATGAATAATATTTTTCATTTTGCTTTCCATGATTAGGAAATACTCCCCATTCTGAAGCTTACTGTACAAACTTTGCAAGGGAGTCTAGGATTCCTTTTATTGCAAATCTCCTCTTATATTAAAAAATGCAAAAAGGTAGTGTTTTTTTTATTGGCACAATCCTACCTGCAGATGCAAGAAATCTTCTAGAAATTGTTTTCCCACTATCTCTTTCGAAAGCAGACAAATAGATTCATGGTATATCCATGCTGACTCAAGCTGTTTTCTTAAGAGATGAAAAACAGAATTTATTTACTCACAGATCATATTAAAACACTTCTTCCCTAGAATTACAAGCCAAATTGTTCAAAAGGAACCTGTTTTTTAACCGTACTCATTCAAATACACCTCACTTTTATTCTTCACCCCTTTCAGTCTTAACATTACTGGGGAATTTCTCAATGTCTGATCACAAAAGCAATAAATACTATAGAGGATTCTGGAAGTGGGAAATAACTAGATTAAACTACATACTTTAAGAAAAATATTATAAACTCTTTTTTGTCAGTTAGTCTGAAGACTGGAGTCTATCTGTAGAGCTTTAAGAATTGACAATCTCTGAAGATCTTTACAAGGTAAGGCTAATATCTGTCTTACAAAGAGTTTTTTTTCTGACACATTGTGTAAACACCTTCTCTTTCAAAGCAAAAAAAAAAGTTCAACTGTTCTCAATAGTGAAGATTTAGTTGTGGATATGGACAGAGAAAGAATCATAGGAATACTGAGAAAAAAATTACTTTGAAGTTCTTTATTTTAAAAGAAACTAAAACTGGGTGTAGTCAAATATGTATCTTGGACTTCAAAAGAGCAAACTGTGATAAATTCAAAGCAACACTAAGTAGACTTACATGGAAAAGAAGTCCTGATGTTAGGAACTGCTAAAATTGGAGATCTAGAAATGGAATTGCAAAAAAATTCATTAAGAAGAAAATGAAGGACAACAGAAGAAAAAAACAGAGCACAGCAAAAGACAAAGTAGCTGCACAAAAAGCTTAGCAAAAATCTGAAAAAGGGGACACATGTAGAAAACAGAGAGGTCAATTTGAATAACCACATTCAGCTCATTGACACTATCTAAAAGTGTAAGAGAACTAATTCAGGTTAGTGAAGGATGTCCAGGACAGAAAAAGGTGTTTTTCGCTAAAAATGTGAAAAAGAGAAAAAAAAATCAGTACACTAGTAGCTTCATGAATATGGCAAAATGCTAACGATAATGAAGAAAATTCAGTGAATCAGAAAGTAAAACTCAACTTCTGTTTCAGCTCAGTTTTATTCCAAAAGGTGGATTAGGCATTGCACCAAATAGTTATGAAGAGAAAGATGATGGATGAAAGGACAGTCAGACAGTGTTTTTTCTTACCTGCAATTTTATGTATCTGGTTTGAATGAAATATGGCCACATTCAGAAGACTGAAATAAGATCTGCAATCTATTTCTGCTACTCAAGCATGAAAAGTTGGCACTGGCTGGTATGTGGATTCTCCCACCCACTACCCACCATCCAGATATCCTTCTCTGTGTATCAAGCATGAGCCACTCTTTTGGTACAGAGAATGCAAAAGTGTAACTAAGTACAGGATGTGCAATATAAAGCCCATCTGAGGTTGCTTGAAGCAATTCCCATGATCCCTCAGCTTTAGCCATGCAACATGGTTAGTTGTATGGACACTAGGACAAGCTTGTCTTACACGTGCCATCAAATAAAGTCTACCATAGATCTTGTCAGTCAAAGAATTCTGACTATCGGGATCCAGAAAAAGAGCCTTCTCTTCCACAGCACCTGCCCTTTGGAACATCCTACCCTCTAAAGTAAGATATTTCCTCTTCCTCCTATCCTACATGTGCCTGAACCTGGTCCTGCTGTCTGGCCTGGGCAACCAAATCGGCAAGTTCCATGCTGGAGGTGGCTGCTGGATTGGTGGTATATTTGATCTTCGCCACATTGTTCCCTATTCTCCACCCATCCTTCGTTTTGTTATATTGATGTATTCTGTTTTCTTTTTCATCATTTTATTATTTTACTTCTGTTTTGTTTGTTTTCTTCTCATTTCTTCCTTTTTATTGTTGTAAGACATTTTGAATAGTCCCTCGGCAAGATAGGTGGCAAATAAATTTAACAATAAGTAAATAAAGACATATGAAGAACTACATATGCCCATTCTCAGTTTAGCATTGTGCATGAATGTAGTCAGTATTTGCTTGCATTCGCAGAAAGAAAGCGCTGGGAGGAAGGCAAAATAATGAAAGGAAAAAGAAGATTCATAGGAAACTGAAATCAAAGCTCCAAGTTAGTTGCCAGATGTCTCTCAGTGCACATACAGTAAGAGAGAGCATGACTGGCTTGATTGGCAAACCTCTAAATTACTCTAGTTAAAGCTGGCTTGATGCTGGCATTAATTTGTACCCTCTAACTTGTCCCTTGTCATGCATTACTGAAACCACATCCTAAGAATTACTTTTAGTTTGGGTTACAAATTGGTTGAGGGCTGCTGTCAAGTCATTGGTTGCTTGTTGAAAGAAAGTTTGCAATTGAGTGGTTTTTCACTTTAAAACCAACAAAATGCAGAAGGCCATGTATGCTGCCAATAAATTCCATAACTGTTCTCTGTCTGATGGGCTTAAGTAGCCACTAGAATGGATGAAATCCCTCTTCTGAAATGTGAGCTTGAAGTGCATAATGCAAAAGTAAAAATGGCACAAAAGGACTAAATGCTTTCTTGACCATAGCAGATTTTCTTGCAACATCTTCCTATCTCAATGTAGCTTTCATTAAAAGAGATGCCAATAACAAAAGAGCATACTGAGGTGTCAAACTGAATTTCATTGAGGGCTACATCAGGGTTGTTCTTTACCTCAGAGGGCTATGGTGGGTGTGGCCAGCATTACATCACTTGTGTTGGGGGACGCCTGTGGTGGCCCAAGCATTCTGCCAGTGAAAACAGGCTCCTGAGCTCCGTTTTTGGCTGCAATGGCCTCCTGCAACCCTCTGCCAATGAAAATGGAGTTGGGGGGGGGCATGTGTGGCCCTCGTGAGCTCTGCTTTCAGCGGGGACAGCCTCCTGTAAACCCCTGCCAGCAAAAATAGAACTCAGGAGGGCTGTGTGTGACCCTCCCTAGCTCAGTTTTCACTGGTAGAGGAATCGCGGGCCAGTCTTTTGCTGTTTCCAGGGCAACCCCATAGGCCAGATCCAAGCACCCTGCAGACCGGATCCAGCCCCCGGGCTTGAGTTTGACACCCCTGAGGTATACCTTATGTAGTGAAAACTCTATTCCTGTTTCTGAGTCCCTCTGTTACTCTCGTGCACTGCCTGCCATTCACTAGCAGTCTTTTGTAAGAATCTGGTTTTTGTAAAAGTTGCAGAGATGCAATTTTTTTTTTTACACATTCCTTTGAGTTGGGGAAAAGGACTCACCTGTGCCCCACCCCAAATGAAGATTTGATTCTTTGCAATGCCCCAACGTCAGCCTGTAGTTTGCAAATTCTGACAGCAGGCAGGGTTGCATGTGCTTGCTGTTAAATCCACTGGCATTCATTCTAAAGGTAGAAAAGAGAATGCAAGGAACTATGGTGTAAGTTTGAGTGGGTAGAAAAAAAGTTTAGTCCCCATCATTCAGGTCCTTTGCTTATGCAGTTGTCCTCACAATATTCCTTTTCATGATTTCGTGATTTCAAGTGATAAAACAAACACAAGAATCTGAAAATAAGTTTTCTTCTTTTTTGTATTTCACTTTTGCTCCATCTCACGAAATATTGGCTATCACCCAAAGGGCAATATATTCTTATAGCTGAGGGAAAAATATATACCTAGTTAGATAGACATGTATAATTGAAACTGAAGGACTGTGTGTAGGAAGAGACTTCAAAAAATACTGTAGAGCCATGGGGTCCCTCTTCAATAACCCAAGTTATGAAAAAGCTCTGCTTGACAGTCTGCTGAACCTATCAGTCAGACAAGAAGCCTAGGAAGAAAATTGCTTGGTATTTTATATAGCCATTTTTATAGCCCCATGCTGATAATGTGTTCTATAATGAATCACTGACATAAAAACTAGCCTTGATCAAAAGGTTAGATATACTTCTTTGAGAAAACATATTTATGTGATTCCTCAATTCTCCAGTTTTTCTAAGATTAAGCATCCAGATATATAGATATGAGGATTGTCAATTGTGAGAAAAATTAACAAACCAAGCATCTAAATCATGACTTAACTTTATAGCAGAATTCTGGCAAGATGCATTATTGATATAATCTGCTCAATATTCCAATACTAAAAAAAGCTTTCAAGGAATGGATGAGTGAGAACACAGGAATTAATGTAATCTCCAACTGTCAATACATTCATACCATTCTAGTTTTCAATTTTTCTGCCATTTCTACTTCAGAAAATGAAAGCACCTTTTTTTTTAGAGAGCAGTGGTTGATAATTTGGGAAGAATTGTAGAGTTGCAATGGAAATACGGATAGTCATCACTCATTACCACAATTGAGATCAGAATTTCTTTCATACATTATTGGGGTGGGAAATAAAAAGAAAAGGTCACAAATTGTGGTCAGTAAGATGCTGAGCTTGTCAACTGTTTGAAAGCATGCAAATGTAAGTAGATAAAATAGGTACCACTTTGTTGGGAGAGAAACAATGTCCATGTGCCTTGGAGAAGAGTGATATCAGCCACATGATCACGGAAGCATCTTCAGACATGGTTGGCTCTCTTGGCTAGGAAACAGCACCATCCCTAGATACAGGTATAACTGAACAGAGAAAACCTTTACCTCTTTTTTTTTAACCACAGGATGCTGTTACCAGTTGTAAATGCAAGCAGTTGCCAGCATGTAAATTGTGATCACCTAATCACCTTGCGGTATGGTAGTCATAAGCATAAGTAGAGATCATAAGTCACTTTTTCCAAGACCATCAGAATTTTAAACCATCATTAAATCATCATTAAAAACAGTTGTAAGTTGAGGTCTACCGATATAGGAATTCTGTGCTTGCTCATTTTTTTCCAACTATTACCCTCTATTAGGTTTTGTTCTCCATCTTTCATCTGCTATGAGGAAAGATAATTAGTTATATTAAGGAATTATATATAGTATCTGGTTTACCAAGATTTGAAACTTTTAAAGAACCTGGTTGTCAATGAGGTCACCTTCTCACAGTGGCTTTGTCTACCCTGTGTGATCAGGAACAGTACGCTTTCTGCAAATTTGAGGAATTGTTATCTTTAAAGGCCACAGAGTCAAGTATTCTCAAATGTATTTCCCCTTTTCTGGAAATTTACCTCTGGAATCGGAGTACCTCCTATCTTCTTGAGTTTCTGGAAATCTGTTTACATTAGATTTCTAAAACAACTTCAGGATAGGAAAATCAAGATCCACTTTATGTTTTTTTAAATATATATGAGTGCTCCTCTGATTTAAATGAAGTCATATACATATTTGTTGAAAAGAAATATCAAGTTATGCAATAGTTAAAATTATGTGTAATCTCCACTAACTGAAAACATCTGGAAAACATTATAATATGGAAGTTTTTTTTAAAAAAGCTGGCATTGAAAAAGGGGAAGCGAAGCCATTGTGCCAAACTCTCTCAACCTGAAGAAGAACCTGAAATGGAAAACTGGAGAACACCACCTGATATCTTGTAATAATATCAATTACAAAAGTGCTGCTGATTTAATTGACAACTTTCTATTTATTGTATCAGCCAATCAATTTGCATTGAAACCACAAGGAAGCCTGTAGACAAGTTGCGAGTTACAGATTTCCTCTTGCGTTCTTCTCAGCAATTAGTGATGGCATGGCACCAAAATTCAAACTGAACCAGCTCAGAATGTGCATTTGTCCAGCTTGTAATATGCAGCAGCACTGCGAGCTCCTTGACAAGTTGTTTGGCTTAGATTGTAACTGGAGCATCTGCGTCCCAATTCCCAGTACTGTGAGTGCTGTGATGAAGAAAAGAATTTGTTCAGGATGCTTCATCCTGGATATTAAATGACCAATATATCATCCAGCAAGGAGGCAAAGGAATAGGAATTTTCAGAATGTCCTATAACCATAGTAAAAACTCAAAGGGCCTTTAAAAATTGCAGGCTCTTGCTTCTTAGTCTTCCAGATAACAAGGAGGAAAATTCTGCAAAGGGAAGTCTGCAGCTGCCAGAAATGTGGGAAGAGGTGAAATAGGAGGCCAAGATTTGGGGGGAAATAGAGAAGCCATAAGCTATCTTTCAGCTTATTATCCCAATGAGGTACAATCAAAAGCATGCTGGGATTTGAATTCTGAACTAGGAGTAAGAACAAATATAAATGCCTTTCTGAAATTAAGGGGAAATCATTGGATTTGCCAATTTCATTCAGAGCCAAGTCAAGCAAGGATCATACACCCATGATAAGATTTTTAAAAGAACGGTATTGTAGGCTGCAGCTACGTAGTATCAGCTTTGAAAGAGAAGGTTAGCATATCCTGATGTTTATAAGAAAATAGAATCCTTGATTGTTTATTCCTTAACAGAATAGAAACAAAAAGGTGTGGAAGAAGAATCTACATTCAGGACATTAAATCTCCATAAAGAAAGTGAACCAGGAAGCAAGACAGGTAGACATGAAATTTATAGCACATTTCAGAGGTGCTAGACATACAGCAGCATTACATCTTAAGGCAGACAGGTTATCTAAAAGACACATTTTAATTGGAACTTTGTAACTGAATTACAACCCCAGGAAGAGAAAGTGAAAAAAAGAAGAAAGTGTTAAATGAAATAGATTGTGTGTATTTGGACTGTTTGGTGACTCTGGGACTTTTGGAAATTCTTGAATAACTAAAATCATTTGGGTTGTCTGAAAATTTTTTTTTACAATGGCATTATTTGTGGATGAACTGAAAATGGAATTTATAAAATATAAAGAAGAGGAACAAGAAGGGAAGGCCTCTTTTGGCTCCGTTTTTCATTTTTTAGAAATGGCGATTTCTATATATGAGAAACTACAAGAACAAGAAGATTGGGATGAAGAAGAAGCCATCTTTAATGAACAAGCAACTTTATCTGGGGAAGAAAGGGGAAAGGGGGAAAGAGAATGGAGAATTTAAGACTTAAAAAAACAAACAAAAAAAAGGAAGAATAAGGTGAAAAGTGGACACAATGTCAGAAAGCAACAGAAAAGAGGAATACAGAAGAGGGTAGAGATTAAGAGACAAAGGGGTAAAAAGGGTAGAGAAGCAAGGGAGGAAGGAAGGGAAGAGAAGCTATAAAGGTTTGAAACAAGATGTAAACAAACAGGACTTATTTAGAGATAATAGGTAAAAATATAACTGAAAAAGAGATTCTGCAAAAGTACATAAGATTGTATTGTTGTATTTGTATTAGAAATAATGTTAGAAAATTTGGAAAAACATATGATTATAAAATGTGATCAAATATTCAATGTAATTTAGTGGAAATTATTATTATTTTTTGAACAAAATAAATGAAATGAAATATGAGAGAATCGAATGAAGGAGAAAGGGGAACATTTTAATTACATAATGTTTTAAAATATAAGTGAAATGGGGGGGAAGTAACTATGCAAAATTTATAAGTGTTCCCATAGAAGCATGATACCTATTTGAAAAGGAATGTATAAAATGTTTAAGATTTATGAATAGTAAAGAAACAGAAAAGAGGAATACAGAAGAGGGAAATGAAGATGAAGATTGAAATAAGTTGCAAAGAAACAGGACTTATTTAGAGATAATGGGTAAAAATATAACTGAAAAAGAGATGCTGTAAAAATTCATGAGACTGTATTGTTGTATTTGTATTAGAAATAATGTTAGAAAATTTGGAACAACATATGATTATAAAATGGGATAAAATATTCAATGTAATTTAGTGAAATTTTTTTCTCCTGTGAACAAAATAAATGAAATGAAATATGAGAGAATTGAATTAAGAAGGAATGGGAACATTTTAATTACATAATGTCTTAAAATATAAGTGAAGTGGGGGGGAAGCAACTTCATAAAATTTATAAGTGTTCCCACAGAAGCATGATACTTACTTGAAAAGGAAGGTATAAATTGTTTAAGATTTAAATGAATATTAATTTTAACAATAGAGTTCAATTGGTATGGATTGTTGTTGTAATTATATTATATATTTATTATTTTTTTATTTTTTTAAATATAGTGTTTAGCTTTAGAATGTACTAAGCAGAATCCGAATGAAAGTTATGTATTATTTTAAGTGTTAAATTTAGGGGAAAGATATAAATGCGTCATACTCCAATCAGTGATTACAGGAGAAATTTTGTGTTCATGATAAAACATAATAGACAGCTGAAACAGGACCGACAAAGGATATAACTATAATGATTTAAATTGAGATGAAATAAATAAAATAGAATTAAGAGATTGAAAAGAGGGGAGAAGCTATATAGAAAATGTTGAATGGTAATAAGATATGGAATAGTATGTAAAAGTGAGCATGAACTGTAATTTATGTCTGTACGAAGAGATGTAACCCGGGATCAAGCTGCTTTCAAAAAAGATGTTTTATGTTTTTATGTTATGTGTTTTGTTTGTATATGTTTGTCTTTTAAAAATCAATAAAAATTTTGGAAAAAAAAAAGAAAACCTGCAGATATTACAGTTGGCAGCACTGTCAGAGATTCTCTTGTTTACTTCTATTGCTGTTGCCCACTGCCACTGTGGTTGATTGAGGAAGTTTATCAGAAGGCACTTTTCAAAGTTTCCTCTCATAGACAATATTGGCCCCAGATCTATTTATATTTTCCTTTTTTATTTACAAAGTATAGAGTACTTAATTTCTGATTATCTCTTTGGAAGTACTAGCATAGCTTCAATGATAATGGGCTCTCAGAAGATTTATAGCTATTGAAGCAGTATCCATATTCCACCTTTTCATTCTTGGCATCATTTGTTGAATTTATTTCAGTTTGATTAGAATCATGGAGTGTTTAATAAATCATCATCATTATCTTTATATGTAACTGATGAATGTCCTTAACAATATGAGAGTCCTTAACTAAGGCCGCTACATAGAAATGCCAGTTCTACCTCCATTGACAATCTAGCACTCATAACAATCACAGCAAACAATCATTGCAACTTGAGGTGATCAACTGGAATAACTTTAAGCAGATGCATCACACTGCACTCCATTCAATAGTTACATCACAGAGCAATGAATCACAAAGCAAGAATAAAGGAAAATGCAAATAATGCTGCCGCTAATATAGATTCCCAAATGAGTGCATACAACTGAATTAGATTAAAGGCATTATTATGTAGTTCATTGCAGTCAGCCAGAAGTTCAGAGGATTTGGTATTTTTTTTTCTTCCTATTGAGACCTCCCCAAGGGCCTGGGATAGGCTATCCTCTCTCTCTCTCTCTCTCTCTCTCTATCTCTCTCTCTCTCTCTCTCTCTGACTCTCTCTCAAGTTTGGAAGCCGTATTTGCACCAGACTCTTCCACACTGCCACATTCTTGAGCCTGGGAAAATGGGAGGGGGGGTTGGAATGTATATTGTTAGACATGATAGCACTCTTTTTCTAAGTCAAGGTCATGTTATTTCTGCACCTGGTTGAGCGGACATCTCAATTTGGGACGATGGTGATTGGGGCATGTGATGCAATGAGGGGTGCAGGGGGTGGATTTGTAGTTTTTACTTATTGCAAGGAAACCTGGAACTTTCAGATTCAGGATTTCCCAGATATGCCAGTTTACTACTCTAATAAAAAGAACTTTGGAGAGGATATCTATCTCGGAGTTATTTGTTGGAGTGGAGGTTTTCTGGAACACTGACACTTTCTCCCATGAGCTGTTCAGAGCATCCAGTAGTGGGAGATGCTTCAGTCTCTGCATGTCTAGGCTGGGCTTAATTTGTGGAATGCTCCTCCTCCTCCACGGGACTCCTCCCCAGCGTTCCCCAGTTTTGGCTCAGCCTCGTTGTGGATAGGTAGTGCTTTTTGTTCTTCCTTGGCCGAAACAAGAGTATTACTCAGCAGGTTTGGATATAGTCCAGTTTGTTTTTTCAGGCTTTTAGCCTCCAAATCACTACGATCTCCCGACATTAGTGCTCTCCATCTAGTCGTCGATCAGTTACATTTTTGGGCAGTGCTGTTTCGCGCCCAAAGTGGCAGGCATTGCTCCGAGCTACCCCCCCATCTGCTTGTTCTATCCACTGCCATTGTGATTCCGCATTGCCTTTCTGTATATCAGCAATAGCGGCGTTGGCATTTTTGCTCTCATCCGAGTCGTATCATTTGATTTTTCCCCTCAGAACGCCGTCTTGGTGTGGAAAGCAGTAAGAATTTCCGCACCATTCCTTTTAGCCACAAGGAGAAGCCGGCGAGGCATTTCCCCACGTGGCGGGAGTTTATTGCTGGGAGGTGCGTGCACGCCAAAAATAAGGGCCATTGTTTTTGCCTTTATTTTTTAAAAAAAACAACAACTGTGTGGCCGCGCTATTTGTAACTCGAGCTGTGTGAGGTAGTTTTCCTTCCTGATCAGAGGTTTTTCCTTCTGATAACCTAAGGAATTATTACACCTCGTTTGCTTATTAGATTCGAGGCCATCCGTGTATTATTGTTGGTTTAACCTTCACAGCCTTACACAGCGGCACAACAGCTAGCACCCAGGCCCATGTCTGCCTGTGCAGGGAAGCTGTTGAAGGCCTCTCTTTATTATCTTGGCCTTTCAGGCGTTCTTAATTTGGCTGTTGGGATATTCACTATATCAAGCTGTTTCTCTATTAATTTATATATGTGTGTGTGTGTGTGTGTGTGTGTGTGACTTTCATTCAATAATAATAATAATAATTATTATTATTATTATTATTATTATTCAGTATTAATATCTTAATAAGGAAAGATATTATTATTGTGATACGACTGATATTATATAAAGATATATCTTAATTTAAACAAAACAAGGGGATAAGATATTATCAAGGCAACTGGTCCCTTCTTGAATCAGGCCCCTGGGCGTTCCAATTGCCTCAACAGTATCACTTTGAATAACGAGCATACTGCATCTCTTTCAATTCAAAATGGCGGCGGTAGTAGCTCTCAGACCTCAACATCAAGGGTCAAAGCTAAATCTCAGCACAAATCCAAGCAGACAAAAGGTCATTCTAAAGCTTCAGAAAAGGATGCCAACAGGCACCATAAAGCATTAGAAAAGCAAATAGATAGGTGTGCAAGGGAGGCACACAGGGCCTCACAGAACCTCCTGCCCCCCAGTCCAGTACCGTCTACCTCTTTCCATCCTCCTCCTCCCCTAGATCTCTCCCTCTCATCCAAACACAGCTTGGTTTCCCAGAGTCAACAGGCCCAGTTACCTGGAACACAGACCACGTGAAGGGCTCCTGAAGCTACATTAACTCCGACAGCTGCCGGTATTCGACAGGACGGCATTCTTCCAGAGGAAGTTCCAGAGAGAATGAAGGCGTGGATGGAGCTGGCAATTTGTCAGGGAATTGCAGCAGGTGTTCAACCCACAGTTCTGACCAGGGAACACCCGGTAACCACTGACTATGATTCTCAATCTCTAAAGTCGTTGACCAGATCGGAGCAACACTGTACCCAGGTACAGTTTCAGGGGGACATGCCCCTCCAGGGGCTGCAGGAGGAGGAGCAGGAGGCAGAAGAAGTGGATCACATTGATCAAATGGAACAGATTGGGTCAGGATCAATACATGACAGTGACCCGGCCCTGTCAGAAGCAGACACCCCAGAAAGTGGGATGTCTAAAGATGAGGGCCTTATTCCTGATCAGCCAGTATTTTCAGGCTTATTCTGCCCACAACTGTTCAGATCACTTTTGTTTAAAGCAAAAAACATTGCACACCTGAAAAAGTTGGCCCCTTCTGCCACTCCAACTCCTTCAGAAGTGGGACCAGAAGATCTAACTTTCAACCAACCAGGAGTCGAGGCAGATGTGATTCCAGTTCCTCACGTTTTCAGACCTGGTACAGAAACAGTGGGTGTCTTCAGCGGTGTACCCTGCCCCCACAGGATATGACAGGAAATATTTTAATTTGGCCCCTGATTTCTCAAAATTGTTGAATACTCCCGAGGTAGATGAACCTATAGTGGGTTTAGTGTCCTCGTCCTCCTTTCCCAGTGAAGCACTGGAGGCATTAGAGCCAGAGGAAAAACGGGCTGAGCTTGCCCAATGCAGGGCCCATCAGTCTGATGCGTGGGCCATCAGAGTAGTCACGGCCGCTTCCTTCTTTACCCGTGCTTCTCTCAGGTGGCTCCATCTCTTACGGGAGCATGTCCCTAATTCCAACGTTAGAGCACACCTAGATATTGCAAAACTTATCGCAGCCGCTGAATTCTCAGCTGACGCAACTTATCATGCAGTCAAGTTTTCAGCCAGGGCCATAACCTCACATGTCACAGCATGATGCTTACTATAGTTAAAACATTGGCAAGCAGACATTAAGCACAAATGTAAGCTGGCTTCATCTCCTATTGTGGGAGACAGACTCTTTGGCCCTGCCCTCGACCCACTGCTAATCGAAACCTGAAACAAAAAGAAAATTCTACCTTCCCTTTTTCGGAAGTCAGATTCTAGAAACCCTTAGTCCTTTTGGAGCTGATCCTTTCGGCCCTTTTATCAGTGACTCTTCTCACCCATCATTCAGACCGGGGCAGCAGCCAGAGAGGTCCGACTTTGAGGATAGGAACAGAAGGGGTGGCCAATCCAAGAGATCCTTTCGAGGAGCAAGAAATAGGTCTTTCCGGCATCCAAGATAACTTCCCGGACCCGGCTCCCATTGGAGAATGCCTTAAATTATTCGCAGACCAATGGGACTCCTCAACCTCTGATTCCTAAGTCAGAGATATGATCAGATTTGGTCTTGCGCTGGAGTTTCAATCCGCTCCCCCAGACTTTTTCATGTCATGCCCTGTTTCCAGAGATCCGGTTAAATGTAATCTTATGGAAACAGCTATCCATCATCTACTGGACATATGAGCCATCCAACCAGTAGCTACCAATCAACGAGGGTGAGGTTTATATTCACATCTTTTTGTTCTTCCCAAAAGTTCGGGGGGGGTGTGGAGAGCAATATTGGATATGAAATATCTCAATCATTTCTTAGTATATCGCAAGTTTAAAATGCACACCCTGCAATCTATCTGACCTTGCATCAGAAAGGATGACATCCTTACGTCCATCGAGCTGATGGAGGTGAACCTACATATTGCTATTCGGCCTTTCCACAATAAATTTCTGAGATTCTGTTATAATAACCACCATTTCAAATATGTGGCCCTTCCTTTCAGACTAGCTTCTGCCCCAAGGACCTTCATGAAGGTTCTCGCAGTGCAAGCTGCTCATCTCCATGATATCCCCATACAACTCCAGTGTTATCTTGATGGCATCTTGATTTTATCATCTTCCGATCATCAAGCAGTCAGAGATAGTCAGACACATTACAATCCCTACAACAACACGGGTTCTCAATAAATTGGAAAAAGAGTCATTTAACACCATCTACTCTGTTAACTCATCTGAGGGCAGTCATAGATATGGTGGAAGGCAAAGTTTACCTGTCACCAGATAGACTAAATAGCATTCATCAATTAGTTAAGGAGATCAGGGGTCTTAAAAGGGTGTCCCTAGAGGAACTATCAAAATTGTTAGGCAAGATGATCTCATGTATTTCTGTCATCCCTTGGGCCTGGCTCCATACTAGATCCCTCCATTGGTTCCTGCTCCCGTACCAGCACTCTGGCCGAAGCAATGCCAAACACATGGTCAAGGTACCATCAAAGGTCCGCATTTCTCTCCTCTGGTGAACCAGACCAGTCATCAACAGAGGCTGCCTCTTCAAGATTTACCATCACCACCGATGCCAGCCTGTTTGGATGGGGAGTGCACGTTCAATCGCTCATAACTCAAGGCCGTTGGTCTGCCATAGAACAGTCGTGCAGCATAAACTGGCTGGAGCTTCAAGCAGTACACCTGGCTCTCTGCAGCTTCCTTCCACAGGTACGCAATCAGCACATACTAATATTGACCGACAACGTAACAGCCAAAGCTCACATAAACAAACAGGGGGTCACACAGTCAAAACATCTCATGCGGGAAGCAGAGCACTTGTGTTGTTGGGCAGAGAGCAAAGTACTTTCCATCAGAGCAGAGTACATTTCAGGCCTGTCGAATACACAGGCAGACTGGCTAAGCAGGGCCACGATGGATCAATTGGAGCGGCACCTCCATCGGACCCTGTTTCAAGAGGCAGTCAGGACATTTGGACAGCCAGTGGTTGACCTGTTCGCTTCCCCCCGCAACGCTCAGCTCCCGAGATTTTTTTCCAGGTACCCCTTGCAAGGAGCAGAGAACTTCAATTCGCTCCACTGTCGTTGGCCTCTGGGACTTCTGTATGCATTCCCGCCACTTCCACTGCTTCCCAAGGTCATCCAGAAATTGCTAGATGAGAGGGTGGAGCTGTTTCTACTAGCTCCTTACTGGCCCAGATGGCCGTGGTTTGCAGACCTCCATAGTCCATCCATATCAACACCATGGAGAATTCCGCCAGACAGAGTCTTGCTAACCCAAGGACCCCTTCAACATCCGAACCCTCAACATCTGAACCCTCACCTGACTGTTTGGAGGTTAAGCGGAGTCATCTGAAAAGCAAAGTTTTCCAACAGAGCTATTGCCACCATCCAAGCCGCCAGACGCCCCTCAACAAGTCGCATTGACAATGCCGCATAGTCCAGTTTCTGCAAATGGTGTACCAAGTCTCGAATTGATCCCATCTCTCCATTTGTGGCTCAAATCCTCGAGTTCTTGCAAGAGGCACTTGACAAGGGATTACAACCTAATACGTTGAAAAGACAGGTGGTGGCCTTGGTGTCAGTTCTCACTTGTGAAGATCGACTATCTCTTTACCACCACTTCCCATCACTTCTGCTCGTCGTATTTCGGAACTTGCAGCTTTGTCTATCAGACAAGATCTTTGTGTTTTCCATTCTGACTGGGTGGTCCTTTGTCCTGATCATATGTTTATTCCCAAAATTAACTCGGTTTTTCATCAGACACAAGAGCTGATACTTCCTAATTTTTGTCCCAGACCATCCCAAGGGTTGGAACTACAGTGGCATAGGCTTGATGTGAGGTGAGCATTGTGGATATATATTAACTGCACACTGACTTTCAGAAAAACGGAAGCCTTATTTATATCGTTTCAGCCCAACATTCAGGGATGCAAGGTCTCATCTTCTACAATAGGCCATTGGCTATGGGCCGCGATAGTGAAAACGTATAAGACTCAATCACTGCAGGTGCCCAGGGGCATAACAGCTCATTCAACAAGGAGCACCGCAACATTGGCAGTGTGAGCCACACAGGCACCAATAACTGAAATTTGTCGAGCTGCAACCTGGGCCTCTCCATCGCCATTCATTAGGAATTATAAAATAGATGTGTTTGCATCTTCTGAGTCCTCCTTTGGCAGAAGAATTCTGCAATGGGTCCACAGGGACCAGGAGTGGTTTCCAGGCCAAACGGAGTCCCTCCCATGGGACAGACCAAGCTTTGGTATGTCCCACTACTGGATGCTGTGAACAGCTCATGGGAGAAAGGGCATTGGTACTTACCTGACATGCCCGTTCTCTTTGAGTTGTGAAGAGCATCCAGCCCCACCCCTTTTCCATCTGGTGGTGTCCTGTTTCAGCCAACAAATTGTTAGGGCATTGAGGACGAAGGCATTTATTTCTCTCGTTTTCGCCAAAACTGGGGAACGCTGGAGAGGAGTCCCATGGAGGAGGAAGAGCGTTCCACAAATTAAGCCCAGCCTAGACATGCAGAGACTGAAGCACCTCCCACAACTGGCTGCTCTTCACAGCTCAAAGAGAACGGGCGTGTCAGGTAAGTACCAACACCCTATCTATCTATCTATCTATCTATCTATCTATCTATCTATCTATCATTTAACTTCTATTTATTCTCTACCATAATTGTTTTTTAAATAACTCAAGACAGCAAACATGGCTAATACTCCTTCACCTCCTATTTTCCCATGAAAAATGGGGGATATTGACCTGAGAGAGACTAAGTGACCCCAAAGTAACTCAGTCAACTTTCATTCCAAAGTGGGACTTGAACTCATGGTCTCTTGGTTTCTACCCTGGTGCCTTAACCACTGAACCAAACTAACATGGTTTTTAAAAAATCCTTGTTTTTATAGCTTGATTAATTCAAACAAGTAGGGGCTAAAAAGTATTTCTAGGGGGTTGGATTCCAGGGCATGAGAGCCAGGAAAGAACACTCTTTTATTGCTATTTATGCATATATCTTTTCCAATAGTAATATACACCTGATCTCCTTAATATTTTGGACTGATTCTCATCTGGCCCAGCCAGTGTGGCCCATAGCAAAGGACAAGCGATTTTGTACATCGTGTGCTTTTGCATGGGTGTGTTTGCAGGTGTTTTCTTTGAGGTCATTCATGGGTCATGTCTGGATCAGCATGATGTTAATCTATTTCACTGTTTGCTTCATAGCACAGATGTCCAGTCCAACCATTCTTCTCTCTGGGGTTTTAATTAAAAAATCAAGACAAAGAAAAACAGCTGGTAGCGGGTTCCTTTCAAACATGGTTGAACTGCTGTGGCTCTTGTTTTTCTTTCTTTCTCTTAAAAAACAATGTGCTCGGCAGCCATTGCAATGTGAACTATATGCTCAAAGCTTCTTGCCCTTTGTGGTGCTTCCTCGAATGACCTGATCAAGGCCTTTTTCCAACCATGACATCTGCTGAAAAGCAGATTATGCTGTTGAAATTAAGCTGTAAGCTTTAAGTTTTGCTTTTACTGCTTACCACCATGGTTTAAAAAAAAAAAAAAACAGAACAAGGAAAGATTATTTGCCATGTGGCTGTCTAGGAAACAGCAATTATTATCGAGATGACCAGTTTCCTGATTCTTTGCCATAAGCAGTTGAACCTCAAGGAAACTTAAGGTATTACTGTACCTTAAAACAATTAAAAAATGCAATATACAGCATTTTGTTTTGTGTGAATTTGATGTCCTCTTCCTAATATTATTGCTTGTTATACTTCTATAGAAACTTTAAGAAATAAATATACAAATTAGAAACCAAAGCAGGACAATACAACACCACAAATATGGACCTAAAGGAAAAGTTTATGAATCAGTAATATAACGTGCATTGCAGACTTCCAAACTATGCAAGCAATATTATATCTTTTTAGGGGGGGGGAAAGAAGGGAAAATAAGATTTACATCCAAGTGCTTAATAAAAGCCCACTTCCAACACAGCATCTTCATAAATTCAGGGGAAAGCCTCTGCTGTGCATCTCAGCATAACTTCTGGAAGGATAGAATGGCTATGTGATTAATTCAAATGCTACATTCTTTGCCAACCCTTCTTTTCCAGTTCCTTCTAGACGCAATCTAGAAGGAACTGATTGACTGTGATAGGACACTTAATAGGAACAAATTACTCCCAGGTCATGTGATCAGAAATCAGGCACTTGGGACTTCCGGTTTGAGCTTCTTCAGCGACAGCCTGAAGCATCGTCTCTGTGAGGCTTCGATCCGTGCTCGCCACTGGCGCATCCCAAACTGGCTGGTTTCAGGACTAAGCCACCCCATAGAAGTTGTGAAGAGGGGGAAGACTGCCTGCAGGGTTGAGGAGAGCCAAATCTCTCCTCCCCAGCTGGCCATCACTCCCTTTCCCGAAGGCAGTTGCAGCGATGGTCAGAAATGGCCACCACAAAGAACTCAACCAGAAAAGAATGTGCAGGAGGAAGATAAGAGGAGAAAGTTTTAGTTGACCGGGTCAAACAGCAAAAGCAACAAATAAGGTACCCTGGAATTGAAATTGTTAAAAAAACAATAACATTGCACCCTAAGAAGATTTTTAAGATGCAAAGGAAAGAGAAAAGGGAAAAGATTTGGTTTTTTTTTCTCCTTTTCCTATCCTGACAGCTAAGAGACTTAAGCAAGAAATTGGAAAAAAATCCACTTTGACATCAATAGGCATTTAATGCTGAAAATAAAAAGTCAAAGGGATAATAAAGATTTCTGGATAATTAAAAGCTTTTGAAAACAGGAAGGGAGAGAAAAGAATAAAAGGGCAGGATCTGGAAGGGAGGAGACTGCCTGGAATTAAAAAAGAATTTACAGCAAAATCTCAGCAAGACTTCCAAAAGATACATTCTAACTGAAATATTGCAACAAAAATCCCAGGAAGAGAAAGTTGAAAAAGAAATAAGAAGATATAACACGGGACTATCTGGATTATTTGATGATTTCTCAATTCTTGGTTATTGTTTTGAATGACTAAAATCAATTGGGTGGTTGTTTAAAACTGTTTAAAATGGTTCCACTTTTAGACGAACCGAAAATGGAACTTAAAAAGTACAAAGAAGATGCACAAGAAGGGGGAGGTTCTTTTGGCTTCGTATTTCAGTTTTTAGAAATGGAGATTTGGAATTATGAGAAACAACAAGAAATGCCCGCAGAACAAGAAGATTGTGACAAAGAAGAAGCCATCTTTAATTAACAAGTAATCTTAGATGCGGGGAAAAAAGGAAAGGCGGGAAAGAGAATGGAAAGTTTAAGATTGGGAAAAACAACTCCCCCCCAAAAATAGAGTGACAAATAAGTATAAAATCAGAAAGCAACAGAAGAGGGAAATGTAGAAGAGAGAATTAGAACTAGAGAGACAAGGGGGTAAAAAGGGGAGGGAGAAAATGAGAGGGAAGAAAGAAAGGAAAAGAAGTTATGAAGGATAGAAGCAAAATATAGAGAAACAGGGCCTATTTAGAGATAATGGGTGAAAACTTAATGGAAAAAGAGATTCTGCAAAGGTACATAAGATAGTATGGTTATGTTAGAAACAGAAATAATTTTAGAAAATATGAAACAATGTAAGATTAAAATGTCTGATAAAATAGCTATCGTAATTCAGTGGAATGCTTGTCAATAAATAAATGTAATAAAAGGTATATTTAATGATTTATAAAACATATGTGAAGAGAAATAAGGGAAAAATTAATTATGGAGATTATATGTGCTTTTAAGGAAGTATGATATTTAATTGAAAAGAAGTGTTAAAGATATTAAGATTTTAATGATTATTAATGATAGAACTAACTGGAATGGAATGAGGGTTTATAATTACATATATTTACAATCTTTCTTTTTTTTTAAAAAAAAAAAAAGAATATAGTGTGTATTATAAAAATGTACCAAGCAGAATTGGATTGGAAGTTATGTATTATATATTATATTGAAACTCATAAACTTAAGGTATATATTGAAGTTTCAATAAGAGTTGAATGGATGTAATTAAAAGATATAAAGATGTCATATTCCAATTAGTAACTGCAGGAGAAAATTTGTTTAATGAGAAAAGATAATATGAAATTGAAACAGAACAGACAAAAGTACAAATACAATGATTTTAATTGAGATGAGATAATCAAAATAAAATTGAGAAAATTAAGAGGGGAAAAACTATATAGAAAATGTAAAATAGTATAAGATATGGAACAGAATACAAAAAGGAACATGAAATTGAGTTTTGTGTCAGTATAAAGAAGTTCAACCCAGGACCATGCTATTTTCAAAAATGATGTTTTATTTGTATTTTGTATGGGTAAAAACCCAAATAAAACTTTATTAAAAAAAAAAAAAAGAAATCAGGCACTTGGAAATTGGTTCGTTCACATTTACAATGGATGATGTCTCATTCAATCATATGATCACAATTTGCAACCTTCCCAGACAACTTCTGACAAGCAAAGTTCAGTGGGAGAACCTGAATGATGGTGTAATTCACTTGATTTGCTTAATGACCACAGTAAAAATGTTTGTAAAATCTGGTCCAGTCGCTTGATGACTCACTAAATGACTGCAGTGCTTAGAGACTGAAATTCTGGCCCTAATTCTGGTTGTAGGTTGAGGCTACCTGTAATTTTAAAGTAGCAGCTTTCTAGGATTTCAGCTAAAGCCCATGTCACACTGCCCAATGGATGCAAAAAGGACACAGAGGACGAGCAAAATGTTCCATCCGTTGTTATCCGCTCTCAAAAAGGGCAAAAATTTGCATAACCGGAGCGGATAACACGGACGCGTGGAGGACGCAGGGCGGATGCAAAGCAGATGCAGAACGGAAGCCCAGTGGATGGAAGCGGATGGGAGCGGATGGCACATCCACTAGGCTTCCGGGGGGCCTCAGCAAAGCGGATGCGGAACGGAAAGAGCGGATGCAGAGCGGAAGCCTAGCGCATGAAGCAGATGCACAGCGGATGCACAGCAGATGCACAGCGGAAGCCTAATGGATGCCTGGCATTAATTGCGCATGCGGGGAGGATGCATTGCATCAGCCCCGTGGATACAACGGAAGCAGCTCGGAAGCAGGTCACCATTCAGAGGAAAGACCTGCTGCCTGATGGATTGGCTGCCTTGCCTGCCCTGCCTGCATGTCTCCCTGCAAGCCTTGCTGCCAGCCTTGCTGCCAGCCTCCCTGCCAACCTTGCTGCCAGCCTGCCTGCAAGTCTTGCTGCCAGCCAGTCTGCCTGCCAGCCTTGGTGCCAGCCTTCCTGCCAGCCTTGGTGCCAGCCTGCCTGCCAGCCTTGGTTCATGCCTGCCTGCCAGCCTTGGTGCCTGCCTGCCTGCAAGCCTTCCTGCCAGCCTTGGTGCCTGCCTCCCTGCCAGCCTTGGTTCCTGCCAGCCTCCCTACCAGCCAGCAACCCCACAACCATGCGGAAGCACAGCAAGCCTCAGCCATCTGCTGCCAGCCCTGGCAAGAGGGACAGGGCTACCATCCCGCCTCCTGGCCCTCACTTTGGTTCTCCTGGGGCTTCTGCAGCACGGGCTCTCTCTTCTGGGGCTGGCGCTTCTGCTGCTTCTCCTTCTGGAGGAGCTGATGACAAGCACTCCAGCACAGGCCACCTCCACAGCACCTGGACCCTTCACCCCAGAGACTGAGCGACCAAGAGGAGTGCCAGAGACTCATTTTTGTTTTATAGCTTCTTGTTAATAAAGTCTATTTATGATTCACACACTTGCTTCATTTCTTTTTTTTAATAAAGTCTTGCTGGAAACTTTTAGAAATGGTTTAAGCCTTTGCATGCTTTTGGGATGGGTTAAGATAGCAGTGGGGTGGGCAGGGATACCTGAGGAATGAGCAGGGATACCTTTGGGATGGCTAATAGCTGTGGGATAGATAAACCTCCAGCGCAAGCATAGTGGGACTCTATGGTCCACCCTCCCAGGTGCAACACCTATGGCCCTTTATTATCAATAATAATGTAATAATCATCCACACATGTCAACATAAACACAACTCTTTATTAAACGCCCTGTTCATTGTAGGCCCACCCAACATACATGGCCCAATCTCATCCGTGTGATGAGACAGGCTGAAGGAAGCATCCATTAAGCATCTACCATCCTGTCTTGCCACTCCACTGCTCCAGGTGGGGAGTTGCACCAGCGTCTCAGGAGGTTGCACTGCTTCTTCCCTTCACGTGAAGCTCTGTTGGGGCCTTGCACATCCACAGTGTCTATCAGGTTTCGCCCTTACCGCCATTACCCAGGCTCCATGACCCCATTGGCTTGCTGACGGTCCACAAGCCTGCCCTGAAACACTGGGTAGCGGGTGCGCATGAGATTGTGCAGGATGCAGCAAGCTTCCATGATCCTCCTCACGGTCTCTGGGCTATGCTGCATGGTGGTGAACCTGTTGGCCAGGATGCCAAAGGCGTTCTCCACCACCCACCTTGCCCTGGACAGCCTGTAGTTGAAGATCCTCTCTTTACGGGTGAGGCATCTGGAGGTGTAGGGCTTCATGAGATAGGTTGTGAGGGAGAAGGCGTCATCCCCCACGATGAAGTAGGGCACATCTTGTGTGTCATTGGGCAGCGGGTCTGGATCTGGGAAGCCCACGATGAGGTTGCGTTCCAGCCCCTCCTTGAGGACACTGGCGTTATACACTGTATACCTGGGCATCTGAAGATGAGCCGTTGCCTGAAGCATCGATGTACATGAACTTGTAGTCAGCATCGTCCATGGCGAAGAGGATGATGCTGAAGAAGCCCTTGGAGTTGAAATAAGTGGACCCCGACTTGGCTGGAGATTTGCAGGCCACGTGCTTGCCGTTTTAAACACTTTGTTTCCATGCTGCATCCATTCTGCATCCGTTCTGCTTCTTCCCTGCGTCCAACCGGATGCGAGTTGCGCGGATGCGGAACGGATGCCTAGCGGATATCGCGGATGCGTAACGGATGCAGAACGGATGCGTAGCGGATGCGTAGCGGATGCGTAGTGGATGCAGAACGGACGCATTGGATACATTTTCCGTGCAAAAGTTTTGGGTAGCCCAAAACTTTCTGAGCGGATGAAACGTCAATAGACGGATGCTGGACGGATAGAGAGGAAGCAAAACGGAGGCAGTGAGTACATCGCATTTTCCAACGGATGGCAAGCTTTTTTGTCCGTTTTACATCCTCTTTGCATCCGTTGGTTCAGTGTGACATGGGCTTAAAGATATTTCTGATCATCTTACTCTCTGACGTTTTTCACTGAAGATATTTATTTATGGCATTTATATACTATTGATTCCACAGGCTCCTGGTGGTTTACAAAATTCTTAAAAATCAATCACTCAGTCAGGGAAAATTGTTACATAAAAATGTTAAATATATAGCAACAATCAACCTCAGCACGTTAAATATCAAAACCTGCAGAAGAGCTGCATCTAAACTGCCCTCATAAAGTTTGTTCCTTTATTTGCTTGTTTATTTTATACTGCCTGACTCTCAGCGACTCTAAGCAGTTCACAGATTAAAAAATCCCAGAATAAAATAATAGTGATGAAGAAAAGAAACTGAACAGTAACCAAAAGGAAACCTATATTATCCAGAAGAGGGTTCAATCACCCTCATCTGAGGTCTGAATGAGCAGGGATCTCAGGGAGAAAACTATCTCAGAGGGCAAGTGCTATTGAAATATCCAGGAGAGGCTATTCTATAGAAATAGAGGACAGACTGAAAGCATTGTTTCCTGGCTTCTCTCTCTTCACTTGCCTTGACTCCTAATTCAGGAGGAGCAAACTGGGTAAGATGGTGGTACTTGAAAGAGGCCAACTGATCTCTCTTCAGGGGGCTTTATAATATCTGGAATTAAATCACAGATTGGATGAAATTCTTGACTGTCAAATTTTTTTCCCAAGACACAAATCATACATTTTCTTCTTAACAAGACTCACTGAAATGAAAGAGATAGTGTTATAAACATTTCAGAAATGAATGATATCCAACAAAATTATCTTGTAAGATATTAAGATGGATATCATTTACATTTCTTTTGAATGTTTTTAGCATGAATCAATAAGGAGGCAGTTCTTTTTCCTGAAGATGACTGAATCTGCAGATGGCTGCTTACAAAATCTCTTGAACTCTTATCAACCTAAGAATACACTTTCAGAGACTGCTTGCAGTCTTCAAAAGACCCAGTTCAAAAGAGAAAGGCAGTATGGACAACCCCAATCAAATTTTACACGCCACTTGGTTCGATCCCTATATTTATTGTACCAACAGAATGGGGAATCTTGCACCTTATGCAGTTCATACAGTGCTTCAAAAGATACCTGCATGAATCAAAATAAATTAAAGAAGATAGATATAGCATTGCTTATGGAATAAGTTATGATGGGCTCCACAGAGGGCAGCCATTCTCTATTGCTAATAAACTCAAGCCGTCTGGCATTTATCCCAATTTTACAGGACTTCATGTACCAGGGCCAAGATTTCAATTATAAATAATAAAAAAAAATTATTAAGAGAACAAGATGAGTCACTTGCACAAGATTCTTGCTGATCTTGGCAACTGATCCTGCTGCTTCTATGTTTTTAGAAGGGCACATCAGCACTTTGAGATCTTCACAGGATAATTACTTTTCTTAAGTGACTTGTGAATCTGAAACCACCAGGAATGGTGGTTCCTATTAAAGCAAAGACCAAGTTTCTTAGTGCTTGTTCACCCACAGCCTTGAGCATGGAAGGAAAAAGGATGGAAAGGAGCACATTTTCTTTCCTTCTTTTCTCCTCCCCACACCGCATTTAATGAAACAAAGCTTCTATTGCAATCTAGCCAGTACCCTGAATAAAATTGCTGCCCTGAATCAAGTTGTTTGAGTTAGACAGCTTTCTAAATCTTAAAAATACATAAATAAAATTGTTCATTTCAGTAATATAATAGCTAGATTTATATAACGAGTTAAGCCATTAGTTCTGTTTTTGGTTTAATATATTATATAAATTTAGCCCTCGTTTACTGTATAAGCTATGGTTTATGGATTCAATATTGTCAATTGCTGGTTTTTTTTTTTTTTAAGAACTATGGTTCAACAAATATTTTGTCAATTGGTAAGTGGTGCCTGACTCTTCGCAATCCCATAGACCACAGAACACCAGACTCCCCTATCCTCCACGGTCTCCTTGAGTCTGCTCAAACCCATCCCCACTGACACTATCGAACCATTTCATCTTCTGCTGCCCTCTCTCCTTTTGCCTTTAATTTTTCCCAACATCAAGGTCTTTTCCAATAAGTTCAAAAATATAGCCTTATCCAAATTGATTATATTTCAGACGAGTGGACTTCATCTCCCAGAATTCCAATTAATAGCCATTTTGACTGAGGAATTCTGGAAAGGAAATCTATATGGTATAGAGCAGGGGTGTCAAATTCGTGGCCTGCAGGTGCTGGCCCAGCCCTGGCTCGATTTAGCAAAGGGAGAAAAAGTCCTGATACATCACATGATGCCGCCCTGATGACGTGAGTTTGACATCCCTGCTATAGAGGGTTTTCTAGCTTGAGGAAGGCTGGTTCAATACTTCCTTGAATCCAGTCATTCTGTTGTAAATATTGTAAGCCCTCCAGGATTCACACAATCATTTTTGTTTTTGCATATACTCTAGATCAAAGATTGGTCAGGAATGGTGTAGAAACAACTACAACTGCATGTTTAATCTTTGAATTGATTTCTTAATATATTTCTTTGGATGTAAATCTAATATTTTCAATGGAATTTACAGTACCCTTAATTGAAATTTATGGGACAGTTTAATTTTGTGTTGTAAAATATTAAAATTATATGTTAAGTATTTCACACATGACAAATTATAAACTTCAAAGAACTATATATTTGACAAACAGGGAGGAAGACCTCACTTTCATATATCTTTCTCTGCCGCAACCGACCAAATCATTAAGGCCAACACTGCTTTACTGAACAGTGATGCATAATCAAGATCTCTTTTGCTTGTAGAAAATTTGGAATGTTTTTATAAATTACAAAGGTAGAGTATACACTTAATGTTCAAATGTATTGATTGCATAAACATTAAGGGTGCAATTACTTGTATGCTTATGTGAGCATGCCTTTATAAAAGAAGTAAAAATCTAAGAAAAACATATTAAGATTCTTTATTTGAATCATCTTGGCAGGATGATGTAAAAACAAACTATTTCATTATTTACCTTATTACTGAAAATCAATCACTACAAAATTATACCCATGAAATATTAGATGTAAACTTTTAAAATGCACAAATGACTAACTGATCAAGGTGTTTTTAAGAACCCAAGTGCAAACTCTTGTAGCTTTGAAACTGATAAAAGTTATCACTTCACATAGTTTCCAACTCCAATTTCTATTTCAAAGGAAAAAATAAACTCACAAAGGCCTAGATGAAGGCTCATATTTCTGTCCCTTTCCACCATGATTGATTATTTTTAAAGAAAAGTAAACAATTTTCCTTCAGACCTTAGTTTTATCACCCAGCATAAATATGATAATGTGTGTGCATAACAGAAATAGTATTCTATTTAAATCATTCAACAATCCTACAATAACAAAAACAATAACCACAGTTCAGATCTGGTACATTGGGCCTGCAGGCATTTAAAAATCAGAAAACACTGTAGAACTTAAAAGTGTTATATTAATGCACTGCAATGTTCTATTAATGCACTGCAATTTCAGTTTCACCTAGCAATCTATTGTAAAATTAATTAGAAATACTGTCTCTGCTCCTTTTTCTTCTATATCCCAGAATATACTGTAACTTCCTCTTATCCTGAGTAATTTCCTAAGGACTATTTCCACAAGCTATTCTGTACCAGGATCATTTTTGTTTTCACAAAAATCCCAATGAGGTCACTCAGGAATTCTCTTTAACAGAAGTCAATTCTGCCCATCATGCCATGGAGGTGCCAGGAGAGAAGGTCAAAGGGTTTCTGACATTCTCAACAATTGGTCATGTAATAAATAACTACTATAGTAATTGTTGTACTGAACTCGTATTTGAACACAAATAACGAATACATTCTCCAGACCATTTATTCTGTACTGTTTTCTTGAATGGCAATGAATTACTATTAGAGGGAAAGAAAGAAGATGTGATTAGTGGTAGGAACACACCTCGTTCTAGAGCTCCCAATACTTAATATTAGCTTCTGAATAAGCAAAACATTTTCTTGATGCCCATACATGTACAACTGATAACAAAGAACACCCTTCATCCTTAAGGCTAGGTCACATCGACCGATGGATGCAAAACGTATGTAAAAAGATCACAGCGGACGAGCAAATTTTCAATCCGTTGTTATCCGCTCTCAAAAGTGCCCCAAATTTGCATAAAGAGAACGGACAACAACGGAAAGGAACGGACATGGGGAGGACGTAGCGAGGATGTTAAGCGGATGTTCAAGGGAAGCCTAGCGGATGGAAGCGGATGACACATCCGCAAGGCTTCCATGGGAGAACAGTGAAGCGGACGCGTAGCGGAAGGAGTGGATGCATAGCAGATGCCGAGCGGATGACACGGATGCATCACGGACACCTAGCGGATGCCTAGCGGATGCAAAGCATTCACTGCGCATGTGGGAAGGATGCATTGCATCAGCCCCGCGGATATAAAGGGAAGCAGCTCGCAAGCAGGTCACCATTCAGAGGAAAGACCTGCTGCCAGACAAATCTTCAGCCAACAACCATGGGGAAGAAGAGGAAGCCTGTGCCTACTCCTGCCAGCCCTGGCAAGAAGGACAGGACCACCATCCCACCCCCCGGCGCTGACTCTGCTTCTGCTGGGGCTTCTGCTGCTGGTGCTGACTCTGCTGCTGTTGATGCTTCTGCTGGTGCTGACTCTGCTGCTGCTGGTGGTGGTGCTACTGCTAGTGCTGCTGCTGGTGGTGTGGTGGACCAGCCCCTAGAACCTCAAAGCCCTGCTGATGAGGGCCCAGAAGGCCCTGCCAGAGGGAGGAAGAGGCAATCGCGAGAAAAGGGGGAGAGGAGACAGTACTACTTTGCAGAGGAACATGAGGAGGAGGTGCTCGAATGGCTAAGGGAGAACAAGTACCTCTGGAGGAAGGGACACAGGCTCTATCGAGACACCAAGCGGAAGCAGGCGGCTTGGAGAGAAAAGGCAGAGAGCCTGGGCTACACTTCAGATGTCCTCCTGAGGTGGTGGAAGCACATACACACCTGGTACGGGAAGCTGCACCTGAAGAAGTCTGGCCAGGCCGTGGTCAAGCTCACCGACCAGGAGACCTATGTCATGCCAAAGTGCAGCTACCTGGAGGGTGAGATCCGCCACCGAGGAGCAGCCCCTCTGTCAACCCTCTCTCTCAGGCAGCCCACAGAGAGCCAGTCCTCTTCTGGCCAAGAGTCAGCTCCTGTGTACAGGCAGGTATCTTTGGAGTGCCCCATGAAAGAGACCCCCCCCCCGACAGCTGCACACCCCATGCCGGAGCATGTGGAGGATCCCCTGACACAGATGGAGCAAGAAGAGGCCGTGGCCACCGGAGACCAAACCATACCCACACCCAGCTCCACCTCCACAGAAAGCAGGCAGAGAGGCAGACCGGAGGAACAGAGCCACACTGTCCTCTTAGAGATCAGGGACACCATCAAGAGCAGCGTAGAACTCCTCCCTGAGCTGGTACACTTCGACATACCATCATCTAACAGAAAGCCCTTCCTCACCTACGTGAACCAGACCCTCATGGAAATGCCCGAAGCCCAGTACCAGGTGATCAAGGAGAGGATCACAGGTCTTCTGCACCACCCTCCAGGCCCAGCTGAACCTGCTCTGACCCACTCCAGGTCTGCTCCTCCACCCCAGGCGATGTCACAGCCCTTCCAAGGCTTTCAACAGCCCCTCACCTACCAAGGCTATGGCTACCAGGAGTTCCAGCAGCACAGGCAGCCTTCCCAGTCCAGGCACAGGTTCCTCGCCTGCCACAGATGCCACCAATGCCACCGACGCCACAGATGCCACCGACGCCTCACCTAGCTCAGCTGCAGACCAGATAGCCCCACTACACTCCTCCTGCCTCCACCCTACAGCCAAGCCCGGCCCCAGAACATCTGGCATTGGTGTTGGGACTGACATCCCATGTCCTAGAGGAAGGGCCTCTCAACATCACGGGACTGAGCCAGCTCTCTGAGAGCTTCCTCCACACACCATCCTCTGTTGTCCTCTTGGGGCCAGGCACCCCAGTGGGGCTTCAGACCAGCACTGCAGCAGCAACCACCTCCACAGCACCTGGACCCTTCACCCCTGAGACCATGGGCATGCCTCAGAGTGACTGAGAAGAGTGCCAGAGACTGGGTTGTTACCTGTTGACTTTATCTTTGCTTTGGACACTTTTCTTGGTACATTTTGCTTTTTTAATAAAGTCCTACAGTTTGTTATTAATAAAGGTTATCTTTGCTTCACACACTTGGTTCAGTTCTTTGACTAAATAAAGTCTTGGTGGAAACTTTTAGAAACGGTTTAAGCCTTTGCATGCTTGTGGGATGGGTAAGGATAGCAGTGGGATGGATAGTTGTGGGATGGGTAAGGATAGCAATGGGATGGATAGCTGTGGGATGGGTAAGGATAGCAGTGGGATGGGCAGGGATACCTTTGGGATGGGTAATAGCTGTGGGATAGATAAACCTCCAGTGCAAGCATAGTGGGACTGTATGGTCCACTCTCCAAGGTGCCACACCTATGGCCCTTTATTATCAATAACAAGTTAATCATTCATCAACACATTTCAACATAAACACAACTCATTATTAAATGCCCTGTTCATTGTAGGGCCACTCAACATACATGGCAGAATCTCATCAGTGTCATGAGACAGGCTCAAGGAAGCATCCATTAAGCATCTACCATCCTGTCTTGCCACTCCACTGCTCCAGCTGGGGAGTTGCACCAGTGTTTCAGGAGGTTGCGCTGCTTCTTCCCTTCACGTGAAGCTCTGTTGGGGCCTGGCACATCCACAGTGTCTATCAGGTTTAGTCCTTGCCTCCATTCACCAGGCTCCATGTCCCCATTGCCTTGTTCGTGGTCCACGAGCCTGTTCTGCAACACTGGGTAGTGGGTGCGCATGAGATTGTGCAGGATGCAGCAAGCTTCCATGATCCTCCTCACGGTCTCTGGGCGATGCTGCATGGTGGTGAGAAGTACCTGGAACCTTTTGGCCAGGATGCCAAAGGCGTTTTCCACCACCCGTCTTGCCCTGGACAGCCTGTAGTTGAAGATCCTCTCTTCACGGGTGAGGCATCTGGAAGTGTAGGGCTTCATGAGGTAGGTTCTGAGGGAGAAGGCGTCATCCCCACAATGAAGTAGGGCATATCTTTTTTTTTTTTTTTTATTAAAGTTTTTATTAATTTTCTACAAACAAACAAACATACAAAACAT
>BLBF01000018.1:48811336-48840055 GCA_015471245.1 Laticauda colubrina | reverse complement strand
GTTCTTCCTCTAGCTTAATTCCCAATAAATAACCATATAACTTTTTAGTCACTTTCTCATCAGTACCCATCAATATCTTATCTAAATCAGTCTGTTTATCATAGAATCCTTCCGTTTTAAAATCTTCAAGATATCTTGAGTGTATTTGCGCATATGAAAACCAATTCATCCTTATACCTTGTTCCTCTAAATTTTGGATCGTTTTAAGTCCACCCTTTTCATCCAACAGTTCCCCATATCTAACTGTTTGTTCCTTTTTATAAATCATAGGATAGGAAAATGCTTCAATAGTCGATAACCAAATTGGAATTTTCAAATAACATTGTTTTTTTATCTTCTCCCAATTTAACCACTCCCGTATATAATGTCTTCTGAAATACCCCTGTGTTTTAGTTCCCTTGTACCATAAAAAAGCATGCCAACCCAACAGTAAGTCATGTCCTTCTAATGTCAACAATCTATGTTTTCTTAATGTTATCCATTCTTTGACCCACATCAAACTTGCAGCTTGATAATACAATTCCCAATTAGGCAGACCAAAACCTCCTCTATTTCTAGCATCTTGCAAAAGTTTTAGCTTTATTCTCGCTTTTTTACCTTGCCATATAAACTTCAACATATCTTGTGTGTCGTTGGGCAGGGGGTCTGGATCTGTGAAGCCTATGATGAGGTTGCGTTCCAGCCCCTCCTTGAGGTCACTGGCGTTGTATACCTGGGCATCTGAAGATGAGCCATTGCCTGAAGCATCGATGTACATGAACTTGTAGTCAGCATCGACCATGGCGAAGAGGATGATGCTGAAGAAGCCCTTGTAGTTGTGATAAGTGGACCCTGACTTGGCTCGAGCTTTGCAGGCTACGTGCTTCCCATCTATGGTTCCAATGGTGTGGCAGAAGTTCCACTTCTGATACCACTGTTCGGCAACTTTCTTCCAGCCTTCTTCAGTGGTGGGGCACTGGAGGAGCTCCTCCAGATATTCTTCGATGATGGCCTGCACCACGTCTCTGACCACGATGCTGATGGTGTTGTGTGGCACCCTCCACACGTACTGCATGTTCCTGTACGTGGTCCCAGAGGCCAGGTGGCGCAGAGTCAGTGCCACCTTCAGTCCAGGGTCCAGGCTGGGCCGGAAGTTGGTGTTTGCTTTGGTCAACCTGGGTCTCAGCCGCTCCACAACTTCATCAAACATGGCTGGTGGCATTCTCATGAAGTGCTGGAATGCACGAGTGTCTTCATTCCTCAGCTCTACCATCAGCTTGTCATACAGTCTGTACTCGGCTCTTCTCGCGATCCATCTTCGGACTCACACACTTCTTGGACGCCTCCTTTTCCTTGCGTAGAACAGGTGAAAGAGCCTGAAGAGGGCTTCCCACTGTTGTAGAATGATGGCAGCTACGAAAAGGAGTGTGTGATGATCCATGGTGGAGATGACTGGATGCTGTGGAAGAGCAAGAGCAAGAGCAAGACAAGGCTGAAGAGGTCTGCACACCAGGGCTGCTGGACTGAAAGTGTGATCCAGGTGATTTCCTCCCCCTTTTTATAGGAAATATCGGTTTTCCGCTAGGTGTCCTTCTGCATCCTCTAGACATCCTCCAGACATCCTAAATATCCAAGATACGTCCCCTATACGAACGTTTTTTCTGTTTTAATGCTTTATATGCAAGCTGCATCTGCTTACATCCTTTCTATGTCCGTGCTACTAACGCTGTGTGGATGTTCCGTGTACCTTTCGCTTCCTCCCTCTTTCTGCTGGAGCGGATGTGAGTTGCGCGGATGTCCAGAGGATGCCGAGTGGATACAGCGGACGTGTAACTGATGACGATGGACATAGAACGTTTGTTCCCCGTATGTGTCGCGGATGTAGAACGGACGCGGCGGAAAGTTCATCCGCTCAAAAAGTTTGGTGCAGCTCAAAACTTTTTGAGCGGATGAAATCTCAGTAGACGGATGCTGGACGGATAGAATATATTAATCACGCACGCAATGAGTACAGAACGGATGCATCGCGTTAACCAACAGATGGCAAGCACTTTTCTCCGTTTTACATCCTCTTTCCATCTGTTGGTGCAGTGTGACATGGGCTTTAAGCAAAATAGGTGCTAAAACTGTTCATGGACAAAACCTGCTCAACTTCAGTTGTGGATATTGACTGTGTATAATGCTTTTTAAGAAACATCAGCAGTCTTGAGATTTGTCTATCAACAGCACAAAATGATACAATTCCATTTGAATTCTTATGGATGAAAAATATGTACTATGGATGAAAAATATTCACTACTTTATTTTCTGTTTCTCTCCAAATTTAGGCCTCTGAGTCATGAATTCTATTAACTCAGGAGTAGCCTGTTGTTATATATTTTGTTTCACTAAATGTTGCTTAAATCTCAGAGAACCCCAGAGTTAAAATGGCTAGAAGTAACCTAATGCTCACTTATTAAATCATTGTTTCTCAACCTTGGCAGCTGGAAGAAGTGTGGACTTCAACTCCCAGAATGCCTTTGCCAACATTCCAAGGTTGAGAAACACATTGTTGGATTGAAGGGCCATTCAAAAGCTTCAGCCACAAGAAGAGAATGGCTCCTTGTAGCATCCTGTTCTCCAGCAACAGTTTTTCTGAAGAGTCTAGTTTCTTTATATTACTAATAGCATAGCTGCAACTGGCCATGAAAGCTCACTGATTTGAAAATGTCAGGATAATGAACAAAATACTAATTGGAATATTAAATATTAACATTCCTGAAATCTTCCCTACTCTGCTTGAATATTTTTCTTGTTATTTCAGGCTGGCCTAATGCTGAACCTATGATGTTCTCTTTTTGTTGGATCACAAATCCAACATCTTTTTGAAATTATTTTCACTGTTAACAGACAGGCATAAATGAATACTTTCTTTCCAAACGCTCCATTGAAAAGCAACTTTCAGTCTGGTGATTTCCAGTTCTTTAATATGCCACACAGAAGTTGGGATTCTGTGAGAGCTACAGTTCAAATATGTTCTTGGAGCTGTCAATCAACATCCAATAACAATTTCTCCCATGACCTTATGGTTCCTTTGGGTACCTCCCCAAGGCAACTTGAAGAGCAGAATTACACTTTTTTAAAAATGAAACTCTAGAAGACATGCATTTGGGACATTATTTGTGTCTAAGACTACACTATATGTTCTGTATAACTTGGAAGAGTCCAAGTTGAACATTCTGATTGGCCAGAAAGGCCAAAAGCGGATTGGTTCACTAGTAACCAATCCAGGGAGCCGCTTAAAGGCGGCAAAGTTAAAGAAACGTCATTGGCTATAAGCCGGCAGGCAAGCCTGTGTAAAAAGGGCTGCTGTGGCTTTAGCCAGCCGTTCCATTACTGTTGCCTGTTTGAAATAAACACTTGTTTACTGGAACCCGGTCTACCGCAAGTTTTTCCGGACGGAACACTGGCGACGAAGGTGGGATTGTCCTGAAGCGGAGACTGAGCACGCGGCAAGAAAACCACGCTAGAAGTGATGGCTGGTAATAATGCGCCGCCCGCACCTTTCAACCCCAACGAAGAAGATTGGGAATCATACATCAATCGTTTCCTGATGTTTTTAGAGAGTAACAAAATGGAGGAAATTTTGGATCAGCAGAAGAGGGCTGTCTTCCTAACTCATTGTGGGCCAACCATATTCAAGATGGCCAAAATATTGGCAAAGCCCAGAGACGTGAAACAGATGACCTGGTCTGAGCTTAACCGAATGCTAAAGGCTCACTACGCGCCTGTGGTGTCAAATCTCATTAAAAGACACGAGTTCTACAAAAGAGACCAAAGGGAAGACGAGACCATCGCTGATTTCGTAGCAGCCCTCCGACATCTGGGTGGAGCTTGCGAATTCCAGAATATGGATGAAGCCATGCGAGATCGTGTCGTCTTAGGCCCAAAAGACTCCAACTTACAAAATAAATTATTGAATAAGCCTAATATAACTGTGGCTGAAACGATCGCAGAAGCCACCGCTGCAGAAGCCGTGGAAAAATCAGCGGCGACAATGAAGCTGATGAATGCCAATACTGACACGACGACCATACCCAGGGGAAAGAAGCAAGCTCCCTCTACCACACACCACGAAGACCTCGGCACATCATCAGAAACAGAAGAAGATGATGATGAGGTCCACCGCCTATACGTGAACAAAAAAAGGCGTGAAAAAAGAAATTGGTGAGAATGCGCTGGCTGAGGAGGGAACCACCCCTGAGCTGAGTGCAGGTTCCTTAATGCCATCTGTCGGGCTTGCAAGAAAAGGGGACATATCAAGAGAGTTTGCAGAAATCATAAAAACAACAGTCCTATCAGGCACAGTAATTCCCCACTAAGTACTGAATCGAGGCAAGCCGACAGAAAATGGGAGCGCAGCAAAGGAACCAGCAACCGAGAAAAAACCCACCAGACTGTCACTATCGGAAGCGCCCAGACGGAAAGCGAGAGAAAGGTCAAAATTATAGTGAAAATTGAAGGAAGTCCTTGCAAGATGGAGGTCGACTCAGGATCCTTCCTGTCAATGGTGTCTTGGAACACAATCAGACGGCTAGTTCCAAACAAGACTAAAAGAACTTCAGAAACAAAAAATAATTCTAAAGGACTACCAAGGAAACAGGATCGCTGTGGTAGGTGTAGGACGCTTCAAAGTCACTTACAAACAGCATGCCGAAGTCCTGACGCTAACCATAGTCAACTGAGACCACCCCAGTCTCCTGGGCATCGAATGGTTCTCACCATTGGGCATAGGAATGACCAGAGTGTGCCGAACAGCCGCAAACGATTGGGAAGAGAACCTGATACACGAGTTCCAGGATGTCTTCGACGGCACTCTAGGCAGGTACCGGGGAACCCCAATTTCCTTTAGTTTAGATCCCCAGATAGCACCAAGAAGGCTAAAGGCCAGACGAGTACCCTTTGCGTTAAAAGCCAAAATAGATGAACAATTAAACAAATTAATCACGCAAGGGGTCATAGAACCAATTGACCATGCTAGGTGGGAAACACCAATAGTAACATCTGTAAAACCTGACAGGTCTGTGTGCATCTGCGGAGACTACAAAGCTACCCTGAACCATGCATTGCAAAGCGCATACCTGGTACCAGTCGTGCAGCACTTACTGCACTCACTTGGGGGAGGAAATTTTTTTGCCAAGCTCGATTTAGCCCAAGCATATAAACAACTTCCAGTAGACCCAATAACGGCCGAGGCACAGACAATAGTAACTCACAGAGGGGCATTTAAATGTAGCAGACTTTAATTTGGAGTAAGCGTTGCCCCAGGCGTTTTCCAAAGCCTCATGGAACGCCTATTAAATGGAATTAAAGGGGTTGTTTCATACTTTGATGACGTCCTAATTTCAGCAAAAAACATGATCCAATTAGAAGCAAAACTAAGAGAAGTGCTAACAAAATTTAGAGAATTCGGCCTGAAAGTTAAAAAGGAAAAATGCTGTCTAGTTACTGATCGCGTCAAATTTTTAGGGTATTTAATTGATGGAGAGGGTATACACCCTACAGAAAAAAAAAAGTCAAAGCAATTAAAGATGCACCCAGACCTAGAAACAAAACAGACTTACAAGCATTTTTGGGTCTAATAAACTTTTATAATGTATTCCTCCCCCACAAAGCAACGATAGCAGAACCATTGCATCGTTTACTGGATAAAAAAACTAATTGGACTTGGGGTCACAAGGAACAAAAAGCTTTCCAAAGCATAAAAGACTTATTAACCTCAGACACCATTCTTATTCAGTTTAGTAACACACTCCCATTGACAGTCACCTGTGACACCTCACCTTTCAGAGTTGGTGCCATCCTGAGCCACCAATTGCCCGACGGGAGAGAGGCACCCGTCGCCTTTTACTCGAAAATGCTCTCCAAAGCGGAACGCAACTATAGCCAACTAGACAGAGAGGCCCTGGCAATCATCGCCGGAGTGAAACGTTTTCACGAATACCTCTATGGGAGGAAATTTTCCATTGTAACTGACCATAAACTGTTACTCGAAATTTTGGCAGGAAACAAACCCACACCGAACATTTTATCCCCCTGAATGACTAGATGGTCAGAATTCCTAGCTGCATACTCATATACATTGCTGCATCGACCAGGAAAACAAATCACCCATGCAGACGCATTAAGTCGAGCACCATTGTCAACAACAGAAGACGACCCAGCTCCGACTACCGCCACACTACAAATAGAGGCCTGCCCTGAACTGCCATTGTCTGCCAATCATGTCACCAGAGCTACCGCAAAAGACCCAGTGACTGCCCGCATTTTGAATTGGCTAGGTAAAGGCTGACCGGAAAACCAAAAAACTGAAAATTTTAAACCTTTTTGGACCAGACAGACTGAACTGTCAATTCAAAAGGGGTGTTTGTTATAGGGTGATCGGGTGGTAATTCCTTCCAGACTGCAGAAAGAAGTGTTGGGTATGCTCCATGAAGGCCACCCAGGCATAGTAAAAATGAAAAGCCTGGCGAGGAGCTATGTCTGGTGGCCTGGTTTAGACAAGGATATTGAACTAGACCCTCTCCACCGCAAGCACCCATACGAGACTGGGAGACCCCACGAGGCCCCTGGTCTCGAATCCATATTGATTTTGCAGGACCTACTAGGGGGCATATGCTTCTGAGTGTCGTAAATGCATACTCAAATTGGTTGGAAGTTATAGTAATGTCATCCACGACAACCGACGCTGTTATCAAGCAGTTAAACAAATTATTTGCAACTCATGGTTTGCCTGATATACTAGTGTCCAACAATGGGCCACAACTAACCGCTATATAATTTGAACAGTATTTAGCTTCCTTAGGTATACGCCATGCACTAACCACGCCGGCCCACCCGGCGGCAAATGGTAGGGCTGAGAGAATGGTCAGATTTATGAAAGAAGGCCTAGAAAAAATGGACCATGGGGATGTCCAAGACAAGCTAAACCGTTTACTCACACTACAACATATCACTCCCAGTAGTATAACGAACAAGAGCCCGGCAGAATTATTAATGGGGAGGAAACTCAGATCCCATTTAGATAGATTGCACCCAAATTACACCTGTGAAAAAAACCCCAAATCATCCAGCCAATACCGCACATTTGAAATCGGCGACCTAGTCTATGCAAAAAATTTCACAGGGGACCCTCTCTGGCTTCCAGCCACAATCACACAAATAACAGGCCCCCAGTCCTACCATCTAACCATGGATTATGGAAGAGAGTGGAAGCGGCACATAGACCAGCTTCGTTCCCGAAACATCGAGTGAAATACAACCGCGCAACCTCAAACAATAAAAATTGACAAAAACACAGCTAAGGAGGAGGGGGAAATACAAAGAAATAAAAAAGAGGGTGAAAATGAACAATTAAAAATAAATCCAGAACATCTAACCAATCAAAAAGAGCAAAAAGAACACTTACGGTTAGATGAAACCAGCAGAAATAATCCAAGTGAAGAGGAATCCGTCTTGGAAGGGGCCAGCCAAGCCAGCTCGACCTGCCTGGGAAAACCAGGAGGGAGCGGTAAAACCACCGGCCTGAGCAACTCAAGCGGTAGCAACAATGCTGACTCACCCTTCCAGGCAGTTCCATGGAGAGGAGCCAGAGTGACAGCAATCCCGACCGAACCGCTCAAAGTCTCCAGCAAAAATGAACCGCACAGGTCAAATAGAACTAGAAGAAGCCCCACCTACCTGCGCAACTATGTCACTCACGTAGGACTAAACTAAAGGGGGAGGGATGTTCTGTATAACTTGGAAGAGTCCAAGTTGAACATTCTGATTGGCCAGAAAGGCCGAAAGCAGATCGGTTCGCTAGGAACCAATCCAGGGAGCCACTAAAAGGTGGCAAAGTTAAAGAAACGTCATTGGCTATAAGCTGGCAGGCAAGCCTGTGTAAAAAGGGCTGCTGTGGCTTTAGCCAGCCGTTCTGTTACTGTTGCTTGTTTGAAATAAAGACTTGTTTACTGGAACCCGGTCTACCGTGCGTTTTTCCAGACGGAATACTATACATACACAAAAATTTCCTAGGGTCACTGATGATGATGGTACTCCAACTTTCTCTAATCAAGCAAAGTTCAAACCTATTGACTTTACCAATAGAATTTATAAACTGCCTCCTATATATCAAACACATCTACACATGCCTGCATCTGCATATCCCTGGACTGATAATTCATAGGCAGGAAAAGAGTCTTTTGTGCATGCACAAGGTTGCATATGGAACTTAGTTCCGAAAGCTGTCTGAGTCTTTCTGTTAATGTAAACTGATATCAGAAGAATGGACCTCTGGTTAAACAAATGTCATGGCAGAGTTGATGCTGAAGATCCTACTTCTTCACATGTTCAATGAAACGAGGGGTCCACCTTAACACCTTTACTATAAAGCAGTGCTTCTCAACCTGTGGTCCACAGAGCCATGGGAGTCCGTGATCTCATCACACAGGGGGGTCCGTGAAAGCTTGAAGAAATATTATGATTTAAATCTTAAGTCTTGAAGTCTGTGGCCACAAAAGTTATTTAAAGGGGCTCTGTTGTGAAGAAAAAATTGAGAATCATTTCTATAAACATAGTAATGAGCTTACTGTACAAAGATAATTAATTTTTAGTCCTTCCACAGCAGCATTCCACAGGGCTTTATTTTTCCTCATTGCTCAAGCATAATCAAGCACGGGACATATGCCTATATTCCCTGTTGTTAATAATACACCCAGGAGTCAACCTAATACCAGGCTAGTACTACTTAACAGCACAGCTGCCGGCCAATCTCTATTGTTATGAAAGATTCAGTGGATGCATCAATTAACTCTGCAGCTCAAGGGCTAATTCAAATGTTGATTTCAGCCTGAATCTTACACAGATTACATGAATATTTACAATACTTTAACAAAAGGTAGTTTTTAAATGGAGATTTTGGGGCAAAGCAATCTGCCCAAACAATTACATAATATATCCTGATTAAAATCCATATTTGGCTATCCAACATTTTGAAACGGATACACAGTCATGATGAACCTCATTCTGAAGAGTAAAGGAATTCCTGTTCAGATAAGGTCATGCATCAGAAATACCCTTTTCTGCACATCAGGCGTTTGAAAGGCAGCATCTCAGTTCCTGCCTTCATTGGCAGTCACAGTACTTTTTTTTTTCAAAATATAACCACGAGGATTTAGAATAACTTTTAATTTATTGCATAATGTCTAAAATTATAATTTTCTTTATAACAACAAACTCAAAGGTACCTATTGTTTATATTTTTTTGAATTATATTGTAAAACTAAAAAAGATTTAAAAAAGAATCAAACTAGCTACTTATTTCTCAGATAAAAATACAGTATACCTGTGTGCTTTTCTCCTTTTTAAAAATCATCTTAGGGAAAAGCGTTGGAGAAAATATTGATTCCACTACTTTGAACAGCATACAAAACGAAAGGAGGATCAATATTTTTATGTTCTTAAGTTCTTTAATGAAACTGAAAAAAAATGAAAGGTCACAATATTTCTTTTAAATGTATTTTTGTTATATTTTAATTCATGAATGCCTACCTTGATTAGATTAAATCATACTATAATCTATTCTGAATCTTGCACTCTTAATTGCAATCTATGGAAAGCTGCCTTGATTATCTTCCTTTATTTTTATTGCTTTTATTGCTTTTTACCAAATAAAAAAACCAAATACTACAGTGCAAATATATGATTTTCCTCAAAGACTCCTGGGAATTGCAATTATGGAAATTATGGTCACAGTGCGAGTATTATCAGGTTTTTCCAGCCTTCAACTCAAAGAATTACAGTTCTCAAAATTCCCTGAGAAGATGAATGACTTTAAAATGATTATTTAACCCTTTACGTATGCAAATGCAAATATATTCTGCATAAAAATGGTTAAGCATCCCTTTAAGTGATTACTCTGAGCATTGTTTCAAATAACACTGAACACCAATATTTCTAGCGTTTTAGAAAATGAATATTTAATACATACTGGTTTACCTTCCATTTCATTTACACCAAACATAATTGTTCCCTAATAAGAATTATGACCAAAATTGCAATATTGGGAGGAGGGGGTGGCATCAAGCAGCTGCTGGTAATGACAGTTTGTGACAAGCCAACAATAATTACTCCAATCTTGATGTACTCCATGCAACAGAGCAGCGAGGTCCTTATAGAGTATTTCAAAAGCTGCAGGCTACATGTGCTTTGTTTATCGCTCACTTATCCTGAACTGCAGGGTCTTTCAACATGCAGTTGATTTAGGAAACAGGGCTTTTGTTTTGTTTTGTTTCCTTTCATTTTCTTTGACGGCTTCAAAAGAAAAAAATATCTCCCCTTCAAGAGAACTAAAGCCAAACAACTGAACCACAGAAAACTGCTGTTTATCTGTGTAATAATTGAAGTCTATTTAATTCAGTTGACTTTTCTTGGCCTTAAAACAGCTTTTCTTTTCCTTGTGAAAAAGTATACATGTAGTTTCAAGTTGCTTTGGAAGCATAATTCTTTATACAGAATTATGTTTCCAAGAACACCTTAAGTTTTTAAAAACTGGACTAATAACAAGATTTGAAGACCACTTATGCGAAAGTCAGTGCTGAAGTGGTTGACCCTCAACTATTATGAGGCACTGAGGTAATAACCCCCTTTGAGATTAAGTGATTCTCATCCCCCACAAATTATCATTAATCTATATATTTTAGACAAAATATAAGAGGAAAAAAACCCATGGATAGACATAACATTTTTCACTGAGGGATCAAGAAGAAAAATATTTCCCTGCATCTGAAGCTGATGTGTGTTTAAAGAGAAAGCAAAAAGATCATTGTTTCATCCCAATCAGCTTGTTTGGGATGCTAATTCGTTTCCAGCCATAGGCTTCAAAACTTTTAACAATGGTATAGAAAGGATGATCATTCCATTAGCGTTATCCAACTCTACCTCAAACCATACTTCTTGAATTCGGTTCCAAAAATCCGTGCATTTCCTTTTGTAAGTCTGGTAAGGAAGAGTATTCTCATTTCTATCCCCGCAATGTCCTGGTAAATTGCTTTTACATGTCCAGTCAATTTTGTAAGCAGTTTGTACTACAACATGTAGGTCAGCTGTTCAGAGGGACAAATGTATCAAAACATTCTACCAGACTACCAAATAAACTGTTTGGATGAATAGAATAAGCTTTTTGGATTCTAGTCCACCTAATGAAATATGGAGTGTTTTCTTTAGAACTGATACAGCAAGACAATGCTCTTGGTTCTTTTAAAAGGGGAAAAAACACCCGTGTGAAATTGAGGATTAAATTAACACAATATCTTGACACATTTTCATCACAATGGGAAGAGGAAAGGAAATTTCTCCTGAACTATGTGATGGTTCTCTTCACCAGAAAGCACAAAAAAGCACACACTGACATACATCTACAAATGCAAGTTTAGAAATAATGACTTTAAACAGAAAAATAATTACGCACCCCATTGCAGGAATGAATGTTGATCTATCAAATCCTTCCTTACTAGGAACAATAAGGATAGGTTAAAATCATGTACAAGTTACGTAAAATATTAACTGATTTAACAATAATTAGTGGGGAAAGCCACAGATTAGGTTTGTGCATCTGTTAAACCTTAGTGGCTGGCTTTCCAAAATGCACTAAGTCAAAAAGCAAACAAACCACATTATGGCTCAACACAGCATTCATTTTGGGATCTTCTGTGGTCTCTAAGGAGAGGCTACTATTTAAGTAGGAAAACCTTTGGAAATGGTGGGCATCTGGTGTTTTAAAGACAAATGTATTTATTAATAAAGTGTATACAATATGCCACCCATCTCCTTATCCAAAGTAACACTCGGCTGCAGAAGTTTTCACAAAATATTTATCATGGTAGGCAGGTCCAGTCACTAAGTATAGTACAAGTATCCTCAATTTATGACTATAAATTGACTACCCATATGACCAACCTTTTTATGCTGGTTGTTAAATGAAACAATTGTTTGCTATGTGTTGGTTTTGCCAAAAACCAGAAGTAAGTTCTGGTTTTGGCAAAAAGATTATAAAAGGCAGTCATCTGATCACAGGATGCTGCAAATAGCCATAAATGTGCAGAGCGCCCAAAATGGGGAACATGATCATGGGGAATAGCTGTTATAACTTTGGAACAAGGTCATAAGCACCCTTGGGGATTCTGTGATAATTTCGATTGGTGGCTAAGCAAGTTGAGGGCTACCTTACTCCATAATAAGGTTCCATTATAAGAGGTAAGCTGTCCCTCTTCACCACATCAGGATATTTTTGTCACCCATCTTATTTTTGTCTTTTCTCCAAACAGAGCACTGAATTACAGCCACATCCATTTTAATTCCTACTGAGGGAATTTCTGAAAGCAAGGATGATACCTAAAATTGGCATTCATTTTGGCTTTTTTTCCTTTTTCCCCTAATTAAATGATCAACTTAAATCAGGATAAAACTAAGCAAAGCAGGCAGCCCTGTAGAGATAAGAGAGGTATCTGAGGCACAGTAAAGGAATATGTATTTAATTGCTTACAGATTTTATTGGAAAATCAATCTTATCTTTTAAACTATATGTTTTAACACATAAAACATATGTATTTGTCTATTTGCCGTATTTAAGAATCACCCACCTCCTTCGCAGAGGGATCCTGGGCGAGGTGCAATAAAATATGAAAAGCATAAAAACAGTACATAAAATTTAAAAGAAGCAGGGAATGTTAAAAAAATATTAAAAAGTGGGGTGGTGGGGAAGGCTTTTGGAGTGGCCAACCAACCCCACAGCTGCATCCTCATCCGCGAGCCCCAAGCAAGAGTGCACAGCTAGGTGTTTAAGTCTTTACAAGGCCAAGCGAGTGGCGACCCATCTCACCTCCAGAGGAAGAGCGTTCTGCAGGCCAGGGGCCAAGGGCAGAGAAGGCTCTCTCTCAGTTGCAATTCTTTGGCTGCCAGTCTGCAGTATAACTTCCCTGGCTAACCAGATGGGATGGAATGATATAATAGGATGACGATGGTTCCATAGAAAACTTGGCCCCCATGCCATGTAGAGATGTAAAGGTCATAACCAACACCTTGAACTGCGTCAGGAAGTAGACCAAAACCCAATACAGCTTGTACTGTAATGCCAACCATCCAGAGGTGGTATTCAGCAGGTTCTGACCAGTTCTGGAGAATCGGTAGTGGAAATTTTGAGTAGTTTGGAGAAGTGGCAAATACAACCTCTGAATGCCCCTGCCCTATCTATTCTCTGCCTCCCGAATCCCAGCTGATCAGCTGGATCTTCTTTTGTTGCCCTGCACAGGAAAAAGGAGCTGGAAATCAGGTTAGTGGAGTGGGGAAGGAATGTGGATTTTGCAGTAACCTTCCCCCATGAGTAGGGAGGGAATGGAGATTTTATAGTACCCTTCCCCTTCCATGCCCACCTAGCCACGCCCACAGAACCAGTAGTAAAAATTTTTGAATCCCACCACTGCAACCATCCTTCTCTAGCCTGATGACTTCTTAAGGCATTTCTTCTACAAGGATTGGTCTACTACTCAACCTATCTGAAGGAAAGGCTGCTACATAAAATAATATTGTAACCATAATTTATAGTTTCTTATTATAAAATTATTGCATGATAAAAAAAATCTTTAATGATTTTATAGTCATACATATATCCATCTTTTTGTTTGCCTTTTTAAAAGCTTATTTTTCAAAAATAGATTGCGACTGTATACATTTGAAAGGCCATTATTTAACATCTGGTCTGCATTATAAAACAATACTGTTGCAGGAAATCATTATACTGTTTGCTTGTCAAGACTGACAATCATTTAAATTTAATTTTGGGATGTATTTGATAGCATTTCAGCAATTGCATTCCTTTTAAAAGAACAAATACTCCAGCCAAATGCTGAACTTTTTTTTCACATTCTGTTTAAATACTGTATGAGTAACTTGTCGCAAAGAATCCTTGCAGCTTAGTCCAAACTTTAGATCAGAAGCCAAGTTTTTTTCGAAGTAAAATTTGAAGTGTAAAAAGATCATTTGGCAAAAAAACAAAACAAAACTGCAATATGTGAAATGCTGAGATGAAAATTGGCATGCGAATAAATCAGAAGGCTTAATATGTGTAGAATCTTAAGGCAGGCATAAAGCTTAATCATGGTATACAAACTGTTTTCAAATCATGGTTTTAGACCATAGTCTGTGTGAGTTTATTCAAACAATGCTCCTGAATGTTCAAAAATATTCCAAAGCAAGATTAAATGCCTGTGCAGGACCAGAAGGAATATCAGATTGTGATAAATGAGTATACATATCCTCTCCTCTCTACACAAATACTTCTAGCTCCCTTTGATTTGAGAAAAAAAATAGCTTGTTGCAGGTAATCCTTGACTTAACAACAGTTCATTTAATGACTATTCAAAGTTAGAAAAGAACTGTAAATAGTGATTTATGATCATTTTTCACATTCATAATCATTGTAGTTTCCCCATGGTCATATGATTTACATTTGGATGCTTGACAAATGACTCACATATATGACAGTTGCAGTGTCCCGGGGCACTGGAGGATAAAACATACGATAAACAGCTGCAGCAACTGGGCATAGCTAGTCTGGTGAAGAGAAGGACCAGGGGAGACATGATAGCAGTGTTCCAATATTTGAGGGGCTGCCACAAAGAAACATGGGTCAAGCTATTTTCTAAAGCACCTGTAGGCCAGACAATGAATAATGGATGGAAACTGAACAAGGAGAGATTTAACCTGAAATAAGAAACTTTCTGACAGTGAGAACAATCAACCAATGGAACAGCTTGCCCTCGGAAGTTGTGGGAGCTTCATCACTTGAAGCTTTCAGGAAGAGACTGGACTGCCATCTGTCAAAAATGGTGTTGGATCTGCTTGGACTAGATGGTCCCATCTAACTGTATCTGTACCTTCTGACAAGCAAAGAAAATGGGGATTCACTTAACAAACGTGTTAGTGACTTAATAACTGAAGTGATTCACTTAACAAATGTGGTAAAAAAAAAGTCATAAAGTGGGGCAAAAGTCACTTAACAAATTTCTCACTATTTTCTCACTATTTTTAACAACATAAATTTTGGGCTCAATTGTGGTCATAACTTGAGGACTTCCTGTATTTAATCTGATCTAATAAAATGTGAACCCTAAACAAACCAGGATTATTAGCCAGTTCATACCAATCAGGGTTCAGCTATGCATTATAAGTAATGCTCTCAAATTCTTCTTCTTAACATGATCTCAGCACACCATTTTAAATATCTTAAGAGATTTGCTGACAGATGGTATTCACTGTTCTTAAGCTTGTTACATGCTCTAAAATATTACACTGATTTGCAATTTTGGCTTATACAGAAGGAGCTTCCTTGATGAAGGGAAGCTTTCTTTTTAGTTTTGTTTTGTTCAACATCAAGGCTACTATATTTCTGACAAATGTTCAGTAGTACCTCTTTTTTGAAATATTTTTGGGATAACTTTCTTTGAAGTATTCCATTTTAAAAAATATATTTCAATTAAAATGTACTTAGCAAGAACAGAAAAGCTATTGCAGTCCTTAACTGAGAGCATGTAATGCTGCTGCTTACATGGTAACTGAATTTGCCAAGAATATACCGTATGTCATTGGATGGTGACATTTTTATATTTAAAGGCAAGGTCACACTGGCCGACGAATGCAAAACGTATGTAAAAAGAACACAGCGGATGAGCAAATTTTCCATCCGTTGTTATCCGCTCTCAAAAGTGCCTCAAATTTGCATAAACAGAGTGGACAACAACGGAAAGGAATGGACGTGGGGAGGATGTAGCGGGGATGTAAAGCGGACGTTCGTAGGAAGCCTAGCAGATGAAAGCAGATGGAAGTGGATGACACATCCGAAGGGCTTCCGGGGGAGAACAGTGAAGCGGACGCGTAGCAGAAGGAACGGATGCATAGCAGATGCGTAGCGGATGACGCGGATGCATCACGGACGCCTATAGGATGCATAGCGGATGCCTTGTGGATGCAAAGCATTCACTGTGCATGCGGGGAGGATGAATTGCGTAACCTCCGCGGATATAAAAGGATGCAGCTCGCAAGCAGGTCACCATTCAGAGGAAAGACCTGCTGCCAGAGACATCTTGAGAGAACATCATGGGGAAGAAGAGGAAGCCTGTGCCTACTCCTGCCAGCCCTGGCAAGAAGGACAGAACCACCGTCCCACCCCCTGGCGCTGACTCTGAAGCTGCTGGTGGTGCTCCTGGTGCTCCTGGTGTTGCTGCTGCTGCTACTTCTCCTGCTGGTGCTGCTGCTAGTGTTGCTGCTGCTGCTGCTGCTTCTCCTGCTGCTGCTGCTGTGGTGGACCAGCCCCAAGGCCCTCAAAGCCCTGCTGCTGAAGGCCCTGAAGCCCCTGCCAGAGGGAGGAAGAGGCAAGGCAAGGAGAAGGGGGAGAGGAAACAGTACTCCATTTCCGAAGACCATGAGGAGGAGGTGCTGGAATGGCTGAGGGAGAACGAGTACCTGTGGAGGAAGGGCCACAGGCTCTATCGCGACACCAAGCGGAAGCAGGCAGCGTGGAGAGAGAAGGCAGAGAGCCTGGGCTACACTTCAGATGTCCTCCTGAGGTGGTGGAAGCATATGCACACCTGGTATGGCAAGCTGCACCTGAAGAGATCCGGGCAGGCCTCTGTCAAGCTAACTGACCGGGAGACCTATGTCATGGCCAGGTGCAGCTTCCTGGAAGGTGAGATCTGCCACCGAGGAGCAGCCCCTCTGTCAACCCTCTCCCTCAGACAGCCCACAGAGAGCCACTCCTCATCCAGCCAGGAGACAGCTACCGTGTCCAGGCAGGTGTCTTTGGAGGGCCCCACGACAGAGACCCTTCCCGACAGCTGCACTCCCCATGCCAGAGGACGTGGAGGATCCCCTGTCTCAGATGGAGCAAGAAGAGGCAGCCACCAGAGACCAACCCACACCCACACCCAGCTCCACCTCCACAGAAAGCAGGCAGAGAGGTAGACTGGAGGGACAGAGCCACACTGTCCTCTTGGAGATCAGGGACACAATCAAAGCCAGCACAGATCTCCTCTCCCAGCTGGTCCATTTTGACATACCATCCTCTAACCGCAAGCCCTTCATCACGTACGTGAGCCAGACCCTCATGGACATGCCCGAGGCCCAGTACCAGGAGAGGAAGGAGAGGATCACAGCTCTTCTGCACCACCCTCCAGGCCCAGCTGAACCTGCTACTACCCACTCCAGGTCTGCTCCTCCACCCCAGCCGATGTCACCGCCCTTCCACAGATTTCAGCAGCCCCTCGCCTACCAAGCCTACAACTACCAGGACTTCCCACAGCAGAGGCAGCCCTTCCCAGTCCACACCCAGGTTCCTCGGATGCCATAGACACCTCAGCTGACCCAGTTGCAGACCAGACAGCCCCACTACAGTCCTCCTTCCTCCACCCCACAGCCAAGCCCTTCCTCAGAACATCTGTCATCAGTCTTGGGCCTCACATCCCAGGTCCTTGAGGAAGTGCCTCACAACATCACGGGACTGAGTCAGCTCTCTGAGAGCTTCCTGCACCCACCTTCCCCTGTTGTACTCTTGGGGCCAGGCACCCCAATGGCACCTCAGACCAGCACTCCAGCAACAGTCACCTCCAAAGTCCCTGGCCCCTTTACATCTGAGACCATGGGCACACCTCAGAGTTACTGAAAAGAGTGCCAGAGACTGAGTTGTTACCTGTTCGCCTTATCTTTGCTTAAAGACACTTTACTTGGGTCATTTTGCTTTTTAATAAAGTCATACAGTTTTTTATTAATAAAGGTTATCTTTGCTTCACACACTTGGTTCATTTTTTTTACTTAATAAACTGTTGGGGAAAACTTTGAAAAAAGGGTTAAGCCTTTGCATGCTTGTGGGATGGGTAAGGATAGCTGTGGGATGGGTAAGGATAGCTGTGGGATGAGTAAGGATAGCTGTGGGATAAGGATAGTTGTGAGATAGATAAACCTCCAGTGCAAGCATAGTGGGACTGTATGGTCCATCCTCCCAGCTGCCACACATATGGCCCTTTATTATCAAATAAAGATCAAGCTGATCTTTACTTAATGTCTTTGTGAACTCAGATATTGTGTAAATCTAGATACTGTAATTTATTTAACAAATCAAAAATAAAACATGATGCATAAATTTAGGTATTGAGAAGACTTTGAGAAAAATAGTAGTTCTTTTTCAAAAAGCAAAAAAGTATAATTATAAGAAGAGAAAATATGACAAAAGAAAGTGGGGGGAAAAAAAGCAACTACAATTTGCATGGGGATAAATTATCTATTTCCTGTCCTTTTCTGAAACCCCACTATTTATGCTGCCAAGGATTGACTCTGGATATCTGAACCTATTTTTCCCAATTATTTAGCCATATGCATATACAATTAGATAAACCTTGATAACAAATACTCAAAACCACAAATAAATGTGTTTACATAATATAGGAATAAATACCTTAAAATACAGAATAAGTTGTTTTAAAATAATCAACGGTTATCTAGATGCTGATAGTGTATATTGCTAGTAGTGGCAGTGGTAGTACTAATGATAATTGCTGCAAGGTGAACTCCGCCCTTACTCTTGGATACCTGGCACTTCCTGACTAGCTGCCAATCCAGAAAATCCAAAAATGCCTTTCTGGTGAATCACAATTACTTTTCTTAGGGAAACCTTCACCATTTGTTTTATTTTTGGAGGTTGTCCTTTGGCAAAACAGGAAATCATTCTATAATCCTTCCCTCTGGCAATCAGGGAGAGCAGAATTTAAACTTCAGATGTTTAAATAACCTGTCCACTTTCTCAGAAACTATTGGATTATTCTACTCCAAATTAATATGAATCGTTTTATCTTCCAGATCAGTATTTCTCAGCCTTAGCAACTGTAAGACATGTGGATTTCAACTCATGGAATTCCAGCTGGCTGGGAAATTCTGAGAGTTGAAGTCCAACACATTGTAAAGTTGAGAAACGCTCTAGATATCTTGATATTTGTCACTGAGAAATCCTCTTTGGATAGGGCCATTTAAACAGGGTCCATGCCACTTACTGATAGTAGCTCTGGACTTCTGGTTGCTATTGTTAAGCAAATCTTATGCTGCAGTTAAAGCCCATGTCACACTGGACAACGGATGCAAAAAGGACACAGCGGACGAGCAAAATGTTCCATCCGTTGTTATCCGCTCTCAAAAGGGGCAAAAATTTGCATAACCAGAGCGGATAACACGGGCGCGGGGAGAACGCAGGGCGGATGCAAAGAGGATGCGGAACGGAAGCCCAGCGGATGGAAGCGGATGGGAGTGGGTGGCACATCCGCAGGGTTTCCGGAAGGCCTTAGCAAAGCAGTCGCGGAACGGAAAGAGCGGAAGCAGAGCAGATGCACAGCGGATGAAGCAGATGCAGAGCGGAAGCCTAGCGGATGCACAGCGGAAGCCTAATGGATGCCTGGCATTAATTGCGCATGCGGGGAGGATGCATTGCATCAGCCCCGTGGATATAATGGAAGCAGCTCGGAAGCAGGACACCATTCAGAGGAAAGACCTGCTGCCGGACACATCGACTGCCTTGCCTGCCCTGCCTGCATATCTGCCTGCCAGCCTTGCTGCCAGCCTTGCTGCCAGCCTCCCTGCCAGCCTTGCTGTCAGCCTGCCTGCAAGCCTTGCTGCCAGCCGGTCTGCCTGCCAGCCTTGCTGCCTGCCTTCCTGCAAGCCTTGGTTCATGTCTGCCTGCCAGCCTTCCTGCCAGTCTTGGTTCATGTCTGCCTGCCAGCCTTGGTGCCAGCCTTCCTGCCAGCCTCCCTGCCAGCCTTTCTGCCAGCCTTGGTGCCTGCCAGCCTCCCTGCCAGCCAGCAACCCCACAACCATGCGGAAGCACAGCAAGCCTCAGCCATCTGCTGCCAGCCCTGGCAAGAGGGACAGGGCTACCATCCCGCCCCCTGGCCCTCACTCTGGTTCTGCTGGGGCTTCTGCAGCATGGGCTCGCTCTTCTGGGGCTGGGGCTTCTGCTGCTTCTGCTTCTGGAGGAGCTGATGACAAGCACTCCAGCACCAGCCACCTCCACAGCACCTGGACCCTTCACCTCTGAGACTGAGCGACCAAGAGGAGTGCCAGAGACTCATTTTTGTTTTATAGCTTCTTGTTAATAAAGTCTATTTTTGATTCATACACTTGCTTCGTTTCTTTTTTTTTAATAAAGTCTTGCTGGAAACTGTTAGAAATGGTTTAAGCCTTTGCATGCTTGTGGGATGGGTAAGGATAGCTTTGGAATAGGTTAGGATACCTGTGGAATGGGTAATAGCTGTGGGATGGGTTAGGATAGCAGTGGGATAGATAAACCTCCAGTGCAAGTATAGTGGGACTGTATGGTCCACCCTCCCAGGTGCCACACCAACGGCCCTTTATTATCAATAATAATGTAATAATTATCCACACATGTCAACATAAACACAACTCTTTATTAAACGCACTGTTCATTGTAGGCCAACCAAACATACATGGCCCAATCTCATCTGTGTGATGAGACAGGCTGAAGGAAGCATCCATTAAGCATCTACCATCCTGTCTTGCCACTCCACTGCTCCAGCTGGGGAGTTGCACCATTGTCTCAGAAGCGCTGCTTCTTCGCTTCATATGAAGCTCTGTTGGGGCCTTGCACATCCTCAGTGTCGATCAGGTTTCGCCCTTGCCTCCATTCCCCAGGCTCCATGACCCCATTGGCTTATTGGAGGTCCACGAGCCTGTTCTGCAAGACTGGGTAGCGGGTGCGCATGAGATTGTGCAGGATGCAGCAAGCTTCCATGATCCTCCTCACAGTCTCTGGGCAATTCTGCATGGTGGTGAAAAGTACCTGGAACCTGTTTGCCAGGATGCCAAAGGCATTCTCCACCACCCGCCTTGCCCTGGACAGCCTGTAGTTGAAGATCCTCTCTTCACGGGTGAGGAGTCTGGAGGTGTAGGGCTTCATGAGGTAGGTTGTGAGGGATAAGTCGTCATCCCACACGATGAAGTAGGGCACATCTTGTGTGTCGTTGGGCAGGGGTTCTGGATCTGGGAAGTCCACGTTTGAGGTTGCGTTCCAGCCCCTCCTTGAGATGACTGGCATTGTATACCTGGGCATCTGAAGATGAGCCGTTGCCTGAAGCATCGATGTACATGAACTTGTAGTCAGCATCAACCATGGCAAAGAGGATGATGCTGAAGAAGCCCTTGGAGTTGAAATAAGTGGACCCTGACTTGGCTGGAGATTTGCAGGCCACATGCTTGCCATCTATGGCTCCAACGGTGTGGGGGAAGTTCCACTTCTGATACCACTGCTCTGCAACTTTCTTCCATCCTTCTTCAGTGGAGGGGTACTGGAGGAGCTCCTCCTTGTATTCTTCGATGATGGCCTGCACCACTTCTCTGACCACAATGCTGATGGTGTTGGATGGCACCCTCCAGCCATTCTGCATGCTCCTGTAGGAGGTCCCTGAGGCCAGGTGGTGCAGAGTGAGTGCCACCTTGAGCCCAGGCTCCAGGCTGGGCCAGAAGCTGGTGTTTGCCTTGGTCAACCTGGATGTCAGGCACTGCACAACTTCATCAAACATGGCTGGAGGCATCCTCATGAAGTTCTTGAACGCCCGAGTGTCTTCGCTCCTGAGCTCCACCATCAGCTTGTTGTACAGTCCGTCCTCCGCTCTACTGGCAAACCATCTTCAGACCCAGACTCTTTTTGGGTGGCTCCTTTTCTTCTCACAGTAGTGTTCACAGAGCCTGCAGATGGCTTCGCACTGTTGCAGAACGATGGTGGCTGCCGAAAGGACTTTTTTACAATCCACGGTGGACATGACTGGATATTGTGGAAGAGGAAGAGGCAGATGAAGGCTGCAGAGGTCTGCACCGCTGGGCTGCTGTTCTGAAAGTGAGATGCAGGTGAGTTGCTCCCCCTTTTTATAGGCAGTATAGGTTTTCCGCTAGGCATCCTCTAGGCATCCTCTAGGCATCCTATAGACATCCTTAATATCCGAGATAGGTCCCCTCTGCGAACGTTTTTTCCGTTTTAAACGCTTTGTTTCCGTGCTGCATCCGCTAGGCATCCGTTCTGCATCCGTTCCACTTCTTCCCTGCGTCCGTTTACCGCTGGAGTGGATGCGAGTTGCACGGATGCGTAGCGGACGCCTAGCGGATATAGCAGATGCGTAACGGATGCGTAACGGATGCGTAGCTGATGCAGAACGGACAAACTGGATACATTTTCTGCGCAAAAGTTTTAGGCAGCCCAAAACTTTTGGAGCAGATGAAACGTCCATAAACGGATGCTGGACGGATAGAGAGGAAGCAAAACGGAGGCAGTGAGTACAGAACGGATACATCGTGTTAACCAACGGATGGCAAGGTTTTTTGTCCGTTTTACATCCTCTTTGCATCCGTTGGTTCAGTGTGACATGGGCTTAAGCTATCACCTAGCTGAAATTTCAACCTCATGACCTTCCTTGTCAGAAGCTGTCAGTGAAGGTGGCAAATGGTGTTCCCATGACCCTTGGACACTGCAAAGGTTGTTAATGAGCATTCATAAGTACCACTTCTTTAAACTATCATAAACTGTACATCTTGTTCCGCCAAGGAATAAAAACCTCTTTACTGGCCTGAACTTGTAAATTATTATTTAACTGCTTGAGGTTTTCCTGTATGCTACACATGAACATTCAAATTTTCAAAGGCACTGAACTTTCCTGATTTCCACCAAATCACTCTCCTACCCAGACCCAGCAGACAACTGAGAGACAGCAGCCCAAGAGATATGGGACTGAACATCCACCTTGTGCTCCTGATGTGTTAAAGCAAGGATGGCTTTGAGCCAGTGGTGGATTAAGGTTCACTGGTGCCCTAAGCACTGATCAATCTTGGTGGCCCCCTCCAGGGATTTCCCTTCCATTAAATTAGTGCTTTGTGACTGAACAGGCCTATATCTGGATGATAGATCAACCTTTTGTGAGCATGCCATATGTGCCCCTGGCCAAAAAAGGTAACCGAGGCTCAGCCCTTTGAGATGGGCCAGATTAGGAAACAGATCCACTAGAATTATGGAACTCTATTTCATTGATATATCTATAAAACACCCTCAAAGAGAATCAAGACAGAGTCATTTTAAGTTTTTTTCTGGCCCTTTCTTTCCTTGCTGGTCTTAATGTACACTTCACTAATGGCTATCTGACTTCCCTAAGATCCAGGTAATATTTTTTTGTCCCAGCATTTTAGCTAGAGAACTTGGCCCTCAGCAAAATAATTGATTATAGTCATGCTTTGAGGAAAATAACTGATGTTAAAAAAAATTTATAGGGTGTAGTTGTCATTGATGAAACTAAGAGACGAAATGGTGATTTTTATCAGCAGGATTTCAGAGACTGATTAAAATAGGCATTTAACACAACTTTTTAAAACCCACACCTAAAAAAGTAAATTAACCCTTTCCTGAAAAAGAATGAAGTTATCTCAGCCCCATAAGTTCCAGGGGCACCCAATTTTATCAAATACACCAGGTAAGGATCTTGAGGAGGGAAAAAATGTGACTCTTGAACCTGAGGAGAAAAAGCTGTCAATACTTATTTTAAGCTTCTGATTTTCCACACTCATAATTCCTCATAATTATTAAAATAAATATCTTTGAACAACTTGTTTAGAATATTTTAAAAATGTACAAGAGACATGTGTTTATTTTTCCAAAACTGAATGTGCAACAAAAGACTAATAATCATGTTGGCATAGCTTTTTTAAAAAAATCTTACACTTCTTTCAATTTATTCATAAAGGCCCTGTCACACTGCCCAACGGATGCAAAACGGACACAACGGACGAACAAAATGTTCCATCCGTTGTTATCCGTTCTCAAAAGGGGCAAAAATTTGCATAACCGGAGCGGATAACACGGACAGGCGGAGGACGCAGGGCGGATGGAAAGCGGATGCGGAACGGAAGCCCAGCGGATGGAAGTGGATGAGAGCAGATGGCATATCCGCTAGGCTTCCGGGGGGCCTCAGCAAAGTGGATGCGGAACAGAAAGAGCGAATGCAGAGCGGAGGCCGAGCGGATGAAATGGATGCACAGCGGATACACAGCGGATGAAGCGGATACAGAGCAGAAGCCGAGCAGATGCACAGCGAAAGCCTAACGGATGTCGAGCGTTAATGGCGCATGCGGGGGGGATGCATTGCGTAAGCCACGTGGATACAAAGGGAAGCAGCTCGCACGTGGCCAGCATTCAGAGGAAAGACCTGCTGCCGGATACATCGAGTCCTCGCCTGCCCTGCCTTGTTGCCAGCCTGCCTCCAAGCCTCCTGGCCAGCCCCCCTGCCTGCCAGTCTGCCTGCCAGCCTTGGTGCCTGCCTGCCTGCCTTCCTGCCAGGCTTCCTGCCAGGCTTTCTTCCAGCCTTCCTGCCAGCCTTGGTGCCTGCCAGACTCCCTGCCAGCCAGCAACCCCACAACCATGGGGAAGAAGCGAAAGCCTCAGCAACCTGCTGCCATCCCTGCCAAGAGGGACAGGGCCACCCTCCCGCCCCCTGTCCCTGACTCTGCTTCTGCTAGGGCTTCTGCTGCTCGGGCTCGCTCTTCTGGTGCTGGAGCTTCTGCTGAAGCTGCTCCTGGCAGTGGTGCTTCTGCTGCTGCGTACTCTGCTGAAGCTGCTCCTGGTCCTGCTGGTTCTGCTGGTTCTGCTGGTCCTGCTCGTGCTCCTGGACTTGGTCGTACTGCTCGTATTGCTCGTGCTCCTGGTCTTGCTCGTCCTGCTCGTCCTGCTCATGCTCCTGGTCCTGCTCGTGCTCCTGGTCCTGCTCGTGCTCCTGGTCCTGCTCGTGCTGCTGCTGCTGGTGCTGCTGCTGATCCTGCTGGTGCTGCTGCTGCTGATGATGATGACGATGATGATGATGATGATGATGATGATCCTGCTGCTGCTGCTGCTGCCTGTGATGATAATGATGATCCTGCTGCTGCTGCTGCTGATGATGATGATGATGATGATCCTGCTGCTGCTGCTGCTGCTACTGGTGGTGTGGAGGAGCAGCCCCTACCACCTGGGAGCCCCTCTGATGAGGGCCCATCTGGTCCTGCCAAAGGGAGGAACAGGCGTATGCGGGGACGGGAGAGGAGGCAATACTTCATTGAGGAGGAACACGAGGATGAGGTGCTGGAGTGGTTGAGAGAGAATGACTATCTGTGGCGGAAGGGACACCAGCTGTACAGGGACACCAAAAGAAAGCAGGCTGCTTGGAGAGAGAGGGTGGAGAGTATGGGTTACACTTCGGAGGTGCTCCTCAGCTGGTGGAAACATATCCACACCTGGTACGGGAAGCTGCACCTGAAGAAATCTGGCCAGGCCACAGTTAAGCTGACAGACAGAGAAACCTACGTCATGGCCAGGTGCAGCTTCCTGGAGGGTGAGATCCGCCACGAAGGAGCACCAGGAGCCCCTCTCACAACCCCCTCTCTCTGGCAGCCTGATGAGACCCAGTCCTCTTCCAGCCGAGAGTCAGTCCCTGTCTCCAGGCAGGTTTCTGTGGAGCGTGCCACAGTGGAGAACCCGCGGACAGGTGTTGTAACCGTGGTGGAGCACGTGCAAGACTCCCTGGTGCGGTGGGAGAAAGGAGACATCGAGTCCACCACAGTCGTAGCCGCATCCACCCCCCCCCCAGCTCCACCTCCGCAGAAAGGCAGAGAGCCAGACAGCAGGAGGGGCAGAGCCACACTGTCCTCCTGGAGATCAGGAACACCATCCACACCAGCATAGATCTCCTCTCTCAGCTGGTCAACACCGACTCCTCATCCTCCAACCGCAAGCCCTTCCTCACCTATGTCAACCAGACCCTCAGGAACGTGGAGGAAGCCCAGTACCAGGTGGTGAAGGACCGGATCACCGAGCTGCTTCACAACCCTCCAGATCCAGAGGAACCTGCTCCCACCCAGCCCAGGTCTGCTCCTCCACCCCAGGTGATGTCCCTCCCATTCCAAGGCTTCCCACAGCCCCTCACCTACCAGGGCTACGGCTACCAGGAGGTCCAGCAGCACAGGCAGCAGCCCTTTCCAGTCCAGGCACAGAGTCATCGGGCGACACCGTTGCCACCGGTTTGACTGATGCCACCGATGCCACCCATGCCAATGATGCCACCGATGACAGCGATGCCACCAATGCCAGTCCTCACCCAGCTGAAGACCAGACAGCCCCACTACACTACTCCTTCCTCCACCCCACAGCCAAGCCCGGCCTCAGTACATCTCTCATCAGTACTAGGGCTGAAACCCCATGGCATGGAGGAAGGACCTCTCAGCATCACAGGTCTCAGCCAGCTATCCGAGAGCTTTCTCAACACACCGTCACCTGTTGTCCTCTCGGGGCCAGGCACCCCAGTGGGGCTTCAGACCAGCACTGCAGCAGCAACCACCTCCACAGCACCTGGACCCTTCACCCCTGAGACTGGGCACACCTCCAACTGACCGTGAAGACTGCCAGAGACTGGGTGTGGACTTTATTTGGACACTTGACTTGGGTCTTTTTCCTTTTACAGCTTGTTGTTCAATAAAGTTTATCTTTGATTCACACACTTGCTTCATTTCTTTTTTTTAATAAAGTCTTGGTGGAAACTTTTAGAATTAGTTTAAGCCTTTGCATGCTTGTGGGATGGGTTAAGATAGCAGTGGGATGGGCAGGGATACCTTTGGGATGGGTAATCGCTGTGGGATAGATAAACCTCCAGTGCAAGCATAGTGGGACTGTATGGTCCACCCTCCCAGGTGCCACACCTATGGCCCTTTTTTATCAATAACAATGTAATCAATCATCCACACATTTGAACACAAACACAACTCTTTATTAAATGCCCTGTTCATTGTAGGCCCACCCAACATACATGGCCCAATCTCATCCGTGTGATGAGACAGGCTGAAGGAAGCACCCATTAATCATCTATCATACTGTCTTGCCACTCCACTGTTCCAGCTGGGGAGTTGCACCAGTGTTTCAGGAGATTGCGCTGCTTCTTCCCTTCACGTGAGGCTCTGTTGGGGCCTTGCACATCCTCAGTGTCTATCAGGTTTCGCCCTTGCCTCCATTCTCCAGGCTCCATGTCCCCATTACCTTGCTGGAGTTCCACGAGCCTGTTCTGCAAGACTGGTAGCGGGTGCGCATGAGATTGTGCAGGATGCAGCAAGCTTCCATGATCCTCCTCACGGTCTCTGGGCGATGCTGCATGGTGGTGAGAAGTACCTGGAACCTGTTTGCCAGGATGCCAAAGGCATTCTCCACCACCCGCCTTGCCCTGGACAGCCTGTAGTTGAAGATCCTCTCTTCATGGGTGAGGAGTCTGGAGGTGTAGGGCTTCATGAGGTAGGTTCTGAGGGAGAAGGCGTCATCCCCCATGATGAAGTAGGGTACATCTTGCGTGTCGTTGGGCAGGGGGTCTGGATCTTGGAAGCCTACGATGAAGTTGCGTTCCAGCCCCTCCTTGAGGTCACTGGCGTTGTATACCTGGGCATCTGAACATGAGCTATTGCCTGAAGCATCAATGTACATGAACTTGTAGTCAGCATCGACCATGGTGAAGAGGATGATGCTTAAGAAGCCCTTGTAGTTGAAATAAGTGGAGCCCGACTTGGGTGGTGCTTTGCAGGCCACGTGCTTGCCATCGATGGCTCCAACGGTGTGGGGGAAGTTCCACCTCTGATACCACTGCTCTGCAACTTTCTTCCATCCTTCTTCAGTGGAGGGGCACTGGAGGAGCTCCTCCAGGTATTCTTTGATGATGGTCTGCACCACTTCTCTGACCACAATGCTGATGGTGTTGTGTGGCACCCTCCAGCTGTACTGCATGCTCCTGTATGTGGTCCCTGAGGCCAGGTGGCGCAGAGTGAGTGCCACCTTGAGCCCAGGTTCCAGGCTGGGCCGGAAGTTGGTGTTTGCCTTGGTCAACCTGGGTGTCAGGCGCTGCACAACTTCGTCAAACATGGCTGGAGGCATCCTCATGAAGTTCTGGAACGCCCAAGGGTCTTCGTTCCTGAGCTCCACCATCAGCTTGTTGTACAGTCCGTACTCTGCTCTTCTGGTGATCCATCTTCGTACCCAGACGCTTCTTGGCCGCCTCTTTTTCTTCCCGTAGTAGAGTTCACAGAGCCTGTAGATGGCTTCGCACTGTTGTAGAAGGATGGTGGTTGCCAAAAGGACTGTGTTATGATCCACAGTGGACATGACTGGATGCTGTGGAAGAGCAAGAGTCAGATGAAGGCTGCAGAGGTCTGCACAGCTAGGCTGCTGGTCTGAAAGTGAGATGCAGGTGAGTTGCTCCCCCTTTTTATAGGCAGTATAGGTGTCCCTTTGCATCCTCTAGGCATCTTCTCGGCATCCTTAATATCCGAGATAGTTCCCCTCTATGAAGGTTTTTTCCATTTTAAACGCTTTGTTTCCGTGCTGCATCCGTTCTGCATCCGTTCTGCATCCGTTCTGCATCCGTTCTGCTTCCTCCCTGCGTCCAAGCAGATGCAAGTTGCGCGGATGCGGAACGGATGCCAAGCGGATATAGCGGATGCATAACGGATGCATAACGGATGTGTAGCGGATGCGTAGCGGATGCAGAATGGACAAATTGGATACATTTTCTGCGCAAAAGTTTTGAGCAGCTCAAAACTTTCTGAGCGGATGAAACGTCAATAAACGGATGC
>BLBF01000018.1:48773614-48806336 GCA_015471245.1 Laticauda colubrina | reverse complement strand
CAGTTTGTGCACAAGAGAAAAAACAAGATAAGGCTAGAACAATGGGGGATTGTAATAAAGTGCTGCTATGTCAGAAACTGTGCAACTGCTTTTGCTAGATAGGGAGCTAGTAGGAACCTTCGAAATATATGTGTCAATTTGAAAACAAAAAGAATGTGAGCCAAGCCCTCGTACGAGGGTGCGGACAGTTAGGGTATAAAAATGCTGCCTGAATTTTGCTCTGTGTTCCTTCAGTGCCTGAGGAAACCCGTCTCTGCAGACACGTGAATAAAACCTTGTTTTGCTTGGATCAACCATTCTTTTGGTGGTTTTTTTATCTGCTTCCACCTCACAATTTGGCGCTCAACGTGGGCCCCAATGGAATTTTGACTGGAGAAAAGGGACTGGGTAAGTGTGGCTCCACCGCCTGCCATTGTAGAGGGGCTCCTCTCTTGTCTCAGTTGGATCCCGGGGTAACTGCACTCAGCAGACGATCCTTGGAAGCAAGACAGAGAGAAGCCGGACTGACGCTCTGGGAGTGTCGTTGATCACCTGAAGTGGGGACGCCCACACTCCTTTTGTCTCCGGGAGACCAGGGGTATATCAGGTGAGTTTGTTGCCTTTTGGGAGAGAAGAAGGGATATACTGTCCTTAAACTCTGGGAATCCAGCGACTGCTGGAGGACAGTGTAAATCCCTGAGTTGGGAATCTCTGGGAGATTGTTGGTGGGCAGCGTGGAGAATGGGAAAGGGACAAAGCAAGTGTGAGACGTTCCAAGAGGGAACGGGTATTGAGATAGAAAAGACCCCGAGAAGGCTGATTCCGACTGACTCCCCATTGGGTCAACTACTACAACAATGGTCGTTGCCCCATCTGAGGACTTACACTCGGAGTCTAGAGAAAAAGAAAATGATCTACCTATGCCAATATAGGTGGCCGAAGTATCCCCTAGTAGACCCTGAGTTTCCTTACCACTGGAATCCCGAAGGGAATACCAGCACGTACTGGATAACTCAGTTGAAAGAGTATATAGTGAAACACCGGATGAAGGAGCAAATACCCTATGTGGAGGTATGGTATAATGCTCACTTTGAAGGTCCAGTTCCACCAGAAACAGAAGTAGGACAGTTTGCCAGCAAGGTGGAGGAAAGAGAAACTGAGGACTGGATGGGGAGTCCACCGGCATCGGCTCTGGCAGTCCTGGCACCACCGCCCCTGCCGGATCCAGTTGCCCAGGCTCCACCTCCACCTGCATATCCAGGACTCAGAAGGGAACTGGCTCAATTAAACAAGGACCTAGAGAATTTGCCTCTAGCAGGAAGATCGGCCAATCCCGTGTTGGCTTTCCCAGTCAGAGAAGTCCCAAATGGCATGAATGCGCAGGGGAATCCAGTCAACGTTTTCGTGGCTGTCCCCATAAAATCTGCTGAGTTATGGGATCTGAAAAAGACCCTTCCGAAACTCCATGAGAATGCTCATGAAGTGGCAGAACAGTTGGAATTGTTTCTGGGGCCCAATGAATACACATACCAAGAACTGATGTATATTCTTGGACACCTTTTCACCCCCGAAGAAAGGAACCTCATTAGGAGGGCAGCAATAGCTGCCTGGGATCGGAGACATGCAGGGCAACAGGGAGCAGTGGCTGCAGACACAAAGTTCCCCATAGCCGATCCAAATTGGAACATCAATGACAACGCTCAAAGGGAGCACATGAGAGATATGAAACACATGATCATTGAAGGAATTAAATTGGCCATCCCTCAAGGGAAAAACTTGACCAAAGCATTTGAAATAACACAAGGAAAGGATGAGTCCCCGGGGGATTTCTGTGCTCGGCTCCATGAAGGGTTAACCAAGTACTCCAGAGTGGAGCCAGAAACCCCTGCCTTCGAGACTCTCCTGAAGATACAATTCGTCACCAAAGCATGGCCAGATATCCAGAAAAAGATCCAGAAGACAGAGGGATGGACTAATTTGGGCATGACAGATTTGATGAGAGCAGCCCAACAAGTTTTTGTGAACCGAGACTCAGTTAAAACCAAACAGAAGTCTCAGATGATGGTAGCTGCTGTGCAAACGGCAGCCAAGAATGAAGTTAGGAAAAACAGGGAGACCCAGATGTCAGATCTGAGGCCAAGGTGGAGAGATGAAAGATCTCCCAGCAGGGAGTGGAGACCCCCGGTTAGGCGAGGAGGTCCAGGGGGCAATCGAGGCGGTCGATTTCAACGGCCGTCCCAGAGTAGAACTTGGTTCAGATGCGGGAAAGAGGGACATTTTGTGCGCGAATGTCCCAAAACCCCAGAGGAACGAAGCTATGCCCTATACGATTAGGGAAGTTCCAGCTCCCCAAGAGGGACCCGTGGGGAGCCATTGGTAAATGTGTTAGTGGGTCCTGACCATCAGGAACGGCTGTTCCTGATTGACACCGGCACAAGCCGGACATCTGTATGTGATCCAGTAGAGGGAGCATGCAGGTCAAAGCAGACTTTAAAGGTGGTTGGGGTGAGTGGAAAATCCCAAGAGGTCAAGATTTTGGAAGAGGTGAGATTGGAATTGAATGATGTGGTTACTGGAACTGAAATATTGTATATTCCGGATTCAGGGGTGAACTTGCTAGGAAGAGACTTGTTGGGTGTTTTTGGAATAGAATTGTGGGATAGAAGGAAGGAAGTTTGCATGTATATGTTAACGGAAGATGAGGAGAAGATATCATCAGAAGTGTGGGCAGGAGGTGAAGGGGTTAATAGGATGGCAATACAGCCCATTCAGATCAAGATACAACCAGGGATAACTAAACTGTGGACTCCACAATATTCTCTGAGTAAAAGAGGTAGGGAAGGGTTGAAACCAGTGATTGACAGATTATTGAAACAGGGACTGTTGGAACCTACTATGTCACTGTTCAATTCACCGGTTTTAGCAGTAATAAAAAAGGATAGGAAGTATAGATTGGTTAATGATTTGAGGAGGATCAATGAGATCGTGGTTCCTAGATTCCCAGTGGTTCCTGATCCCTATACCATCTTGGGGCGGATCCCCCCCAAAGACAAATGGTTTACTGTGATAGTTCTGAAGGATGCCTTTTGGGTGTGCCCTTTGGAGGAGAGGAGTAGAGACTTGTTTGCCTTTGAATGGAATGATCCTGAGAGTGGAAGGAAACAGCAGTTGAGGTGGACAGTACTTCCTCAGGGATATACCGAGAGCCCTTTGTTGTTTGGACAGGCGTTGGAAGAAAAATTGGTGTCGTTTGAGAGAGAGAAAGGAATCACCCTAATTCAGTACGTGGATGACTCGTTAACTGGGGAGAAAGAGAAGGAAGTGAGAGCGGCTTCTGTGAGTCTGTTGAATTGGCTGAAGGAGCAGGGGCTGAAAGTCTGAAAAGAGAAGCTTCAGTTTGTTGAAAAAAAGGTGAAATATTTGGACATTACATTCAGCAGGGGTTTAGGTCCTTGGACCCTGAAAGGGTGAAGGGGATCATGAGCTTGGCTCCTCCCAGGAACAAGACAGAGGTGCGGAAAGCGTTGGGATTATTGGGGTATTGTAGAATCTGGGTAGACCAATTCACAGTGTTGGCACAGTTTTTGCATAGAAAGCTGCCTGGAAAGGGAGAGCACAGAGAATGGAAGGAGGGAGATAGTGAAAGGTGGGAAGAGCTGAAGAAGGCTTTGTCAACCGCTCCGGTTTTAGCCTTGCCAAACCTGAAATTACTGTTTCATTTGTATGTGGCGGTGGCTCAGGGAACAGCAGTTGGAGTCCTTGCCCAAAAGGGGGGGGGCAGTACCAGCCGGTAGCCTTCCTAAGCAAGGGTTTGGAGCCGGTTGTGAAAGGATGGCCAGTTTGTGTTCAGGCTGTGGCAGCAACAGCGATGTTGGTGGTGGAGAGCAAAAAGTTAACCTTTGGGGGAGCTTTGGTGGTGCATTCGCCTCATCAGGTCAACTCAGTGTTGAGCCAGCTGGCTACCACTTGGATGACCGAAGGGAAGATATTGAAGTATGAAACAATTTTGAGAACCAGTCCTGATGTGGTAATAGGGACAGACAAGAATCTAAATCCAGCAGAATTCTTGGAGGGGAGAAGGTAGGCGTGGGAACCGGAAGACCATGATTGTCTATTGCAAGTGGATCTCATGACGAAGGTTAGAGAGGACTTGGAAGAGACTCCATTGGAGAAGGGAGAGAGGTGGTTTATAGATGGATCTAGCATAGTGGAAAATGGAAAGTGAAAATCTGGGTTTGCAATAGTAACCGGGGAAGGTGAGGTAATAGAGAAAGGATCACTCCCAGCTGCTTGGTCAGCTCAGAAATGTTTAATTGTTTGCCCTGACCAGAGCCTTGGAATTGGCTAAGGGGATGGAAGTAACGATTTGGACTGATTCCAAGTATGCATGGGGGATGGTGCACATGTTTGGGAAAATCTGGAAAGAAAGAGGGTATATCAAGGCGGATGGGAATCAAATAGAGCAAGTGCAGTTAATAGAACAAGCCTTAGAGGCATTGCAACTCCCCAGCTGAGTATCAATTGTCCATGTGAGCGCACATCAGAAGGGGAACACACCGGAGGTTGTGGGAAACCGATGGGTGGACAAATGGGCGAAGGAAGCTGCAGGGGAGATAGAGTTGGTAATGGTATCTATACCAATACTGGAAAAGGAGGACGAGAGGGAGGAATGGGAGCCAGAGAAAAAGGAAAAGTTGGAGTTGGAGAAAGAGGGATGTGTCAAAACCCCAGAGGGATGGAAGACGTCGGAGGGAGTCAAGGTGGTGTCACCCATTGTCATGAGGGGAATATTGGAGAAAGTTAATGGAGGGCATTGGGGAACGGAGGCCTTGGTCTTGTCCGTTAAACCTCACTATTGGAGTCTGAGGATGTGGACGGTAGCTCAGAGCATCTGCTGGAAATGTTTGATTTGTTTGAAAGTAAATAAGAAAGTGGCACGCAAGAAAGAGATGGGAGGGCGACCCTTAGTGGGTTGGCCTTTTCAGAGAGCACAAATTGATTTCACTGAGTTGCCAGAAAAGGGGGGTTGGAAATACCTGCTTGTGATCAAAGATCAACTAACGGGGTGGGTAGAGGCTTATCCCACCAGAAGAGCCACAGCTCCCACAGTAACCAAGATCTTACTAGAACAGATTATCCCACGATATGGAATGATGGAAGCAATAGATTCAGACAGAGGAACTCATTTCACCCAAAAGGTTCTGCAAAGGGTAATGGAGGTGGTGGGGGTGAAATGGGAATTACACACGCCATGGCATCCTGAATCCAGTGGAAAACTTGAAAAAGCGAACGCAGAACTGAAGAAACACTTGACCAAACTACAACTTGAAAATGGCTTGCCATGGACAAAGAATCTTCCCTTAGTTCTGCTCAGGATCAGAACTTGTCCAAGGAAAGACACAGGGGTTTCTCCTTTTGAAATGCTGATGGGGAGACCCTATTTGGCCAAACTAGGCAATCCCATACCAGAATTCAGGGACTTGTTCCTTCGGAAATATTTGCTGGCACTGTCTCGGTCTTTGCTTTCTCTTCACAAACAGGGACTGTTGGTGCAACGACCACCTTTGGCTGGTAGCCAACACCCACACGAGGCTGGAGACTGGGTCCTGATAAAGACTTGGAGAAGTGAAAAACTGCAACCTAGCTGGGAAGGTCCGTACCAGGTGCTACTGATGACTGAATCTGCAATCCGTACTCAGGAAGGAGGCTGGACGCATTACAGCAGAGTCAAGAAAGCACCGGAACCTGAGAAACCTTGGAAGGCAATCCCAGTGGATGGTCAGCCGTTAAAGGTAATCTTGAAGAAATAGCCAGCAGAAACCACCATGGAGATATCGACTGAACTCTGGAGAGGACTATTTGTTGCAACTATATTTACATTAATACATCAAAGAAGTTCACAATATGTTGGACCTGTAGGTGACTTGGGAACAGACTTGTGGGATGACAATGTGTTCATAAAGGATCTCAAGAAGGTCTCACATTCCTTGAACATCACCAATTGCTGGTTATGCATGCACCTGCCAGGAAGAACAGGTGAAGGATTAATCCTACACGCAATTCCACTTGATCAGAACAGACTAAGACCACAGGGGCACGGGACAAAAAAATATGGTGTAGAACGAAATATAACAGGAAGGATTTTTGTTCATTTAAGGGAAACGGCGTATGTGTATTTTAGGAGAAATGAAACTAGAGGGCTCCATTTAGGAGATTGGGAAAAATGTAATGACTTTTGATATGCCATCATCCTGTAGTAACCATAGCTATACCAAGAGTTATCATAAATTAGATTATTTTAATCAAGATCAGTATCAGATGTATGCATTTTGAAGAAATGATCAATTGGACCCGAACATCACAACAGACCTATGCTATGGAAAACTTTAGGTGGGTACTGTGTACAGGGAGATGCCACCTTACTGGAGTGGCACATGTACACTCGGGTATGTAATACCGGTGATATATAAACTTGATGGCCTTCCCCAAGACCGGATACGTAATAAAAGAGACTCAGAATCTGGCCATACCCGAAGACTCTGGACCCAAATCTCCCGTGGTATAATAACACCATTGGGAGTAGCCATGAACTACCGAGATATACATATTCTAAATAACTTCATGGTAACAATGTTCAATGATACAATAAAGAATATTAAAATGATTAACACCGAGCTTTCTGAAGTAAGACAGGTTGCTCTACAAAATAGGTATGCTTTAGACATTGTATTAGCTACAAAAGGGTTTGTATGTGCTCTTATTCATTCACATTGCTGTGTATACATCCATGATTTCCAACCCAATATTACAAAGACAGTAAAAATAATGGAAGAACGTATTCGCTCTAATCCATTATCACAAAGAGGTGACTCCTCATTGCCAGACTTGTGAGGAGCACTATGGTCTTGGCTTCCCAGTTCCACTTGGTTTAGATCTACCATAATGGGAATTATATTGATTATTATATGCTGTGTATTGTTGTGTTGTTGTGTTCAGTGTCTCCCTGGTGCAATAACAACATGTGGGAAGATAGGGAAATCCTTGGGTTCAAGATTTGAGAAGAAGCAGGAAGCAGAACCTCTAATGATGTATCAGAGAGAAATCACTCTGAAAGAAGCAGAGGATCTGCTCTTTGAGTTTGAGACAAGAGTGGAAAAGAAAAAGGGGGAATTGTGAGCAGAACCGAAGTCATGTTGGATGGCCCATTGAATTGAATAAGGAAGTGTGTCTCAAACTCAGTAGTTCTGCTAAATAAGAAAGTGTTCCAGTTTGTGCACAAGAGAAAAAACAAGATAAGGCTAGAACAATGGGGAACTGTAATAAAGTGCTGCAATGTCAGAAACCGTGTAACTACTTTTGCTAGATAGGGAGCTAGTAGGAACCTTCGAAATATATGTGTCAATTTGAAAACAAAAAGAATGTGAGCCAAGCCCTCGTACGAGGGTGCGGACAGTTAGGGTATAAAAATGCTGCCTGAATTTTGCTCTGGGTTCCTTCAATGCCTGAGGGAACCCGTCTCTGCAGACACATGAATAAAACCTTGTTTTCCTTGGATCAACGATTCTTTTGGTGGTTTTTTTATCTGCTTCCACCTCACACAAATGAGGCAAATTTCAAACAAAAATCTATAACACATTCCAGCTCTAGCTGTTTCATTCAGTTTATGGTGCAACTGAATATAGCTTGAGGTGTAAAATGTGTAGTTACTGATGACCTATATTAGGATAAGAACATATTCCATGTCAATACCTGAACACTGCAAAATCTCCTGTTTTCTTTGCCTCTGAATTTATTAACAAACAAGCTTTATTATGATGGCCCTGTGTTCCCGGGGCAGGATTCAAATTTCTTAACAAATGGTTCTGTGGGTGTGGCCCAATTTGTGGATGTGGCTTTGGTGATCATGTGACTGGGTGGGCGTGGCTTGCTGACTGGGCATGGTTTGGTGGTCATGTGACTGGGTAGGCATGGCTTGTATGTAAATATTATAAATATTTATGTAAATATTGATTTTTTTTAATATAAAAAAGAGCAACTTTTACCCAAAAGCAAGCAAAGCTGGCAGGCAGATTGAATTGCTCACCAAATCACAGATTAACTTAGAGGTCACTCTGTAATTGGCTACTTGAGTCTGCACCGAAGAGCTTCAGTCCTAAGGAAGATTCAGCTCTGCATTTAGATTAGCTAGAAAGCAAGAAATCCAAGGATTTCCTGCTTTCTAGCTAATCTAAATCTCCTGGCAAAGCAGAACAGCTGATGGTGGGGGGGGAAGGAAAAATAGCAACTTACCAAACCAGTTGGATGGCTTGCATGCCAGGTAAGGAGTGGGCAGGGAGAGAAGGGGCCAGCCAGTGGAGCGATTTGCCGGTTCTCCGAACTGGGGACAACTGTGTGTGCAGCCTTTAAAATAAATCATCAGTGGTGCCGCCTGGACAGCTGACAAGCACTGTGCTCCGGTGTGCAGTGTTTGAAAATCCTCTTGTTTCTTGCTTTTTCAACCTCAGCTGTGCCACGCAAAGCAGCTGAGGAGGAAAAAGCAGGGAATAAAGGACAGCCTAGAGCCTGGGCAGGCGGGTGGGCGAAAGACCGAACCGGTTCGGAGTCAGCTGCTCTTCGGTAGCATCCCACCCCGTGTGTTCCCACACTTCAGTTCTTTTTGGACTCACTAAAGGTTTGATCACTGGTATCTGTAGTGAAAAGGATCATAATTAACTGTGGGCATGAAAGATCTCTGCCTGAGAGTCTGGAGGAGCACAGCTTCTGACTAAAGTGGATTAGATGAACCAAGTAATCTGGCGTAAACAAGCTCCCTGTCATCCTATATAAGGTTTGGTTATTTTTAAGCAGACGCTTTATATATATATATAGCACATGGATTCAGGCACATGCCCAAAGTAACCTATTTCAATATAATGCGCTAAACTTCAAAACTCCTGATTCCCAGAGGGTACGATCTTTGTTCATGCTGGCTGGGAATATTGGGAGATGAAGAGCATTTGCAGGGCTGAAGAAAGGAGAAGATGTACTTAAGTCTTGGTCAAGAGACTGGATTAGCTCATTACCTCTGCTGTAATTTTTTTTTATTTATTTATCCAATAGATATGACCGTCTACCCCAACATGGGACACTGGGCAGCGAACAGAAATCATAAGCAAACAAACAAACAATAGCAAACATCATTGAAGTTAAAATACAGGCAGCCAATAAATAACCCAAATAATAATGAAAACAACCAAGAAGTGGGTCTCTGCACACAATTAGGGCCCCGGACTCAGAGAGAGAAACAGATCTTTAGGGCCTTAAAAAAGTCCAGCAGTTGGGGTCATCCTGATCTCAAAAGGGGGAATGTTTCATAAAATGGGCATGGCAGAAGGCACATTTTCACAGCATTCCAACTGGACCTGAAACATTCCCTCCCTCCCCCTCTCCCTCTCTCTCTCCAGGATAGGGGTTCAATTGGCACACATTTTCACCTTTGTACTAATCTACAGTCCGAGAACTCAGGAACTTCAGCATTTGAAACAGCACAATTTAGCAGTAGAAATACAGAAGACAACAGAAACCTCTTGCATCCAAAATAGCCTCCTGTAATATCTCCTCTGTTGCTTTTTTATCACTTTTGTTTGTACCAATGTCAGGTTGTGCCCTTTGCTGGCCAATGTTATTGACATTTTGGAACTGTGAAAAAAAGTGTTTAATTGCCTGAACATTTCAGCATGTAATCTAAGTTAGCCTATAGGGCAGTTTAGTTCACTCTGCTGATTTTTATGGATTTGTTTTTAATTATTACTTTTCTTATTTATTTGTGCAGAAAGTATTTCATTGGATAGCTGGCAAAGCAGCTCTCTGAGCAATCTGCAGAGATCTAATTTATGGTTAGGTGCACAGAAGGTACTTATTGGAGTAAGAAAGGAACATATGGTCTCAAAGGAAGACCTATAACAGATGATGGGATTGTCTCTCACAAAGATGGATATCTTACATCCATAAAGCAATGTGCGCAGAACCCATAGCCCATGATTAAACTTATGTACTGTTTTTATTTTGTACAACTCAAGACTGTGTAATAATGGCATTCCCTTCTTCCTATTTTCCCCACAATGACAACTTTGTGAGAATGACTGGCCCAAAGTCATCGAGACACCTTCCTTCCATACTTTTAACAAATTCCTAGAATTTTCAGTCTCCTGGTTTTTCTCCTGCACCTTAACCGTTGCACCATGCTGATTTTCATTTTGCAGCCATCAAAACTATACAGAAATCACACTCTGACATTATGGCAGTAAACCATTAAAAAAAAGATGGTTTTTGGCTACAACCATTTTGAACAAATAACTAAAACAATGCATAACTCTTTATTTTTGGCTCTATATGAAAAAAAAAACCCTGTCTCCAAAACCTGAGATGTCATTACTTCCACACCTACACTCAGAGGTGGTATTCAGCAGGTTCTGACCAGTTCTGGAGAACCAGTAGTGGAAAAAATTTGAGTAGTTCGGAGAAATGGTAAATATTGGCTTTGACTGGCCCTACCCCCATCTTTTCTCCTGAGTCCTAACTGATTGGCTGGGTCTTCTTTTGTTGCCCTACACAGGAAATGGAGCTGGAAAGCAGGTTAGTGGGGTGGGGCGTATCCTTCCCCTGGAGTGGGGAGGGAATGGAGATTTTACAGTATCCTTCCCCTGCCATGCCCACCAAGCCATGCCTACAGAACCGGTAGTAAAATATTTTTAATTCCACCAGTGCATACACTGCTGTTTTTGATTATCTGATTAAAGTGATGGTCACTTCGATCTATAGCTTACAATCATTATCATCATCAATCTATAGCTTACAATCATTATCAAAAGGGGAGAAAAACCCTGCTAAGGAGATGTAGCCATTAGCAGGGAAGGGGCACTCTGTTTGGTGTCAGAAATGAATTACAAATGAAAATAGCTTTTTCAAAAATATATACTGCCATGATTGTTAAGATAAGTCAGCCACACCAATCTTATTTATTTATCTACCAATCTTATTTCATTCTTCAACACAGTGTCTAAATTAGTAGACCAGCAAAATACTGTGGACATAATATATTTAGATTTCAACAAAGCATTCGACAAAGTAGACCACAACCTACTTCTTAGTAAACTAGAAAAAAGTGGAATAGATAGCACCGTCAGTAGATGGATTCGCAACTGGCTGGTAAACTGCACTCAATGAGTAGTCCTTAATGGGTCTAAGTCTACATGAAGGGAAGTAAGCAGTGGGGTGCCACAAGGTTTCGTCTTAGGCCCTGTACTTTTCAATATCTTCATTAACGACTTAGATGAGGGAATAGAAGGGGAACTTACCAAATTTGCAGATGATACTAAGCTGGCAGGAATAGCTAACACCCAAGAAGATAGGCTCAAGATCCAGATGGATCTTGACAGACTAGAACACTGGGCCATATCTAACAAAATGAAATTCAATGTAGAGAAAAGTAAAATCCTACACTTAGGCATGAAAAACCAAAAGTACACATATAGATTGGGTGAAACCAGGCTCAATAGCAGTAACTGAGAGGGAGTGTGCAGCAGCAGCCAAAAAAGCTAATGCAATCCTAAATTGTATTAACAGAGGGATACAATCAAGATCAAGGGAAGTACTAATACCACTCTATAAAGCCTTAGTAAGACCACACCTAGACTACTGCATCCAGTTTTGTTCACCACATAAAAAAAGATGTTGAGACTCTAGAAAAAGTACAAAGAGCAACCAGGATGATTAGGGGACTGGAGGCTAAAACATACAATGAACGGTTGCAGGAACTGGGCTTGGCTAGTCTAATAAAGAGAAGGACCAGGGGAGACATGATAGTGGTCTTCCAATATTTGAGGGGCTGCCACAGAGAGGAAGGGGTCAAACTATTTTTTAAAATAGGCCAGACAAGGAATAATGGATGGAAACTGAACAAGGACAGATTTGACCCGGAAATAAGGAAAAACTTTCTGACAGTGAGAACAATCAACCCATGGAACAACTTGCCCTCAGAAGTTGTGGGAGCGCTATCACTTGAGATTTTCAAGAAGAGATTGGGCTGCCATTTGTCAGAAATGGTGTAGGGTCTTGAGCGGAGGGTTGGACTAGATGATCTACAAGGTCCTTTCCAACTTTGATTATCTGTTATATCTGTTAACTGTTATGGAACCAGAGCAACAAGGGAAAGGAAAGGGATTATGCCAAAGAGTCAGAAGGAATCCAAAGAGGCAAGCAGACATCACAGTAACACTTAAGATATAGAGATAATTTACAGTGACACATCATGTACTTAACATGTTTCAAAACTAGATAAAAAAGAATTGCATGCAAAGACATAGAAAGAAAAAAGATATATTCATGTTGTACTATATCAAGTTTTCCACAATGTAAAGTAATTTATAATGATGTGAATATTGGCCAAAAGCACTTTTTGATGGTGCTGCATTTTATTTGTCATAATCCTGAAGCAAACCCATTCTGAAACATATGGGAAGCTTTCTTCACACACACTTGGACAAATTCTTCTGGGTCCATTCCACTGCTTGAGATTAAGCAGGGACTAAGGCTTGGAAAATAACTTATGTAGTCATTCTGCTTCACTTTTGAACCTCCATACTGGAGAAATTTGCTTGGAACCTACCTTGTCCTTTTGGCAACAAAGGCTTGCTATTTGTCCAAAAATTAAAATGCTCTCTGTTTTAGAATTATTTTACAATTCTGATCAATTTTTACTGACTTCTATGCTGAACCTCCTCTGCTTTGCATCTTTTATATGTATTTCACACAAAAAATACATGTTTTCTAGCTTAGACTGTACATTGCATGGGACATTTTTCAACAGTACTAATTAAAAGCTACAATTTGTTCTTTTCTCATACAGGTTAGAACTGAGAGATATAAATGTTCTGAATGATGTCTTCTTTATTTATTGTGGTAGAATTTATTAGGCTCCAACTTACTTCCAGATTGCCTCCATATTGGCTTCTATTTCCTTTTAATAGTAATTTAAGATGCTGAGAGCCAAAGCAGGATTACAGCCAAAGCAGGACTACTGGAGAACAGAGCATCACAATTGTTTCAGTCATCCCCAAATTTTGACAACAGGAAAGGGACTCGGAAAGTGAGGGTCTTTTCTGGCTACAATATGAATAGTAGGATACAGTAGGCAGAAACAGAAAAAAAATGGGATGAAGCAGACATTTTGGACACAGAGAATTATGGACAAATGCTTGGCTGATTAGAACATGGACCAGGAGTTCTATTTCATTTGTTTTTCTTAATTCCATTGCATGGAAATATATAAAATGTTTTTAATGTAATCAATGTGACCTTATCAAAAGTATTCCTATGGTGTGTTTTTTGCTATGGGCACTTCTGAAACTACAGAATGCTGTAGGAGCATTTGCAGTAAGATCAGTACACCTATTTAAAACTCGTTCTAGGTGTTTCAAACTTGTCACCTTTTAACTTTGTTTAGCACAGCACCACAAATAAAGAGCATTGTCTATAAGTCCTTGTCTCCTATATTAATGTTCCTTCTGTAGTCATAAAATCTGACTCAGGTCCTAAGACCAGAGCATGTTCTGAACTGTAGAAATGTTGTGGAAGTGGGGGCAAGGAATGAAAAAAAAGTGTATTAGATCTCAATGGTACAGAATGTATTAAGTGCTAATAGGAAATAACAAGTCAAGTGGTCCCAATAAAAGTTCCAAGAGTTTGTGGCTTGAAATCATCTTAATGATCTTATTTCTGCATCTTATTACAGGTATGCTTTTATTTTTCCCTTATATGCCTGCAAAATCTTTGATGCATCTCCTCTGTTCTTTATTTTAGCATTTTGCCTGACCCCTACATGGACTAACTAGCTATGAGCTGCCATAATTCATGATAGTTGCCAGACCCAGGTACATGATCTCCTAAATGCTGATCTTGTTCACTACACTACACAACTAGATCTGGCTTACAAAAATCCAGATTATGATTGGGAAGCAGCAAAGAGAGAGAAAAAAACTAATATTTTATTTTTTCTAGCAGTTGTCCAGATTTTTGGAGTCCAAATCTGGTCACCTAACTCTTTAATTAAATTGCAACACTAACAGGTTGTGAAAGCCTTGCCATATATATTAAACTAAATGCATAAAAAGAGAACAAAATAAATGAAAAGGAAATGCACTCCTAAATTTGTTACCAATAGACCATACTAGATATAAGAAGTTAATGTGCCAGCTGACCTGCGCTAAAACTGATGGCAATTTAATTCTGTGCCTTCTACTTAACAAGAAGTCTTGGCTCTATATAGATGTAATTGCAGAATTCGGGGAGATGAAATGCAGGCACTGATTTGACCTTTAAAGTTAAATTAGGCAACATAACAACTCTACTGGCTGCGCTACATTCTTTGCAAGAGGTATTGCTATGTTCTCCAAATGTACTTCATCTTACCTTTACCCCATTTTATTCAGACTGTTGGACAGTGAGGACATATTATTCTCAGTGAAGAATTTAATTTAGGCAATATAAGAAGACATTGGGTGATACAAGAAAAATGCACTGAACAGCAGATTCTGCAAACCAATGTCAGAACATGGCATTTTTAAATTCAAGTGAAGTAAACAACTACCTTTCAATCCTTTTTAAAGGATTTCATTCAATTTTTTTTCCATCCAAATCAATTCTGAAGCCACCAAATAAGTTTAGTCTTCTCTGGGCTATGTGAAGAGTTGTTTCCTTGGTTTTCCTTTATGTATGTAATTATTGAATATATAGGCTGGCTAACTCCTCTGTTTGCTCTACTTCTGCAAATATTGAGAAATTTCCAAGAATCTTAATATATGCTTCTTATTAATTTAATTTTCTTGGTTGCATAATAACATTGGAGTTCTGCTGGCACATACAGCATTTTCCAGCGCTTAATATGTTATAATGCTCTTCTGAAGGGTATAGCTTGTTAATCTGAGTTGTAAAAATCAAAATGACCACTAGATAACAACAAAGAAATTTAGTTACATCTCTTTGTTGCTCTTTAGTTGTCCAGATTTTTTTTCAATTCACATTCAACAACCCTAGATTGTGTAATTGTGGGGGACATACAGATCAAATCTGAAAAATCTCATCTGCTGAAGCCTGATGATAGCAGATGAGATTCTGCTGAAACGTTGCTACAACTTTAAAAGCACTACAATGACGTGGGATAATACCCGAAGGAAGCTGAACAGCATATATATGTATATATATATATATATGTGTGTGTGTGTGTGTGTGTGTGTGTGTGTGTATGTATATATATATCTGCCATCATCAGGCTTCTGTATTGTGTTCATCAGACAATGGCAGATGAGATATCATGATACACTGGACCTTCACTTCACCTTTCAACACACAGAGAACTTATTTTGCTTTTCTCCAATTTGGCACTTTCTGGAGATTCTGGGACTGCAACTCCCAGGAAATCTCTGATTAAGATGCAGGCTCAGATTATTAGGACTCATAATCCTAACATCTCTGAAGGATGCCAGATTGGGAGAGTGGGACTTAATTTGTTCTTCTGCTGATCAGAGCAATCATAAATAAAGTAGTGCAGAGTTATCATGTTTGTGCTGCAAAAATCTGGATGACCAAAATATTATTTTGATAGTATCAAAATATTAGTTGTTTCTTTTTGTTGCTAATAGCTATCCAGAAGTTTGTGGCTCAGATCTGACAGCCCTAAATTAAGGACATTACCATTATTTGTTCATGCAGTATTATCATATAAATTTTCAGTGCAAAGAAATGGGAGTTGAGCAATCCCTATCCTATCACTAAATAAACCAGACAGAGGAGGAAAACAGGCCACAGATTGAAGGGATAGAGCCTTGCTGATTGTCTCTGGAGCCAGCAAAAATGTGGCAAACAGCTACAAAAGCTGGAGGAGATATGTATCATAGTTCTGAAACAAAATTTAACAAACAACTTTCTCTTTCTCCATCTCCTCTCCCAGATATTCCAAGTTAGAAAGCTCCTTCTTTTCAAAGAGTTTAAATTCAGGCTAGCATATAAACCTTAAATTGAAGCTTTATGGCATTCTTACACAGAAGCCAGAGGAATGTACTATAAAAACCTGTGATAACTCACTTTAATTGGAACAAGCAATATGTTTGCTTTGCAGAAGCTCCACCATCAGAGGATCTATACAGATTTGTTTATACAGCATACTCAAAGTCAACACCCCCACCCAGGCCAATTAAGATATGCTTTTTTTTTTTTCCAGACAAAATGTTACTGTGTTTAGGAATGTTCAAAACTGTGCATCAAATGAGTAAGGAAGCGTTTCGGAAAAATGGCAACTTATTCGAACTTTTAAACCAATTCAAATAACACATTGTCTATGGGACTGGACTTTTGGTGTCTATCTCTCTCTCAGAGTTGATGGTGTTAAAAATTGGCCTTAGGCCCACTGAAAAAATCCACTGCCAGGCAGGACAGCCTATTCCTCCCTCTGTTCTATCTTCCTGCTGCCTGTTGTTCAGATGCCCTCTAAAAGCTATGATATTTAACAGCCCCAGCAATAAGAAAATGCAGCAGCCTCTCTTGTAAGTAGTACAAGCAGGCTGGATGTAAGGCAAATGAACAAACAGGTAATGAAGAGTGTCAAGATCCATGTGTTCTTCACAAAAAACTCACTTTCTTCAATAAAAGAGAACATTCCAATTAAGAGAAATGATTAGGTCATCTTAAAGAGAAAATATTGGATCAGGGACAGTATTCTAAATAAAGCAGTCCTCCTGTACTGGTCTCTTCAAAAGCCCCCTCATGGAGTGCTGCATTATGTCTTTCCTTGGCTTTAGGCACTTTTGCCTTTGTGGTTCCCTCCTATCATAAAAATGATTATAATATAATTATAGTTCAAAAATTATGAACTATAATTTTCATAAAAAGTTATGATTTTTTTCAACATTTTATTTATTTAGCCAATTTATATCGCAGCCCACCTCAACAAGTGATTTTAGGCAATGAACAGAGTTAAAATGAAACAATTATAAACATTTCAAAATTTTAAAATACAACATCAACCCAGTTCAATAGAATTTAAGGAAACAGAAAACAAAGGAACAGGAAATAATAGAGATATTATTTTACAATAATAATATAAGTAACAAAAGCTGGTTTGGTCAAGTGGTTAAGGCACCAAGCTAGAAACCAGGAGACTGTGAGTTCTAGTCCTGTCTTAGGTATGAAAGCCAGATGGCTTTGGGACAGTCAATCTTTTTCAGCCCATGGTGGTAGGCTTTGGAGATAAGCTGGTCGGTCAATTCCTGTCACAGTGGATTAATACTTGGTTGATGAAAAAAATGGACCCATAAGATGCTAGAAAGAAAACAAAAATTAATAATAATCACCTGTTCCTAATTAATTATATCTGTTGCATACTGAATTGAAAATTCTATTAAGTATTCATGCTATCTAGGTTACAAATAAGGTTATTGGTCTGATGTTCAAGTTGTATATATTTCTTACCTATTTTTTTACTAAAAGGTACAAAAAGAAACAATTATCAAAAGACACATACAAACTCTACTTCATTTTTATTCTTCTTGATTTTAGGCCTGTTGTACCTAATGGATATGTTGGTCCTCCTCTTCTAGTTGCAGCAATGAAATTTGGGGCTACAATTTGCCAATGGAATTTGGAGGCAAATCACTGTTGTAGAACTTGCAACAACTGTGTGTATCCTGTATTTCCTTTCTTGTAATACTTTGGGATTGATAGCATTTGGGGGAGGGATTTTTCCCACTGGCTTAGTCCAATTCATCATCCTGGCTGTTGTGACTATGGTGATATCTTGGTTTTCCAAAGATTACAGTAAGTATAATTTAAAAAGTGGCAACATCCCTCTGGATAATGAATCGTAGGTAATTAGAAGACAATAGTTACCATTTGCAGAATTGGTAGGGATAATTTGTTTTCTGTATACTGTTTATAAATATATATATAAGGATTAAAAGAGATCATGTTATACTGTATATATAATGTTACACATGCTAGACCAATACACACTAGACCAATCAGCTGCAGTAACTTCTAAACACATTTTATTATTACAAATCAGTTTTGCCTTCCCCAGTCTGGTGCCTTCCACATGTTCAAAATTCAGTTCAATTTTCTTTAAAACATATTGCAAAGGTGATTTGCAGCTTTCAAACATTAAATTGCATGTTCCCAGATGCCTTATCAGTCCTATTAATAGTTCCTAATTAGGTAATACTTTCCAAATGGCTATACAATTTTTTGAATTAGTTCTTTTTATTTAATTTTTTTTTCAAAAAAAGTTTATAAAATTCTAGTTTGGGCCAGAACAAATAAAATGTGTTTTTCTCATTTTCTATTGGAAAACAATTAGAAATAACCACTGGATCTGACCAGTTCCTAAATCTTGGAACAGAATGGGAGAATCAGAACAGATTTACATTTCTTCACGATAGAGCACATAGGTATGAATTTGTTCTGATCTTGTTCAGAACAGATCCAACATGAGGCTTGTACCAATCTACATTAAATAAAGATAACAACACACTAGTTATGGGGATATTTATTATTAACATTTACATAAAATATCCCTCATAGTGGAGGCAAAGAAAAAGAAAAAAAATGATTCAATTTTCTAAACTATTTTAGACTCTTTTATTTTCCACAGAAGACCAACAAATTAATCTTGTCATATTTCTGTCACAAGCCAATCATTCAATTCTACTTCACTGAGAAAGGAGGAAAAAGAGAATTTATCTCACTGCTGCTCTTTGTTTGCACAAAACTCCAACATCTCTCTGAAACTCAACACAATGTTTTGTGACAGATATCTGTAATGTTTAACATCACATAAATAAGTATATGAAACATTCTAATTTCAAGTAGAAAAGATATTACTCGTGTTTATCATCTTAGTCCAAAACCTTGATTTTGTTCACACTTTTATTACATGCTAAAAAATTGTCCCTTCACTGGGGACAAACATTTTTCCACTAATTTTACTATTTTCAGCCTATTTAATATCTTCTTTCTTCACATAACTTTGTCCCCTACCTCTCCATTTTAATCACCCTTCTTTGAATATGTCAGACCATTATAATGACTAATCTTTTGAAGAGGTGTGTCTCAAATCAACTGTAATCCATAACTCCTTATGAGGACCATTTATTATTGTTGTTCTTGCTGTTGTTTCATTAGCTGTCCATTTTACCTCAGGCTACTCTGAACTCTAAGATAAAAAGGCAAGTCATGGTAATTCAACTGTGAATGCGAAATTCAGCATATATAAAAAGATGCCATATTATTTCTGTATTATTTAAACTTACTCCTTTGGCAGAATATCTATGCCTGCCACAGCAATGAAGCTAAGCAGACATCAGCCTGATGATGCCCAACTGGAAAATGATTGGAATACAGTACTCAGATGTGACTAAGCTGGAGTCCCTAATATCTGTTTTAAAACTGCTTCAGAGTTATTGTAATTCCTCTTTTTAAAATGTATGTCTATGTAGGAATGAATACAGACAGTAATAATTACTGAAATTATTTTAGCATGACTGAAAATGACTCAGAAATATATATTTGCCCTTACATGAGCAGAGCACCTCTTCGCTGTTCATTAGAGTACCCAGTCTTTTTTTTTTTTTTTTTGAAGCTTCTGTACAAGACTAAAAGGAGATGAGACTGCTTTAATCATATGCATCAACTGCTATGAAAATCCAAACAGCAAAGCTGCTTTATTGAATAGCAGGAAGAAGCTGTACTCATGACAGGTCCAAAGCATGACAAATCTTTTTCAAAGCCCTGTTATTGGTATGACTTAAGGTACTGCAAAGGATTAAAAATGAAATATATTATCAATAACTCCATTGTGTAAATAGAAAACATGGAACAGATCATTAATACATTCAGTGTTTTGGAAGGGCATACTGCATATATTGCTTTGTAAACTGCACTGCTTGCCAGTTTGCTTCTGGGGTGATTTGGGATCCTAGTTATTATCTATAAAGCCCTTTATGGAATAGGGTCTAGTTCCCACAGCATCTGCCTGACCAATTCAGTCTTGCAGGATTGGCATATTCCAGGTTGCTTGATTAAACAGTCTCTCATCTCTCAGGATCCCAGAAATACATTTTCTCTGTAGCAACACCTGCTCTCTGGAATGACATTGCCCTCCAAATCTAGATGGTCCACATTCTGGTGTCGTTTAGAAGAACCATGAAGGCTTTTGGTGAGGGATAATGAGATCTCTTGCTTCATTCCATCTCATTTCTCATTCTTGCCATATTTTATCTTTGTTTTCCTTTTTGTCGGTTTTATTATAATTTCTTTTATACCTTATTTTGAGAGCAGGCAACAGAATTTCATTTCTAATGGGTGCCTGTATGCTCACAATAAAAAAATGACAAAGTTTATCTTATTTTATCTGTCCTATCTTTTCATTCTTCTGAAATGCTCAATGTCATTGGGAGTTAGAAGGTGTACAAGTTTAATTATTAATAATAATAAACTCCCAGTGATGTGGTTGTGGAGCTCACATGCTTTGAGGAGGATGACAGCTATACCAGAGAGTCAACCATACTGCATGGATCTCATCAAAGGAGCCAGACAAAGAGTGTTTTTCCATAAACAATGTGATGAACCCCATGCCAGATTGGTAATTGACAGGGTCAACAAGGAGTTGGGGTTCCTGGACATCTGGTGACATAGGACTCAGGACTGTTGACTGAGCAACCAGGGCCAGCAGCTGCAGGATTACTGGAAAAAAAGTTGTTTACCTATCACAATATACAAAGGTCAAAAACAAAGAAATAATTATCTGTTATTACAACTCAAGTCCAACAAGATGAGAATATTTGGAAGGAAAAAAAAAGGACCATTCTGGAAAGAACAACATCCAGAATCAGAAATAACATAACATAGGCTAGAAGATAAACATCAATTTTATAATACAAAGTAAAGTATTCACTGAAGCAGAATTGAAAGAACTGCAAAGGTCTACCCAGGGCAAAGAAATCATAGTCTTGCCAGAAGCAGCTCAGATTGTAGAGGCAAACCAGAGAGAGTCAGCAATAGTGGAAGCTAGCATTGTTACTGAACTGTTTTCACTCCTAAACCAGGCATCCTTTCCTCAGAATGAACAAAACCTTCTAACTAAAGCAGAAACTGAAAGAATAGAATAAATGAGCATCTAGATAGCTAAAAACAGAATAAGATTGCCTGCACTGACGCTTGCTCCAAACAACTAGCATAAATATTAAAAGGTATAAATACTGTAATATCAAATATAAGCATCAATTCACTGCAAGAAACCTACCAATTAATGTACCGCAGTACTGCAATTATAATTGAATACCTTGGATGCAAAATTGACCAATAAGAAAAGAAGTGCACCACCAAAATGGAAGATCAGGTCAGAAAATAAGATCAGAAGCTGAAGAACAAAAAGAATAACTGATCATGGAGTCATCTAGAAAAACAAGGAAAATGAAGGAAGCACTGGAAATAAGAAGGCAGCAAATAAGAACTATACTTAAGAAGATCAGCAGATAATGAAGCTCAAATTGCACACTACAGTCATAATCTCCAATTTCAGTTGAATCAGAAATGTTTCTACCAATCCATCAATGAAGATGGTTCATCAACAATGAACCAATCAACACCTGACAAAGAAGAAACAGTTCAGTTCTGGGCACCAAAGAAATACGAGTAGTCCTCAACCATACTTGAGCCCATCATTTATGTTGTTAAGTGAATTCAACCCCATTTTACAACTTTTCTTTTAGTACATTTGTTAAGTGAATCACTGCAGTTGTTCAATTAGTAACACGCTTATTAATCTAATTCCCCCATTGATTTTGCTTGTCAAAGGGTCACAAAAGGAGATCACATGACCCTGGGACACTGCAACCATCATAAATATGAGTCAGTTGTCAAACATCTGAATTTTATTCACATGACTATGGGGATGCTATAACAGCCATAAGTGTGAAAAATGGTCATGTCACTTTTTTCAGTGCTGTTGTAACTTTGTCACAAAAAGAATTGTTGTAAGTTGAGTTCTATCTGTATAACAAGAATGCAGCTTGGACAAAGGAAGACAACAAGAATAAAAAGAAGCTAAAATGAAAGAAGTCGTAATAACAGCAGAAATGGTGGAAGAAAAGGCAGAATAAATCAAGAATTGGTCAGCACTGGTTAAAGATGAACTGCGTGGTTTTCTGATTGAACATTCTGACTGGTCTGCATCCACTTATTTCCAAGCAGTTTGAAACATTTTGCAAGGAGATATAATTGAAGATTGGACAACAACTGGCAAAACCTATCTAATAATGAAAGGTCCAACAGAAGACGTTGCGCCAGACAACTACAGACCAATTACCTCCTTTTAAACTGTACTAACTGGTGTGGTAGCTAATATAGTCCATCAGGATCTAATTGAAAATAAGGCCTTATCCACTATTGGATAAGAAAGAAAATAAGTTCTTTCTTATCCAATTGCCCAAACTGTAGAGGAACAAAAGATCCTAATTGACAAGATGATTCCAGAAAAATGCAAGAGAAGGAAGACCAACTGGAATGTAGTATGGATTGATTACAAGAAGGCATTTGACTCCTTGCCAGATAATTGGATAATCAAGGGCCTAGAAATAACAGGAGTCAGTAGAAACATCAGAAGCTTTGTGCAAAAATCAATGGCACAATGGAAAACACAATTGCTGGACAATGGCGATTGACTGGGAGAGGTTAAAGAGGAATCTTTCAAGGAGATTCACTATTATCACTAGTGTTTGTCATTGCATTGATTCCTCCATCAACCATGCTGAACAAATCAAGCCATGGATATCAAATATCAAAAACATCTGCCAGACTATCCCACCTCTTTTATATAGATGATCTGAAGCTGTATGGAAGCTATCTGAAACAGAATAGCTGTTCAATGCTGTCTGTATTAGCCATAGCCAAGTGGAGTTTGGACTGTACAAATATGCCACCCTAACCATCCACAGGGGGGGAAATCTTGAAAACGGAAGGAATCAAGATGCCCTATAGAAATAACACCAAGAGTCACTAAAAAATATCTGGTGATCTTTCAAGCTGACAACATCAAGCACACTGAAGTCAAGAAGGTTAGAAGAGAATACATCATCAGGGTGAAGATAATCTTAAAATCCAAATTCAGTGGAGGAAGTACCATCAAGGCAATTAGCATTTGGGCAATTCCAGTCATTAGGTTCATCGCTGGAATAGTGGACTGGACTCAAGCAGAACTAAAGGCCCTGGATAAGAAGACCAGAAAAGCAATGACAATGAAACATTCCCTTCATGCAGGCCTTGATGTTGACAGACTTTATATATCAATGAAAATAGGTGGGTGTGGGAATGTTTCAAACACACCAGACAGCTGAAGAAGAAAAAAGGGCATTGGAAGTGTTCCGTCTGGAAAAACGCGAGGTAGACCGGGTTCCAACAGTAAAAGTCTTTATTTCAATAATTATTGTAAAACGGAACAGTTTGGCTCCAGCCGCGGCAGCCTTTATATACGGCTTGCCTGCCGGCTTGTAGCCAATGAGGTTACTTGATTTTGCCGCCTTTTGGCGGCTCTTTTGGATTGGTTCCTAGTGAACCAATCCTTATACCGGCTTTTCTAGCCAATCAACATTCGAGGATTTGGAGTAAACTATTTTATACAGAACACCCCTCCCCCCTTGGTTTAGTCCTACGTGGTGACGTACTCACGCAGGTAGGTGGGGCTTCTTCTGATTCTACTGGACTTGTGTGGTTCATTTTCGCTGGAGACTTCAACCGGTCCGGATGGGGTTGCTGTCTCTCCGGCTCTTTTCCATGGAACCGCCTGGAAGGGTGAGTCGGCCATTTTGCTACCGCTTGAGTTTCTCAGGCTGGTGGTTTTGCTGCTCCCTCCTGGCTTCTCCGGGCAGGTCGAGCTGGCTTGGATGGCCCCTTCGTCTGGATTTTTCCCACAAGTTTCTTCTAAATGTAAGTTTCTTCTTTGCTCTTTTTGTTTGTTAAGGTGTTCTGGTTTATTTTAAACGGTTCTTTATTATTTTCTTTTATTCCCCCCACCCCTTTGGTTTGATTATCGTCGTTTTTTATTGTTTGTGGTTGTGCGTTTGTGTTTCTTTCAATGTTTCGGGAACATAGCTGGTCTATGTGCCGCTTCCATTCCCTGCCATCATCTACGGTTAGTCGGTAGGACCGGGGGCCTGTAATTAGTGTGGTTGTGCCTGGAAGCCATAAGGGGTCCCGGTGAAATTTTCTCATCTAACCGTAAGTTTCCTTTTTGCTCTGTTAATTGGTTAGATGTTCTGGGTTAATTTTAAAAAGTTCTTTATTATTTTCTTGTATTTCCCCCCCTTCTTTGGTTTTGTTTTCGTCGATTTTTATTATTTGTGGTTCTGAGTTTGTATTTCTTTCAATGTTTCAGGAACGAAGCTGGTCTATGTGCTGCTTCCATTCCCTGCCATCGTCTATGGTTAGTCAGTAGGACCGGGGGCCTGTGAGTTGTGCGATTGTGGCTGGAAGCCATAGGGAGTCCCCGATGAAATTTTTTGCGTAGACTAGGTTGCCGATTTTAAATGTTCGGAACCAGCTGGAGGAGTCGGGGGGTCTTTCCAAAGTGTAATTTGGGTGCAACCTGTCTAATTACGACCTAAGTTTTCTTCCCATTAATAATTCTGCTGGGCTTTTGTTGGGTACAGTGCTGGGTGTGATATGTTGGAGGGTGAGTAGACGGTTAATTTTATCCTGGACATCCCCAAGGTCCATTTTCTCTAAACCTTCTTTCGTAAACCTGACCATTCTCTCCGCCCTACCATTTGCTGCCGGGTGGGCCGGCGCGGTCAGTGCACGGTGTATACCTAGGGAGGCTAGGTATTGTCCAGATTGGATGGGAGTTAATTGTGGCCCGTTGTCGGACACTAGGACATCCAGCAATCCATGGGTTGCGAAGAGTTTGTTAAGTTGTTTAATAACCGCCTCAGTTGTCATAGATGACATTACTACAACTTCCAGCCAATTTGAGTATGCATCTACGACAATTAAAAATGTATGCCCCCTAGTAGGACCCAGGAAATCAATGTGGATCCGAGACCAGGGGCCTCGTGGGGTCTCCCAGTCCCTTATGGGTACTTGTGGTGGGGACGGTCTGGTTTTCTGGCATTTAGTGCAAGTAGCAACCCAGTATTCAATATCCTTATCTAAACCAGGCCACCAGACATAGCTTCTAGCTAGGCTTTTCATTTTTACAATACCAGGGTGGCCTTCGTGAAGCATACACAACACTCTAGTCTGTAGTTTAGGAGGGATTACTACCCGATCACCCCACAATCAACAACCTTTTTGAATTGAGAGTTCGGTTTGTCTGGTCTGGAAAGTTTTAAAGTTTTCAGTTTTTTGGTTTTCCGGCCAGCCTTTACCTACCCAGTTTAATATGCGGGCAGTCACTGGGTCCTTTGCGGTGGCTCTGGTGACATCGTTTGCAGATATTGGTAGTTCGGGGCATGTCTCTATTTGCAGGGTGGTCATTGTTGGCACCGGGTCTTCCTCCGTCGTTGGCAGCAGTGCTCTGCTTAATGCGTCTGCATGGGAGATTTGCTTCCCGGGTCGATGTGTCAATGTGTAAGAATATGCTGCTAGGAATTCTGACCATCTAGTCATCCGCAGGGATAAAATGTTAGGTGTAGGCTTGTTTCCCACCAGAATTCCTAGTAACAGTTTATGGTCCGTTACAATCAAAAATGTTCTTCCATAAAGGTATTCGTGAAAACGTTTCACTCCGGGGACGATTGCCAGGGCTTCTCTGTCTAGTTGACTATAGTTACGTTCTGTTTTAGACAGAGTCTTTGAGTAATAAGCGACGGGTGCCTCTCTCCCATCTGGCAATTGGTGGCTCAGGATGGCACCGACTCCAAATGGTGAGGTGTCACAGGTTACCATCAATGGAAGTGTGTTACTAAACTGGATAAGAACAGTGTTTGATGTTAATATTTTTTTTATTTTCTGGAATGCCTTTTGCTCTCTATGACCCCAAGTCCAATTAGTTTTCTTATCCAGTAAACGGTGTAATGGTTCAGCTATTGTTGCTTTGTGGGGGAGGAATACGTTATGGAAATTTATTAGACCCAAAAATGCCTGCAATTCCATTTTGTTTTTTGACTGTGGTGTGTCTTTAATGGCTTTGACTTTTTTTTCAGTTGGGTGTATGCCCTTCTCCGTCAATTAAGTAGCCCAGAAATTCGACCCGATCAGTCATTAAACAGCATTTTTCTTTTTTAACTTTCAGACCAGATTCTCTAAATTTTGTTAGTACATCTCTTAGTCTTTTTTCTAGTTAGGTCGTATCTTTAGCCGAAATTAGGACGTCGTCAAAATATGGTACGACCCCTTTTATTCCATTTGATAGGCATTCCATGAGGCTTTGGAAAATGCCTGGGGCAACACTCACTCCAAATTGAAGTCTGTTACACTTGAATGCCCCTTTGTGAGTCACTATTGTCTGTGCCTCGGCCGTTAAGGGGTCTACTGGAAGCTGTTGATAAGCTTGTGTTAGATCTAGTTTGGCAAAAATCTTTCCTCCCCTGAGTGAGTGTAGCAAATGTTGTACGACTGGCACAGGGTATGCGCTTTGTTGCAGCGCATGGTTCAGGGTAGCCTTGTAGTCTCCGCAGATGCGTACCGACCGTCAGGTTTAACCAGTGTTACTATTGGTGTCTCCCATTTAGCATGGTTAACAGGTTCCAAAACTCCTTGGTCAATTAATTTATTCAATTGTTCCTCTATTTTTGCTTTTAAAGGGAACTCGTCTGGCCTTTAATCTTCTAGGGGCCACCCGGGGGTCTAAATTAAAGGAAATTGGGGTCCCCCAATACCTGCCTAGGGTGCCATCGAAAACGTCCTGGAACTCGTGGATCAGGTTTTCTTCCCAGTCAGTTGCAGCCACTCGGTTCACTCCGGTCATTCCGATGCCCAATGGTGCAAACCATTCGATGCCCAGGAGGCTGGGTCGGTCTCGGTCAACTATTGTCAGAGGCAGGAATTCGACATGCTGCTTGCAAGCGACTCAGAAATGTCCTAGACCTACCACAGGGATTTGATTCCCCTGGTTGTCCTTCAGAGTTAATTTTTGTTTCTGGAGTTCTTTTAGTTTGATATTTGGGACCAGTTGTCTGATTGTGTCCCATGACACCATTGACAGGAAAGACCCTGAATCGACTTCCATCTCACAGGGGCTGCCTTCAATTTTTATGATGATTTTAACTTTCTTTCCACTTTCTGTCTGAGCGCTCCCGATAGTGACTGTTTGATGGGTCTTTTCTCGGTTACTGGCTCGTTTGTTGCGCTCCCACTTTCTCTCGGCTTGTTTCGATTCAGCTTGTGGGGGAGAGTTACTGCGTCTGTTAGGGTTGTTATTTTTGCAATTCCTACAGTCTTTCTCGATGTGTCCCCTTTTCTTGCAAGCCCGGCAGATGGCATCGAGGAATCTGCAATCGGCTCGAGGGTGGTTTCCTCTGCAACCGGCGCATTCCCACCAATTTCTTTTTTCGCACCTTTTTTTGTTGGCGTACAGGCGGTGGACCTCATCGTCATCCTCTCCGGATTCTGATGTCTCGTCAAAATCTTCATGGTGTGTAGTGGTGGGAAATTGGTTCTTCCCTCTGGTTAGGCTTGTTTCGTCGTTATTTGCGTTCATTTGTTTCATGGTGGCCGCTGACTTTTTCCCAGCTTCTGCGGCTGTGGCTTCTGCGATTGCTTCAGCCATGGTTATGTTGGGTTTATTTAGCAATTTACTTTGTAAATTAGAGTCTTTTAAACCCAATACCACTTGATTTCGCATGGCTTCATCTAAGTTCAGGAACTCGCACGCTCACCCCAGTTGTCGGAGGGCTGCCACAAAATCAGCGATGGTCTCACCTTCTTTTTGGTCCCTTTGGTAGAATTCGTGCCGTTTGATGAGATTTGACACCATTGGTGCGTAGTGAGCTTTTAACATTCACTGGAGTTCGGGCCAGGTCATTTGTTTTACGTCCCTGGGCTTCGCCAATGCTTTGGCCATCTTGAACACAGTTGGTCCGCAATGCGTTAAGAAGACAGACCTCTTACGCTGGTCTGAGATCTCTTCCATCTTGTTACTTTCTAAGTACATTTGGAAACGGTCTATGTAGGATTCCCAATCTTCTTCACTGGGATTGAAGGGTGTGGGCAGTGCATTATTTCCGGCCATCGCTTCAAGCCTGGATTTCAATTCGCTGCGTGTACAGTCTCACGTTTTAGGACAATCCCACCTTCGTCTCCAGTGTTCCGTCCAGAAAAACGGGAGGTAGACCAGGTTCCAACAGTAAAAGTCTTTATTTCAACAATTATTGTAAAACAGAACAGTTTGGCTCTAGCCGTGGCAGCCTTTATATACAGCTTGCCTGCCGGCTTGTAGCCAATGACGGTTACTTGATTTTGCCGCCTTTTGGCGGCTCTTTTGGATTGGTTCCTAGTGAACCAATCCCTATGCCGGCTTTTCTAGCCAATCACATTCGAGGATTTGGAGTAAACTATTTTATACAGAACAGGAAGTATCTCTGAAGGAAGTGAAGAGGGTGAACTGAAACTAATACACCAGAAAGGGTCACTCAACATCAGACAGACCAAACTGGCTTACAAAAAAGACCAATTAAAGAAAAGAGACATGGCAAGGCAAAGTTTTACATGGTCAATACATTAAAAAAAAAAACAAGCAGGCAATGCATATATAATAAGACCTGGTAATGGTTAAAAACAGGAAAATTCAAGAAAGAGATAAAGGGCTAATTCTGGCTGCACAAGACCAAGTTTAGGAACAAATTCACACAAAGCCAGGATTAAGAAGACAACAATAGAGAGCAAATGCTGTCTCTGCAAAGAAGCTGAAGAAACAGTGGGCCCACCTGGTTAGCTACTGCAAGAACATCTTTCAGGCTGATTATAAACAGGAGCATGACAAAGTAGCTACACTGATGCGTTGGAATATCTGCAAGAAATACCATTTGCCTGAAAGCAACAACTGCTGTGACATAGACAAAGTGATAGAAAATAAAGAAGCTAAATTGCTCTGGGACTTCAGAATTCAAACAGAAAGGCACCTACCACATAACACCCTATTCGATAAAAAAGACCCCAAAAAAAGTCTGGATAGAAGAAGTAACAGTCCTTAGAGATGGAGGAGAAAAAACTGAAGAAAACAGAAGTAGAACAACTGGCCAAAGAAAGCAAAGATAGTACCAATAGTAATAGGCACCTTGGCTAATCTCAAACCATCTGGAGCATCACTTGAACCTCACCAGCATTGACAAAATCACCATCAGCCAATGGCAAAAAGCAGCTTTACTTGGAACAGCTCACATCCTGTGACAATACCTTTAACCCCATCAAATCTGCCCATCCCAGATGCTTGTGAAGGACTTGATAAGTCCTTGATAAAAATGCCAAATTGAGTCTAAACATCTGACTATGCGACCTATCATCATCACAATAAGTACAGTAATAGTAGTAGTAATAATAGTAGTAATAGCCTGTGGCTCCTGAAAGCCCCCCTGCCTTTTCTGGGCTCATGCAGTACCTCTGAAAAATATGTACATGTAGTCCTCGACTTACAACAGTTCATTTAGTAACCATTCAAAATTACAAAAAAGTGAAGTATGACCATTTTTCACACTTATGGCCATTGTAGCATCCCCATGGTTACGTGATCAAAATCCAGACGCTTGGTAACTGACTCATATTTATGATGGATGCAGTGTCCAAGTGACCTTCTGACAAGCAAAGTCAATGAGGAACTTAACAAACTTAACACTTAACAACTATGTTACTGCTGTGATTAACTTAACAACTGTCTTGCTTAGCAACAGAAATTTTGTGCTCAATTGTGGTTGTAAGTCAAGGGTTACCTGTTTTGGAAATAAAGAGACATCAACAGGTATGATAAGCTGCTTTTGAATGGGTATGGACATGCAGTTGTTGCCTCCTTACTTCAAAAGCATATTTTCCTGAAATCTCATTGCTACCATGAGAACCCAGCTAAAAGGAGATGTTTCTTTAAGATGATGTCAACAAGCATAACCTATGCACTCATACTCTCTCTGAAACACCTTTGAATCCAAAGTGCTGCTTTGCCTACAAATCAGCTGGCTTTACAGACTTGCGTTTTACTTTATGTTGGCTGTTTCCAAGGAAAGCATGTTTCTTTTTGCATTAGAGCTTACTTTTAAATAAAAATGAACTGTATACTTCCATCGTACCAGTAAATATATCTAAAATATTTTAACTGCAGCACATCAGGCCTGCTATTAGTGCTTCAAGCACAAAGATAACATCACAGGCCTTGGGATTTTAATTTCTACAGTTATCACATGATTACAAGGCATATCAGGCAGTAGCATCACTAAAATAAAAAAATATGACAATTATCCCTCCCATCTCCAGGAACACAATATGGAAAAGATATAGGACGCAGCATACGTTTATTCGGTAATAGGTACTATTGTGTTGGAGGAAAGCTAAAAATCTGAATTAAACAATATTTAAAAAGAGGAAACAACACACCAAACATGTATTCTAGTAATACACTGTATGATAAATTATCCAGCATTTTTGTTTCATAATTAGGGTGAAATCACTATAGGAAATCTGTAATTCTCACCCACTCTCTATTATGGCCCAAAACCTTAACCGCATTGCTCAGTTGTTCATCATTATTGAGGTCAATATCCAAGCAAAAAGTAACATTCAATCTCTAAGAAAGCAAATCCATTCTAACATAATAGTGTAGCCTACAAATTACTGTTTTAGCACTTGGTTCTCATCTAAGGGGCCATTTAATTTAATGGGAAACCCAGAAGTATATGCAAGAAATGAGACCATAGAACTGCTTTTGGAGCACTTACGAACATAATATGAAAATATATAAACTGATTTTTTTTTTAAAAGAGCTGCTTTTGAAGAATGCTGGGAGTTGTAGATCCAAAATATCTTGAAGTCACCAGATTAAGGAAACTGCCCTTAAACACTGCTCGGTGTCTCTTTCCACCATTAATCATCTGATACACTGGAACAATCATATTACACAAAGATCCCTACTGATAATAAATTACCAAGGTAATCAGTACAGGGGCTACATTATTTGGCAGACTGCTACTTATTCTGTAGCCCCTACACTGCTTTCTAATAAATGTTCTTTCAGTGCTATTGTGATTCCTAGCTCCATATTTGTGTATGGTTGCAAGCATTTGCTCTGTAACCATGGAATCATCTACATCACAGTCCTAACTGAGAGGAAAATAGTTACAGGTGAAAAACAAACATCCTATGATCTTAAAAATCATTGGCCTTTAATGTGCAGGATGTGACCCCCTTTTAGAACATCCAGATGTAATGTATCAGTGGTATCAGCTTCCTTTCTTTTTGTTATTTATGGGAGGAGCATGGAGGTCTGAGAAGAAAAGAAATATTCAAATATAAGAAGACCTAAGATATTTCTTCTTTCTTCTCTCTCTCTCTCTCTCTTTCTCTCTCTCTCTTTCCCCCTCCCTCCCTCCCTCTCTCTCTCTCTCTATCTTACAGATCACAGGAATAGAACTTAATATGAAAATTTACTAATGAGATTCATGATGCAGCTTGCAGTGAATATGACTCCAAAATTTGATTATTTATCATTATTTTTACAAATAATTCAAGGTGGTGAATGTATCCAAAACATGTTCCTCCTCCTATTTTCCTCACAACAACACTATTGTGAAGTGAGTTAGGCTGAGAAGAGAATGTTAATTCCCTGCCAGATGTTTCATTCTCAAGCTAGATTATATCATCAGTGCTTGGGAGAGTGAACCTTGTTGGTTATTTTTATGTTAGAGCTTGCCATGCTAGTCTTGGTTGGAGTGCATTGATGCTGTTACCCAGGTTGGCATTGAAATGCCTACAGAATATGACTAAGAGCAAATGAAGATCTCAAACAATACTGTTTTACTTTTAGTAGACAGGACAGACTCTGATGCCATTCAGCATACAAGTTTTTTACAATTCTTCTATGATACAGAAAAATATAGATATTTGTGATTGGGAAAATTCTGATCATCTGGGAATGTTAGCCACCTTGAGTGCCTATGAGAAGAAAGGCAGAATATAAGCTGAAATGATACAAACAATAACAAGTCAATAACACCTCAGGTCTAGAGCCAAGTCACCCTGTTTTTCCAGGTCTCTCCATTGTTTCAGAGCCATGACCCTATCAACGTCTAATTGTGTTTTTAAAGAATATTTATTCTATTTTGATTAAAAAACACAATAGCTTGTAAGCAGTTTGGGGAATAATGTTAAATGGAATAGAGATAATTACAATTAATAAGTAATGTTCTAAATGATCCAATCACTACATTAATCAGTAAACTAAACAAGATAAATAGACTTCTCAAGTCATTTCAATGGTTCTCTTTTGAACTTCCCCATGCCTTGCCACACTTATCAGAAGTTTCCCAGTCCCTTATGAGTTCTACAAGATAAAAAAATAAATATATTTAAAGGACAGCAACTCTCATATATGTATGTATGCATGTATGCATGTATGCATGCATGTATGTATGTATATGTATGTATATATATATATATATATACATACATACATACATACATACATACATACATACATACATATATATATATATATATATATATATATATATATATATATATA
>BLBF01000018.1:48758737-48773514 GCA_015471245.1 Laticauda colubrina | reverse complement strand
ATATATATATATATATATATATATATATATCCCTTCTTAGTAGGAAGTAGTAGCTGTATATTTCCACTGGTCTATCTAACTCAGCAATGTTTATATTCACTGGCAACAGCTTTCCAGAATAGGATAGACCAAGGTTTGGTCCAAGATCTCTCTGCATGCAGTAATAGTACTGCTCAAATGAACTTCAGCTCTCCTCTAAATCTTATTGCAATAACGTTGTCAAAGCAGTGGTTACAAAGTAATACACATTTTAAACAAACCCTAATATAAAAGAGGAATGAAACAGACCTTGGAAGCTTATTAAGTATGGATTTATTTTTAAAAAACCTATTTTTTGTGTGCAAAAAGATCCATGTAAGGATCAATGTAACAATTCAAAATATACACTGGTATCTATGTATTGACCACATATTGACTAATGTAATTTGATTCAAATCACCTCTATTTGGATTTTAACATGAAATTGATAACAATGTAAATGCATGCTAATATGGGCATAAATGTGCTTTATATATGGGACACAGCTGTTCAGCTTGCTAGTGGGAAGGAGGGGTGAGGAAGACCTGTTTCATAGGCCGATTCAAGATATAATCACAGGCAGGATATGCAGTGTATCACTTTCAAAGTTTAAAGGAATAATTATGGCCAACCAACACAATAATCTGCCAAGGAAGGCAGAATCAGAAATGGAGTAAAATATCTGAAATGTCACTAGCTTCTTTAAAATGATTCACATATATTCCTTGTCAACACATGTTGGCACCATTTGTTTCTTCAACTGATTTTAACACATTGATCTAGCGCTGAATATGCAGCTTAGAAATATCTGATTTATCATGTTTTTAAAAAAACTTTTAAGAAATCAAAAAGCTATTGTCAGGAAACGATAATTATAATTTATTTCAATTACAGATCTGAAAACACAATCATTGTTTCTCTTTCAAGACCTGAAATTGGTAGCCATGTTATGGATTTCAACAGGCAATTGCGGTTATATATGGTGTTGAAGCTCATGTATCCCCTTCCTTTCGCTCCCTATTAAGAACAATTTTAACAGGGATCGTAATACTCTCATGATTTCTTCAAAATCAGTTCATTATATTTACTTTGCTCTGTGCTTCTTTATGCTAACGTTGGTGAGCATTTGCTCAGGACTGATTCATATACTATATTTATGCATCTTTTTTTAAGCGTACACCAACAATTTTTACATTTTGATGAGCTAGGATTATTTGTAATTCCTTGCTGACTAGAAATCAGTCCAGGATTTCACTCTGCACATCCCATAAAGCAGCTTTATTACCTTATATCTATATTGTCACACATTACAGAACAATTAAGAACCTGTACATTGAATTTTCAGGCTGTATACTGAATTGTTTCCTATCCACTCCCTGTTCAGATCGACAGTTTTAGCAAGGTGGTTGCAGCATCTGACTTCATCCATGTGATGGTTAGAGACCACTCAACAAAGCAATGCTTCCTTTGACTTCTGTGAAGTGCTTCCTTAATCATTATCTGTTCTGCCGTTGATTTCTAAAGACTGGGATATAAACTTAAACTGAATTAGTTTTGCTTTTATAAAAAGCAAAACTCCTGGAAGCCTCAGCTTCTTAGTTCTTCATGTGAAAGGTGAGCATGAGCAGAATAACCTAAGTAAGTATATTTGTTGTTTCACACTCAGTTCCGCCATACCTGCAGAAGCAAATTGAAAGCATTTTTTTAAGTTTGTGGACTATCACCTCCCCAAAAAAAGTGATTCCTTGCCACCTAGATATTTGAATTCTAGGAAGTATTACTGCATGACTCATTTAAAAGGGCTTTTTCCTTTATGTCTTTGGGTTTTTTTTTTTCTTGTATCCAAAAGGAAATTTTGGTCCTAAGGAACAGAGAGCATAGACTTTATAATTAATCCATTTAAAAAACAACAGTTACCTAGTTATGTGATTGGGGAAAGCCTTTGCTTCAGACCTTGGCAAAGCATTCTCAATCTGCTAAGAGAACAAAATAACCCAAATTTATTTCACAAGGCTGAATTTTTAGTTGCAGCTTCCTGAGAATCTACCGTGTTTCTCATATAATAAGGCCGGGTCTTATTTTTTTTTGAGTCCCGAAAAAATGGCTAGGCTGTCTTTTTGGGAGTGACTTAATTTCCCCCCCCCTCCCCTTGCATCTTTGGATGGGTGGTGACAGCTTGGATGTTGACCTCGGCATTGGTGGGGCACTTCGTATCAGGGTCAAAGCAGGAAGCATCATATCCGGGTGTGCAACAAAAGTACTTCCTAATGGCAAGCCGCCCCACCATTCCCCCCCATTTCGCATGTTTTAATATAGGCCTTAATTTGTGGGGAGGGGCTTAATTTCATTTCGTGCCTATAAAACATGCTGGGACTTCCTATTGGGGGAGGCCGTATTGTTGGAGAAACAGGGTATATTAATGGTCCCTGACCCAGAACCCATGTATGACCTCACCCAGCAGCATCTGTTTTGTTGTAAATGTTCCTGAAGCACTACATTTGAAGCTATAAATCAGTGCTTGGTAATATCCTTCTCATTGGAACTTTATCCTATTGTAAAATGCACTTCTTTTCAACTGGGCTTGAAAAGCTTCTATGGTGATGGAAGAAAAATAGACTAATGTTGAGCAGCCAAATTCAGTCTTTCTCTGCTCATATCATCATCATCATCATCATCCTCTTCCCAAGTCCTTGGGAAGCACTCAATAGGTGGATAAAAATGCCAAATCCAGTCTAAACATCTGGCTGATTGTGTGGGGAACCACAATAAATAATATGCTGGGTAATATCACGATGTTATAAAGTCACTCTTGGGATGGTTTCAAGCAAAATATTACTAATGCTACCAGTCAAAAGTTGTTATCCTGCCTGTCTGTATTTTCCCTTTGAATTGTTTTTTTTGTGGTAAGAACAAAAGATGGAAGAAGCAGTAAAAAAAAAAAAAAAAGAGGTTCTAGATAGAAGATATAATTGTCTGGAGCACACACCCAAGAAAAATAGGCAATGCATGACAAAAAGCATCATATTTTATTAATCTTGGCCTCAGAACCCCATTTATAAAATAAGAATAGTGAAGACCTGGCAAAGGATTCTTAAATATGATAAAATGTTTGTGCATCAAATGTGTCATACACATAATTAATCACACTAATAATGACTTCTAGAAGATTCTAAGAAATATATGTTTAGTTCAGGAGTTTGCACATGCTCTGAAGAATGAGGTTACCTTAATAACATTCTGAAAGTTCAAAAAATCAGAATTTGTGCACTCATAACAGTTCGGATATTTGCTGACTTTCATCTGAATCCAAAATATACTCTTCAAATAATAGTTCAATAAAATGCATCTACCCAAGTGTAGAAAATAGTCCCAAGAAAAATAGTTCTCAAAAATTGGGACCACAATTGCACTTGCTCAATTCTTCTACCACTGAATTTATCTCTGAACTTTCATATATTTTGAACAGATATACACATTTTACATAATACAAAGAATTACTTTTAAAAACAAACAGGAATTGCATCAGAGGCTTATCTACTTCCCAATTCTTATAACAGTCTTCAAGAAATTTACTTTTTTTTATAGCATACAGACACTGGTTAATTGCTTTGTATTAAATATATTTTATTTGTGTTTTATACATTCATCCTCCCCATCCTTAACATTGTATATTGAAGTTGACCCAAAACTATCTTCATTTCTGCCAAATGCAAAAACAAAACAAACCCCACATCATGATCTAATCTGTATTCAGCCTCTTTCCCCATCTGATCAATCTGAGGGCAAACGCCCTCCTCCAAATCAGTGTCTCTCACTCTGTATTAGCAGTTGTGATGGACAGAAGCCATTTCATCCCTACTATCCAAAACATGGAATAAAATAACTATGAAGACCCTATATTTTTTCAGTGCTTCATTTACTTTTAAGTATCTGTTCAGTTGTCTGCAAAAAAAAAAAATCTATCAGACTATTTGGATACCATGAGGGAAGATCAATTGTAAATAAATGTGAACAGAAGCACTGAAATGTTCCAAAGACTTCTCAACTACCTTGTCACCAATCCTCTATTATACTCAGCATCCCCGTGAATTGTGAAAGTGAAATGCAGCCAGTCTTTCCCTCCAATTAGTCTTGACTATAGTTGCATCTTAGTCTGGTCGAGGAAATCAGTTTTAAATATTCTGTATAGGAAGAGAAGCTCTGGGAACTTGTCACTGGACCTCTATGTGTAGGATTTCCTTTAAGACTGGCATTTCTAATAAAGTGGAAACAATTTTACAAAAATGGACAAAGAAATATTGTTGAAACAATTTTACAAAAATGGACAAAGAAATATTGTTGAGACTGTCAGATTTGAAAGGGATCCCAAAATGGTGCAAAGTAGTACTGTGGAACTGTCCATAGTTATGCTGTGTAATCCTTGCAAAAATCACCTAGAATGTATTGTGCCTGCCTGTTGAAAATATTACTCTGTCTCTACGAGATTCTATCCCCTTTTCTACTCCACACCCACAGTGGATATAGAAACATCTGAGGGATGTGAAAATCTATGCTGATCTCCCAGTTCATTTGTTACTCTCTACCCAAAGCCAACTAATAAACAAATGAGACACACGTGCTCAAGTCTTTTTAGTGAGGTCACCCTATGTAAGATCTCAGGGGCAAATGGACCTGACAGAAGATCTACTCACAGCTCTTGCTCAGCCTGAATCAAGATCATAATTGACTGACTCCTCTAGATTCATATCTAAAGCCAGTGTTCATGTTCTATCAGTCAGTCGCACCCTGCTATGTGATGTTTGATAAAGTCTGTCACCCCAATCCTGTTGCATCATGATTTCCTGAAAAGCTAAATAAATGTGTTGCCTGAGCATAAATTACAGTACTTTCCAACAGTCAGCCTGTCCATCCTGATGGCTGAAAACAAAGCAGATGAAGATGATAAACTCAGAATCGAAGAGTCATATCTAATAATTCTGGGGTTCCTGTTTTTCTTTCATGATTAGGACACATGCTATGCAGCAAGGGTATAAAACAGAGAAAGAACCTCCAGAACCTTGATTTTACCACCAGCGCTTAAAAGAGATGGGCTGGGTTGCAATAGTTAAAAAAAAAAAAAATCTTAAGTTTTGGGAAACAAAAAGGGCAAATGTGACATCTTGACCATCAGAAGATGTTAGGTTTGGTTGTGGGGGGACCTGCTTCTGGATACTTTATTGTTCTGGAGAGCCAGGTTATGAGTATAAATGTGTTAATAGCTGGGATTACAGTGGGTTAGAAGCTGAATGAATAGATGGTCAAATAAACAAATGGCAACCAACCCTTATCATGCAGTAGAGAAATAGCTAGATGTCTATTAGGGTATTTAAGTCAGCGGCAGAGCTGAGGACCCTAAATCCTAGCTACCAAGATTCAAACTACATTTTGCCTTCTTGTTAAAAAGAAGAGGAGCAGCATCTTCCTTTCCACAAGGCAGATTTGAGACACCACATCTGCTATGTACTTGCCAGCATGCTTCTGCCACCTGCTTGAACCCTGGGTCCAAGAGAAGCTGTGTGGCTGAGATACATCTGTCAAACCTTCATCGAAACTCAAAAGCCACAAAAACAACCTGGCCCTGGCTATGCACCCCCTCTGGAGCACACTCACCCAGTCCTCGAAGTGCCGGCTCCCGTTCTGCAGCAAGTCCTCAAACTGGATGGTACAGTTCGCCACAAAATCGTCGTACCCGATGGGGGCATCGTGGAAAACGGCCATTTCAATCTTCCTGCCGTTGCTAACATCGGTAACAAATTCGTCGTTCCAGGCAGGGCTGTTGGTTTTCTGCTTGGTGGAGGTCTGCCCGATCCTGAAATCGTCCACGTTGAGGGCGATGTATGGGTCCAGCAGAAAGGTCTGTGGCCTGGGACCCACGGCATGCCTTAGCGACCAAGGGGTGGGTTTGAGATTCACCGCTTCGCAGATTTTAATTTTCAGCATGCCATTAAAAACCACCATGGTTAGATGGCTTCACTTTTCCCTTTGGGGTGAAGCACGCTCCGGAGCCAGGAAGGTTTCTCGGCGATGTCTCAATAAATAAGAAGGCAGGTTTAAGTGGAGCGGGGGGGTGGGTGGGTGGGGGGGTGGGTGCAGGGGGCTCCTTTCGGTGGCTTTGGCTAGTTTTTCCTCTTGCGACACCCAGTGAATGCATACAGGCATACATTCATGTATACACGCATGTGTATATATACACATGCAGACAAACACGCACGCATATATTTAAGAGAGATTGCCTTCTCTCTCTCTCTCTCTCTGTGTGTGTGTGTGTGTGTGTGTGTTTAATGGAAAAACAAAGGGCGGGGGGGTGTGGGCAGAAGGGAAGGGGAGAGGGACCGCGTTGCTGCTTGCAGAAATCCGAAATGCGATTGCAGCACCTTCAAAAGAATCCTCGGAGGGGGAACCCGGGGACGTATGTCGATCTATATATGTGTATAGATTCATCCAGACTCTCTCCACCCACCCCACCCCCGCCTCGTCTTTCTCTCTTTAGAGCATAATCCTTGAGCAGTCCTCCGTTGAAAGCAATCCGGCGCTCACGGCTCCGCTGCTGACTTGCCTGTGCGGCGGCGGCGGCAGCGGCAGCGGCGGCAGCGGCAGGAACAACAAGGGGAGGGGAGGGAGGGAGGGGAGAGGAGAGGAGAGGAGGGGGAAGGGGGTCGGAAAGAAAAGCAAACACCCAGGAACACCGAACCTAGCGCGCAGCCCTGCCCACTTCGCAGCCTTCCGACTGAAGGGGAGGGGAAGGGGGGGGGGGAGGAAAAATCACACAGTCCGAGGAACCTTACATCCGCCTCGGTTGCTGCAGGAGCTTCCTCGCCTTCTCCGCCTCCTCCTCCTCCTCCTCCTCTTCCAAGGCCAAGGATCCAGGGGATCGAACCCAATGCATGAGGAGAAACTGCTCCCGATCGACCTGCTCGGGAAAGGAAGGCGGCTCTTTTCTTCTGTTATTTTCAGAAGATCGATGAAAAAAGGAAAAAAAAAAAAAAAAAAAAAAGGGAAAGGAAAACAAAAACCAAAAACCCGACGCCGGCAAACGAAGTTCCCGCCCTTCCCTCCCCACCTCAAGGCCGCTGGTCTGGTTTGTGCCACGGGCTCGGCTTGCCTGATGCTTGGGCGAGGAAGGCTCCCCCAGCTGGCTGGCTCGCTCGCTCGGTGTGTCTGTTTCCCCAATGCAGGAAATGCGCAAAAGACGTCAGTGTGTGGATCTGTGTGCGAAGAGAAAGTTTTGCCTGTTGGGGGAGCAATCCGCTGCAAGGGATCGCCGGCGAGGACAACGAACCAGCGACGCGGGAAGAACCTTCCCGGCCGCCGCTTCGGATCTCGGGATCAAGACTTTGGACGGAGACCCTCCTCTCCCCCCTCCCCTTCTCCGGTTGCCCCTTCCTCCCAGCGCAAGGTTTCCGCCCGGAGCGCTTCCTCCCACGCCTCCATCCAGAAGCTTTTCGGGGCGTTTGTGAGGAAGAAGGGCCGGCCACTTCGCGACACTGCTGTCCCTCTTCCGCCTCCTCCACGGCCGCCTCCCGTCCCGTCCCGTCCCGCGCGAGGAGGCGATTTTCAAAGCGAAGCCTTGCCGCGCCGCTTGTTTTTTGCGCCTCAATAGTTGCCACCCGGGGCTCGGAGCGGCGGCTGGCCAGCGCTTCAGCAGGCCAAGGCCGCCTCCGCGACGCTGCAGGTCCCGAGCGATTCACACGATTCGGGACGTCCGAAGTCTCCCCTGCCCGGCGCCAACGGAGCCGTCTTCAAACTGACGCCCTCCGGATGAGTTGGCTTTCGACTCCCGGAGACTCTGCCGGCACATCTGGAGACCACCAGGTCGGGGAAGGGATCCGCTCAAAAGCCTCGAGGCCGCTCATATGCGGTGGATCCGAGGGGGGGACAGGCCGCTAACACGGCCAGCAAATGCTTGAGGTGGTGCTCGGTCCGCTTGCGCTGTTCCAAACAGTGGGCTACAAGCAGTCCTCGGCTTACAACAGTTCGTTTGTTGACCCTTCAGCTTGGAAAAGTTGCAGCCTTTCCCCTATGGTCACGTGACCAAAATGCAGATGCTTGGCAACTGGTCCATACAGACAGACAGCGGTTATGTCCTGGGGTTCATGCAGTCAAGCTTTTGCAAATTTTAGACAAGCAAATGTCAGTGGGGAAGCCAGGCTCACTGAACTGTGTTACTAATTTAACAACTCGCCATGGGAGAATAGGCGGTAATATAAATAAAATAAATAAACAAACAAATAATAAATAAACTGCAATGCTTTGCTGAACTGGCAAGGTAAAATGGGGCAAAACTCACTTAACAAGTGCCTCACTTTAACAACATAAATTTTGGGCTCACTTGTGATCGTAAGTCAAGGACTACCTGTTTATAGTTATTTTAGACTGCACTTAATGGTCCCAGGAGGAAAAGGAAGTGCTTTCTTGCTGAGAAATTCACCAAATGAGCCTGGGTGTTCCTGGGCGATTTTCCAGCAGGTAGGGGCAAGACTGAAACTAAAACTGAACTAAATATGTAAATGACATTAGCAGTCTTTCCAAAGGCACACTTTCTCTTGTGGATGGTACACGAGAATGAAATGTTTTTTTTTAATCTAAAAAATGTAAAACTATTACAAATAATTTTAAAATATTTAAGCATTCTTTGCTTGACTGTGTACAATATATATTTATAGTAAGTAAGGATAGTGGACCCTGCACTGTGGGCCTTGGGTCTCTGACTGGCCTCAATGGCTAACTCTGCCTGTGTTATGTGGCCCAAGTTGCATTGGGAACCATGGTAAAATTTCTGGCCTTATATATGAATGTTCCTGATGCAATATATAAAAATACCTTGATAAGTTCTTTATGCCAACATTTTTCTTTGCAAGTGCTTATTGTGTTGTATTTTCCCTATATATGTATTCACATTGTTTCATTTCTCATGACTCAGTGCAGTTTTCATAGTCCAAGTAAAATAACGCACATAGAAATGACAATGTAAAGGTGTATGACTATTGTTAAAAACTGGGCTACAGAATGCTAAGGAAAACAAGATAAAATGTTGGGATTTTGATGACTCCTAGCTATTGAAGATTACAAGGGGCAGAGCTTTGGCCTGGTTGTCATTGAAATAATTTCCTCAGCTCCTCTCCCTCAGTGCCTGGGAAGTAGACAGGAAACCAAAGGAAAACTTAGCTCCTCATCTGGATCTAAGACAAGGATTGTGAACCACTCTCTCTTGGGAGAAATGTTGAAGGGAGAAGACAATGCTAAGGCTATGAAACAATTTAACAGGATGACCTGGAGTTTCCATTATGTTTTCCCCCTATGTTCAGCTGTGACACTGGCAAGGAAGCATTGTTCCACTCAGAAGATACTTAGATGTAATAAAATATCACTTTTCATGTCACATTATTTAAATTGATCAGATAAGTTTAGAGGTTTTTTAACTTCTTTCTCTTCCTTTCCTGTGGATGCTGGAAAACTGCTAGGCATCACAGCGGATCACATAACAAATTGAAAAAAAGCAAAACAACAGCTTTCTATCTAGCATTTACTCCATGCCAAAGTAATTGTTAAAGCATCTTGTATGGAAATGACTAATTCCAGCCAAGGCCACTGGGAAGGTCCCTTTTAATTGAGACATTTTCTGTCAAACTTCTGATGAACAGAAAATTTGCATTATGAGTAGATTCCAGATTGGGAGAAAGAGACAAAGAGAGTTTAAAGATGAAAAAATGGTCCACTGAACTGGCATCACATTATGAAAATCTATCCTTTATTCAGTGGTTTCATTTGTCTTTTTGACATTCCAGCATGAAAACTTGGCCTCTCCTCTGGATTATCCAGCCTCACTCAGTATCAGAAAAATAAAACAAGACCAAATATAATATTCCAAATATTCCCAGCATTGTTCCTATAAACAACCTATGTGAACTTTTGATTAAATGAATTTTTTTTTTTAAAAATGTAATGATGTAATTTAAAAAAAAACCATTGAATATACAGATTGTGTATTAAAGACAAACTGAATGGTAAAAACCATCTTGGAGGTACAGCATGTTGTTTTACAATGTGGGTTAGTACTTGCTGTGTGATAGGTGCAGGGGCGGGCTTCAAAAATTTTAGCAAAAGGTTCTGTGCCTGGTTGCTGGCTGGGCATGGCTCCAGAGGCTTTCCTAGAGCCTCTGGGAGGGTGAAAACAGCCTCCCCAGGCTCCAGAGGCTCTATGGAAGCCAGAAATGAGCCCATTTCTGGCGCGTTTCATCCTACTTGAACCTCTGCAAGTGCCTTGCACTTACCTGCATCCAAAATGGATTGGTTGGGGACTCCTGGGAGAGGTGGGCGGGGCCAGCCAGGAGTGGGATTTGGGGGTTCTCCAAACTGTGCAGAATCTTAGCTAGGGCCTCTCCCAAATCCCCAGCAGCCCACCGCTGGATAGGTGTATTGTTATATTTGCCAACTTTCCCCAAAGTGGTATTGCATGTATTAGAAAGGACTTCAGAAATTTCTGTCATCATTTCCAATTATCTCAGCCTCTGACTGATGGTTTCTATTTATGACAACTGAAGGCCAACTCAAGTTAAGGTACTAGGCTGGGGAAATAATACTCCATTATTAGTGGATTTTTGATGCCAATTTATGGCAATTACTGCGTAACTAAAATGTAGTTGCTGAGCAGAAAACTATCACCATGCTATGAAATACCCAAGAATATAAGAACAAAATATTCAGGCTAAGTGGAAGTAGCATCTACTACAATGTGTTTCCTTTCAGGGTGGAGAACAGCAGGGGAGCGAATAATAATTTTAGGAATAATAGACATTATTGGCTTGAACATTAGATGAAAGCACTGAAACTAAGATTTTGTTGCAGGTCCCATTGGGCTAAACAAAGAACATATGCCTTGTTCCTAATTATTGTATTATCCACATGACATGCATATTTGATAAATGCATATGAGTCACAGTTTAACATTTTTTTCTTTCTAGGGCCAATTTTATATATCTAATGGCATAATGTTCTCCGCTGCAAGTCACATTATTGAAACATGCTAAAGCCCCTGTCCCACTGCACCAACGGATGCAAAGAGGATGTAAAACGTTAAAAAACGTTGGAAAACGCTATGCATCCGTTGTGTACTCACTGCATACGTGTTTCATACGCTCTATCCTTTGAGCATCCGTCCACTGAGATTTCATCCATTCCAGAAGTTTTGAGCTTCACAAAACTTTGTGAACGGATGAACTTTCCGCTGTGTACGATGTAAATCCATGACATACGAGCAACAAATGTTCTGTGTCCATTTATCATCTGTTAAATGTCCTCTGTATCCTCTCTGCATCCTCTGGGCATCCCCTCAACTCACATCCGCTGCAGCTGAGAACGGAAAGAGAGAGGAAACAAAAGTTACACGGAACATCTACACAGCGTTAGTAGCACGGAAATAGAAAGGATGCGCAGTGAACAGTTTGCATCCGATATACATCCGCTAGGCTTCCTATGAACATCCATTTAACAACCCCACTACATACTACCCACGTCTGTTCTTTTCCTTTCTTTTCTGTTCTGTTTATGCAAATTTTTGCCACTTTTTGAAGCGGATGACAACGGATGGAGCACCCCCGAAATTTTGCTCATCCGCTGTGTCTTTTTTGCATACGTTTTGCATCCGTCGGCCAGTGGGACCTAGCCTTAACCAGTGCTTTAGATACCAATCAATTCACACTGATAATCTCTTAACTATGCTACTGTTGGAAGAGTATATTTGCAGCTCAGTATTAAATTGTGGGGTCCTTGATGCTCTCTAGGCTCAGTGGTTTTGTTGGAGACATTACCAAACTAGGAAACACCATCAGTGCTTGTAGGGAGTAGAGTTTGGTCTCATTTTATATATTAGCAGCTTAAGGCCCTGTCCCACTGCACTTACGGATGCAAAGAGGATGTAAAACGTTAAAAAAAGCTTGCCATCCATTGGAAAACGCTATGCATCCGTTGTGTACTCATTGCATACGTGTTTCATACGCTCTATCCGTCAAGCATCCGTCCACTGCGATTTCATCCATGCAAGAAGTTTTGAGTTGCAGAAAACTTTGTGAACGGATGAACTTTCTGCCGTGTACGATGTAAATCCGCGACATACGAGCAACAAACATTCTATGTCCGTTTATCATCCGTTAAACATCCGCTGGATCCTCTCTGGATCCTCTGGGCATCCTCGCAACTCACATCCGCTGCAGCTGAAAACGGAAAGAGGGAGGAAACAAAAGGTACACGGAACGTCTACACAGCGTTAGTAGCACAGAAATAGAAAGGATGCGCAGTGAACGGTTTGCATCCGATATACATCCGCGCGGCATCCCTTTTCTTTCCTTTAGGCATACGTGATGCATCCGCTTCATCCGCTATGCGTCCGCTTCGAAATTCTCCCCCAGAACCCCTTCGGAGGTGTCATCCACTTCCATCCGCTTTCATCTGCTAGGCTTCCTATGAACATCCGTTTAACATCCCTGCTACATACTACCCATGTCCGTTCTTTTCCGTTCTTTTCCGTTCTGTTTATGCAAATTTTCACCACTTTTTGGAGCGGATGACAACGGATGGAGCCACCCCTGAAATTTTGCTCATCCACTGTGTCCTTTATGCATACGTTTTGCATCCGTCGGCCAGTGGGACCAGGCCTTACTCTGTTAGCATTGGTAGGCATGAACTTGGTGCTTTCTTGATTCTTGTATTGCTTATTGATAACTTGTTTGTCTGAGTTGCTAGTTCCTTGATTGGTATTGTTTACTTCTTGATTGTTGCTTTAATGTTAATCTAGGATGCTCACAGTTTCCCAGCTGAAATATAGTTAATTCTGTACATTTGTTTTGAAATTAAGGAGTTTTCATCATGCTTTCTACTAGTTGGTGTTCATAGATGTGCTCTGCTGGACTTGTCCCTGTTTGTCCTATATAATGCAGTCCTTACACTGTATATACATGGTGACATGAGCAAACAAATGTAATAAATAATCAAAATAAGATTTTAGATGATTCCTGATTTCTTTTTTTCTTCTGGGGCTGTTCCTCCTCAACCAGTAATCATCACCTGGATGAGCAGGGGTGACAAAAACTTCACCCAATTTCTGTGTAGTCAACAAGAAGACCATATTTTAGTCCTAGGGCTATTTTTTGGTGGTGCCTTGCCTGGACATGCTTCAACTTCAGTTCCTAAAACTTTTGGTTAGAAATGACTGAGTTAGACAAACAAGTTGAACTTAGGAAAGCTGACTTCACACATCCATTCACCATGGAGGCAAGAAAATGAAGCCTTTATATCTTGGGAAAATTATGCTATTTCTTCTTACCTTTAAAATAGAAATTTTCAAACTCAATTACATCATAACAGGTTTGCAAGAATTCAAGTAGGAACAAGCAACTGTTTTTAAACTGTAATTTAGAGAGATTGGCTTTTATTGCTTGCCTTTTCACATTTAATGCTTGACTTGCCATTTTCTATATCTTCTGTAAAAGCCAAAACAAAGGGTTGTAGCTGAGGCAGAGCTACCTTGTGCCAGCCCCTGACCTTTGCATGGCTTGAAAATCCAAACCAGCTGTGTGTGGAGGAATAGCATCGCCTAGTGGAGGAAGTATGCAAATATCCAACCTCACTTCAATGTTGTGGACATTTTCCTTATTCATGGCCTGCAGACATGATTATATTTAATGCCTCCAAATTACTGATTGCAAGTGATTCTTCAGACACACCCACATAAGTCTTTCATTAAACCATCTTTCTAACAAAAGGAATAAGGTTGTGCATACATAACCCGCCCAAAATATTTTTCAAGCTACCGATAAAATCTGAAAATTAGATAGAGTAGGATAGAATAAATACTTTATTGGCCAAGTGTGATTGGACACACAAGGGATTTGTCTTGGTATAAATACTCTCAATATATATAAAAGAAAAGAAACATTTGTCAAGAGTCGAGAATCATGAAGTATTAAAACAAAACAAAGCAATTTCAAAGGCAAAGTTTAAAAGATGTGTCAACATGTTTTTTTCTTTCTCTAAAGGACTAGAAAATACAGAGAAGTCAACATTGTAAGAAGAATAAATTACACTGTTTTCAGGGGAACACAAACTGGCAATTGAGCTTTTTGGAAGTCTTTTCTGATGTCTTCATTGCCATTGACAATATGATTGATAAATTGTTTTCATAGGAAATGTCACCAGAAATAAGACTCAGTTCCTAAATATGAGAACCAACTCCTTATTTGCAGGTAGATTCTCAGTGTACACTGAGCCTCTCCTTTGCAGAAAAGACACAAAATGTGCATGAACCAATTTCAGGATTAACATGGAAAGTTCACCCAGAAAATGCTGACAATCAGCTCAAAACCAATGAGATATAGGTGATGCTTAATATTACATAATTATAACAATTAGATATAACTGGCTAAACACTTATTTACAGATTTCCAATTCCATTATATCATCATTTTTACTATAAAATTGCACGGTTACTTTCATGATATATCTTTCACCTGAAACAGGTTGATATTCAACTGGTTCATTGTCCTCTTTACCACAACAGGCACCCATCTCTGGAATGTTATCCTTCTTTGGGGTCCTTTTGGGTTGCAGGAATCATTCAGTGGCAGTCACTCTATCCATCTTTCATCTATCACCACAGTCTGAACTTTTTAAGATAAAAGCTGTTTTGTTTGGAAAACACACGAGGTAGACCGGGTTCCAACAACAAA
>BLBF01000018.1:48716528-48758727 GCA_015471245.1 Laticauda colubrina | reverse complement strand
AGAATGAACTCCAAAAATCAAGATGATATAATTAACACATATCACTTTAGCCAGAATTGCATTCCCTCTTGTTAAATAATGCTTTTGTTGCCATCTTGAATGCAGTACATTAATTCCAGTACAAGTGTTTATTGATTGGACCCTCAGATATTCATAACACTACTATATTCTACATTTAATAACTCACGACACACTTGCTGGCTCAATCTCAATTCCAACAAGGAATTAAACTGGTTTTACATAATATAAAAACAGATTTCTACTGCAAAGCACTGCCGGAAGTTGATGATGCACACAGCTATTTTGGAGGTGTACACAAGCCTTCCATAATACATTTTAACAAAATATAAAAATAGCTACACCATTTACATTTACAACTAAGGTTATTTATATCCACACCCTACATTTGCATACTTACAGAAAGATCATGGATATATTTTTGTTCAAAGATTATATTGGGATAATTTTACAGTTGTTCTTACAATTTTAGATTTGCCTACTGCTAAAACTTTACAGAAGATGCTTGATTTTCATAAATCTGTAATTATGCATTGATATTTGTTCACAGCAATGACAACATGAAAATATATTTAGATTACTTATTAAGAACATAAATAGACAATCCAATAAAAAAAAATCTTGACAATCCTGTCAGTGGTTTCCATATGATCAATTGTTGAGTTGATATACTATGTCAGCAGCCTCCAAACTTTGGGGCATCAAGGACCAGTTCTATGGAGGGAGGCTTTTCCATGAACTGGAGGGGTGTGGTTTTGTGGCTTCGCTTATTTGTGTGGCTCAGTTTTTGGCATTCCCTGGACCATTGGAGCCATGTACTATATCATTACTTAATGACCAGGCTACGCTTGGTATTTATCAATGGCTTCTTGAACACTCCAACACTCTTATGTCTTAGGACCTTTCAGATACAGATATAGATAATCAGAGTTGGAAGGGACCTTGTAGATCACCTAGTCCAACCCCCCACCATTTCTGACAAATGGCAGTCCAATCTTTTCTTGAAAGTCTCAATTGATGGCGCTCCCACAATTTCAGAGGGCAAATTCTGTTCCATGGGTTGATTGTTCTCACTGTCAGAAAGTTTCTCCTTATTTCCAGGTTAAATTTCTCCTTGTTCAATTTCCATCCATTATTCCTTGTGTGGCCTATAGGCACTTTAGAAAATAGTTTGACCCCTTCCTCTCTGTGGCAGCCTCTCAAATATTGGAAGACTGATATCATGTCTCCCTTTCTCCAGTTCGAATAGCCATTATGCAAACTTGACTTCACAACATGAAGTCCATGGCCTTCTTCCATGGCCTCCTAGGGTTTCATGTTATATCCAAGCCTTGAATAAGACAGCCAAGTTATTCAAAGCTGAGCTGTTTATAATGTTTTTTCTTTTTTCACTACTTCACCCCTACGGTACTGCTTCATTGTGTTGGCAGTGTTGAGGGGGGATGTTCCTTGGAGGAATGAACAAAGAATGCTGGGGATGTACACTAAGAATATATATTCCTAACAGGTTGCTCATAAGAAGTTATGAAAGTCATTGCAGCTCCCCAGCAAAAGTAAGAGGCATCTAGTTTGGATAGCAATCATATAAGAAGATATCAGAAGCAAATGATTATTTTTGTAACGATGGCACAAGCATCAGTTTATACTGTGCAGCAAATAATGGTAAATCACTCCTGTACTTTTACCACAAAAACCACATGGATAGAAATTATACAATTATAGTAGTGTTGGATGATAGATCCCTCAGGTCTGATAGCACTCAGTGCTGTACTGAGGAAGGGCGAAGGATATTTTGGAGTACTAATGGAGTGCATGATATGGGTAGTTAAAGCTTTTGGAATGTCTCGTTCCTAAAAGCCAGTCTGGTTTAGTAGTTAAGGCACCAGGCTAGAAAGCAGGACCCTGCGAGTTCAAATCTTGCCTTAGCCATGAAAACCACCTAGGTGACTTTGGACCAGTCACTCTCTCTCAGCCCAATCTGCTCGCACAGGGTTGTTGTTATAGAGAAAACAGGAGGAAGGTGTTGATCACAGTAAAGCTCAATACAGTGAAAGTTGAAACAACTATAAATTAACATGTTAGGTATTGGTGAATTGAGGATTGGGCACTTTCTATCAGAGGATCACAGTTTACCACTTTGGACATGATAAAGAAAGAACATTGAATGTTTTTATATTTAGGAAGGATGTAGAGAGAACAATCCTTGACTACCATTCAATGACCAATGTCGATTAAACTTTATAGACAACCCTTTAATATGGTGATTATCCATGTTTGTACACTAATTCATGAAGAAGAAGAGGCTGGTGAGTTTTATGATCAGGTTCAATTTAAAATTAACAGAACATGAAAACAAGGTTGGCTGCTTTTGATAGGAGATTGGAATGCCAAATTTGGAAATACTAAAAAGGAAAGGGTCTGCATTATATGGCTTAGGAAGCAAAAATGAAGTGGAACAAATTACTAATTTCTGCCATTCCAGTGATTTCTTCATAGCTAACATTGTTTTTAAGCAACAAAACAATGCTTGTATACATGAGGGAATTTATAGAAACCAAATTGGCTAGGAGGTAGATGAGCTCAATTATAGCATCAAAGACATGACCAGGTGCTGGCAGTAAACATATCACAAACTTCTCATATAAAAATTCCAAGTTAAGCTAAAGTAGAACAAAAACTCTCTACCAATTTCCAGATTATGATCCTGAGCATATGCCAATTTTCAAAGAGAACTTCAGGAATTGTTTGAAGTCCTGGTCCTCATTGATAAGACAACCAGAGGAACCTGGAATGAGCTTAAAGACGATTAAGGATAAATATTGAAAAAGACTGCCAGAGATCAAGAAACAAACAAACAAACAACTAAATGTAAAAACAAACAGTAGAAACTACTAAGAGAAGAGACACCAAAGACAAAAAGAGACAAGAACCTCAGGAAGGAATTTAACAAAGAATTTCAAAGAGCTATTAGAAGAGACACGCAGTATTACAAAACCATCTTGAAAACATTGAAGATGAAAACAGACAAAAAAGAACAAGGACAGCTTCCCCCCTCCTAAAAAAAGACCTTTGAAGGAGATTCATACCTTGAATTGGTATGCTAGAGAACACCATTTGATAGAATATAATTGATTCAAAGGAAATCGAAAGAAGATGGAAGGCATATATTGAAATACTGTACAGTAGAGAAGTCAGTATCAAAGATACAAGAAGATGAAGTTAGATCACGCTCATTACCAATTCAAAAGACTATTGGAATTGATGGAATACCCACAGAAACAAGGCAAGCAAAAGAAGGCGGCTCAGTAATGGTTCTAAACAAGCTTACCAGCAAATCTAGAGAAGAAACAGTGACCAATAAGAATAAAACTAAAAACAGAAAAACCTGAAACTGGAGCTATACTTCTCTGATGCACCCACATTCTCGTTCCACCCTGACCTCATCCCAATGCCAGGGATAAGAGCCTGTTTTAAAGTGCTCTCCAGAAGGATAGAAGGCAGGGATGTATTGGATTTTCAGTAATGCGGGTGTGCGTCTAAGATAGAAACTGCAACAAAAAAGCCATGTTTCTGAGGACCCACAAGATGGCAATGTTTAAGGGATCTGGAAACACAGGTACCTCATCCACTCTGGTGGAACGGGCGAGGTGTCTTCAGGGAGACACACAACAAAAGACTTAAGAGAATGTGCAAGCTACTACCCAACATCCTCTATTTCACAGGACAGCAAAATAACACTTAGGATCGTTGAAGGCAATCAGAGCCAATCCTATGTGGAAAGGGAGAGGGCAGAAGCCTTGTGGGCCATGTCAAGCTGTGGAATGTGCTTAGAAAAAAAATGGGAATTCCAAAACAACTCATTGCCCCCCTATTGCCTAGGAGTAACATGGATACGGAATGTGGAACGCTTGGAAGAACCTGTTGGTGAGATGTACACCTATTAAATCAGGGGTCCCCAAACTTGACCACTTGAAGCCTTGTGGACTTCAACTCCCAGAATTCTCCAGCCAGCACAGCTTGGAGACCTCTCTATGAAATAAACAATGGACTGATGCTCCAGACTAGAAGCCTAGTAAACTGGAGCACCTCGTGGCCAAACGGGAAAAACAGCAGAAATATTTTCTGTTGGAAGTTAGCTCTTCGCCCTTGTTAGCTTATTAAACCAGAGCCAAGGAGCACAGAGGAAAGATTTTTTCCATCGGCATCGCGTTAGACCTCCACTTTCGCTAGAGCGTCTGCGGAAAGTCAGGGCGAGCCACTCCCGCCGCCTTCATTGTCACACGCTGGTTGGGGAATTCTGGGAGTTGAAGTCCGTGTAGTTTCAAGTGGCCAAGTTTGAAGGAAAAAACAAAAACAAAACTCGGCCTAATCCGAAGAGGAAGCGAGTCGCCGGGACTTCGTTGTCGCCGACGGCTGCCGGAGCTGCTTCGATGCGTAGTTCCTGCTCCTCCCCTTCGTCAGGTCGCTGCTTCCTCCGCTTTGAACGGCTGGGTTTTGCTGCAGTTGGTGCTGGCGCCGGTTTTAAATGTGAACGGAGGCTTGTCAAAGGGAAGGCGGAACAAAGCGGCGAGGTTTCCTATCCTCCCGTAGCCGAAGCTTGGAAAAAGGTCAATTGTGGAAGGTTGCGGCGTTCAGGGAGGTGCCAAACGTGGAAACCCCTCTGGGGTTGCTCGGTTCATGAGAGCTGCTATCCATCTGTTTTGATTTTTTTTTAAAAAAAATATATATATATATGTTTATTTTCGTTATCCTTGCAGTTCGGGTTTGCAGGAGTTTTGCTGGTTTATGAAATATCGAGTATGAGGAGGAATTGGTCTTTTTGAGCAGGGGTCTCCAACCGTGGCAACTTTAAGCCTGGCGGACTTCAACTCCCAGAATTCCTGAGCTAACAAGACTGGAGGAGGAATTCTGGGAGTTGAAGTCCACAAGTCTTAAAGCTGTCAAGTTTGAAGACCCTTGTTCCAGAGGGTTAGCAGTCATTGCCCAGAAGATCATTGGTTGCCCTCTCCCCTCTTTGGAAGGGCTTTATAGCTCCCGCTGCCTTAAGAAAGTTCAAAACATTCTCAAAGATCCATTTCATCCAGGGCACCCTTTTTTTTTTAACTAGTACCATCTGGCAGACTACAGGTTAATTAAAAACAAGGACAAATAGGCTGAAAAACAGCTTCTATCCCAGGGTAGTAACTCTTATTGAATTCTACCGTATAGTGCAATATTAATGTAATATAAGGTGTTTTCAATTCAATTGTATAGAATGTGAAGGATGTGTTTTTGTGTTTATTTTTGTAATCGTAATGTACACTGAAGGTGGTACTTAATTTCATTGTACGAGGTGCAGTGACAATAAACTAAACTTGTGGACTTCAATTCCCAGAATTCCTCCTCCAGTCATGTTAGCTCAGGCATTCTGGGAGTTGAAGTCCACAAGTCTTAAACTTGCCAAGTTTGAAGAAGATCCTTGTGTTAGAGCAACCATGCAACTAGTCCATGGCTCCATTGCTTTGGAATTGATTTCCAAATACTCTGGACCATGCATACTAATAAGACAGGCATATCAATAAAATATGCATAGTAATAAGGCACACATATTAATACAACATGTATTCCACAGGATCCAGAGGCTCCTTCTCCTTACATTCGCAAAAACACGTAAAATACTTGTCTAGAGCATGACAAAAGCCCATCTGGTTAGTGTTTTATGTTGTCCAAGGATCGGTTCAACATATCTGTACAAAGCCCAAATCATTTATTTACTTACACACACACAAACACACAACCCTACCTTCTTTCCATGTACCTTCTTTCCTTCTAAAAGGGCTACAGTTCTCTGTGCTTCCCTTTGACTCTCTCTACTCTAAGGTAAGGATACTTGCATCTTTGGTTATCTGCTCTTCTCCTAGGCTTGAATGAATTTTCCATGTACTGCACCTAGATTAAGTCAAAAATATCCACCATGTGTTATGTGTTGTGTTGTTGCCAAATGTGTGGGCAATAATTCTCAAAGTATAGTTTGGAGATCCCTGGGGGTTCCCAAGACCCTTTCAGGGGATCTGTGAAGTCAAATATTTTTACATTTTTGTTTTAATTTATAATAGAGTAAATAGTGATATTTAAAGTCCACATAAACCAAATGGGATCCTCTATCATTTTTAAGAATGTAGGAGTCCCGAAACCAAAATGTTTGACCACTGCTTTGTAGTAATCCAAATCATTATTGCGCCAGCCTTTTTTTCTTACACCTTATTCATTAAATACTTCCCCACAGTGAAATTCAGATCATTCTCGAGTTATGACCACAATTCAGCCCAACATTTCTGAATTTCTGTGAAGTGAATCTGGCTTCCCCCATTGGCTTTTCTTGTCAGACCCTAGGACACTGCAACCATCATAAATATGAACCACTAATCAGCCAAGCATCTGAATGTTGATCATGAGACCATGGGGATGCTTGCAAAGGTTGCAAGTGGGAAAAACAGTCATAGTGCTGTTGTAACTTTGAATGGTCACTAAATGAACTGTTGTAAGTGGAGGACCACCTGTACCTCTAATAGGCATTCTTTTGGTGTCTTAAGCTTTCAGGGACTGGAAATGACTTCCTCAAAAACAATCTGAATTTGATAATTAATATATACATGGATATAACTATGTAGTAGTCTATGCATGACCAACAAAAAAATAAAAATGCAAATGCATCTTCATTCTCCTTTCTTCTTCTTTTTCTTCACGATCTGTATTTTATGACCACTTGTCATTTTCCATCTTTATTAGACTGTTTTGTTATCTGTCCTTTTACATACACACACATACTTCAAAGTTTGCAATTTCTTAATTTATTTCTTATTTCATTTAAGAACTAAGGTACTTCATGTTACCTTCCCCCAAATCCAGTGAAACCTTTCAGGTTGACTTGATGAATGGAGATTTAAATGTTTCACATTCTACATCTAAGACTTTAGACATGGCCTCAGAGTGATTTTTCCTAGCTTACAGCTACTTCTTTCTTGTACATGGATGGTACTAGTGATTACTTAAAGATCTATACACAGAGAACATGAAAGATAATGAAAGCTAAGTGGATATTGTTCCTATTGCTTTCAGATGTATATAAAATCAGAGATTTTTCAATTTCATATTTCAAATCTGTTGTTGATACAGATATTCAAAGATGCCTATTCAAAAATATCAGATTTGCAATCTCCATCTGTATTTTTGCAGTCTCTTAGGAATAGGGAAAAACTCACAGATAAAACTATTTTTCTTTTCTCAGATGTCAGCATATTCTAAACGGAAAAGAACTGCAATAAAACTAGACATTTCAAAAGATGAACTACCTTCCTTCCTTAAATCGTGAGTTAAAATTTATGATTAGTGTGTTCTAATTTCTATTCAATCTTTGTACCTGGAGTTGATATTGGGACATCTAGTTATATTTGTGACATTTTGGGATTTGCTGAAGTTTACAGGCAATAAGTGTGCACATACACTGATAATACCTGGCTTGTTTGACTTGTTCATAAAGCCTAACAAAACCAATAAGTTTGAAAGAGTGAGAATATCAGATAAATCAACAGGATCTTTTGTATACTGCTTTACTACGTTCACTGTTTCTGTGTTTGATTTCTGCTCTCCTATGAGCTCATGATGTGAAAACAAGAAAGGAGAAAATGGATAAACATAAATGTGGAATTTATCCATCAAAATAAAATGTTTGCTATATTCTAGATATGGAATTTGGGGATAGAATTAGAAGAATTGTTCTTTTAGTGCACTTATTAAATGATGTAGCTGGTTTTGTTAGGTTTTTTTTATTCTTTTAGTTTGTGAAATCTATGCAGAAAAAGCTTGCTATGGGTTGATTGCAAAAATGCTTGAATCAATGATTGCAAGCTCAAAATACAAAACCAGGCTATGAGTAATTACTTAAAATTGTATAACTTTGTGTAACAATGGAATGCTTCTCCAACAAAATTGCTAGTGGCAATAGCTAACTGCCTACTATTTTATCCACAATGCATTGCTGCAATTTCTTTCTAGAACATTATGGGAACTTTGAAAAAACAGGTTTTTTCAGGTTGTTGGGAAAGACTGTTCTAAAGATAGGCAATAAGGTTCACAGATTAAGTGTGATTGGCATTCTGTCACTTGTTATAAATAAAAGATAAGTTTTCTTTCACCATGAATTTTGATATTTTGTTGTCATAAATTCATTTACTGATTGAGAATTTAATGATTGTGAATTGTGATTTATGCAAGTCTTTTGTCTAGGGCAACATATACATTTTAGCAACTTAATGCATGCAACTCCTTTGTGAAAATACCTCATATTTTAAGGACAGCGCTCTGTATAATCCCATTTATTACAAACTTCCTCATCTCTTATGCAGATCTTCAGAATCAGAAGATGAACAATATGAAGAGGAATGGGTCCCCAAAAAGGAAGTCTCACATAAGGCCAAAGTGCCAAAACCCAAAGTACCAAGAGTTGAGAAAAAATCAGTGACCAAGAAGAAAGCCACTGTAGCTAAGAAAGGTACTAAGAAGCTAGCGATAAAAGAGGATCCGGTAAGTAACTGAAGCTAGGAAGCCATTTAGTTTTCAAGACATTTGAGAGGTAATAAGAGAAGGCAAAGATTATATTGTGGAGATTTATCTGTGTTCGTCACTATTTCAAATTCCCTTGATTTGGTTCAGTTCTTTTGCATAGATCCAACAACCTGATTTACCTAGAAACTTCTAAATTATATAAGTTATTGGAATGGAAAAAATGGGAATTCTAAATGCATGGACACTGAGCTACATGCAAGAAAAATCTGCCCTATGTTTTTTCCTGACTCACTTTAACCTCTGTAATTGATCCAGCATAATTGATGTGAAATTCCTTGAAACATGCTAATACTTTTGCATTTGAACCTTTGGGATGTATGTTGGAGCTTCTTATTATAAATCAAATAGAAATTATAATTTGCTCATATCATACTGTCATACTGTATCAAGGAACAACAACCAAAATTCAAGTCCTGCTGGAAAGCATTCAAATAGTCCTTGGCTTACAACAGCAGTTGGGATTAGAATTGCCAGTACTAAGCTAAGTGATGGTAAAGGTGAGTGTCAATGACAATTCCAACAGTCCTATTTGCCATGATTAAGCAAGGGCCAATTCCCATAGGCTTCCCTGTTGACTTGTGGGAAATCAGTAGGGAATGTCAGAAGTTACAATAACATGACTATGGGGGTGCTGTGATGGCCAGAACTCCCAAGGACCCATCATAAGTCCTCTTTGTTCAGCACCATCACAAACTGTTGCTGAACAAATGATCATAAGTGAAGAAAGAGCGGTGGGGGTGCAGCAACAGTAGACATGGACTACCATTGCCTTCTCTTCTTTCTGGGTAAGGATCCAATAGGAGTCTACCCTTCTAGATTTTACTAGATAGGCAAAAACCCGCTGGGAAGAGGCAATCCCAAATAATGCTGCTGGAGCTATATACTTGGTGCATAATACTCTTAACTGCAATCTGTTACCATAGAAAGCAAATTATATTAGGGATAATCATTTTTCTGTTCCAACTATGTGCCTGAAAATTGATTCACATTTGATTTTGAATCTTGGATTAAAGGAGAAAGGTTGGCTTTAAGAGCAATTATCTTCAGGTACTTCTGATTGTTGACCTGTAGTCAGAGACTGTAGCAATGGTCCTTCCTGAGGCACTCATGTTTTCTGCACTTACAGTTTACTAAGCAGAATGCTGATATCTATAGTAGCTTTTCCCCCACTCGATGACATTAGTTCCATTCCTCCACCATCCTAAGGGGTATGACGATATGTAGTAAATCACTGATGTTGTTTATGTTCAGATTGCCTGTGATCAGTATTAATATCTCTTAATATGTTTTGGTGGTTTGAGTAGGACTTACTTTTGCCTATTGCCATATCTGGAGAAACAGAAAAAAAGACAGAGGAAGATGTCACAATGAGATGTTTAACCAAAGAACCTGCAGTGAAGAAAGTTGGCAGCATTAAAGGTGAATCTGGCTCAGTAAATACAGATAAACCATCCACAAGTGCTGCAGTGTCTAAAAAAAAAATTAAGATGGAAGAGTCTGAAGATTTTAAATTTGATGAACCTCCCTTAAAAAAATTTAAAACAGGATGTCCTCAGGAGAAATCTGTAAAATATGTGGCAGGTGACAAACTGAATGGGGACCATAAAATGAACTGGGACATTGTAGAGGTATGTAGTGCTTTGATTTTTATAACAGAACTAACATATATCTATACTGTTGGAGGAAACTCTCTAGAATGAAGATGTACATCCATTTTATTTCTGATATAATACCTTATCTGGATGTATTCCAAAAACTATTTATTTTTATAAAACAAACCACATTGTCTTCTCTCTTTACAATAAGAATTTGTCCTGAGCATTAGCTATGGAACAGGAAAGTTACAGTTAGTATTATATTTTACAAGAAAATATCAAAAATGTTATTTTGTTACTTGCAAGTAAAAGAAAAAATATGAAAGAATTTTTTTCAATGTTGACTTCAACTTTTGCTAGTGAAAGATTAGAAAATATTCCAGGATTTAAAAAGTGGTAGAAGAAAACATGCAAGATCAATCTTAGTTTGGTATGCTGTAGTAAAAATATATTCCAGCTCCATTTTTATCACATTGAAATGAGAGGCATGTTTCACTTTTCTGAGTGTTTTGGGGAACATACACATTGTCTTTTAATAGCAATAGCACTTAGACTTATATACCGCTTTATGGTGCTTTACAGCCTCTCTAAGCGGTTTATAGAGTCAGCATATTGCCCCCAACAATTTGGGTCCTCATTTTACCTACCTTGGAAGGATGGAAGGCTGAGTCAACCTTGATCCTGGTGAGATTCCATCTGCCAAATTGCAGGCATCTGGCTGCAGCAGAAGTAGCTTGCAGTACTGCATTCTAACCACTGTGCCACCGAGGCTCTTTGGAGAATATTGGGGAAGGAAAGATTGATCACTGTTTACCAAATGAATACAGGTTGCTTCTATTTCTTTTTTGTCTTGTAATTTAAAAGAAAACAATACTAATATTGTTAATACTAATTGTTGTAGTACAGGGGTATCAAGCTCGCAGTCCGAGGGCCGAATGCATCACGCGTTGGCCAGGCCCATCCCTGGTTTAACAAAGGGAGGGAAAATTGAGATATGGTACGTGATGACGCTGTGTCATTGTGATTTTGACATCCCTGTTTCTAGTGGGTGGTGAAACTCTTCATTCAGCATCTCACACATTTCCAAGAGCATGGTAGGCAGCTTGATGCTATGTACCCCCATTATGTAATAAACATTTTTTCTCAGTTGCTGAAACTGTTTAACTTTATTTGTTAATGTAATTTTTAAAGAAAGCTGCCATTCTAATAAACATCCTCATCAATGATTTTATTTATTTCTACAAGGCTTAAATTTCTCTCCCCCTCCTTTTCTCCCCCATTCTAGCAAGCATCTGCTTCAGTGGTTTTATTTATTTCTAAGAAGCTTCTAATCCTCTTCCCTTCCTCCCTCCCTCCCAACATTGATTAGTTACAGTAGGCCAAAGTGCTGGGAAAAGAGAAAAGTTAGTGGAAGCTAAATTGTAGAAAGTGTACATGTTGTGGAGCGGCGAAATAACTGAGGCAAACACGGAGCAAGGTCTATGGCATCTAGGAAACAGTCAAATCGGTTTCTGTAGGATTCCCACGTTTCTGCTGTTGGTCTGAAAGGCAGGAAGGTAGGGTTCAAAGTCATCTCGATTCAGCATTGCAGGATCTTCTGAGGAAAGTTGAAATTCACACTCGACAATAGTGACACTAAGCTCTTAATATATACAGTAAGCTCTTAACATACAGCTCGGTAGTGGCTTCAGCTCTTTTTGTAGTTTTGTAGAATTTTGTAGAATTCGCTCAGCGATTCTTTGCCTGATTGCCTCTTATATGTATCCCACTCTCGTCGCCAGTGTTGTGGAGCTGCGAAATAACTGAGGTGAACATGGAGCAAACTTCAGCTTTTACTTTATTGTAACAATAAAAGGTTGCCGCGGCTGCCGCGCTAACAATTCAGCCAGCTGGTGGACGGACAACAGCTGATGCCATTTGACAGATTCCTGTTATAGCTAGGTGTCAAACAGCATCAGCCAATATGAACAGAGTGAAGACTTCAGTTCAGTCTTTTCCGAAGCCACACTCCTTTCCCCCAGAACAGAGCATGCGTAGTCCTTCAGATAACTCAGGCGCTTGTGCAGGAGGCCAGATCTTCTAGGCTGCGACAAAGCTGCTGCTGGAAGGAACTTCTCTGCTTGTCGGGCATTTTCTGGTGCCGATGAAACTGGCGTTTTGGCTTCAGGCGGCTCTGGGTGAGGGACTGATGACTGCTCAGGTAGGCTTGCATCACTGTCAGGTTCGCAGGAAGTTTCTTCGGGCATCGGTGACTTCTCTGTTACAGGAACGTCCTGAGACGAACTCCAACGCCTTCTAAGTTGATCGATATGGCGGTGCCAAATGCGCCCGTCTTGCAGTTAGACCTTGTAAGACTTAGGACCAGTTACTGTCACTATCTGCCCAGGCATCCACAAACTCCCTTGTCTAGCTATTTGATCCTAGAGGCGTGACTGGGGCATAATCCTCAGACATCTACCCATGAGAACTTCAGCCAGAGACCTATTAGTGGTGGCACAGGAAATTGTGTGCTGGTTTAGAAGATACTTAGCGAGCCTAGAGTGCCAATCTATGGGCCCAAGCCTTTCCAGGACCCCCTAAGCAGATCTGACTGCCCTTTCAGCCAAACCATTACTGACAGGGTGGAAAGGAGCTGTAAGTGCGTGCCTGATTCCCAGGTTAGCTAGGAAGACCTCAAACTCACAGGAAGTAAACTGGGAGCCGTTATCAAACACAATGGTGTCAGGGAGGCCATGGGTAGTGAATATCCTTGATAGAGCTTTCGTGACAGCTTCTGAAGTTGTGGTGGTCATCAAGGTCAGCTCTACCCGTTTAGAAAAAGAATCAACCATCACCAGGAATGTACGTCCATGTAAAGGACCAGCCAGATCAATATGCACCTGGGACCAAGGGATCCCAGAATCTTTCCACCTGCCTGGAGTGCATGTTGGTGGAGCAGGTCTGTTGCTTGGCATGGCTGACAAGCATTCGCCCAACTTGTAATCTGAGCATCCATGCCTGGCCACCATACGTAACTGCGAGCCAGGGCCTTCATCCTGACAGTGCCAGGATGCCCTTCATGCAAGACCTTTAAAACTGAGGCTTGCAACTTGGAAGGGATAACTACCCTAGTTCCCCAAAGTGCAAAGAAGACAGTTCTTGCTGGTGAGTTTTGAAGGGCATGAATTCGGGGGCATAAGGAACTGCAGGCCACCCCCTTCACTCCCAGTCAAGAACTTGGGTGATTACCTTGTCCCTGGCAGTGGGCAGCGATATCAAGAGCGGTGATGGGAAGGTTGAGATCGTTGATCAGGAACACAGCATTAGTTGGTGCAGGATCCTCAACAGGAACAGGCAGAGGGCAGCGGCTAAGGGCATCAGCATGGCAGAGACTCTTGCCAGCTCAATGAACCAGTGTATAGGAATAGGCAGCCAGAAATAAAGTCCACTTGGTCTTCTTGGAAACAAAATCTGAGGAGTTTGTCTATCGCCTGACAGAAGACCTAACAGAGGCTTATGATCTGTAACTAACTCAAAATGGCATCCATATAGAAACTCACAGAATTTTTTGACAGAAGCAACTGCAGCCAAAGCCTCCTTGTCAGTTTGGCTGTAGTTGCGCTCGGCTGGGGAAAAAGTTCTGGAGAAAAAGGCAATGGGTGCCTCAGAACCATTAGGCAGTCTATGACTTAAAATGGCACCTATGACAAAAGGAGGAGCATCTGCTACTAAAACTAAAGGCGAATGCTCGTTAAATTGGATCAGAACAGCATTGGATGTAAGCAATGATTTGACTGCACGGAAAGCATGGGCTTCCTTAGGTCCTCAAAGCCAGGAGGATTGCTTATCCAAGAGTCTATGCAGAGGTTCTACAATGGAAGCCTTATGTGGCAAAAATGAAGCGTAGAAGCCCTAAAAAAGCCTGGAGCTCGGTTTTATTAGTTGGTGTGGGTGCCTCGTGAATAGCCCTTACTTTGGATTCAATTGGGTGAATATCAGAGGCGTCAATTTTGTATCCCAAAAATTCAACCTGTGGGGTGGCAATAGTGCACTTCTCTTTCTTTAACTTAAGACCATACTTCCTGAAACAGTCGAGGACTCCTTTGACTCTTTGCAATAACTGAGGCTTGTCAGGGGCAGATATTAAAATGTTATCAAAATAAGGAATTACACCAGGTAATCCTTGAAGTAGTCTTTCCATTAATGATTGGAAAATTCCTTGGGCCATACTTACGCCAGATTGGAGGCGCCCACATTTAAAAGCGCCCCTGTGCGTTACAATAGTTTGTAGTTCAGCAGCTGTGTTATCAATAGGGAACTGTTGATAGGCCTGTGACATGTCTAATTACACAAAAATAGTTCCTGGCTCAAAAGAATGCAGCAGGTGCTGGATAACTGGGACTGGATAAGCGCTGATTTGTAAATATTTATTCAAAGAGCTCTTGTAATCCGCGCAGATTCTTAAGCTACCATCTTTCTTCAGGGGTGTCACTATTGGGGTTTCCCATTTTGTGAAGTCCACAGGCTCTAATGTGCCGTTTAATTATTTTGTCAAGCTCCATGTCTAATTTGGAGCGGATTGCAAAAGGTACCCTTCGAGGCTTTAAACGGATTGGTACTGCCAGGGGATCCAAGTTGAAAGATATTGGGGTTCCCAAGTAACAGCCCAGGCCCTCGCTGAACACATCAGTATAGTCATTAAACAAGGTGTCCACTTCAGCATATGCAATAGAGTGGATTCCACTTATATGGAGGCTAAGGGCAGGGAACCAGTCTTACCCCAACAGGCTTGGGAGGGCACCATCTACTACCACTAAAGGCAAGTGACCTTTAAAATTTTGAAATTGAATAAAAAAACTTGCCTTTTCCGATGACTCGGATGGTTCTGCCTTGGTAGTCACGTAGGGTGAATTGGTAGCCGTGAAGCCTCTTCTTAGCCATTCTGGGAAGCAGTTGTTTCAAGGTGCTCCATGAGAGAACCTTTGTTAGTCAGCTTGGCTTGATAGCAGGTGGAATAGTCTTCAATTTGCTTTTGTAAATGCTGAGTTGTCTGAAACTTTTGGGCAAAAGTCTTTCCTGCTTGACAGATCCTGGCTAAATGACCCTTTCTCTGGAATTTTAGACAAATGGCATTCCTGAACTTTCAGGATGCCCTGAGGTGGTTTCCCCCACAGCTTAGACAAATGGTCTGAGACCGTGGAGATTGATTGGGGGTTGACCTGTTTTCCCTTTGACTGGTTTTGGGCTGCCTGAGGCGATTTACATCACTAGCCTCTTCATAACCTTCTTCTGTGGAGGCTTCATCGTAATGGATGGCTGAGCTGCTCTGGCTCATTGGATTTCCCTGAATTTCTGCTGCTGAAAGTGCTGATAGTTCAGCAGCTTGAGACTCTTCAATTGCTAATTCAAGGGTTGAATCCCCTTTAGCCAATGCACGCCTTTGTAGCCTTAAATCCCTGACTCCACAAACTAGTTGGTCTAATAACATGTCCTCCAGATAATCTCTAAACCCACAGTGCAAGGCAGCTGTTCGTAGGGCAGCCATGTACCCACTAATAGTCTCTCCCTCAGCCTGAATCCGTCTTCTAAAAGTATGACGCCTGGCAATTCGGGATGCCTTAGGGGAATAGTGGTTAGAAACAATTTTCTGCAATTCTTCCCATGGAACAGTCTTAATTGAATGTGGAGCCAATAATGTTGTTGCAGTGTCAAACACTGTGGCTCCGCAAAAACTTAAAAAGTAGGATTTTTTCCTATGGTCGGAAATGTCAGCAAGGTCTATGGCATCTAGAAAACAGTCAAATCGGTTTCTGTAGGATTCCCATGTTTCTGCTGTCAGTCTGAAAGGCGGAAATGCAGGGTTCGAAGTCATCTCGACTCAGCGGTGCAGGATCTTCTGAGGAAAGTTGAAATTCACACTTGCCAATAGTGACAGTAAGCTCTTTAAAGTGACATACAGCTTGGTAGTGGCTTCAGCTCTTTTTGTCGTGACTTCGCTCAGCGAATATTTGCCCAATTGCTTCTTATATGTATCCTGCCCTCGTCACCAGTGTTTTAGAACTGCAAAATAACCGAGGCGAACATGGAGCAAACTTCAGCTTTTATTTTATTGTAACAATAAAAGGGTTGCCGCGGCTGCCACGCTAACAAGGCAGCCAGCTGGCGGACAACAGCTGATGCCGTTTGACAGCTCCCTTTTATAGCCAGGTGTCAAACAGCATCAGCCAATAGGAACGGTCCATGTTCCCGCTGGAAACACAGACCAGAGTGAAGACTTCAGCTCAGTCTTTTCCGAACACCACAGTATAGAACTGCTCCTCTGGTAAATGGATGGATGCTTGCACCTGATCACGGGAACTATAACAGACATTTTGTGAGCATGTTAGGATTCTCAACTTTTGGAGTGTGGCTCTCAGTTCAAAAATCTTACTTTTGAAGCTGGATTGACAATACCTGTAAACATTTTTTCTATTAATACCCCAGGAAATGCAATTAAGATACTGTGTTACAGTGCTGGTATTCTACCAGTTTGGTCCGGTTTGACCAAACTGGTAGCTTTGAGAATCATCTGTGAGTGAACCAGTTCATTCCAATGATCAGCTACTGGGCCTGCCCTCCCATCCCAGCTGTATTCTGATCTTTATTTTCTGCTTTTCAAGCTCAGCTGCTTCGTGTGGCACAGCGGATTGCTGCGCGTCACCTGTTGAAAATACAGGGAGAGTGCAGAATTGCAGGAGGTCAGTAGCAAACCCTCTGCCTACGCGCAAAGCATACACTCACCAAACTGGTTGTTACACTGGTTGAGTCAACTCTCAGATGGGTACCAACCACAAGGGCGTTTTTCCCATTCTCTTTTTATGAAGTAACTAATACCTGAGAAATGGAATATTCAGGTACACTTTTATAATGATGAAGATCCTCCCAATATTATTTCTTAGAATTTTGCTTCCTTTCCACTCTTCAAATTTTCAGGATTTCTAGGAAAAAAAGCTAAGCTGAATGAGTCAGGCCTATTTCTCATTTTAATTATTTTGGGGATATGGTTTTAAGATTGAGAAATGAGTGAAGTTTGTAAATAAATATAGTAATTCTTGTATGTTTGCCTTATTAAGTAAATTGCTGTAAGATGATAGCCATAACCATTTCTTCTCCAAGTTTAACATTTTCAGCATCTTTTGAGAGAAAGTCATACTTGGGCCTTTTTACTGTGGGTTGCAGGTTTTGTCACAAAGGACTGATGTCGAAGCATGGGTGTGTGCCAATATAATCAAGCTTTTCAATGATGATAATACAATCCCCTTCATTGTTCGGTATCGAAAGGAACTTATCAATAATCTGGAAGCTGATGTGCTGCGTGAGGTGCAACAAATAATGGAAGAACTACAGTATGTATTAAAGCATTGCAATGGGGGTAGAAAGAGAGTAAGCAGTACTTAAGCAATTACTGCAGTATTGTGTGTGTTTATAGAGGAGTTCATGGAGGAAAGCTTACAAATCTCATATCTTGTCTAATGTGCAATCATGAGACGCTTCTTTTTAACATTCCTGGATTGATATAAAATATTATGATATAAGCAGCCATCTGCAAACTTTGCAGTTATCAGTGAAAATATTGCCTCTCTATATCAGGGAAGCCAATTGGGAAAAAAAGTTTTGAAATCTCTGCCCCAAGGCTGATTCTAAGTAGAAAATTGTTCATCTACTGGAGATTTTGTAACCACATTTTTTCTCAATGAATCTTGACAAAGAGATTCAATGAGAAACTTTGTTGGAAAGGATCACTTTCTTGTTAGGCAGTTGTTAGAGAACTTGACAACCCTTATGCTTTGGCCAACTAGAATAGAGCTCTGACTTTAAGAAAAAGGTTCGAAGCCTTCTAGCAATTCCGCAATTCTTAGGATAGAAGTGTCATCCAATAGTATCTGTCATCAATTCCTTCTCTACTTTCAGTCACTTGCATGGCCAGTATTATGAGGAGAGTAAATGCAATAGAAAAAGCAAAACTAGCTTTGATTTTAGTTTTCTTTAAAATTCAAGAAAATCAAAATAAATTTGTTTAAAACCCAATTATATGAATGATCCAAGATTTGGGTATAACAGGAAACTGTGAGTAATCATCAGAAAGCAAATCTTCCATTTTCTTCTTTCGTACTACACTCAAGAAATGGGCAGTTTTAAGTATGTAAGACTATTAAAAGTCAGAATGGGAAGATTAGATGGTCCACAGTCTTACATACTTAAAACTGCAATGGATGCAAAGAGGATGTAAAATGTTAAAAAAAGCTTGCCATCCGTTGGAAAACGCGATGCATCCATTGTGTACTCACTGCATACGTGTTTCATACGCTCTATCCCTCCAGCATCTGTCCACTGAGATTTCATCCGCCCAAGAAGTTTTGAGCTGCACAAAACTTTGTGAACGGATGAACTTTCCACTGTATACGATGTAAATCCGAGCATCCGATGTAAATCCGATGTAAATCCGATGTAAATCCGATGTAAATCCGATGTAAATCCGAGCATCCGACATCCGAGCAACAAACGTTCTATGTCTGTTTATCATCTGTTAAACCTCCGCTGTATCCTTTCTGCATCCTCTGGGCATCCTCACAACTCACATCCGTTGCAGCTGAAAACAGAAAGAGGGAGGAAACAAAAGGTACATGGAACGTCTACACAGCGTTAGTAGCACAGTGTTAGTAGCAAATAGAAAGGATGCGCAGTGAACAGTTTGCATCTGATATACATCCGTTAGGCTTCCTATGAACATCTGTTTAACATTCCCGCTACATACTACCCACGTCTGTTCTTTTCCGTTCTTTTCCGTTCTGTTTATGCAAATTTTCACCACTTTTGGGAGCGGATGACCCACGTCTGTTCTTTTCCTCATCCGCTCTGTCCTTTATGCATATGTTTTGCATCCGTCAGCCAGTGGGACAGGGTCTTTAAGAAAGTGTCTTTCTTAAAGAAAGTGTCAGGGTCTTTTCTATTGAGCCAACGGAACAGTTTAGTCTGAGAGTCCCTTTGAGCAATATATATATGGAAGGTTTCACAGTGAGGTGATACTGCCTTGGGGATTCAGCAAAGTTAATAATAGTATTTATATAAATGCTATTGAATACAAATTTTTAATTCTACTATCTTTGCTTGGTTTTAGGACTTTAGCAAAAAAGGTTCATATCTCAATACAAAAACTTGAAAAAGAAGGAAAGCTGTCAGAAAGTGTTTTAACTTCATTATTAAACTGTAAAACTTTGGAGGAGCTGGACCATGTGGTTAGTATAATATCTTAATGCAAATTTTCATTTACCTTATTGTGCATTGGATTTATTTCCAAACATTGCTAAACTCTTTTATGGAAATTGTGGCCATAATCTTTTAGAAACCATTTTATACTAGGTTAGATCATTACTATATTATCTAATAACAGTTCTACACAGTTTAAGATTTTAACTTTTCTCTGCGAGATCTCTTAATGCATCACATTACTGAGCTACTGAAATATGGCTCAATCCTTGTTCATATATGACACAAGCTATTCTCTCAGGCAAGAGGGAGTTGTAAAGGCAAATTATCAAAAGCATAAAAAGGAGGGAAGAGTCAAGACTCATGGTGGTTACTGGAAGTGCAGTAAAATCATAGGGCTTTTAGTATTAATGCCATGTATATTATTTTTACATTATTTGCATCATTATAGCATCATACTAGTGATGAAAACATGAAGTCTGATCTGTTGCATGCAAAATTATGTCTCATTAAGCTTTGCTAAATATAGATTTCAACTGTAGTTATTATTATTATTTGTAAAGATGGCTCTTTGAATTTTTTATTCAAAATCTATTATACCAATTGGAACTAAAATAGATGTGAAATGAAAAAGAAGTAAGGCAATTAAAAGTGTTGTTTGCTAGTCTACAGAGTGAAAATTGAGTTAAGACTGCTTTAGCCTTAGCTGAAATATTTCTCTCCTTTCAGTCAGTATAGCATGTACAGAAATATGAAAATTCTTTGCCTTTGAAGAAAGCATTTGCTCAAAACATTCTCATTGCATAATTGCTTTTAGTTAACAGTTTGAAGCCGGCTTTTATAAGTCATTAGATTTGAAATCCACATTTTTGCTCCCTATGAACTAAGACTGGTATCCTATTCCCCCCCCCCCCCCCCCCCCCCAGTCTGGGAAATCTCATAAAACTCTGTTACATTTTCATAAGCATATGGAATTATGCTATAAACATGTACTCTAAAAATTAGACTTGAAATATCCTTGGAGTTATGAATCATAGGAGAAGATTAAGGGTTATGAATGAATTTCTACCCAGGAAAGATTGTTAGCAATTATTGACCTTTTTCGTTAATAAAGACTTCCTAAAGGAAGCCTGGGTTTCATTTTCAGGATACACTCTTGGTCTACCTTCTTATATAACCACAACTTTAGAAATAACATTTAGTGGGTTTCCATAGGACTTCAGTAAGGTTTGCCCCTAGCATTGGTGTCACACACACACACACACACAGAGAGAGAGAGAGAGAGAGAGAGAGAGAGAGAGAGAGAGAGAGAGAGTAGTCACTCTTTATTGAATAAGTGACACTCAGATTCTCACTTTATGCCAAATATAAAATATTTGGGTTAAATATTAGGGTTGGCTGGCTTCATACAGCACACTAAGCTAAGCAAACCAGCTATGTCACAATTTACCAAATGTGAACTAACCTGAGTTAAAAGAAGAATGATGACTATAACAATATTTTTAAATAAAGCAGTTTAAGGATAGGCAGGGGTGGGATGCTACTGGTTCTGCCTGGCTCTGTAGAACCGGTCGCTCTGAAGAGCAGCAGACACCAAACCAGTTTTGTGTTTGCTGCTGTTTGGCCCACCCGCCTGCCCAGGCTCTAACCTGTCCTTTATTTCCTGCTTTTTCAACCTCAGCTGTTTTGCGGGGCACAGCTGAGGTTGAAAAAGCAGGAAAAAAGAGGCTTTTAAAATGCTGTGCACCCACACGCAACACTTTTCAGCTGTCTGGGTGGCACAGCTTAAGGTTTTTCACACGCGCGCGCAGCAAAACATAGTCACTAAACCGGTAATAACACCGGTTGAATCCTACCCCTGGTTATAGATATACTGTATATGACAGACTTGCTCACTGTGTGGGTCAGGAGGGCTTTGGCTATTTTGGGATGATCAAAACAAGAGATAAAAATGTAACGATAGATTTAAGTTAAACAAGGTTAAGTTCCAATTGAATGTTAGAAAAAAAACTTGAAATGCTGTACAGGTACTCTTCAACTTACCACAATTGAGCCCAAAATGTATATTGTTAAATGAAAAATTTGTTAAGTGAATTTGTCCCATTTTATGATTTTACTTGCCACATTTGTTAAGCATATCACTGCAGTTGTTAAATTAGTAACATGGTGGTTAAGTGAATCTAGGTTCTTCATTGACTTTGCTTATCAGAACGTCCCAAAATGACTCCTGAACTCTGCAACCATCATAAATATGAGTCAGTTGTCAAGCATCTGAATGTAAATCATGTGGCCATTGGGATGCTGCAATGGTCGTAAGCATGAAAAATGGTTATGTCACTATTTTCAGCGCCGTTGTAACTTCAAACAGTTACTAAATGAACTATTGTAAGTTAAGGGCTACCATATAGGTAATCAATTACCTAGGAGCCCATTGGTCCAGTTAATTGATCTCTGATAATGCTGTGATTCTGTGTACTAGATATCATCACTTTGTTTTCATCCTGTAGACAGAAAAAGCATAAAAAATGTGAAAATTTGCGACAATAAAATTACATACACACACATACATGCATAAACACATACACAACATATGTATAGCCCTTATTGCTTAAACTCATACGATATTATCTATTATAGTATGCACCATATAAAACTGGAAGCAAAGGAACTAAAGCACAAAGAGCTAAACAGTTGGGCTTGGAACAAGCAGCCAACTTGCTCATTGAGAATCCAAAGGAACTCAGCTTACTCTTTTATGTGAAGTCCAATATCGAAGGTAAGAATGTATTTTTTAGAAGTATTAAGGGTATATAAACAGACATATTTTACTGAGTAAGAGTGGTTGTTCGAGTATGGTTCTGCAGTTTGGTGGAGCCAGTGAACACTAGCTCCTTTTGAAAACAGCAAAGGGCTTTGTCTGCAGCAGATCCAACCTTTTTTCTGAATTATGTATTGTCCTGGTTAGAAAGTCTGGAGGCCTGGTGATAATCAATAGAGACAGTACTGGGTAGATTAACTTGGCTTGAGATAATATTCTCTCTATGACTTTTCTTCAGATGCTTGCTGAATATGAACAGAAACTAATTAAGTGGATTGGAGAACTTTCCCCCCACCCACCCCAATACACTGAGGTTCCCTTTGTCATTTTAAAATACTGTATACTCTTGGCTCTCTACAGTATGAAAGCTACTTGTTCATGTATAACATTTCCATTCCTTACCAATAATCCTCAGGATTATTCAGCCATACAAAATTTTTTAAATATGCTTAATACTCTTGAATAAAATGACTGAGATTTACTTTGACAAAGAAGTTAGTTCCAATAAAGCAACATGTTTTCTAGTAGGCTGGTAAAAAAAAAAAAAAAAGCATGTGCTGTTTTCTACACTCCCTAGAGATCTCTAGGGTGAAAAGGCTGAGGTAAATCAAGAATACATAAGTGTCTTTGATCCCAAATGAGCCTCAACAACACCAGCTTCCTCCTGATTAATGAAAATTTAGAAGATAATGAAACTTGCATCCATGTTTTAGTAAGCTGCCAAACACAGATTAAAACTATAGAAGTTTCAACACATTGTAATATAAATTATAAAAAAGATTAGTGACTGTGCTTCAAAAAGATAAAAAAGAGGCAAATCTGCACTTAATCAATAAGGAGATGACTGAAGGAGATAGATTTCAGCTCTTTGAGAAAGATCAAGTTAAACAATAGGCAATGTAAAGATTGCTGGAACTCTAGGCTATTGTTGTAGGGCCAAAAACAGAACCTTGAAAGCTTGACAGTTCCTCTCTGCCCTGTCTTCTACCATATAAAATCAAAGTGGTTTTTAAAATCTTGTTTTCACAGTTGTTTATTGTCTCTTTTTTTCTTGCTAACAGCGCTTGGATAGCTTTGTGTTATCTGTTTTCTTCTATAGTACAGGATGGGTTTGGGAAAGAGTTAAGGAAAGTGTTTGGGTCTGTAATTCATTCCATAACACCATTCCAAGGTTTTCTTTGCTTGCAGGAGGGGAGACTGAATCTAATGGAGCACAGATATGACCTTGGGTTAAAGTATGCAGTGACTACTAATAAAACATTAATTTAGATCAGAGAAACAATAACGCTTTGAGATAAAATGAGGAAAAGAGTATTATTATAGACAAGACAATCTCTACATCTGCTTTCTCTTAAGCCAGATAGTCCAAGCCTGGGGCTCTGAAGGAGTCATGAACTGTAATAATCATATTATTTATTACTTTCCCCACAGAACAGTTAGCTTGTTAATCTTTTGCCATTAAGATTTTTGTTAATTTTGTCAATGCTATTATGATGATAATAAAGTTGATGGACAAGTATTGTAATTAACTGCTTCTGTTCTCTGAGACAAAGAAAATTAATTTTGAAAGAGATGATTTTTTTTTGTTTCATATGTTAAGAGTATAATGTTTACACAATACAGTGTAATTATAGATAAAACTGTAGGGGGCAATCTTAGATAGCAAAATGCACTCATTTTCTTTTTAAAAATAGGGTACTGAACAGAATTTCCAGTTCATCTTTAACAAAAATTTTCTTTTTAGAAAAAAATGTTAATATTTACAAACATTTTGTTAAAATGAATTCTATAGCTGGGAGGTACTATTAACTGAACTTTATGATAGTTTTCCACAAGACTTCCTTGTTGATTTTAGCCACAGGAACATTCTTGGTTCACACTTTTTGTATAACTCTCTTAATGGCTTGTCACGAGGCTAGGTCTGGCACTCATCAAGAAGACAACTAGAGGTGTCTATTCTGAGTGTATTTTAATGGGCAGGAAGTAGGTTTGAAGCCATCAGTTGTTGTTACACATAGGCTGACTGTGAAAGGGGAATTATATGGTTGAGTTAGCTGTGAAATGTTTCAGTTCAGGTGCAGCATAGAAGACAAATGTGCAACATTGTTTTTTGTGGCTGGGAAAAGGATGTGAAGTTCCTGGAACATTTAGGCCTGGTGTAAGTAGAAGTGTGACCTTCTCTTGCTTGACATCAGAACAATTCTTGCTGCATGTGTTGTATAATTTTCATCTTCGGCTGATTTTTGGATTTTGTAAGCTCCTCTGAAAGCTTAAGTACTTAAAACCAAATATTTTCCTTTAGGACTTTCCACCATCGAAGAAGTAAAATCAGGAGTGCAGCATATCCTGGCTGACATGGTTGCTAAAGATAAAGAAACACTGGATTTTATCAGAAATTTGTAAGTGATTTTGTCATAGATGTTAGGAATGTAACAGGTATTTGGGTTGGAAATATGTAAACCAGGACAGACATTTTAATACTGTATTTTTAAGAAAATGCAAAAACTTTAGTTGGGTGTGGTTTCTCAAACGGCCATAACATGAAGCCAAAACCTGGGTTGTTTAAGCCCATGTCACACTGCACCAATGGATGGAAAGAGGATGTAAAACAGAGAGAAACACTTGCCATCCGTTGGTTAACGTGATTCATCCCTTTTGTACTCACTGCGTCCATTTTTCATCCTCTCTATCCGTCCAGCATCCATCGACTGAGATTCCATCCGCTCAAAATGTTTTGAGCTGCTCAAAACTTTTTGAGCGGAAAATATATTCAATGCGTCCATTCTGCATCCGCTACGCATACGGGGAACATCCGTTCTGCATCCGTCGGCATCCGTTACGCATCCGCTACATACACTAGGCATCCGCTGCGCATCCGCGCAACTCAAATCCGCTCCAGCGGAAAGCGGACACAGGGAGGAAGCGAAACGGATGCGGAACGGACGCGCAGCGTTAGTAGCACGGACGGAGAAAGGATGAAAGTGGATGCAGCTCGCATACAAAGCATTTAAAACGGAAAAAACATTCGCAGAGGGGACCTATCTCGAATATTAGGGATTTCTAGAGGATGCCTAGAGGATGCAAAAGGACATATAGTGGAAAACCTATATTGCCTATAAAAAGGGGGAGCAACTCACCTGGATCTCACTTTCAGTCCAGCAGCCCTGCTGTGCAGACCTCTGCAACCTTCATCTGGCTCTTGCTCTTCCACAGCATCCATTGCTGTTCACCATGGATCGTAACACACTCCTTTTGGTAGCCACCATCATTCTGCAACAGTGCAAAGCCATCTACAGGCTCTTTCAACTGTTCTATGGGAAGAAAAGGAGATGGCCAAGAAGCGTCTGGGTCCAAAGATGGATCGGGAGAAGAGCAGAGTACGGACTGTACAACAAGTTGATGGTGGAGCTGAGGAACGAAGACCCTCGTGCATTCCAGAACTCATGAGGATGCCTCCAGCCATGTTTGATGAAGTTGTGGAGAGGCTGACACCCAGGTTGACCAAGGCAAACACCAACTTCTGGCCCATCCTGGAACCTGGGCTGAAGGTGGCACTGACTCTGCGCCACCTGGCCACAGGGACCACCTACAGGAGCATGCAGTACGGCTGGAGGGTGCCACATAACACCATCAGCATTGTGGTCAGAGAAGTGGTGCAGGCCATCATCGAAGAATACCTGGAGGAGCTCCTCCAGTGCCCCTCCACTGAAGAAGGCTGGGAGAAAGTTGCAGAGCAGTGGTATCAGAAGTGGAACTTTCCCTACAACTTTGGAGCCATAGATGGCAAGCACGTGGCCTGCAAAGCTCCAGCCAAGTCGGGGTCCACTTATTTCAACTCCAAGGGCTTCTTCAGCATCATCCTCTTCGCCATGGTCGATGCTGACTACAAGCTCATGTACATCGATGCTTCAGGCAACAGCTCATCTTCAGATACCCAGGTATACAACGCCAGTCACCTCAAGGCTGGAATGCAACCTCATCATGGGCTTCCCAGATCCAGACCCCCTGCCCAACGACACGCAAGATGTGCCCTACTTCATCGTGGGGGATGACGCCTTCTCCCTCAGAACCTACCTCATGAAGCCCTACACTTCCAGATCTTCAACTACAGCCTGTCCAGGGCAAGGCGGGTGGTGGAGAACACCTTTGGCATCCTGGCCAACAGGTTCCAGGTACTTCTCACCACCATGCAGCATTGCCCAGAGACCGTGAGGAGGATCATGGAAGCTTGCTGCATACTGCACAATCTCATGCGCACCCGCTACCCAGTGTTGCAGAATAGGCTCGTGGACCTCCACCAAGGCAATGGGGACATGGAGCCTGGGGAATGGAGGCAAGGGCGAAACCTGATAGACACTGAGGATGTGCAAGGCCCCAACAGAGCCTCATGTGAAGGGAAGAAGCAGCGCAACCTCCTGAGACACTGGTGCAACTCCCCAACTGGAGCAGTGGAGTGGCAAGACAGGATGATAGATGATTAATGGATGCTTCCTTCAGCCTGTCTCATCACACTGATGAGATTGGGCCATGTATGTTGAGTGGCCTTATAATGAATAGGGCATTTAATAAAGAGTTGTGTTTATGTTGAAATGTGTTGATGAATGATTTAATTGTTATTTTTAATAAAGGGTCAAAGGTGTGGCACCTGGGAGGGTGGACCATACAGTCCCACTATGCTAGCACTGGAGTTTTATCTATCCCACAGCTATTACCCATCCCACAGATATCCCTGCCCATCCCACTGCTATCCTTACCTATCCCAAAAGTATTCCTGCCCATCCCACTGCTATCCTTACCTATCCCAAAAGTATCCCTGCCCATCCCACTGCTATCTTAACCCATCCCACAAGCATGCAAAGGCTTAAACCATTTCTAAAAGTTTCCACCAAGACTTTATTTAATAAAATAAATGAAGCAAGTCTGTGAAGCAAAGATAATCTTTGTTAATAACAAGCTGTAAAAGAAAAATGACCCAAGTCAAGTGTCCAAAGCAAAAATAAAGTCAACAGGTAGCCACCCAGTCTCTGGCACTCTTCTTGGTCACTCTGAGGCGTGACCAGTCTCAGGGGTGAAGGATCCAGGTGCTGTGGAGGTAGCTGCTGCTGGAGTGCTGGTCTGAAGCGCCACTGGGGTGCCTGGCCCCGAAAGGATAACAGGGGACGGTGTGTTGAGGAAACTCTCAGATAGCTGGCTCAGCCCCGTGATGTTGAGAGCCCCTTCCTCCATGCCATGGGGTGTCAGCCCCAATACTGATGACAGATGTACTGAGGCCGGGCTTGGCTGTGGGGTGGAGGAAGGAGCAGTGTAGTGGGGCTGTCTGGTCTGCAGCTGGGTGAGGACTGACGTTGGTGGCATCGGTGGCGTGGGTGGCATCAGTGGCATGGGTGGCGTCAGTGGCACTGGTGGCATCCGATGAACATGTGCCTGGACTGGGAAGGGCTGCTGCCTGTGCTGCTGGACCTCCTGGTAGCCGTAGCCTTGGTAGGAGACGGCCTGTGGAAAGCCTTGGAAGGGCAGTGACATCACCTGGGGTGGAGGAGCAGACCTGGACTGGGTGGGAGCAGGTTCATCTTAGTCTGGAGGGTTGTGAAGCAGATCGGTGATCCTGTCCTTCACCACCTGGTACTGGGGTTCCGCCATGTCCATGAGGGTCTGGTTCACATAGGAGAGGAAGGGCTTGCGGTTGGAGGATGAGGAGTCGGTGTGTACCAGCTGAGAGAGGAGATCTACGCTGCTCCTGATGGTGTCTCTTATCTCCAGCAGGACAGTGTGGCTCTGCCCCTTCTGTCTGGCTTTCTGCCTTTCTGTGGAGGTGGAGCTGGGGGTGGATGCGGGTTGGGCTGTGGTGGAAGTGCCGTCTCCTTTCTCCCACTGCGTCAGGGGGTCCTCCACACGCTCCACCACGGGTAGTGCAGCTGTCGGGGGGGTCTCCGTCATGGCACGCTCCACAGATACCTGCCTGGAGACAGGAGCTGACTCTCTGCCGGAAGAGGACTGGCTCTCAGCAGGCTGCCTGAGAGAGAGGGTTGTGAGAGGGGCTGCTCCTCGGTGGCGGATCTCACCCTCCAGGAAGCTGCACTTGGCCATCACGTAGGTCTCTCTGTCCGTCAGCTTGACCGCGGCCTGGCCAGATTTCTTGAGGTGCAGCTTCCCGTACCAGGTGTGCATGTGCTTCCACCAGCCGAGGAGCACCTCCGAAGTGTAGCCCAGGCTCTCTGCCTTCTCTCTCCAAGCAGCCTGCTTCCTTTTGGTGTCCCAATAAAGCCTGTGTCCCTTCCGCCATAGATACTCGTTCTCCCTCAGCCACTCCAGCACCTCCTCCTCATGTTCCTCTTCTATGTTGTATTGCCTCCTCTCCCGTTCTTGCGTCTGCCTCTTCCTCCCTTTGGCAGGGCCTTCTGGGCCCTCATCAGAAGGGCTTCGAGGTTGTAGGGGCTGCTCCTCCACACCACCACCACCAGCAGCAGCAGCACCAGCAGGACCAGCAGCAGCAGCACCACCAGCAGGACCAGGAGCACCAGCAGGACCAGCAGCACCAGCAGGACCAGCAGCACCAGGAGCAGCGCCAGCAGAGTAAGCACCAGCAGAAGCACCAGCACCAGGAGCAGCGCCAGCAGAGTAAGCACCAGCAGAAGCACCAGCACCAGGAGCAGCGCCAGCAGAGTAAGCCCCAGCAGAAGCCCCAGCACCAGGAGCAGCGCCAGCAGAGTAAGCCCCAGCAGAAGCCCCAGCACCAGGAGCAGTGCCAGCAGAGTAAACACCAGCAGAAGCACCACTGCCAGAAGCAGCATCAGCAGAGTCAGCACCAGCAGAAGCACCACCTCCAGAAGCAGCATCAGCAGAAGCCCCAGCCCCAGAAGAGCGAGCCCGGGCTGCAGAAGCCCCAGCAGAAGCAGAGTGAGGGCCAGGGGGTGGGCGGGTGGCCCTGTCCCTCCTGCCAGGGCTGGCAGCAGATGGCTGAGGCTTTCTTTTCTTCCCCATGGTTGTGGGGTTGCTGGCTGGCTGGCTGGCAGGCAGGAAGGCTGGCAGGCAGGCTGGAGAGCTGTGTCTGGAAGCAGGTCTTTCCTCTGAATGGTGACCTGCTTGGGAGCTGCTTCCCTTTATATCCGCGGGGCTGACGCAATGCATCCGCTTCATCCGCTCGGCATCTGCTGTGCATCCGCTTCATCCGCTCGGCGTCTGCTCTGCATCCGCTCTTTCCGTTCCGCGTCCGCTTTGCTGCGCTCCCCCGGAAGCCTTGCGGATGTACCATCCGCTCCCATCCACTTCCATCCGCTAGGCTTCCGTGGAACATCCGCTTTCCATCCCCCCTATATCCTCCCCCCGTCCATTCCTTTCCATGTTGTCCGCTCTGGTTATGCAAATTCGGGGCACTTTTGAGAGCGGATAACAACGGATGGAATATTTTTCTCGTCCGCTGTGTCCTTTTTACAAACGTTTTGCATCCGTCGGCCAGTGTGACAGGGCCTTTAGTCTTAGTCTCAGAGGAGAGTGTATCTCAGCCAATCTCTGTTTTCCTTCTATTAGAGAGTTTTGCCATTCCTCCATTTTTCCTTTATTGACTGTTATTCCTGGATTTGATGTAAGTTTGATACTGAGCTGTTTTTGACACTGGACTTTGTTATTGGATTATCCCTGCATTGAAACCTGACTGATTTACCTGTGAATGATTTTTGGACTGCTTGTTCTTGAACTTTGCTTAAACCTTTCTGGAAGTAAAAACCTACATTTACTGTACAGTGTATCTGTGTGCTCTGTGTGTGTATTATTCAAACACTACTCTCAGATATGTATCCCTGTATGTGCTCATTCTCCTAAAGGGGAATTACCTCAACAATAGACATTCTTTTGTGAGAGATTGGTAACATTGCATTTTGCCAGTCCTGTAGATTCGCTGAAAGTCTTTGGTCCTGGGTTGAATATATTATTCCATATGTACAGACAAAATTTTCTGGGGAAGGAAGACATTTGATATTTATTGCCAGCTTTCCACAAGGAAATTCAATGGGAAACAGGAAGTCTGAAGTTGTTCCTATTCCCACTGATTTTTTTCATGTCTATAATCATTCTGTTTATTTAGGAAAAGAAGGAAGGAACAGGAAAAAAGGGATGGAAGAAGAGGACAGGAGTGAGCAAGGAGGGAGGAGGGTTGGTTGGTTTCCAATCTCCCTGCCAGATTCTCACAAGGAAATACAATAGAGAAGCTGGTAGGAAGTCAGAAGTTGCTCCTGCTCCCACTGCTTTTTTCTTGGTGTGGACATTCTGTTTCTCGAGTACTATGAAGCGGTATATAAGTCTAAGTGCTATTGCTATTGTTTGCCAGTAGAGTTATTCATCCCTCCAGTCTCATATCTGATTTTTTTTTTCTTGGAGAGAGTTTAAGCTAAGACAAAAGCAATAAACCACAAGATCACTTAGTACAGGGGACTTTTTCTGGATTGATGACAGTGCTCCAATTATAAGGGCCATTTTCAAAAGTGTCTGTTCCAAAGACTAATATGTAGGATCAGGATGGAAAAAATTAAAATCAATTTCATTCATTTATATATAATTAAAGTTAAATGTAATAGGCATTAAATATAGCCATGCATTTAATAAATTATCCTGTTTCAACATAAAACTTTATATTTTGATATCAAATGTCTATGTTGATTCTCAATCATCCAGGTCATGGTTGTCCCAAAGATGCTTTTCAAAAGGCAACTGGACTTTCTTGTTTTTTTCTTTGAAAATGTTTCACTGCTCATCTAGAAAACTTCTTCAGTTCTGACTGAATGATCGGGAATGGAAAGATTTATATTTCTTGGCAGTCATTTGGTCATTACAAATTGTTTTTTGGGCTACCAGTTTTTGGAAAGCACATAACCTATTCTTAACTTGGCATTACGAGTGAAATATATCAAATTAATTTTGTAATATGATGAAGTTATTTTTATTAATGTTGCCATCATTCAGATGAAATTTTCTTGACTAAAGGATTTTTTTGTTTGTTTTAAAAATACAGATGTCAAAGAAAATATATTTGTATTCAGTCATCTCTAGCAAAAGTAACTTCTAAAAACGTCAATGAAAAAAATGTGAACAAATTTCATTTGTACCAAAATTTTTCCTGCAACATAAAAAGCATTCATCATCACCAGGTATGTTTGTAAATTGTCTAAAGAAGTACCTCTTAAGTAAAAAAATAAAAAGCTATATTTCTTGTAAGAAATTTGTTGTGTGCTATAGTAATTAAAGTGTTGACTACTAGTGGGGAAACCTGGGCTTTGGTCCATTCTCAGCCATGGAAGCTGAGAAGCATAATGCTTCATGGAAGCATAATGAATCACTCTGAGCCGGTCATTCTCTGGCAGCCCAGCCTACTCAAAGAGTTGCTATCTTATGGTGAAAAGGAAGAAACCTGCGATCCTGAATGAAAGGCAGATATAAATGCAGTAGAGAAAATAAACAATCTAGTTCCTGAACTATTTTCCTGTTGCCTAGGTAGTCTTGTGCATGAAAAAGAAAACATGTTTTGTTTCAAACCTAAAGGAAGCAAATTGTGGCTTAGAAATTTCCCTGAACTCTTCTGGATCCTAAAGGAAGCAAATTGTGGCTTAGAAATTTCCCTGTACTCTTCTGGATCGATCCCAGCTGGCCAAACCGATATTTGGTACATTTGGATTCTTCTAGATTTTAACTGTAACAAATTGTGGAAAGGTCTTAAGGAGTGAGTAGACTTGAATTGGTATGCCTTGCCCCTCTCTCCTTCCTGCCACCGGCTCTTTGTTCCTGCTAATGCCCTCCTTTCCTGCTTCCTCAGCCTCCATGCATCATTTTTTAAGTCAAGTCTGGTATGTTCATGGAGAAGACTCAAGTGAACTGGTTGGATGTATAATACCTTGTTTGTGGGGGTGGAGGGGGTAAGCCAGTGGCTATGCTCCGTGATAAACCTTGATTATTTTTTTACTGTATTTTATAGAATAAGCCATAGAGGCTCAATAAGCTATACAAACCACAATGGCTGGGTTCTCATATGATAGTAATGTAAAGATGAATGGAGGGAAACTATTTGGGAGTAGTTATTGTGCTCTCCTCAGATTGGCCATGTTCCTGTTTTAGGTAGAAAGGGATTCATTCCCCTTATTTTGTGATTTACTGCCTTTTGTCTCTTACGCTGCAGTGCAGCCCAGCCATAAGTGCCAGAGATATAGTTCTTTGACAGGAATCAGAAGTAAATGACAAAAAGTAGAAATAAAATTCTACTTAGGCCTAGCCATCAGAGTCTGGAACAGCCAGTGCCAACCAAGAGGCTCTTGTGGCTTCATGAGGAATGGATAAATTGAATCTGTGATTCGAAGAATTTCCAAACTCACTACCTCCTCTCAGCCGAGTTCCTGAACGAGGGACATAAATGGAGGGAGCTGACTTCAAAGAATCTGTGAGAGGGAATTAGGGTTTGGGTAGAAAGATGGATAGAGTGAAGTTTTGCTTTCTTACCCAAGTATATCTTTCTGCGGACTGAATGAATGGTTTAAAGCAGTTGTCCCCACAAGAAGCGAACCATTCCTCTTATCTTCACAGATAGACAAAAGGCTCCACTCTCTAATCTTCAGTTATAGATATTGTAAATAAGCTCCTTACAAAAATACTGCCTTGCTATTCTTACAACACCACAGTAGAATATTTTTTTAAAAATAGGAGTTGGCTCTCCTCAAAATGCTCTAAGAACAATATGTGGATTTGCTGCTAAATTTTAATTTGAACTCCTGTCGTACATATATGTATGACAATGTAGCGTGCATACCTTGTATCCTATTAATAAGGTGTAGGATCAGAGATATAGTAATCATACTTCCATTTTCCACCTCTAACATGATCATAAATACCAGTATCTTTGTTGAGATTTTTGACTGAAGGAGTATAGGTTCTCCAAACCAAGCCCAAATTGTAAACCTCATTGGATTTTACAAATCTTCTGTCTGATCAGCCCCTACATGAGTTGCTCCTAAGTTGTGCTGTCTAAGGTTTTTGGAAATTGACTTATTTTTCAGTGAGCTACTCGACCATCTTGAAACATATCTAGCCTATGGACATCAAACAAGGAAGGAGAAAATGCAGCTGTGGTTTAAAAGGGGTAGATTTTTCCTGTTAAGAGTGGCAATTAGCCAAGTGAAAAGAGTTGCATTAGGCCTTTTCAAAAAAGGGAAATTGTTTTCTCCAGAGATAAAAGTGAGTTTGTACCTTTTATTCTAGGCTGAGGAAGGTGGAAACATTGTAGTTTCTCCCTTGGGATTGACTGATAAGAGTTCAAAATGTTTTCTTTGCTCTTCTGACCATGATTTGAATTATCCCATGAATCCCATACAAAGTTCACAATTGTTTCACTCTTTTCTACATGTGGCCATATGGAATCATATTATTTGGTCTTGTCTCCCTCCGTTCAAGGTTTTATGGAACACCAATAGGGAGGGGGCTACATGGATTTTAGAGGGGACCTCATTCCAAAGAAAGGTACCATAACAGAGAAGGCATGCTTCCTGGTCTTGGTAAATAACACTGCTTCACGAAAGAAACCCAGGACATACCAACTCTGCCAACACGTCCTGGCTTGGCAAAGGCCATAGGAGATAAATAGTCTTTCAAATAACCTGCTTTTATGCCATATAGGGCTTTCATAGGAATATAGGAGGCAGGGGTATTAGGTATATTGACTGCCTTGAGTTCACCAAATATTTTTTTTTAAAGGTTAACAATAATAATAATAACAATAAAAATATTTGAATCACACTTGGAAGCATACTGGCAACTACTGCAGCTCATAGAGCAAAAGTGTCTTGTGGGATATTGAGGCATGCCCATCACTGTCCATGTACTGCATTCTGGACAGGTTGAAGCTTTCTTGAGAGGTTTTCCAGGCCAGTCCCACGTAGAACAAGTTGCTGAGCCTTGAGGTGAACCTCCCAATCCAGGAAGAGGTGCAACTGATGGAGCTGTGCAAAAACCTCTTTGTGTATAATGTCACCAGCTCATCAAGACACAACATCAAAAAGCCTCAGTTAACCAACCTTAAATCGAAAGGTATAATTGGTATCATCAGCATATGGATAATAAAAGCAAATTCCAGATTGGCAGATGACCTCACCTAGCAGCTTATTGTAGATGTTAAACATGAAATGAGAGAGCATTGAACCTCGCAACATTTCACATAAGGGTCTGATGCGCATCTCTCCCTTCATACCTGCCAATGCCAACTGGTACCAGCCATAGAAGAAGGATTGGAACCACATTATTATCCCCCACATTTCCTATTCCTGGAAGAATATCATAGTTCACAGTACTGAAGGCCACTGAAAGATCAAGGAAAACTAGGACGGATGCGTTACTTCTATACTGGCTTCACCAAGGACATTAACAAGTGCAACCAAGGCTATCAAAGTATCGAAATCCATCTGAATTGGGTCTAATAATCTACTTCTTCCAGTATTTCCTGCAACTGCATACTGAACGTCTTCTTAACAACATTCTCCCAAAAGGGAAGTTTAGAGACAAGACAATTGTCTAAAATGTAACACAGAAGAAAACTTTGCTTTCTTCAGGACTGAAGACACCAACCTATAGCCAACACTATAGTCACCAACATCTTTAACCTCAACTGCCTTTGAAGAACCAGTTCACAAAGTAATAATGCCTAACCAATAATGAATTACAGATAGGCAGCCCATGTGACACATGTATCAAAGATCTTTCAAATGTATTGTATCTGCAGCATATAAAGGATGAGAGTGAACCTTTTATAAACATTGTCTGAGGGATTCAAAATAAAATATTTTTCTTGCTGAAATAGTTGGTTTTAAGTCATACAAAACAGATCTTCTATTCTTTAAAACTGAATAGAAGATATTCCAAATCTGTATTCCAAATGTTATGTTGTTCACATTTATTTTGGATGCTCTTTAAAAAAAAAAATCTAATAAAACATTGCTAATGTTATTTCAGTAGAGGCTTTCTCCAGCAGTCTTAATGTCTCTGAGATTTCGGAGGCTGGTGATGCCCAGGAATTGCATCTGATGACCTTTTTTGTTTTAAAATGCAACTTTGATGTCCCTTGAGAGAGGTGTTTTAATTTTCATCCCTCTTGTTGCAATAGAATAAACCAGGCAATTCTTTGCTTGTGAATGTGCCGCCTCTTCCTTAAACTTGCCCTTTGTTTTGGCAGTCAGGGTACCTGATGTTAAAATATTTCACGTGCAATTTTTATTGTTTGCTGTACTGTTCAGTGATATGTCAAGCCTGGTATGTCAAGCATCAGAAAAGCTGAAGAATATAAATGGGTGTGATGTCTTCAGGTCACTTTTAGACCATTGTATTTAACATATGTGACATGTCTGAGTTAGCTGGTGATTGAATTAATGTTCATGATGGACAGGGAATGCTTGCTTGTGACAGGCAAAGGCCTATAGCATCCATCAACATGTGCAATGACATGGGTATGTCAACTTTTAACAGCTTTTTAATGGTTTTTGCAAGTCTAATGTATTAAAAATGCATGGTTTTGTTAACATTTAGGCACACATAGACAGCAAGTGTATACAGCAATCATCTGCTTTCTCTCTCCTGACAGTTTAAATGCATGTTTGTTTTATTTAATGGAAATCTTCCATCAAGTGAATCAGAAAGTGAACATAGAGAGCAGCCTTATACAATTTTATACATTCTAAATGTTTTGGACAGCAGTTCTCATTAGCACCAGTCAGCATGGCCATTGGAATGATGTTAGTTGTAGTCTAACATATCTGGAGGATACTGGTTAGGGAATACATGTAGAATAGTGGTTAGCTTGCTGAACAAAGTCTAGACAGGTTTTTTTTTCAGAGCAAGCAGTTGGAGGTGTACTTTGTGACAGTTACACTATCTCAGCTGGAACCAACAATTTATAATTGTTCCAGGGAAAATGGAAAAAAAAACTTGACATAATTAGTAAAAATAACTACTACATTTTAGTTCAGTCATACTACATTTTAGAAATTTTTTTGAACATGCAGTGTTGTCGAGGATATCATGTGCAAATTTTAACAAGAAAATTAATAATAAATTCTTTAACAGCTAAATATCTGGGAAAGAACCAAAATATGTTCAAAGAAACACTGTACAGCTTTTTGGAGTATGACTGATCTTGCTTTCTCAAGTATCTGTCAAACATGAGATATGAATATTTGAATATTAAGATGAGAAAACTATAAAAGAAAAATTCATATTGAAGTAAATGAATGCACAACTGAGAGATTTCTTCTTCTTTTAATTGTGTGATTGAGCCTCCTCCTGCTGCAAATCCTGTTAGGTGGGAATGAACCCTCAGTAGATACTCCCGGGTATCTGGATAGGATGGATAAAACTATCTGCAAAAGGCAATCTCACAGATACCGAGATCCTGAGTCAGCACCTTAATTTGCACTCAGAAACAGTTAATCAGTGTAGCTACTGCAACAAAGGTGTAATATGGCAATATCACAACTTCCCTGTGAGCATGATGAGTCACTGAATTTTGGACTAACTGAAATCAACAAGGATAACACGTTACCACAATATAACTGGCAAGGGAAAAGGTGACTGTATCACAACATCCAAGTCCAGATAATTAACAGGTGCATCAGCCACGGCTGATCAAAACACTATTGTTGCAATTTTGCCTGCTCTTTGAGCAGAAGGTAAGGATCTCAGAAAATTGTGAGCCTGGTCTTTCTGGAAAAGCACAAATCCATTTAGGAGTAAAGTTGGTACAATCCTGGAATTGGTAGATTTCTGAATTAAAATTGCCATTCTGTTTTGCTTGGGTTGAGTCTTTTTTGGTACACTCAGATTCTGACAATCTCCAGACACTGAATGAGGACTTCTCATTATTAGGGTGAAGTTAAACAGCATCTTGACATTTAACCCAAACCAAGAAATGACTTCTTCCAACAGACTTCTGACATTTACTGACAGAAGAAAAGTTCAAGCCCTGAGTCACCCCATAAAAGAGTCCTTGTTGGCATTTCTTCTTATACCCTGAAAAGTTGCTTGTGGACTTGTCACTCAAAATGGTACCTCCAATTCCTAATCTTCACAAGGAGTCCAAAGCAATACTATGGTTGATAGTATCAAAGGTTCTAGGAGGAAATGTTTCTTCTTTCCCTCCAAGTTCCATCATAGGTGATCCATGAGAATGACCAATACAGTTTCCATGCTATGCTCAAAACAAGACAGCCACAGGTGCAAATGTTCCATATTTTTCAAAGGTGTAATTTCCATTTCTTCCATAGTTACAATCCCCTAAATGGAGAGGTTGGAAATTGGAGGACAATTATCTAGTTCCCTTGAATGAAGGATTAACAGTTGCATGGATATATGTCCATATAAAGCCTGAAATCTAAGCATCACAGACTTTATTCCAGGAAAAGCTAGATTCTGCCATTTATACATATTATAAAATTTCAGCTATATAGTTTATCTTTATTTGTCAAAGTTTTATTTGCAATTTTGTTGTGGGAGAAATGATAGAATTTGGAATTAAGAAAAAATGGTTGGGTGATAATTTAAATATTTTGGCTATCAATCTATTAATGTAGATCTCTATCACTATGTGTCATAAATTTTTGCTGTTTATATTTGGGTTTTAGATTCTTGCTATTAACCGAGGAGAGAATCTGAAAATCTTAAAAGTAAAGGTCAATGTTCCTGATGGAGTAAAGAATGAATTTTCTAGGTGGTGTGTAAATGAAAGGTTTGTATAAGTATGTCTGTGTCAATGTTCTGTTGTTCTCATGAATGAATCATACCAAATGCATGCATTTTTAAAAATTTCATCTGAATTTGAGTTTTTCAAGATGAGGATAGGCAAGTGTATTTTGGCTATTTGTATGGTAGGGGTTTTGGCTTCCCACATGGAATAGGGAGTTGTCCATCATTAATTCTAGGCTGTGTACACGTAGTCCTCAATGTATGAGTGTAATTGAGCCTAAATTTACAGTTGTAACTTCTTATGGTTGTAAATCAAGGCATCATGTGGTCAGACGTGATTTTTTGGGTAGGGGGAATTTTGGGGGCAGTCATTAAGCAAATGCTGCAATCATTAAGTGAATGTAGCAGTTGTTAAGTGAATATAACAGTTATCAAATTTCCCCAATGGGCATTTTTTTGGCCAGAAGCCAAATGTAAACACCAGAAATTGGCAACAAAACATCACAAATTGCAATTGTGACTGTGGGATACTACAAAGGGCTATAAACATGACTTGGTTGCCAAGCACTCAAGATATGATCGTGTGACTATGGGGGCAAGATACAAATTTTCTGTGTATGTTTTCTAACCTACTTGAGTCTAGTACCAAATATTAAAATGCAAAGAATTAGATACTTTTGGAGATTACATGGATGTTCTGAAAACATTTCAGAATTTCAAATTATGAGGTTTAATTTTGTAAATGCTGTGGTATACAGTTTAGGCTGTAAACTCGTAGATTTGTCTTTTTTTAATGGAAGAAGTTCCACTAATTATGTAGGGTTTTTGAGTCATATGTTGCTTATTCTTAAAGTATGTATTAGGTCTTCTGTGAATATTTACATATCTTAGTTCTTGAATCATTGACATTTGTGTGTGATATATCATTAACAGATAAATTATTTCTCCCACTCTTGGTTTACTATTTATGTATGTTTTTTGTTCTTTAAGGTAGACTTTTGGGCCAGTGAGAAATAAACGTAAAACAATTATTTTTCAAATGTAGTAAACTATTTTTTAATGAATGCTTGAATTAGCAGAAATTAGAACAAGAACTCATGGTCACATTCATGTTTAATTCTAAGAATGTGCTCTCTCAATATTAAATGAGGAAGAAGAGTATTATTAGGGCTGATAATGGAATAGGGATAGGGACAGGGATAGGGATAGGGATAAAAGAGAGCCTCAATTATACCCATAGAGAGGTTGGTTGAGGTTTGAAGTGGCAACTGCTAGCTCACAAATACTCTTGTATTATATCAGCAGGAGTTACTTGGATTGATTTTGGATTTGTAATCTAAGAAAAGTCTTAGCAATTCTAAGGAAATTCATGATTGACAGTTGTCATGAACATTATGAGGAAAAGCATCTCTTGAGTTTACTTAGTGGGTTTACCTATTTACCTGTTGTTATTGCTATTTTTGACATGGTTTGATTTAAAAGATTGCCAGAGTGATAACAGTTTGAAAAAATTCTGATTTACAGATGGAGACCAAAGGCCTTTGCCAACCCTGAATTAATGGAATTGCTGCGCTATTCAATAGAAGATTCGTATAAACGTCTTATTTATCCCCTGCTCTGCAGAGAATTCAGGTAAAGCAATGTATCTTCATTATTAAAAGTAAAACTTAGTAAAACTTAGTACTCCTTAATAATCAGACTACAAACTTAGCAAATCTAGCATGCTATTTTTCACAGGGGCTAAACCAAATGTTTATGAAATACTCATAAGCAGGAAATAAGATATAGGAGTCCTTTCTTGTCTCCCAAAAATGATGTTCAGTGGCATACTGCTCTTGGGAATTTCTAGATGGCCATCTTGGCTATGAGCTTTGGATAACCATATATGGATTTCTCTAATTTTAAAATAATTGAAGCTGAATAGTTTTGACTGAAATGTATATGCATTCTCACTAAAAAATGACAACCCCATGCATTACTGGTGGTCCCTGCAACTGTGCAAAGGTGTATTGTCTGTTTGACTTTAACTTAGGAGGCTTGACCTTAGAGGCTGAGAGATAACCAAACCAAAGTTCCATATGTCTGTTGATCAACCATTTAATCTAGATTTTGCTATAATACTCTATTCTAACAAATAGTCAATTGATATAGGTTATACTTACCCAAGTTAATCCAGACACTCAAAGTTACATGTTAATGTCCACTAAAATCCATAGGATTTATTTTCAAGAAGGTTTATCTGGGACTAAAGCCCATGTCACACTGCACCAACAGATGCAAAGAGGATGTAAAACGGACAAAAAAGCTTGCCATCCGTTGGTTAACGTGATGTACTCACTGCCTCCGTTTTGCTTCCTCTCTATCCGTCCAGCATCCGTTTATTGACGTTTCATCCGCTCAGAAAGTTTTGAGCTGCCCAAAACTTTTGAGCGGAAAATGTATCCAATGCATCCGTTCTGCATCCTCTAGGCATACGGGGGACATCCGTTCTGCATCCATTACGCATCTGCTATATCTGCTAGGCATCCGCTGTGCATCCGCACAACTCAAATCCGTTCCAGCGGTAAACGGACGCAGGGAGGAAGCAGAACGGATGCGCAGCGTTAGTAGCACGGATGGAGAAAGGATGAAAGCGGATGCAGCTCATCCGCTCTGCATCCGCTCTGCATCCGCTCTGCATCTGCTCTGCATCCTCTACGCATCCGCTCTGCATCCTCTACGCATCCACTCTGCATCCGCTCTGCATCCTCTACGCATCCGCTCTGCATCCTCTACGCATCCTCTATACATCCGCTCTGCATCCTCTATACATCCGCTCTGCATCCTCCCCACATCCGTTCCTTTCTGTGTTATCCGCTCTGCTTATGCAAATTTTTGCCCCTTTTGAGAGCGGATAACAACGGATGGAACATTTTGCTCGTCCGTTGTGTCCTTTTTGCATCCGTTGGGCAGTGTGACATGGCCTTAAGATAGCAGAAGGATGTTTTTCCAGAAACAGTTTCATACCTTTCCCACTTCTTCAGACACTAAGAATTCCAAGCATTGACAAGTTGAAAACATTTTTTTCTTGGTAGTGCAAAGGATAAAGAGGAAGTGGAACTGGAAAATGCATTTTAAATTTGGGAAAAGTTGACAGTTCCATATCCATTAAAAACATATTGCTTATATTTTTAATGATCATGCCATACTGTGTATTTTTTCTCCTCTGCTATCATTGAATAAGATTGTTCTAACGGTCTAATAGTCTTGATGCAGACTGCTGAGCTACTAAAATTGTTTTCATTATATCCGTTTCACAATCGCTGTTTCAGTAGTGCTCTCCATCACGTCGATCTAATCCCATTTGTCATACTTCTTTTAAGAGAAGTGGGGAGACTAATTGCTCCTGCTATAAATATCTCTGTGTCTGTCATTTTTCATTCTTAGATTAACAATCTAATTGGCATAATATTGGGCTCAACTTTGCTATGTAATGACTATGGAGTAGGAAGCCATTCTGTTTTGTCAGTGACAATATAATGGCTTCTTTTACTAGCTGAAATTGCAATTTTTCATATTGTAAGATTAAATTGTGATTTCAGGTTCAAACATGTAATTTCCATAATTTGAATGAATATATGTGTGTGTGTGTGTGTGTGTGTGTGTGTGTGTGTGTGTGCTGTTCAGCTTCGGGTATTATCCCACGTCATTGTAGTGCTTTTAAAGTTGTAGCAACGTTTCAGCAGAATCTCATCTGCCATCATCAGGCTTCTGTATTGAGTTTGTATGTGGGTCAGGCTATCACAGCCGTTGGTTTTAAATTTGAGGCTAGCCTACTGCTGTGCCAGGATGTTTTTTTCTACATCCTGATTGGTTGGGAGTCTTGGTCTGTGTTTATTGAATTTGGAGTTTGTTTGATTGGTGTTTCTGGTTTCTTCTGTCTGTTTTGTGGCTTTGATTGGCTGGCAACACTGTGTTCCTGTATTGGAGGCTTTCAGTGCAGCTTGGCTTTGCGTGAAAGGATGGCTATTATCTATTGGAAACAAAATGCCTGGCAGACAAGACACATATAGAGACTGAACTATGCACCCTGACTAAAGTACTGACAGCCAACAGCTTCCACAAAAACAAAATCACTAACTTGATCCACAAAAACACACTAAGACATAATAGAGACCTAGAAGATCAACAGACCTATGGAACAGCTGTCCTGCCCTACATAAGAGGTACTACAGACAAAATCAGTAAGATACTACACAGG
>BLBF01000018.1:48690721-48710254 GCA_015471245.1 Laticauda colubrina | reverse complement strand
CTTGCTCGTCCTGCTCGTGCTCCTGGACTTGCTTGTGCTCCTGGTCTTGCTCGTCCTGCTCGTGCTCCTGGACTTGCTTGTGCTCCTGGTCTTGCTCGTCCTGCTCGTGCTCCTGGTCCTGCTCGTGCTCCTGGTCCTGCTCGTGCTCCTGGACTTGCTGGCCCTGCTGGTGCTTACTCTACTGCTGCTGATCCTGGTCCTGGTGTTCCTGCTGCTGCTGCTGATGATGATGATGGTGATGATGCTGATTATGATCCTGCTGGTGAGGATGATGATGCTGATTATGATCCTGCTGGTGAGGATGATGATGATGATGATGATGATCCTGCTGGTGCTGCTTCTGCTGGTGGTGTGGAGGAGCAGCCCCTACTACCTGGGAGCCCCTCTGATGAGGGCCCATCTGGTCCTGCCAAAGGGAGGAAGAGGCGTATGCGACAACGGAAGAGGAGGCAATACTCCATTGCAGAGACGCACGAGGATGAGCTGCTGGAGTGGCTGAGAGAGAACGACTATCTGTGGCGGAAGGGACACCGGCTGTACAGGAACACCAAGCGGAAGCAGGCTGCTTGGAGAGAGAGGGCAGAGAGTATGGTTTACACTTTGGAGGTGCTCCTCGGCTGGTGGAAACATATGCACACCTGGTACGGGAAGCTGCACCTGAAGAAATCTGGCCAAGCCACTGTGAAGCTGACAGACAGAGAGACCTATGTCATGGCCAGGTGCAGCTTCCTGGAGGGCGAGATCCGCCACCGAGGAGCACCAGCAGCCCCTCTCACTACCCTCTCTCTCAGGCAGCCTGCTGCCACCCAGTCCTCTTCCGGCCGAGAGTCAGTCCCTGTCTCCAGGCAGGTTTCTGTAGAGCGTGCCATGGCGGAGAACCCGCGGACAGGTGTGGTAAGCGTGGTGGAGTGCGTAGAGGACTCCCTGGTGCAGTGGGAGAAAGGAGACATTGAGTCCACCACAGTCCTAGCTGCATCCACCCCCCCCCAGCTCCGCCTCCGCAGAAAGGCAGAGAGCCGGACAGCTGGAGGGGCAGAGCCACCATGTCCTGCTGGAGATCAGGGACACCATTCGCACCAGCATAGATCTCCTCTCTCAGCTGGTCCACACCGACTCCTCATCCTCCAACCGCAAGCCCTTCCTCACCTATGTCAACCAGACCCTCAAGGAAATGGCAGATCCACAGTACCAGCTGGTGAAGGACCGGATCACCAAGCTGCTTCACAACCCTCCAGACCCAGAGGAACCTGCTCCCACCCAGTCCAGGCCTGCTCCTCCACCCCAGGTGATGTCCCTCCCATTCCAAGGCTTCCCACAGGCCCTCACCTACCAGGGCTACGGCTACCAGGAGGTTCAGCAGCACAGGCAGCAGCCCTTCCCAGTCCAGGCACAGAGTCATCGGGCGACACCGTTGCCACCTGTTTCACTGATGCCACCGATGCCACCCACACCAATGATGCCACCGACGACAGCGATGCCACCCACGCCAATGATGCCACCGATGACAGCGATACCACCCACGCCAGTCCTCACCCAGCTGCCGAGCAGACAGCCCCACTACACTACTCCTTCCTCCACCCCACAGCCAAGCCCATCTGTCATCAGTACTGTCATCAGTACATCTGTCATCAGTACTGGGGCTGACACCCCATGGCATGGAGGAAGGACCTCTCAGTGTCACGGGGCTGAGCCAGCTGTCCGAGACCTTTCTCAACACACCGTCCCCTGTTGTCCTCTCGAGGCCAGGCACTCCAGCACCACCCACCACCACAGCACCTGGACCCTTCACCCCTGAGACTGGACACACCTCCGAGTGACCAAGAAGAGTGCCAGAGACTGGCTAGCTGGCTACCTGTGGACTTAATTTGGACACTTGACTTGGGCCATTTTTTTTTTTACAGCTTGTTGTTCAATAAAGTTTATCTTTGATTCACACACTTGCTTCATTTGTTTTTTTTAATAAAGTCTTGGTGGAAACTTTTAGAATTGGCTTAAGCCTTTGCAAGCTTGTGGGATGGGTTAAGATAGCAGTGGGGTGGGCAGGGATACCTGTGGAATGAGCAGGGATACCTTTGGGATGGCTAATAGCTGTGGGATAGATAAACCTCCAGTGCAAGCATAGTGGGACTGTATGGTCCACCCTCCCAGGTGCCACACCTATGGCCCTTTATTATCAATAATAATGTAATCAATCATCCACACATGTCAACACAAACACAACTCTTTATTAAACGTCCTGTTCATTGTAGGCCCACCCAACATACATGGCCCAATCTCATCCGTGTGATGAGACAGGCTGAAGAAAGCATCCATTAAGCATCTACCATCCTGTCTTGCCACTCCACCTCTCCAGCTGGGGAGTTGCACCAGTGTTTCAGGAGTTTGCGCTGCTTCTTCCCTTCCCGTGAGGCTCTGTTGTGGCCTTGCACATCCTGAGTGTCGATCAGGTTTCGCCCTTGCCTCCATTCCCCAGGCTCCATGTCCCCATTGCCTTGTTGACGGTCCACGAGCCTGTTCTGCAAGACTGGGTAGCGGGTGCGCATGAGATTGTGCAGGATGCAGCAAGCTTCCACGATCCTCCTCACGGTCTCTGGGCGATGCTGCATGGTGGTGCGAAGTACCTGGAACCTGTTGGCCAGGATGCCAAAGGCGTTCTCCACCACCTGCCTTGCCCTGGACAGCCTGTAGTTGAAGATCCTCTCTTCACCGGTCAGGAGTCTGGAAGTGTATGGCTTCATGAGGTAGGTTCTGAGGGAGAAGGCGTCATCCCCCACGATGAAGTAGGGCACATCTTGCGTGTCGTTGGGCAGGGGTTCTGGATCTGGGAAGTCCACGATGAGGTTGCCTTCCAGCCCCTCCTTGAGGTGACTGGCGTTGTATACCTGGGCATCTGAAGATGAGCCGTAGCCTGAAACATCGATGTACATGAACTTGTAGTCAGCATCGACCATGGCGAAGAGGATGATGCTGAAGAAGCCCTTGTAGTTGAAATAAGTGGACCCCGACTTGGCTGGAGCTTTGCAGTCCACGTGCTTGCCATCTATGGCTCCAACGGTGTGGGGGAAGTTCCACCTCTGATACCACTGCTCTGCAACTTTCTTCCATCCTTCTTCAGTGGAGGGGCACTGGAGGAGCTCCTCCTTGTATTCTTCGATGATAGCCTGCACCACTTCTCTGACCACAATGCTGATGGTGTTGTGTGGCACCTTCCAGCCGTACTGCATGCTTTTGTAGGTGGTCCCTGAGGCCAGGTGGCGCAGAGTGAGTGCCACCTTGAGCCCAGGTTCCAGGCTGGGCCGGAAGCTGGTGTTTGCCTTGGTCAACCTGGGTGTCAGCCGTTGCACAACTTCGTCAAACATGGCTGGAGGCATCCTCATGAAGTTCTGGAACGCCCGAGTGTCTTCGTTCCTGAGCTCCACCATCAGCTTGTTGTACAGTCCGTACTCTGCTCTTCTCCCGATCCATTTTCGAACCCAGACGCTTTTTGGCCGCCTCTTTTTCTTCCCATAGTAGAGTTCACAGTGCCTGTAGATGGCTTCGTACTGTTGCAGAAGGATGGTGGCTGCCAAAAGGACTTTGTTACGATCCACAGTGGATATGACTGGATGCTGTGGAAGAGCAAGAGTCAGATGAAGGCTGCAGAGGTCTGCACAGGTTGGCTGCTGGTCTGAAAGTGAGATGCAGACAAGTTGCTCCCCCTTTTTATAGGCAGTGTAGGTGTCCCTTTGCATCCTCTAGGCATCCTCAAGGCATCCTTAATATCTGAGATAGGTCCCCTCTGCGAACGTTTTTTCCGTTTTAAACACTTTGTTTCTGCTAGGCATCCGTTCTGCATCTGTTCCGCGTCCGTTCCGCTTCCTCCCCGCGTCCGGGCGGATGCGAGTTGCCCGGATGCGCAGCGGACGCCAAGCGGATATAGCGGATATAGCGGATGCGTAACAGATGCGTAGTGGATGCGTAGCGGATGCGTAGCGGATGCAGAACGGACGAACTGGGTACATTTTCCGCGCAAAAGTTTTAGGCAGCCCAAAACTTTTGGAGTGGATGAAACATCCATAAACGGATGCTGGACGGATAGAGAGGATGAAAAACGGAGGCAGTGAGTACAGAACGGATACATCGCGTTAACCAACGGATGGCAAGCTTTTTTGTCCGTTTTACATCCTCTTTGCATCCGTTGGTTCAGTGTGACATGGGCTTTAAAGCATGAGAAGACTGTCTTCCTTATTTAACTCCTCCCTTTTCTCCTATCAATTTTAAAAAAATTATTAGTTGAAGAGGCATTGGCTGCAGTCCTAAAACTAAGTGGCCACACTTCTGTTGAGAATGCCACCTTTTTGATGCCACTCAGTCCTTTTCCTCAGGTTCTACTGAGCTAAACAGGTATATGTATCCATAAAATATTGGGAGATATTTTAGTGCATAATCCATAGTCATTGCACATTACTTTCTACTTCCAAGGAATGAGTACATGTTAAATGTTTCAGTCATATTTTTGTATTTTCAATACAATTGTTGCTAAACTCATATGTTTCAACTCTGGTTATCAGGAAAGTCAGGTGCATGGCTTTGGAACAGTCTCTCTTTCTCTCTCTCTTCCTAACTCACCTTACAGAGCTGTTACTGAGGGGAAAATAAGAGACAAAAAGCCCTTATTATGTATTTCACATTTAGTTGTATATAGTAAAGGAAGGATATAAATCTAATCTCATATAAATGAATTCATACAACTGAACCAGTTGGCTAGATAACACCCTTGTAACACCTGGGTAAAAATATCAAATAAAACAACACTTGAACAAAAACTTGGTACCTTGATAAAATGCCAACTGCCATTAAATTCTTCTGGTTGAGAAGGGTAATATAAATTATTTGATTGCTTTTGATTGATTGAATAATAAAGTGGGAGCTGGGAACTGGGGAACATAGATGCCCAAGGCTTTGTGAGGTTTGTTCGTGCCATATTCAACCATAGTTGTTACTAGATACTAGGAAAATAAATTTACATTTCTTTTATTCTCACATTAGGTCAGGTACTCCATACAGATATTGTTTATTTGCATGCTGGTAAAGGAATTCATGAAGCTCAGAAGATCCGGAAACTTCTGTTGGATCACAAGTATGTTCATCTTAATGTTGCTTTTCCCTATACAGTATGTTTCACTGCTAATCAGCAGCATAGAAGACAAATTAAGTTGCTTTTGATGTTTTAGAATTTTTATAGGAATATTTGGAAGAATATAAATGCATTTATGTTGTAATGAGGGCTACTATTCCATGTCAGGCTCTTCAAATTTCCCAGAGGGAACACAATGGTAAAATGTAGTTAGAACCTTCTGTATATAGTTCAGGAATGAAAGAGAGATGGGATTATAGATGAAGGCAAAAGCCCTGTTTATATTTCATTTGAACCAGAATTGTGAGTTTGGTCCTTTGTACAGGAGGTACTTCCTCCCTACATCAAAGCAGAAAAGTTTTGAAATTGCTCCATTAATTTGGGGCCTAGCCAGGTAGAATGCATTTGGTACATCTGTGGTTAAGAAAGTAGCAGGTCTCATATTCCACCTCCTTGTCTAATGTAAATTCCCCTTCACATATTATCAAAGCAAACAAATATCTTTTCACATACTAACAAAGCAGCTTCTACTTGCAGGAGTTCACCTTCATGTATTAGGTCTGTGGTCAGCTACTAGCTATCTTATCTTTAATGTGGTGTCAAGAATAGGTGTAAATGCATTTGGGTTTCATTCCCATTGCATGCTCATAAATACGCCTTACACCGTCATCACTGTGTATTACTTCTATCAGTACTTTGATGAGAAAAGGAAAAAGTACATAAAACTCTTTTTGGAAGAATGCAAAGCCTCCATATTTTTTAAGGCAAGCAGATTTCCTTTTCCATATTACATTGGAAGAGGTTACGTGGGAAGAGAAACAAAAATGAGAGTTGGATTATATGATAGCTTTAGATAACCTTAATTTTAATGCTATTTCTTTCCCTCTCTCTCTCTCCTAAAAGCTGTCTCACTATTGTGATTGGCAATGGAACAGCTTGTCGGGAAACTGAAGCTTACTTTGCTGACTTAATTATGAAGAAATACTTTGCACCTTTGGATGTCACTTACTGGTAAGAAAACAAAAAATAGTACTACATTATTTGCATTGGAGTCCAGAAGAATTTGTTTTTATAGAAATGTTTTGGGATGATAAATCCTTTACATATCATATCACCATCTACTCCATTAGGCTGTTTTCAAATCTAAGCCATAATCCTAGGTAAATAATCTTTTGCTCATACAACATGCCATAACTAGACAATTACATCAAAATAAGGCATCCCCTAATAGCCTAATTCACATAACAGTGGGTCAATTCCTATAATATAATGAACACAAACAATTCTGGCAAATGTATGGACATAATCTTTATGTTTAAAGATAATTGAAAGTCTAAATAATACCACATCAGACTGTTTTTTTTCCATTCTCGTGCTTTTTGAAATATCCTTTTTATTAAAAGACTTTGAAAAAAAAGATGTATATTTCTTGTGACTTTTGAAATGGCCAGATAAAAAGGTTATTTATACAAAATTTATATTAAAATAAAGTTAAATATAAAGTCCATGTTTGTTTTTAGGATGTATTGTATTACATACTGTAGGATAATATAAAGGCTATATTTGGTGATGCTATTTGGTGGATCTCCTTAGATTTTGGAAGGGATTTATTAAAGTAGCCCTACCAACTATTGTCAGCATTTCTCCTTATTCCGGAATAAGACCCGGTAGAATTTAGTTCTTTTCTAAGAAGAGCCAGAGAAAAAAACAGCAGCTATTACAGGCATTGATGGTGATTATTATGTTTTCTATAGAGGGTCTAGTGTTGCTGATAGGCTTGCTGGAATGTTTGCCCCCCCCCCCCCCCAAGAACTTCCTGATGTTATCATCACCTTGTATTAGACCTAGTACTGGAACCCAAAAAGGAGGAAGACTTGCACACTGGATATTTGGCATGTAAAGGATGTCTCCCTTTCCCATAGAAGGAAAGGGAGTGTAGGAAGCATTTCAGAAGGCTCCCTCCCCTAATTTTCCAGAGAGTAAAAGGAGGGGAGGGAGAGTTTGTTTGGTATAAAGGTTAAGGCATCAGGCTAGAGATTGGGAGACTCTTGAGCTGTGGTCCTGTTTTAGGCATGAAATTATCTGGGTGACTGGGTGGTGGTCAGGAGTCAGAGTTAACTTGAAAACTCACACAAAAGGGAAGGAAAGGAGAAATATTTTCAGACTTGCAAGATTCTGTTAATGTAAGCTTATATTAAAGATAAGAGTTAGTATTCATTGTTGTGCTTTTTGTCTGTACTTTCTCGAGGGGCAAGAGATAACACAGATGCTAGCAGAGAAAAAGCGACATACAAACTTTCTTGCTTTCATTTGTATTGTTCGTTTGAAAAAAGCTAAATTCTTAGTTTATATGAATCTGGTTTTCATAATTGTTAATAGTTTAAGGTTCTGAGCATATCAAGGAAGTATGTGTCATTAAAAAATAGATGTAAAGCTTTTGACACTGGTTAAGAAAAAGACTAGGGGGAAGCAGCCAAGCTTACTGTGAATATCAAATATAATTTAAAAAATAAAATAAAAAGTTGAATGTTTAAGATGGAAATCTGTGCTTTCAATATACCTTGAATTATTAATCCCATAATCCTTGTTGTGTATACTGAAATTTATGGCGGCAGTAGTCACAAACATCTACCTCCCCTTCTGCATATATGTTCTGAATTAGCTACCATTGATCTTAGGTGGACATTCTTGGATTCTAATTGATTAAAACAATATTGAATTGTATTTATTTACTTTATTTATTCAATTTATATGTTGTATGAGTTCTCAACAATAAATAACGTAAAACAGCAGAGTACAAAAATAACTATAAAACATTCACAAAGCAAATATATATTTAAAAAAAAATCACTAAACATGGAAGTCCTGTCTCTGTTTTGTTATATATCCTATTTACATATATAAAAAGTAAGTTATTTAAGATTAAAAAATGTAGTACTTAAAATACGATATTTATATATTTATTAAATTTAGAAGATCATCCAACAGACTCTGGACAGCATACAAAATTATTAAAACAAGAAAAGAATAGTATACAATCAGCTGAACAATCCAGCTAGTTGTTAAATCCTATAGGAGCACGGTGTCTGCTAAAGCCTGAGGCCTAGGGAAAGACTTTGTAGCTCGTTCCAATAACCTTTTCTAATTTGAGATTATTTTTGTTGTGCTATTATTTTTAAATTTTGATCAAACCTTTTTTTCCTCCCAACCATCCCCTTCCCACTTCTCCAGAAATGGGCAGCTATTGATCATCTTTTATATTGCCAAAATTAAGGAAATTGCACCTGATATCTAACTGGAATATCAATAATACATGTTTGGGCTTTCCTCATGGGATTGTTTCTTGGCTTTCATGCGTGGTCTTTCATTTGCGAACATTTTGGTTTAATGTTCCAACATTTCGTAGTTCCCTGTATAGAGCTTTATGTGTAAACCAACATTTTTACTCTAATGTGCGCTATATTACTGAAGATCTGCCTTATTCTCTCTGGATTTTTAAGAAATGCCACTTTCAAGTCCTATTGCTTCCTCTATATCTAATATTTCACCTCGCCTAATTACCTTTACTTTTCTGCTTCACAGCACTCTCTCCGTTTGAAGGGCAACTTAACATTTAGGTTCACATTATGATAATTATATTTCAAGACCATGGTGGGCAGGGATTAAGAGGTCTTTGCTCTGGTTGCAGATAAAAAGGGTTCAGATCCACTTGTAAAACTAGATTGGTTAACAGCCCATAGTTTTCATTATGTTTGCTACTCATGCGGCATTAATTCTTAATTCATCAGGTACCCAGGGTGCTGTAACTCTAGAGGTGACCTTGGGACTTGATTTACCTCAGCTCAGTTTTCTTTGTTAATGTACCATGAAAGAAATACATGAAAGATCGCCAACTTCAAAGCTCCTTTTCAAGTAAAATGGTTGATACAAATCCCCTGGCGTTTAATGATGTCTGTAAAATATTTCAGCTGTCTTATATTCTTTTGCAAGCTTTTGCTTGCCACAACTAAATCAGTTTGTTTCATGTTTGGTTGGAAATATACAAGGATCGAAGGGTGGGTTGTTGTTGTTGTTTCTGAAATTTTCAAAATTATGCTGAAAATTTATTAAGAGTACAGTCTCTTTATCATTGCCATCAAATGAGCTTTACTGAATTTAATAGGGCTTACTTGCAAGTAAGTGTGTATGAGATTGCAGCCTAAGATTTACTTCACAGTAAATATCTGGTAAATGTTGCAATCAACCTTATTTGTCCTTTTGTAGGAAGTCATGTTAAAATTAGATGGACAAAATGGCAATTAAATAAATGTATTAGTAAGATTTTTAAATTGGAAATAGGTTATTATAAATCAGTAGTCCTCAAGGACCACTTGCACCAGGATCTGGTTTCATGGAGGACACTTTTTCCACGGATCAGGAGGAATGGTTTTGGTTTCACTAGCTCACCTGCCACTCACTTCCAGCTGTGCAGCCCAGTTCCTAACAGGCCACGGACTGATACCGATTTGTGACCCGGGGTTGGAGCCCCCTCTTATAAATGTCAGCAAACCTTAAATACAGATTTTGCTGACCAGTATTTAGGATATTTTGGAATATTTTTCAGCCTTGCATGATAAGGTACACCCCCAAAATCTCTGTTTAGAGTTATTAAAAAGAACATTCACCATTCTTTTCCTTTCAGCCTAATTATGTAAAAGTATATGTGAGGAAAGCAGCCGCAACAAAACCTTTGCATATATAGAAATAAAGAAATAAAATCAAATTAAAACTATTGCAGTGGCCACTTCTTGCTATGTCTATGTGACACCACCATTCTGCAAGCTGCACTAGATCCTAATTGGCTTCTGGATAGGTACAGGTTATCTCCTTTAAAACCCTACATACAACCATTTACTTGAAGACCACCTCTTCAGAGGACCTATACAAGGGAGGGCAACTTCCATTGCTGAAACAATGTGCTCTTGTAACCAAGGTAATTCATGGAATTACCTTCCTCCTGATATATGATTGGCCTCAATCCTTTTCTCTTTAGAAAGGCTATTGATAACCTTGCTATCTTGAGGTCAGAGTAATGAGCCATGGAGATTATCTTAGACCACAAAGTTGTTAGCTTAGCAACAGATATTGAAATAGGCTTTAATATGAAGTACCAGGAAAGTATAAGAAATTCAAGACTGATGCCTCCCTGACGACTGGGAGTATAAATGGGAGGGAAGAAAATCAGATTTACAAGATTCTGTCACTATAACCTGTCTCAAGAAAATATAGTTTTTCTTGTGCAGCTTGCAGAATGGTGGTGTCATATAGACATAGCAAGAAGTGTCCATAGCAACCTGTACTGCTGTATTCTGGAACAACTGTTGCTAGTCTTCCTGTCAAGTCAGTTTCCTGAACAGGTCTATGTTGTAAGGTTGACTGTAATGTGTTGGAGCCCTGATTGGATGAGGATGTTATTTATGTTTGGATTGCAGTGTATTGTTTTATTAACTAGTTTTATACATTCATATAGTGTGGTTTTATGTTTTTAATATTATGTTTTATTCACTTTTTTTGTAAACTGCTTGAAGTCACTTTGGTGGAGTTGGGCAATCAAAATGTTTTAAATAGTTGGCCTACTACAAAGCATTTCTATAAAATGGGTATCATTAGTGAAAAGTCACTGTTACATATCTTCAGTGTACTAAATATCTTACACTGGTAAGATAAAAAAATAGATAAGGAAGGATGTGGGGACTGTACTTGAGTGTAGAATTTGAGACTAAGGGCCCAAGTGACTATGATAATGATAGACTTATATACTGCTTCATAGTGCTTTATAGCCCTCTCTAAGTAGTTTGTAGAATCAGCATATTTCCCCCAACAATCTAAGGCCTCATTTTACCGACCTTGGAAGGATGGAAAGCTGAGTCAACCTTGAGCCGGTCAGAATTGAACGGTTGTCAGTGAGCAGTGACTTAGTCTGCAATACTGCATTCTAAATATTCCGCCACCACACAGTGATACTGATTGATTGTGGGCATATTATACAATCGGGCAAGACTAGGATATTCTGTTCTGCCATGTTTCCTGGGGTGGTGATGGGATGATGTTCATCAATAGATTTCTGATAAAATCGTGAAAATGAATATCTGAACCATCATTGATTTCTACATATAGTTGAAGTGCTTTGGGCATGCTTTGAGTTGGTTGACTAATATCAAGTTCATTTGGCAAACAACCCACCAGAGCTTTGCAAATTGAGTCTTTTTTAACTTTTATTTGTTACATACTGTTCATTTGTTACATACTGTTCATTTGTTACATACTGTTCATTTGTTACTATTTGAAAGTCTATGGAGATTCTCCATCATCCAGATCGTGGTTGTCCCAAAGATGCTTTTTCAAGAATCAATTGGACTTTCTCATTTTTCTTTCTTTTTCTTTAAATAAATTTTATTGAATAAACATTAAAAATAATTGAACACAGTGCAACTTTATTGGCCATCATTTTGTCCATACAAACTATAGTATAAAGATACACATAACAGTTAATTTCCTTTTTCCCTTATGTTATTAGTATAGTGCTAGCTGCATATTATTTCTGTTTACATTTATATACAGTTATATACATATTTACAACTGTCTTTTATACTCATGCATTCGTATCATCTCGTATTTGTCCATTATATTCCCATTCTCTTTGGTTTACAAAACTTTAACTTTCATTCCTATAAAGCGTCAACCCTTTCTTTCTTTTTCCTTCACTCTCGCTATTGATACATTTTACTCCAGACTTCATAATACTCTGTCTCACCCTTATCTTTGATTTCTAAAGTTAGTCTGTCCATCTCTACACAGACTAATATTTTCCTTATTATTTCACTTTCTTTAGGGGTATTTTCATTCTTCCAGTTTTGGGCATACACCAATCTCGTAGCTGTTATTATATGTATCATTAAATATATTGTTCCTTTACTGTATTTCTCATTAATAATTCCCAGTAAGAATGTTTCTGGTCTGAATTCTACTTTCTGGTTAACCATCTCTTCTATTCAAACCTTTATTCTCCACCAGTATTTTTTTTGCTTTTATACATTTTCACCACATATGATAATAGGTTCCTATCTTGATGTTACATTTTCAACAATATGGTGATATACTTTTGCTAATTTGGGCTAATCTAGTTGGAGGAGGATACCATCTATAAAACATTTTGTATTGGTTTTCTTTATACGAAGTTGCCAATGTTAATTTTCTATTTCTTTCCCATAACTTTTCCCAATTGTCTAACTCAATATTACAACTGAAATTTTGAGCCCATTTTATCATTACTCCTCCTCCATTTTATATTCTAGTCGATAGTTGTATGTTTTCTTGATTGTTTTCCCCTCCATTCCTAATAGTATCTTATCCAATGCCATCAATTCTCTCTGTATGTCCCATTCTTTCTTGTCTTTCTTGTATCTTGATTGGATTTGAAGGTATGCTCACCTTTCGAGTTGTATCCCTTCTTCTTTCAGTTCGTGTCTGGATTTTAGTTTCCCTTTTCCATCTTGTAGATCTTTGTATATAATGACTTCCCCAGATTCATGAAATTTGGATGGACTCTTGCTTCTAGTGTCGAGAGCCATCCCAGAATCTTTATGTAATTTTGCTGTTTAGTTTTTATCCATACCTTAAGTAGAGCATGTCTCTGGCATCATGCCTCTGGAAGTGATCTGAGAAGCTTCTTCAGCTCTGATCTCCCACCATCCAGTCAGAGCTGAAGAAGCTTTTTGGATGAGAAGTGAAATATCTTCAAAGAAAAACCAGACAGCCCAGTTGCCTCTTGAAAAAAAGCACTTTTAGGCCATTTGAAAATGTGCCTGCATATGTGCTGTAAGAAAAATAAAGGCTTTCTACTTATTTCACAATGTAGTTAAGTAGCTCATATATATAGGATATGAGTTTTGCTCTTTAACAGTTGCTTTTTGGCTGGTAGCTGCTATTATTTTTTAAAAAAATTCTGCTATACCATGGAAAAACTATCCAAGTTATTTTTGCAATGTGTATATCAAATATGAGGTCAACTTCCCACAACCTGGCACCCTCCGCTTATATTGCTGTAACAATTTCCCCAGAATTAGATAATGCTGGTTAAGTGTCTGAAAACATTTGGTAAATACCATTGTGATAGAAGGTTGCATACAGCTATAGGGATAATAGATACTGCTTTGGAATGAGGGTGGGGTTAAAATTTAAATCAAAGTGTTCTTGGCTCTTCCTCCAGGTCATAATAGAGTTGGATAGTCTTATAAAGTTATTAAATAATAATTTTGGTTTGAATCAGTCTGGGCCTTATATTTCAACCTGGTTTTGGATCTTTCTCTTTTTGGATCAAAACGGACACATGTGTTTTAAATAAATGTGTCATAAGAATTTTTTAAATTAGTATTTCCATACAGTTGTTTTAAAAATCTGAAGAAATAACTAATTACAGTTTGCCTCAGATTTAAAAGATTCTCAAAAGTGATCCTCCATGATGCCTGATCACCATTATAAATTTCTTACAGCTGTCCAAGTAATGCCATGATGTAGGGTAATTTAGCTATGTGGGAAATTTTTAAATGGTGGGCGGCTGAGTATCACCCTTGCCAGGGTTCCAAATAACACACCCATATCAATCAAGCTGACACCCTCAGTAATGTGTCTGTTTGAAGTTCATGTTCCCTGGCTGCTGTTGGCTTATAAGTGGTGTGATGTGATGTTTTGTGTTATGTTATGTTGGGTTATGTTGGGTGTTAATATTTTTCTTCCAATCCATTCTTTAGTCTAAATCTCTTGTAGTGCTGCTGTTTTCTATATGTGAAGCAATAGGGAAAAGATACTTAAATTTGAGAGGGCATGGGAAGAAATAATCAAATGACCTACCTGGAATCAATTCTGCTTGATTGCAAGATGGTAAATGAAAAAATAAATAAACAGAAATATGGGGATCTTAATTATGGATTTTACATGTCATGTTTTGGTGGGGGTGGAGTGGCTGATCCAGCTCAATATGGCATTGTTCTATTCCTAGGCATATCTGCTTATGCCTCATGTAAGTTATTTCCTAAACTGCCTTAAAAGAATGTCTGAAGATCTACCGATTACAGTAAATGTATGATGTCATTGAAACACTCTGGGCTAATTTAACATTGCTTTAATATGAATCTCCCAAAGCAAGTTTATATCTCTGCTGTGGTGTCTTGCAGATCAGGGTAGTAAGGATTCTTAGATTACCTGATATTTGGGGCCAGTTTGGATTTAAATCTGGATCTATCATGACAGATGCTGAGCATATGTTACAGGAAAAAATAATATTTGGTATTGTGACAATGATACAATGACCAATAGTGGAGAAGACAAGAAAAGATGATACATATTTCCAGAGCTTTTCATAAGATCCATATATCTAACATTTAGGTGACAATAAGTCTGTCAGGTTGGTGAGAAATGCTTCAAGTTCTGCTTTATGCAAGTATTTTATAAATATGTGCTTTGAGGTTGGCTGTCCATCAGTTAGCTGTCTATAAATGTAAGCTTCAATGTTATTACAGTGATATATTCTAGCTGAAGATGCAATTTGAATTTTGAGCCTGGTATTCAATTGCTGTTCTGCTGACTGTTAAATTACATTGACTGGATAAGCTCTATCCCATTACTGCCTACAACTAAACAGCAATATTCTTATAAGACATGTTCTTTTAAAAAGAAAATCAGTGGTATAACATGCTGTAAGCAATAAAAGAGCTATTATATTGTCTTTCTAGCATTTAATAAGCAAAAGAATGTAAAATGCGAAATGCATACTGCGTATCTGAGAAGATTTAAGCATTACAATATAGAAATAAATGAAGCATACAAGAATTAAATATTATATATATATACACACAGACACACACAAACATACATACATACATACATACATTTTGGAATGCATGGGAGCATCTATACAACACCTGTTTTCAAACTGTTAAAACAATGTTGCTTTTTCTAGGCTTAAGCCCATGTCACACTGCCCAACGGATGCAAAAAGGACAGAACGGACGAGCAAAATGTTCCTTCCGTTGTTATCCGCTCTCAAAAGGGGCAAAAATTTGCATAACCGGAGCGGATAACACGGACGCAGGGAGGACGCAGGGCGGATGCAAAGCGGATGCGGAACAGAAGCCCAGCGGATGGGAGCGGATGGCACATCCGCTGGGCTTCCGGGGGGCCTCAGTAAAGCGGACACGGAACGGATACAGCGGATGCACAGCGGAAGCCTAATGGATGCCTGGCGTTAATTGCGCATGCGGGGAGGATGCATTGCATCAGCCCCGCGGATATAACGGAAGCAGCTCGGAAGCAGGTCGCCATTCAGAGGAAAGACCTGCTGCCAGATGGATTGGCTGCCTTGCCTGCCCTGCCTGCATGTCTGCCTGCAAGCCTTGCTGCCAGCCTTGCTGCCAGCCTGCCTGCAAGCCTGCCTGCAAGCCTTGGTGCCAGCCTGCCTGCAAGCCTTGCTGCCAGCCGGTCTGCCTGCCAGCCTTGGTGCCTGCCTTCCTGCCAGCCTTGGTTCATGTCTGCTTGCCAGCCTTGGTGCCTCCCTGCCAGCCTTCCTGCCAGCCTTGGTTCCTGCCAGCCTCCCTGCCAGCCAGCAACCCCACAACCATGCAGAAGCACAGCAAGCCTCAGCCATCTGCTGCCAGCCCTTGCAAGAGGGACAGGGCTACCATCCCGCCCCCTGGCCCTCATTCTGGTTCTCCTGGGGCTTCTGCAGCACGGGCTCACTCTTCTGGGGCTGGGGCTTCTGCTGCTTCTGCTTCTGGAGGAGCTGATGACAAGCGCTCCAGAAACCAGCCACCTCCACAGCACCAAGACTGAGCGACCACTGAGCGACCAAGAGGAGTGCCAGAGACTCATTTTTGTTTTATAGCTTGTTGTTAATAAACTCTATTTATGATTCACACACTTGCTTCATTTCTTTTTTTTAATAAAGTCTTGGTGGAAACTTTTAGAAATGGTTTAAGCCTTTGCATGCTTGTGGGATGGGTAAGGATAGCTTTGGAATGGGTTAGGATACCTGTGGAATGGGTAATAGCTATGGGATGGGTTAGGATAGCAGTGGGATAGATAAACCTCCAGTGCAAGCATAGTGAGACTGTATGGTCCACCCTCCCAGGTGCCACACCTATGGCCCTTTATTATAAATAATAATGTAATAATTATCCACACATGTCAACATAAACACAACTCTTTATTAAACGCCCTGTTCATTGTAGGCCAACCAAACATACATGGCCCAATCTCATCCATGTGATGAGACAGGCTGAAGGAAGCATCCATTAAGCATCTACCATCCTGTCTTGCCACTCACTGCTCCAGCTGGGGAGTTGCACCAGTGTCTCAGGAGGTTGCGCTGCTTCTTCGCTTCATGTGAGGCTCTGTTGGGGCCTTGCACATCCTCAGTGTCTATCAGGTTTTGCCCTTGCCTCCATTCCCCAGGCTCCATGTCCCCATTGTCTTGTTGGAGGTCCACAAGCCTGTTCTGCAAGATTGGGTAGCGGGTGCGCATGAGATTGTGCAGGATGCAGCAAGCTTCCACGATCCTCCTCACGGTCTCTGGGCGATGCTGCATGGTGGTGAGAAGTACCTGGAACCTGTTGGCCAGGATACCAAAGGCGTTCTCCACCACCCGCCTTGCCCTGGACAGCCTGTAGTTGAAGATCCTCTCTTCACGGGTGAGGAGTCTGGAGGTGTAGGGCTTCATGAGGTAGGTTGTGAGGGAGAAGGCGTAATCCCCCACGATGAAGTAGGGCACATCTTGTGTGTCGTTGGGCAGGGGTTCTGGATATAGGAAGCCCACGATGAGGTTGCGTTCCAGCTCCTCCTTGAGGTGACTGGTGTTGTATACCTGGGCATCTGAAGATGAGCCGTTACCTGAAGCATCGATGTACATGAACTTGTAGTCAGCATCGACCATGGCAAAGAGGATGATGCTGAAGAAGCCCTTGGAGTTGAAATAAGTGGAACCCGACTTGGCTGGAGCTTTGCAGGCCACGTGCTTGCCATCTATGGCTCCAACGGTGTGTGGGAAGTTCCACCTCTGATACCACTGCTCTGCAACTTTCTTCCATCCTTCTTCAGTGGTGGGGCACTGGAGGAGCACCTCCTTGTATTCTTCGATGATGGCCTGTACCACTTCTCTGACCACAATGCTGATGGTGTTGGATGGCACCCTCCAGCCGTACTGCATGCTCCTGTAGGTGGTCCCTGAGGCCAGGTGGCACAGAGTGAGTGCCACCTTGAGCCCAGGTTCCAGGCTGGGGCGGAAGCTGGTGCTCTGCTTGATCAACCTGGGTGTCAGCCGCTGCACAACTTCGTCAAACATGGCTGGAGGCATCCTCATGAAGTTCTGGAACGCCCGAGTGTCTTCGTTCCTGAGCTCCACCATCAGCTTGCTGTACAGTCCGTCCTCTGCTCTTCTGGCGAACCATCTTCGGACCCAGACTCTTTTTGGCTGCCTCTTTTTCTTCTCGCAGTAGAGTTCACAAAGCCTGCAGATGGCTTCGCACTGTTGCAGAACGATGGTGGCTGCCGAAAGGACTTTGTTACAATCCACGGTGGACATGACTGGATGCTGTGGAAGAGGAAGAGCCAGATGAAGGCTGCAGAGGTCTGCACTGCTGGGCTGCTGTTCTGAAAGTGAGATGTAGATGAGTTGCTCCCCCTTTTTATAGGAAATATAGGTTTTCCTCTAGGCATCCTCAATATCCGACATAGGTCCCCTTTGCTGACGTTTTTTCCATTTTAAACGCTTTGTTTCCGTTCTGCATCCGTTCCGCATCCGTTCCGCTTCCTCCCTGCGTCCGCGCGGATGCGAGTTGCGCGGATGCGCAGCGGATGCCTTGCAGATATAGCGGATGCGTAACGGATGCGTAGCGGATGCGTAGCGGATGCAAAACGGACGAACTGGATACATTTTCCGCGCAAATGTTTTGGGCAGCCCAAAACTTTTGGAGCGGATGAAATGTCAATAACGGATGCTGGACGGATAGAGAGGAAGCAAAACGGAGGCAGTGAGTACATCGCGTTTTCGAATGGATGGCAAGGTTTTTTGTCCGTTTTACATCCTCTTTGCATCCGTTGGTTCAGTGTGACATGGGCTTTAGGAAACTGTCCCAGTGTGTGTATCTGCAAGAGGCACTTCACTTTGCTGATAAAAATACATAAGTGGTGATAGCGAGGAGCAACTTTCAAACTAGTTGCGTGAGCTTGAAAGAAAGACAATTCTTTACATTACAAATATCCTCTTTCAAAAGATTTGCATAGCCCTACTAAATATCACATTTTAAAGTTATAACACCAGAACTTTATTTCTCAGATTCTTCTGGAAGAAGAACCAGAACCAGCTTTGTTATGATAACAGCGTCTGGCCCCAACTGATTTAACAGATTCTGAGATTTGCTCTTTTCAGATATGTATTTGTACAGCAGCCAGTGTGCCATTCTGACATGGCCACATCCTGCTGGTGGTTTTTCTGCCTCTGAGCACCACATGTGAAGCTAATGCTGTGTGACACCTGCCATTTGCACCCCTTTCTTACAAGATGAAGACAGGTATCTGACCATTCTTCTCTTCACAAATAAATGTTGAGGGCATGGTTCATAGATGAATGGATAAAGGATTCCAGTGTCACAATTGCACAGTTTGTTTTTATGTGGTAGAGCTGAAGAACTTATGGGAGAAGTTTAGTTTGATGATAGTACTAAAATCGTTCTGCTGTTTCCACTTATTTGTCTGAGAATAAATAATTAACAGTGTGAAAACTCTTATTTTATTATACTGCTTTTTAAGAGTGGAGACAATTAAATCCTGTAACGTTTTTGTAATAGTCATGTTTCAACTTTAGCTGAATATTATGAATGAGCTTTTTATTAAATCTTGCAGTTCCTTCCCTCTTTTCTTCAAAGAGAGGCCAAAAATAAAACCAAATAGCTTCTATCATGGTTTGAAATTTAAAATATCATGGCTGACCTATTTTGAGGAAGAGAAAAATTATGGTTAACTGAAAGCTTAAATTTCATTTTTAATAATGACCCATATGAAAAGAGTAGCTATGAATTTGGAAAGTTGGAGAAATGAATTTATATCTCAGTTCATTAAGGGAAAATATTATTCTTTGAGCTGAAAATTATCTGTCATAGTATAAAGTGCCCATTGTGCTTTCTGTCACGGCTGGAAGAGATGAGAAACTGATTTCACTGTAGCTGCAGTCTCGCATGAGTATCCCATGTGGAGCATGGCTGTTTCCGGTTAACAATCAGTGAGCTATTAAAACAAAAGCATACTGTTGTAACTATGTATCATTTATGTGTTTGCAACTGCATATCAATGCAACTATGTATCATTCAGACATTTCAACATTGTATCAT
>BLBF01000018.1:48675279-48690321 GCA_015471245.1 Laticauda colubrina | reverse complement strand
ACTCATCGCGAGGAACTTCGTCTCCTGTCGTTTCTCTCTCCTTCGCTCCCTATCATGAGACGCCCATCTGATGCGGGATAGCAGATACCGCAGCATACAATGTCAGGATCACTCATTCTGTAAATTTATGCTTTTATACATAACAAGAATTTTAAATTTGAATTTGACAGTTGCTATGGCTTCTTTAACACTTAAAAGCAACAGATCAATTATGCAGGATATATTTTAAACTGCAGAGCAGGCTTGTTATTCCTGTTGGTACAATGAAGGAAACAATGCAAATTCTTGCGAAGGACTGCAATTTGTTTATTGTTTCTCTAAGCGAGAGATTTCCTAACTTGGCAACTTTAAGACTTGTGGACTTGTGAATCCTGAAAGTTGAAGTCCACAAATCTTAAAGTTGCCAGGTTAGGGGAGACCCCTGCTCTAAGCCAATAATGGTTCAAATATTTAAATTTTGTTTTTGTTGTTGTTATTTGTTTTGGTTTTCTATATTGTTCATGGCTTTTCTTTCTGTTTCTTTTCAAAAAACCTGTTGTATCTGAATGTACAATTTTATTTGTTTAATGTTACATTGGAAGATGTTCTGCTTATGATACATTATAGAATCAATGATTCATAGGGGTAGACGGTACCTTGGACGTCTTTTAGTCCTGCCCTGAGTAGGAATTAGACAATCCTAGACAAATGTCTATAAAATGTTTGTTTGAAAACTTCAGTGATTAAGTATTTTGGGATCCAGGTATTTTGCTGCTAAATAGTTTATTTTGATCAATTACGACTTAGTTTAAATTAACTACCTATTTAGAGTTCAGATCTTTCTTTAAAGCAGCCTTTGGCTCTTGCTCTAGGCCAGTGGTTCCCAAAGTGGGCGGTACAACCCCCTGGGGGGCAGTGGGATGCCTTAGGGAGGCGGTAAGAGGCAAGGGGGCCAGCAGGGGGGTGCTAAGAGGTGGCAGGGGGGTGTTTGAGGGGCCAGCCCCACAGGCTCACTGACTGCCAGCCACGCAGCCCATTGACTGTTTCATCGCTCCATAGCCGGCACCTCGAATATGGAACCCGCACGCAGTGAGCCTTGCCAAGCCTGGGGGGGGGGGAGAGATGGGAGGTGGTGGAAAGAGGACACTTTAGCTTTCAGGCTGCCCTTTATGGTGGAAGTAGTGGAGGCATCCAGAAGGCCCGAAAGCAAAACCCTTCCAAGGCACGCAGTGGAAGGGTGGGTGGTATGGCATTAGAGCCCCCTTCCCCAGAAGAGAACAAGGGAGCACACAGCGCTCGCCTGGCTTCCACCTCTCTAGCCAGCCGGGCTTGCACGCAGGATGCGGGTCGGTGCAGCTGCGGCTCTCCAAGGCGCGTGGCTTGATTTGGTTCGGCTCTACATGGCCGTCCCAGACCGAGAACCTAGCCTCCCTCTGCAGCCCGGTTCTTCCAACCGAGCCCTGTGCTTGCTTGCTTGCTTGCTTGCTTGCTTGCTTGCTTGCTTGCTTGCTTGCTTGCTTGCTTGCTTGCTTGCTTGCTTAGTTTCCAAGCGATTGTTCCCTCCACCTCCTCTGGTCTGGGCTTCTTCTGCACATCTTCCTCCTCCTGGGCAGAGCATAAAGATGGGCAGAAGTTGGGAATCTCTGATCATGTGCAGAGTACCTCCCCTTGCTTGGCCCGATGAAAGTGGACCTTGGCTTGAAGCAAAGAGGGTGAGGTCAGCTTCATCGCTGCCCCGGGAAGGTTGGCATTGCAAAATTGGATGCCAAAGGAGGTTGGAGAAGGGGCAGAGGGGCAGCTGTAGGGGGCTGGAGAAGGAGCAGAGGGGCAGCTGCATTAAGGAGCAGGAAGATCTTAGCCATGGTTTATTCATTGACTAAGCCAGAATCAAACAGCATGCAAAACTCTAAACCAGAATGGCTGGTTTGATATATTCAGCCCGTGTTTCTCAACCTTGGCAACTTGTGTGGACTTCAATTCCCACACTAGCTTTGCTCTACTTCCTCAAAGTGCCACTGCTGTCGCATTCATTCTTTCTGTCTGTCTGTCTGTCTGTCTGTCTGTCCGTCTGTCCGTCTATCCATCCATACATCCATATATCCATTCATACGTACATACATACATACAAAAGGTCTGCCTGTCTGCCTGCCTTTCTGTCTACCTACCTACCTGCCTGCCTACCAGTCTTTCTGTGTACCTATCTGCCTACCAATATAGATCTACCTACCTACCTATCCATACATTCATCCAAAAGGTCTGCCTGCCTGCCTATCTACCTATCAATCTACCATTCTATCTATCTACCTACCTACCTGTCTCTCTCTGTCAGTGTCAAATATTAATGCTTTTATCCCATGATGAAAATAAATGCATATTTTTATGTTGTTTGACTTCTTTCAATAAATAAAATGGATCTGTTATCATTGTGGGCAGAAAGATTCAGCAAAAGCAGGAAAGTTACCAAAGATTTTGACAGCTGGGTGGAAGAGAAGGAGTTGGAAGATTGGATGTGAGACTGGCCAGGAGGGTATGCCACATAGAAGCATTGGCAATGGCTGAGGAAGGTCACTGGGGAATATGGGGGAGTTGGTATGCCAGGAGAATGAAGGGAGTGGCTGAGAGAGAGGATGACATACATACTAAACGTGCCTTATTCACTTTAACCAAATTGTGGTCTTCTTGAAACCTGGAACAATCAAAGCATTGTTCTCAGGAAGCCCCTTCACAAAAATGGCAATAAGTATAAAAACTTCACAACACAATTCACTTCTAACCCATGCAATCCATAGTTTACAACATTTACAAAAACAAAAGCTGTTGCATTACATAAAGGTTGCCACCACTGTGAGTACTAGCATCACAAAGTTTAAACAAATGATTATTTTATTTTCAATCATCTTGCAGAATCCTAGTGGAGAAAGTCTGTACTAGAAAATCTGAGTTCTGAAGAAAGAAAAGATGTCCCAGGCATTCCCTATTCCTTGTGTCTGGCTCTACAGGTACAGGGGCTTTCAGAGTTCAACCTCCTTACAAAGAATAAGCAATCTGAAAGGACCATGACATTAATAGGTCAGCTTGTTGAAATTGACATTTATCATGATGTTCAGATGTGTGTTGTGCTGCTTTTTTTTTTTAACCCAATGCATTTTTGAATTCTGATTGCATCTGATGGATTTTACCATACACATGTTATGTTTTAATTTATGGTGAAAGTGTTATCCTCTTCTGTGCTTTGTGAGAATTGCTGACAATGGCAAGCAGTAGCATTAGAAATAAGCTCAATGTTATTGCAGTTTTCATGTTGCTTTTGACTGGGGGATAATACTGAAAATATGTCCTCGTTTTGTGTATATGTGGAGATACATAGTTGCAAATGTGCATTTATTTCACTCGCACAACATTTATAGGGCATAATCTTGAAAACATGTTTTTGCAAAGCGTTTGTATTGCTTTATGGGAAGAATAATGAAAAGTGATGAATGAGCTCAAGCAGGTATTTAAATCCAGTTGAGCACCATATGGGAGTGCATTTGTTTCATAAGAGGGATTTTTGTTTTTAATTTAAAGCTTTGAGAATCCATTCAAAGAAAAAAGATGAATGAGATGCAGTGATATTTTGGCATGTGCACAGATGATGGTTCTAAAATGGAGGCTGAGTTTTGGCCAAGCAAATGTGCTTATTAAGGTAACTGAAATAGACTGAAATGAGAAGTGCTATAGCAAAACACAGTAAAAGAGTAAGATGTTGGGGCACTAAAGGAATATCAAAATTCAGTATATGTGGTGTTTAAATTACCTTGTGTATAAAAAAGGGTGTTGTTTCTCCAATGATGACAATAAATGCCCCAGTAGGACTGCTGTAGAAAACCACCTGGAAACTAAATCAGTGCAGAATGCTATAACCTGCTTTCAAGCAGCCAGTATTCTGCAGGACAGTAGGTATACTGCAGGGCTCTGAATGTAGTGCCAATTGGGATGCGGGTGAGTTTATTGGCTTTGTCTTAATTCTTGGCAATTGCCTGGACAAATTTCTGCAGTTTTCTTGACAAGATTTTTGGAAATTACCATTGGCTTCTTCTTAGGGTAGAGAGAGAACAACTGGCCTAAAGTCTTTTAGCTGGCTTTGTGCCTAAGGAGGGACTAGAACTCACAATCTTCTGGTTTCTGTCCAGTGCCTTAAACCAGAGATCCCCAACGTTTTCAGATGAATGACTGGTGAGGGGGAAAGAGGGGATGGTTTTGCATGAGTGGCTAGCAAGCATATGCATGTACAGCTTCATTTGCATGAGCAGCAAATGGAATTTTCTCATCCTGTGAGAGAAACTTTAGATTTAATCTTTAGTGGGAGCTTCATAGTGCTCTTGGTAGCAGCAATTTTAGAAAATGGCTTTCTTCTTGGGGTGCTGATGAGATATAAAATTCATTGCTGTCTTAGGAAGATTACGAAGATAGGCTTTTTGCTGAGTATTCAGAACTTTCTTAACTGATTATGGGTTTACTTGTTTCATGAGGTTGTTTTTATGGTTCATTGCACTATAAGCCAGATGTGTGGACTGGATTTGACATCTATTTGTTGCATCCTTCACAATGATCTGGGATAGGCAGATGTTGTTTGATGGTGTAAAATTCCCTTTTGCAATTGATTGATGGTGATATTGTTAATGCTGATTATGTTTGAGTGATGCTCCAGATATTTGGGGATTGCACCGAAGGCATCTGTCACTATTGGTACTATATTTTCTTTCTTTTTCCAGTCTATTTCTATTCACAGGTTTTCATTTTTTGTGATTTTTCTTCAGTTCTTTCTCTTCTCTTCTTTTTTTATTTTACTTCTCAACAATTAAATGTGGGGTGTTATGTAACAGATGTTTGTCTGTTTGAATTCTAAAATCCAAGAGTACTTTAGCTTCTTTATTTTCTATTACTCTTGTCTCTTTTGTGATCCCACCAGCTCTTGCCTGCAGGCAAATGGTATTTCTTGCAAATATCCCAAGCACCTTTGTTGCTACTTGTCATTTGGTCTTTCTTGTACACCAGTTGGTTTCTCCATTATTCAGTAAGCCTTCACGGTATACTAGTTTTAATGCATCTTTTCCACTGCCCTTCATATATTCTTCCAATGTCCTTTTTTCTTCTTCAGCTAAATGCCAACCTATTTTCTCCACTGAGTTTGGACTTCAAGATTTTCTTCATTCTCATGATATATTTACTTCTAACCTTCTTGGTGCAGTGGTTAGAATGCAGCATTGCAGGCTAACTCTGCCACAGCCAGAAGTTCAATTCTAACTGGCTCAAGATTGATTCAGCCTTCCATTCCTCTGAGGTCTGTCAAACTAGGACCCAGATTGTTGGGGGCAATGTGCTGACTCTGTAAAATGCTTAGAGAAAATGCTAAAGCACTATGAAGTGGTATATAAGTCTAAGTTATATACCTGTAAGCTATTGCTATTACTACTCTTCTTGATTTCAGTGTTTTTGATGTTGTCCTCCAGACTCTAGATGATATTTCCATAGGATATCTTGGTTCCCTTAAGATTTCACTCTATTTTTCCCTGGTTGATGGTAAGGATGGGCCTTTTTTCCCCCAGTCAAAACTCATTTCAATATTTTGGCTGTATGTCCAGTTTTGAGCAGCAACTCCCTTTGAGATGGTATTTTTTTCCATAAAGCTACAGATCTTCCATGTAAAGAATGTGGGATAGCCTGGCATGTGTTTTTGATGTTTAATAGCTAGGGCCTGACCTTTCAGCATTGTTGATAGCGGAATCAGTACAATGGCGACCAGTAATGGAGAGAGCAAATTTGAAAAAAAAAGTTTATGTACATTAATTAATTAAATTATAGTTTCATAAAAAGTATTCAGCATTTGGATGAGTGAAATTAGAACCAAAAACTACAGTAAAAAATGTGGATAAGGTGCTGTTAATCTAAAATAGAATGTCCATATTTTAGCAAAGCATATTACAAAATTACACCAGTTGCTAGAAATAAGATTTATACAAAGGATGATAAAACATAGTATTTTGTTGCAACACATAAATATGGTCATTCAGATCTGCATTCTTTATAGAATATAAAATTTTATTTATAAAATAAATGGTTGTTTTGATACCATTCCTGTATATGGCAAAGATTTTTTAAAGCGAGGAAAGTGATATCAAAGGACAATTTTAATTAATACATTTAGTTTAAAAGCAGTGTTGATGGAGAGTAAACTGCATTAGTTTGATAGTTCATGTATTTATTTATAAGCCAATTTGTCCAATGTCCAAAAATACTGAAGCACTCCATATTTTTGCAGTATTGTAAATAGTCACCAGATGGTGCCAAAACAACACTTTTAGACTTCTAAAATCTGTCATCATCATTTTACTTCTCTTTAGTTCCTAACAGTGTTCTTTGATTTCGCTTCTTTATGCATAATTCAAAAACAAATTCTGTGTCAGTATTTGAATGAAGTTTGGTGGTACAATGTGAAAATACAACTTTGAAATCTTGGCAAATAAAAGTGAAATGATGCAGAGAACACCAAATGTAAAATATTTCCAGTAAAGTTATCTTGCATTGAATAGCCTTAACTGGGATTCATCCATATTGTCAGAAAATTATTTAGGATAGAAAGAGTATTTATCCTCTATATTGCTTCAGTTATACTTGCCAAAGGCACCTGTATTTGTGTGTAACAGACTAAATGTTTATTCTTTAAAGAAAAATAAAATATTAAGTATACTTTTCAAAGACCCCAATATTGTTATATGGATGCGATAATTTTGTAGCTTTGGAATATATTTTAAGAATAAAACAGGAAGAACAAATTAATACCCACTGAATGAAATGCTATATCACATAGAGTTCTGGAAATGGATTTTTCTTCTCTCAGCTTTCCTTAAATCCTGGCCCTTTGCTCTGAAGGATTCTTAGAGATAGTAGATAGTAGATTGTAATGGTGTTCAATAACTTTTTATTTTGCATTTATGTAGTCCAGTTACTATGTCACCCAGATGTGTGGTGATCTTTATACAGAACATATTGATTACATTTTTCTCACTACTATTACAAAATATATCTCACACAGGAAAGTTACAACTAACAAATAGCTTTTCATTTTCTTTTTCCCCTTTCTTTAAGCATACATATCTTTGATGTTCATACAAATGGAATTCCAGATCTGTGGGAAACTTTTTTTATAAAATGTTTTCTCAAAGCTATTTTATTTGCTTAGGTCAATTTTTAATTCCACATATATTGTCATTTGAGGACATATCTGAAAGAGCAAACCCAGCAACCATATGCATTAGTTGTTATCTAAACTTTTCAGTGGGACACTCGTATTAGACTTTGTTTACAAAATTCTCAACTAGCATGGCCTTTGAATAATAATTTTGAATAAATTTTATGTAATACAAAACATATTTATCCCATAAGTGGAACTGGCTCCAATAAATATTTTTTATTTCACCTGTTTTATATATTTTAGCTTTGTTTAACTATGAGTAAAGGCTAGGTCACACTGGCTGATGGATGCAAAACGTATGCAAAAAGGACACAGCAGATGAGCAAATTTTCGGGGGTGGCTCCATCCGTTGTCATCCAAAAAGTGGCAAAAAATTGCATAAACAGAACGGAAAAGAAAGGAAAAGAACGGACGTGGGTAGTATGTAGCAGAGATGTTAAAGGGATGTTCATAGGAAGCCTAGAGGATGTATATAGGATGCAAACCGTTCACTGCTCATCCTTTCTATTTCCGTGCTACTAACGCTGTGTGGACGTTCCGTGTACCTTTTCTTTCCTCCCTCTTTCCGTTTTCAACTGCAACAGATGTGAGTTGTGAGGATGCCCAGAGGATGCAGAGAGGATACAGCGGACGTTTAACAGATGATAAACGGATATAGAATGTTTGTTGCTCGTATGTCACGAATTTACATCGTACACAGCGGAAAGTTCATCCGCTCAAAAAGTTTTGTGCAGCTTAAAACTTCTTGGGCGGATGAAATCTCACTGGACGGATGCTGGAGGGATAGAGCGTATGAAACACATATGCAGTGAGTACACAACGGATGCATCGCGTTTTCCAACGGACAGCAAGCTTTTTTTAACATTTTACATCCTCTTTGCATCCGTTGGTGCAGTGTGACATGGGCTTAAGACATACAGAGAATGCAAAATTCATCCTCAATTTTTGCCATTTTAAAACAGATTAAAATCCAGATGATGCACACTTATTTCTTGTATTCCTAAAATTTTATTTAAAATCACTGTCTTCCAGATATTGAATTTTAAAGTATATGGATTGCATTAATTCTAGAAACCTGAAGAAGTTTATCTTTCCTGAATTTGTTTTTCAATATTCTCTTAAAAGTCTAAGCTGTTTATTCTTGTTTTCACTTGCATTGATCTATTAATGTGTGAAGTGCTTTACTTTTATCTCATTCCAATGATCTACAGTATCTTTATTAGTATCTCTGCTGGGGGCAAGCCATATTCCAAATACAAGATTCTGTACTTGAATTTTTCAGACCAGATATATTGATAGTTTAAAACAAAAAAAAATCTTCTTTTGCTTCCAGCAGTTTAATGCCTTGAACACAGAATCAATTGCCTGATTATCTCTTCCAGGTGGAGAAAGAGAGCTTTCCACTCCAAGGAGAGCTTTACTACAAATTCATCCTGCTCTTCCTCCAGAGAGTTCTGATTATAAATTTGAGTTCCCCGTACCCTGCTTCCAATTAATCCCACTGTCAAGTAGAACTGGATCAGGATGACCTAAAAGATATTAAATGTGGATGAGGATTTGAACTAAGACCTTGTGGTCCCAGTTCAAAACTATTCAATATCATGATTCCCCAATTGAATGTCCTCCAGATGTTAGAACCACAATTCTCAAAATTCCCAGCCTAGTTAGCCAATGGCATGTTTATTAAGAATTGGAAGAATGCTAATCCCAATAAACATGAAGAGATACAAGTTGAAGAAGATTGCTTTGGGGACTGTCCCAAAAGTGTTTTCTCCAAAAGAAAACTGGACTTTCTTGTTTTTTTCCTTTGAAAACATTTCACTTATCATCCAAGAAGCTTCTTGAGCGCAGTTCAGAAGTGAAGAAGCTTCTTGGATGATAAGTGAAATGTTTTCAAAGAAAAACAAAACAAGAAAGTCCAGTTGCCTTTTGGAAAAAGCATCTTTGGGATAACCATGACCAGAATGATTGAAAATCTCCATAGACATTTTGCTCTGGAGACTGTAATAATTTTTATAACGGCATTCCATGATTTTAATGTTCTGAGAAGTTTGTCATTTTATAATGAGGAATCAAAAATATGTACACACTTTTAAAATACAGCAGCAAAGTATTCTTACAAGTTATCATAAGAATATATCTGTTCTTTGATACAGTCAATTTTTCTAATCCTTTTTTTAATTCAATTCAGTTCTTAATGTTTCTAATATCTTAGAACCACCAAAAAATATAGAAAAGATGGTATAATTACCAGTTAGATTTAGTTGTATCCATTGAAAAAAAAATCAAAATGTCTTAAGTCCAAAGTTTTGTCCTTTCCATGTTTTATTCCACTTTAAGCATTACCCAGGATCAAAAGATTGCCATCTGTGACTGCTGGTATGTTGCTGGAAACATGTGTAATTGATAACTGTAATCAAGAATAGTTAGACCCTCCTCCTCTCTCCTACCCCCATCCCTGTTCCACTTCACATGGGCAGGCTTGCCTACACGGTTTTGGAAATAAATCATGGTAAGCCAGTAAAATCTTGGCTAAGAGGGGATGAAATTAATACATATATTTTTTTATAAATGTGCCTGTTCACAGTATTGTCCTCTTTCACAGGAGAGTTTTCAAATTTGTGCAGTAATAAATGTAATTATTTTTGGGCACAGCATAATTTTCATCAAAAATTATAAAAGTTCCTTCTCAGTATTATTTTTATTTTTCCTGCTAGTAATTTGGGTGTAATAATTAATATTTCTATATTGTATTTGCTTCCATTTATTTTGATATACCAGTTTCATATTATGTTGCAGAATACAATAAAAATTGCATTTCTAGATTAGAGTATTTTAAAATAATTTATATTCTTTGCTTGAAAATATATTTCATTTGCATCTTGGACTGTTCTAATGTTTTACATCTGAAAAATTGGAAGAATCAATATGATGCAATTAGGAAACTTAATATAAGTTTTATATAATGGAAATATAAACAATATGTATTTTTATTGAAAGAGTCCCCTGTCTTCTATTTTGTCATTCTATTAATGTTTATTATGAAATTTAATTAATTTTCCATGAATAATAATATCCTTAGATTAAATAACTTCATTCTTTAGATTTAGAATAACATGTCATTTTTATAAAGTAAAGTGGCCTGGGCTTTTGTTTACTGGTTTTGTTTTGTTTTTAAAGCATTCACAACTCAGCACATCTGTGGCAATAGTGAGGATAAAAGGACCTCTTATTGTGAGGAATAGTGATTTGATTATTTTTTTTGCTACTGCGATAGGAAATGTATTAATCTGTGGATGCTCTTTTTATATGCTTTATTTAAAAAAAAGAATGCACTTTTGAAAGTATTATCAGTTGTTCAAAAATAATTGACAATATTGGGAGAAATTACTCGAAAGTAATTTTTAGACTTCCTTTTAGACTTCCTAAAGAAAATATTTTTAGGACAAATTTTCTGTGCAATGGTTTTAATACTGCCGTGTGGGCTGAATTAAAGCCCTTTTTCTTTATTCAACAAAAGTAATGTGGGGTTTCAGCAGTCTAGAGTAATTTTAAATGTAATACTGGAAACTTTTTTCTTAGCACAGGATAGCTTGTAGAAAAAGGATTTTCTGAAACATAGTAAATGCTTTCATCCATGCTGATTTCATATTTTAATTAGCAACTTGGAAAGGCAAAAGCAAATAGGCAATGTTAATTAAATTAATGACAAATGGATAATTATTTCAGTAACTTGTAAAAGTTAATTTTTCATGACTTTTTTACTGACTTTTTCAGTAACTTGTAAAAGTTAATTTTTCATGACTTTTTTTTATCTCTTTACAAAGATAAAATATAAGGTAGCTGGTCATATTCCTTGGACATCTTCTTAATCTTTGCTATTCAAAACAGCTTCATACACACACAAATACATGCAAATTCTTTTTTAAAAAAACAATATTTTAGTTTTTTCATGCCTCACCTCTGTGATTTTTATATGACCCACAGGTTTTAGTATTTATCTCTAAAATACTTTACAATAAATGCTTCTTTATCAATAGAAGCAATTGTATGCAGGTTGCATTTTCAATAAATAGACAAAATTGAATCCAATTGCCTCTGACCCATAGATCTTGAAGGGGCTGGTTCTTTTCTATGAACAGAAATGCCATTGTTTTCTTTCCCGTGCATTCAGCCTGAAAGTTTGCACTAGTAGGTGAAAAGGAATTCATTTTCTCTGAGCCAATCCCCTCTTCTGGACTTCTGTGTTAATCTTTTAAAATAAGATTCAGTTCTGATCCTTATTTCAGTTTCCTTTTGCATCTGCCTCTGTCTAAAGCTTTAGAGGCATTTGAAGGCATCTCAGCAGCGGATAACTGATACTCCTACCATGTAAGTTTGCATTTTGTGTTTGTAACTTCAGCTATTAAGGCTGTGATTCAGTGATGCTGTGATTCAGATAGCTTTCAGAGGAGACTTGGTTAGCTTTTGAAGGAGATAGTGATGGGGATTATTGCAGAGACTACGAAGAAGTAGTTGGTTTTATCCTAATTTAGGAAAGTCATGTTTAATTTTATGTTGGGGAATGCTGTAACATAAATATAAAATACATTTGTATAACCTTGTTATGTGGATGCATACTGCCTTTTTGGAGTGACAGGCATATTATTGCTGCGGATGAATAGCTGCTGTTAATACCAGAGTTACCTTTAATTTCAGAATTATAGTTCAAAATTCTAAATGTATCAATGACAAACTCACTCATTAAATGTTCTGATGAAAAGGGACCTTTGCTTGGCACAGTCTTGTTATACTGACTTTTATGTAATGGCCTAAATTAATAAAATAATACACCTTGAATTTTGTTAATGATTGCCTGCTGCTGTTTTGTTCTTGTCATCTAAATATATATATATTTGATCTCTTTTACTTCAACTTCAACTGCATACATGATATGTTCCAAATAAAATGTTCACTGACAAATAGTATAAGAGTTATGTAGCCCAAGATCTTCCCAAAGCAGGGTGTAATGTTGTGCGCTTTGTTCACAAATCTTAACTGAAATAAGGCCATCTACACAAGTGACAGTATTCCAAACAGGTGACATTCACATGAGTTTTATGTTTGGTATTCAGATTGTAAAGAATGGAAATATACCATATATATTAAAATTTGAGAATACACACACACAATCTTGCCAAGTTTATTTTTTAGATAATGGTTGATGCATTTTTGTCTCTACAAGCACTGTTTTTTTAATCAATCTTTGGTTTTTGTTGCTCATTTTTTTCATCATTTTCCTTAAAATATAAGATATGTTGTATGCTTTTAATATTACAGCATTACCAATGAAGCAGGAGCTTCCATATACAGTGTTAGTCCAGAAGCTTGTAAAGAGATGCCTGATTTAGATCCTAACCTACGAAGTGCAGGTAACTATTGCTTATATACTTATTTGTTTCAGAAATAGAATATATGTGTATTATAACCATTTCAAGAATGACTTGAGTTTTAGGCAAATATTCCCCTTTTGTGAATATTTACTGCATATGAAATACTGAACCATTTGATAAAGCCATGCAAACAAATTATAGGAAATTATATATAATTTCTTTTGTTTATAGATCTTGAGTACACTTGTTGACCAATCCAACATTTGCTTGAGAGAAAAATCTGCTCATTATTTACATACTGTTACATGCCATTTATAAATAGCAACACGTATCTTATCCTATTATACACAGCATAGCGTATCTTCTATCTTCCATTGTATAGGACTTAAGTATACAATATTTTTATAAGACTTCATTTTATTATACATGTTTCTTAAATAGGAATAACTAGAATAGGAAAATTAATAGAGGAAGGATGAATTTCTGTTTTAATAAAGACACATACTTTTATAACAATAGAAATTATCAGTCTTCCATTCTTTTTTTTTTAATCTGCTTCCCTTAAAATTTCGACAGATTTACATCAGAATAAATGGACAGTACAGAATGAGCTGAGGCATAAATGAGCTGTAAGTTTTGTTAATGAATTTCAGCTTGAGTAAAGAAAGTTTTGTAGGACTCTCTCCTTTACATAAGCACTGTCATCCGTTCTTAGTATTTCCATTGGCAATCAGAAACATATGTGAGCTTACATAATGTTGTTGAAAATGTGGTTGCAATGCTGTATCGTTGAAGTTTTGCAAGTTGTTTCTACATTTTTCATGATCTGTCTGTAGACCTATCAGCACTTTTCTAAACTGGAAATTTATGTATAAATTTCATTTTAAGCCATATTTTTCTTTCCCAAATTGACTGAAAATTCCCATCCCAATCGATCTAAAGAGCATGCAGTTGGAAAAAACTACTTATCCTCTTGTTTTCAGTTACTTTGTTACTCTTGAACTACATGTTAACTCTGTGTATTCCTGCTTTTTTTCTTACTAATTCATATTTATTAAATATTTCTCATCCAGCATGTAGTCTTTTTAGGAAGCTATTTAATTCCCTTTTAAATCAAGGCGCTATCAACCTTTTGGTTTTGGTTCAAGTGACTTCTCTTCTGGCCGACTATATTTTCTTTGATACATGCTTTTTTAATGTTTTAATTTTAAACAACCCAGTATTGGGCAGCCTTGATTGATTGATTATTTGATTCATTGAATGAATGAGAGAATGAATGAATGAGTGTGTGTGTGTGTGTGGTTGGATGGATGGATGGATAGGGCATTACTTCATAACAGAGACAAAAATGGGAGATTCCTGCTATGACCTCTGTTGTCAGAGAGATTGGAAAGAAGTCCAGTAGTTATGTTTCACATGCTTTTCCTACCTTATTATTATTGAGCTGTAATGAACATGAATGCCTGGCTGAATTGGCTTGCAGACATGTGAATAATTTAATCACAAATATAATCTTTACCTTGTTTTTAATTAAAACTGAATGAATATAGAATATATTAAAATATATGAGTTGTTTAGTTCTATTGATTTATCTCTCTTCAGGAAGATTTCATAAATGGAGCCTAGGGGGGTTAAGGTCAAAATGCCAGTTTATTTCTCCTGCCAGATAATCTGATGCACACCTATTTGAATGCTTTATATTGTGATCCAGAAGGTCCTGCTTCAGTCCCCATTTCCTCTGTTTCAGTAGTTCAAACCTGGTAACTGGCTAGGAATCCAGATAACAGGTGTAATGAGCTGTGCCTCTGTATCATGAATATTAGAGTCTGAATGTTTCTTGTAACAATTAGGGATATGCAAGTATGGTGGAAAAAGGGTCCTGCCTTTGCTCCTTTACCAAGGAAATAGCACATACCTTATCTAGGCAGAGCTGAAGGCTGATCAAAGATAAAGAGACAAATTCTGTGACCCAAGGCGCTTGGAGACACCATTTTAATGTTGGGAGACTTGTGAGAAGAGATAGAAGAAAGGAAGGATGAATAATTAATAGTTAATAGAAAACTGGCTTGAAAATTATTATTTTAGTACAGTACATCCCAAATGTTTTTGTTCACAGATTTGTAAATTTCCGAAAGAGAATGAAACATCCACTAATTTGCAGTCGTATAGATAAGTTTGCTATAATACCAAACAGCTGTTATTTGAGAGTAACAAATATGGGAATTTCTTCCAATATCATTTCTGAAATCTTAACATCTTTCTTCCAGATGCTGGTGACTGCTCTTGCCTGAAAATAAAATAACCATTTTTTAAATCTGTCAATAGTTAATAAGTAGATATGAACAAAGATATTCCGAATGAACTGTTTTAATTAGTTGGATTAATTACCCTGAAACACCTACCTACCTACTTTCTTTCTTTTTTTCTTTCTTTTTTTCTTTCTTTTTTTCTTTCTTT
>BLBF01000018.1:48651885-48675269 GCA_015471245.1 Laticauda colubrina | reverse complement strand
TTTCTTTCTTTTTTTCTTTCTTTTTTTCTTTCTTTTTTTCTTTCTTTTTTTCTTTCTTCAGAACCAGTGGAAAGATTAAATGTAAACCACATTCTTAAAATCCCAGGGTAATTCAGAGAGGTGAACAGTAGTCAGAAAAATCATAGTCTTAGGCATTTTTTTGTCCAGTCTCCTGCATTCCCCAAATTTTTCTTTAAAGATAAGAAGAAGTTCACTTTCTTGATAGGAACTTGGATATCTTTTCAAATTTCTGCTACTAAGATCCTAACATTTCCTCCTTTGATTAATATCATTAGTTGTATTTCTTTTTAAAGAATATATCTACTTAGATATATCTACTTAGAGACTGGAGGTAAAGATACAAATAATGGATAACTCTTCAGCTTCTTGATGAATGCTGTTGTGTCTGTCTTCAGGGTTCCTCTTTTTATGAAAAACATAGTTGGTGCTTTAACCTATCCTACAGGATTTGTTTTCCGTACTCCAGACAATATTAAATTCTATCTTCTGCCTATATTCTTTGTCACTTATGCCACTGTTTTCAGCATAAGAAAATGAAAACATTTCCATTGTTTAAAAAATCATGTTTTCTTTTGAGACTGTCTAAAATTATATTAGCCTGTTTTGTAGCTATATGCACTGGTTCATGTACAGTTTATGATTAGTTGTAATATCACAGTAATAAGGCAAGAGCATAAATGCATGCACATTACTATCATCTCTAATCCATTCTCCATACTTACAGGACAAATGAAAAAATTAATTCCAAAAAGTCAGGCTTGTGCTCTGAAAAATAATAATAATTTGGGGTCAATTTTTGTCCTGATCCACAGTGCTAGTACAACATACAACTTCTTAAAAATACATTTTCAGTATTAGTATGTTTATATGACTGTGTCTGAAAAATTGGAATGGCTCTCAAGTTTTATTTTAAAAGTTCCATGATTGCTTCTCTTGAGAAAAATCTGATATATTTGCAAGCATTGTACAGTATATGTTTGGTTCTATAGGATAGAGAACAGAAATATAGTGAACTGACTTGTCTGCTTGCATAATTTCAGCAGCAACTTATTAAGTGGTGCATTTGTTTTAGCTACTTTATACAAGAGAGAACTTTTTAAAAAATTATTCTTTAATTTTTCCACCATAATAACCTGAAGCAGTTGTACTGCTGCCAAATCATGGAGATGAGCTGCCTTAAAACTGAATGTGGTAATGGCTGTTATGAATTAGTAAAATTATTTAAAAATTGCCCTGTGTGTTTTGATTGGCAGTTTCTGCATTGGTTTAAGAATTCTTGCTATTTGAAGATTATTTTAGCACAGTTTTCAATTTTGTTTCACAGAATAACAAATGCCTCCCTTTCCAAAAATTTTTGCGTGTGCTTCTTTTAATATGTGTGTGTGTGTATATATATATATATATATATATATATACATACATACATACATACATACATACATACATACATACACACACACACACACACACACACACACACAGAGTATAAAAACACCAAGCTAGCAACTCTGTGCTTCAGTGCACTAAATCAGAGAAAATAATATGGACAAGCCACAGTACAAAATTTTCTTCATTGGATAGAAAGGACGTTTCCTCTAGTGACAGTGACATTTGTGCTAGCCTGTCTCAAAAATGGTAAAGCTTGTCCATATAACTTGTATAAGTCAGAGCAATGAAGCACAGGGGAATTTTAATTTCCATTTCACTAGTTACATCAGAGATTGTATTGTACATTTTTTCCTCTTTGTTTCCCAACTGTGATGCCTGCAAGATAAACTATTTTTAAAAGCTAATAATTAGGAATATTGTGTGTCAAGTTCTGGTCACTATGATACACAAAAGATGTTGAGACCCTGGAGAGTGTACAGAGAAGAGCAACGAAGATGATAAAGAGGCTAAATCATACAATGAATAGTTGAGGGAACTAATTTAGCCTCTAGAAGAGAAGGATTATGAGTGCCTCCCTGTACTTGAGGGGCTATTTGTTTCAAAAGAGAGAGAATTTATTCTCTAAGAAACTAGAGGGAAGGAACAAGGAAGTAATGGGTGGAAGCTTGTTAAAGAGAAATCCAGCCTAAAAGTTAGGATAATTTTCCTGAAGGTAAGAACAATTAATCAGTGTAATAGATTGCCTCCTGGGGTTGTGGGTGAGTGCTCCTATTTTCAAAAATAGACTGAACAACCATTTGACTGGGACGGTATAAGGCTCCTGTTTTAAGCAGAGGTTTGGACTAGAAGTCCCCCAAGTTCCCTTCCAGTCCAAAGATTCTATGGTAACATCATATAGCTGGAGATGTGGATGAAAGTTACTGCAGTTTAAAAGCAGCATTTTGGGAGGGGGGGGGGGTAGAGCAAAAGGTCACGCAAGACAGCTTTTCTTAGGATTGTCAAGTCCCATCTGCTTGTCTTCTCTCCACAGGGCAGAATTCATTGGATTATTGTACACTCAAAAGTTCAGCAAACCACTTGTCCTTTTCAGTGCAAGCAAATGCCTTTTAGGTATTTGGGGCTTGTTGGGACTTTGAGACTGTCATGCTACAGGGGCTTATACCCTTGGGTGCTTCTATAGATAGAGACATACTGTTCAGAGCTGTCACAATGCCCCCAAAATGGAAGGAAAAGATCGGAGACAATATAATTTCTTCTGACTATCTCAGATAAAGTAAAATTGTTTGATGATTAGATGTGTGGAACATAGTGCCTTTATGTCTACTTGAGCTAATTTCTTTAGCTTCTTTCAAAGATCATTGCTCCCCTTTGGCTGCTCCAAAGCAAAGGTCACTTTTAGAAAACTTTACCACTTAGAAAGCCAGAGACTTAACATCAAATGGAGAGGGGTTGTTATAAGTGAATAAAACTTGTAGTAACTGTAAGGCACCAGTGTGAATTAATGCAGGATTAGAAATACATTACCAGGATTTTAAAATATTATTAGACAGAAAACTGAATCACTTGCTGTTATGTGCTGTCAAGCATTTTCAGCAGAAGTGCAAACCTAATAGTTCCTTTGAAGACAGCAAGAGGAGATGTAGCCATTTTAATACAAAAACAGAAAAACCAAATTGCAGGTACAAATGAACATTCCCATCATATTTTGATGGAAATGGTTCCTTAGCTTAAAATATCTTTTATGTATCATTACCTTTGAGAATCTATTTAATTAGTTAATGGGTTTAAATGTTCATTCATGATTGGGCATCTAACAATATTAAAAATAATAAAACCATAATATGTAAACACACATAGCAGCCAAAGATGGGTGAGAAATTAGACATTTATCACAACTAACAAACAAGCTCCACTACACACTCTGGGGGTTGTGGGCTTGAGCACAGAGCCAGGTTTTCAAAGCCTTGCAGAAAGCCAGCAGAGTCAGGCCCAATCAGATCTTCAAACAAATGATATTTCAAGGGAGGGTAGAATATTCAAACAAGGCTCTCCTCCAAGGCCTCACCAACAACTTTCATAGCAGACAGGATAGAGCGGGTAGAGACAAACAGTCCTGTAAATAATTCAGCCCAAGCCACAAAGGGCTTTAAATATCAACACCTTGAATTGTACCCAGCAGCATACTGGTTGCCAACGCAACTTATAGAAAAGTATGTCACATAAGCCAAATGACAGGCGCCCCAACTGCCTGCACAGCTACATTCTCCACTGGATGAAACTTCTGGATGCCCTTTAAAGATAGCCCCATGTACAGTGCATTGCACTATTCCAATCGGGAGATCACTAGAGCATGAACAAATGTTGCAGAGCCTCCCCATCCGGGAACAAGCACAATTGATGTACAACCCATAACTGTGTAGAGGCCCTCCTAGCCAAGGCTTCTCCTTGAGCATGAGCATAAGACCAGGAAGACCTCCGGATTGTGCACTAGTTCTATCTGAGGCAGTGCAACACCATTCAGAACCAAAGATGGAAGGTCCTGTCTGCTTCTACAGATAGAGCAGACAGGAAACAGATCAGATGAGCTGATAATTACACCAATTATGCCAATAATTACACTAATTATATAATTACACTAATAACTAGAGCATACAAAACTAGTAACTAGAGCATACAAAACATTTGCTAGACCAATACTTGAATACAGCTCATCAGTCTGGAACCCACATTACGTATCTGATATTAACACAGTTGAGAAAGTCCAGAAATATTTCACAAGAAGAGTTCTCCACTCCTCTCCTTGTTGCAGAATACCTTATGCCACCAGATGTGAAATTCCAGACTTAGAAAACCTAGAACTATGCTGCCTTTGGTCTGATCTAAGTATAGTATATAAAATCATACACTGCAATGTCCTACCTGTCAATGAATACTTCAGCTTCAACCATAACAATACAAGAGCACACAATAGATACAAACTCAAGGTTAATCACACCAAACTTGATTGCAGGAAATACGACTTCAGCAACAGAGTGGTCAATGTCTGGAATACTCTACCTGACTCTGTGGTTTCTTCCCCAAACCGCAAAAACTTTAACCTTAGACTTTCTCCTATTGACCTCACCCCTTTCCTAAGAGGTCTATAGGAGGCATGCATAAGCGCACCAACGTGCCAACTCTCCCCGTCCTATTGTTTCTATTATTTTTCTTATTTGCATCCATGTATTCATAACTATGTTTTTTACTTATACCTATTATCTTGTAAGCAATTGACAAATAAAAATAAATGAAAAATAAATAAGATAATTCTTGTCTACATTGGCAATCTTGAAAGTCTGAAAATACAAATTACTTACCGTTTTACAGCCCATTATAAAGTTGTGAATTCTCCCCTCTTTCCATCTGATTGTTCCCTAGGCAGCATCTCTTCCCCAAATCTCCTAAGCACATTCTTACATACCATTACAGGTTCCTAGAACTGCCCCAAACCCAGAACTATTCACTTTCCTAAGGTTGCTACAGCCAGTTGTGCCCCATCCAGACCCCCATAGCTTCCAGACACTGAGGCAGAACCTCCACAACATCACTCAGATGACTTGGGGCAGAGCTTGGTATCAGTTGGCAAAGGTGTCAGGGGTCCAACAACCCTCCATTCCAATCAATAATTCACAAACATATCTCAAAAGAACCTTTATTAGGATAGAACTGGCACATCTGTGGAATCCCGAATCTAAAAGTTTCCAGGCTTCCTACAATTTCCCAAACTACAAATCCATCCCCCCTTGGGTGTCATCACATAACATGGCTCAATGACAATCCATCCAAAAGTAAGATCCTAATTTCATCCTGCGCCATACTCAATGACCTTGAACTAACAAAAGAATTTTATTTTGTCTATTTAGAACTACTCAATTGAATCTACCCCCTCCCACTTTCTCAGGCTTGTGGCAGCATGGAATATGGCTTCCAAAGCTAACCAAAGGGGAATGTTGAACCTTTTCTGAAATGTTGGCTCACATCGGCTTTACAGGAAAATTCTTTACAAGCTTGAAATATACAAGTAGTCCTTTACTTGGACCACAATTCAGCCCAAAATTTAGCTTGCTAAGTGAAAATTTTGTTGTATGAGTTCTGCTTCATTTTACAATTTTTCTTGGCACACTTGTTAAGTGAATCAGTGCAGTTTTAAATTAGTGACACAGTTAAGTGAACTGGCTTCCTCGTTGATTTTGCTTGTCCGAGGATCACAAAATCTGATTACATGACTCCAGGACACTGCAACCATCATAAATGTGAGTCAGTTGTCAAGCTTCTGAATGTAAATCATGTGACCATGGGGATGCTGCAGTAATCATTTGTCACTTTTTCAGTGCTGTTGTAACTTCAAATGGTCACTAAGTGAACTGTTATAAGTCGAGGACTACCTGTACTGTGAAGCTTAGACAAATAATATTGCCTATATCCTTTAAAGTACACTGCTTTTTTGAAGATTTGAATAGTTAATCAATTGTTGCTACAGTACATTTACTCCAGCCTGACTTTCTTCAGCTATGCTAAAATTAGGATTCCCAGAATTCTCACCTTGCCTACCCAAAACTCTGTGGGCTGACTATAATAGGAATTGCAATGCCAGCTTGGAGAAAGATTAAGTATTCGAGAAATCTGATCACACATTAACTATTTGGAATCCTTGAGATTGTGGTGGTAGATAAATTGCATAAATCAAGCTAGCCAGTTCAGCTTGAGCCCAAAGAACAATGAGCAAATTCTGTTAGCATAATACAGCTTCCTTGTTACTCTTGCAGCCCTAAAATTCTGCTTTCAGGGTAGCTTGCGGTGTAGTGCCTTTAATTAAACCTTGGCAGCAATTGTTGGAATTCTGTTGCTCCATCCATTGCACAAACAAGAATGTATCCTGCTTTTTAAAGGAACTTTCTGGATCCAAGCCATTGTATACATTTAATAAGCTGCAGCGTAAAAACATTCTTACTTGAGTGAGACTAGTATCATCCAAATAAGCATCTGGTTTCTGCCATGCTGTATCTAAGTTCCTTGGACCCAAAAGCAGAGGTTTATACCCTTCAGCCAGCACTGGAGGTTATCAAGACTAATTGGAATATTGAAGTATATTAACATTAGTTGTGGTACATGTGTATATAACTAAGCGAATGAGGTTGATTTTATACTGAATGCTCCCTTCAGACAAATTAAATGGGAAATCATTGTGTGTCCTGAAGCAAAAGCTTAATCCAAATCATATGAGGCAGCTCTCATTCTGAAAAAAGAGTTTTGAATCAAAATCTGATGTGATTAAATTTGCATTTCCTTGGAATTCATGAGAGTTTTTCCTATGGTTCCATTGGGCAGAGTCTTTTCTGCATAATTATTAGAAAACCTCAGAGGGAGTCAAAATATTGGGTATAATTTATGCTTATGGTGGGGAGAAATAGACAAGAATCTCTGATAAAATTAAATTAAATGATCTGTCCTGGTAATAGGATAAGTAATTTGCATATGCTACTATTCCGAATATTGCAGCCTGCCACAAACTGTAAACTTTGTAAAAGGGGGTTCAGTTTTCAGATTAATTTTGTTGGTAATTTTGTCCTGAGTTAACAAAAGTTACCTAACTTGAACTTAATTTTGTATGTATTTCATGCTTGTGATATTTAGATGGTTACCAAAAACAACAAATATCACCAGTATGCTGCAAAAATCAGCTCTGTCAGCTCTATTTCTCTAACTGCAGAACAGCTGATTGGTACACTAGGTTTCAAGGCTGAACATTAGCCTCAGTCAGCTCACAAAGTTCCAGAAAAAGTAACAATTGGCTCTTGCAAGCTGGTGAAAGATGGCTCCAGCGCACTACTGACCAATATTATATGCGTATGTTGTTCCAATTCCATTTTATTCTGCCAAAATATCATGCTAGAAAATTAGAATTATCTCCATTTAATTGGAGTGAACAATGTGCAATCCTTCAAATGTTGAACTTCAGGTCATGTCAGCATTTGCCAATGTGTCCACTGGTGAAAGATAACGGGAGCTGCAATCCCTCCCAGAGAATATTCATAATAACTCTGAGTCAGTATGGGGCATACTTATATATGTCCAGATGTCATTGATTTATAAAAGCAGCATTCTTCAATCCCATTAATGTGGCTGGGATTACCATTTAACAACATTTGCAGGACCACAGTTCTCCATTCTTGCATTAAGTTTCCAGACCCTTGGATACTGACAGGAAAAATGAATCCTAAACATAATAATAAATTAATTATGATCCAAGTATAAAAACTACTTTGGAATCAAAATGAAATTGGTACATTAGCAGTGTGCTAAAAGTTACTTAAGATTATCAGTATTATCTATGAAAGGAATCTACTGAAAAAAAAATATTACCAAACCGTACAAATATTTACTTGAAAACCCAATGTTTCCAGTAGAAGTTATTCACCATTATTTCTTGAAATTAATAAGGATAAATAATATTTTAGTTGGCACAAGTCAGAGGAGTTGCTAAATTTAAATTTTCCACATTATAATTCATCTTTAAAAATCTATTGTGATCACTCTGTTTGAGAATGCTTAAATGTCAATGTTTCATTTTTAAACCAAGATTAAAAATACACATTTTAGAGTTTTGCTTTAAAGCATATGGTTTGCATTTTACAAAAAAGTTTCCAAGTTTACATAATAGTTTTGTGTATCTTATTTTTATTTGTGGCTGTTTATATTTTATTCAGTTATTTTTTTTCTCTAATCCATATCAAGAAAAGACTGCTTAAACCATAGTCATATTATATGTTATTGATTTTATCATGTCAGAGGTCATCCAGATGTTTAATCTTTTCACAATAGAAAATTAACAATTGCTGTAGATTTTTGGACAAGCTATAGCTGTTGGGCAGCTGCTTAAATTACATCTATTTGGTACACTAGAATTCAGATTTGTTTCTATAATTTTATTGTATAGAGAAAAAGTTCTTAAGATGAAAACTACTACAATCTGCTGTATAATAATAAGTTGAAATTTAGGTCTATAGGAATTGAGCATTCTGGTTCACAAAATGTTTGAACAATAAATAAAGTAGGCATCATTGTGCGCTAGCAAAAATTTCCCTGAAAATTGACAAATCAGAGGAGAAGTTGTGATGTGTGCCACATCATTCTGGTCCATATCATGTCGTATCAGCTCTCAGATCCCATTTGGAAAGCTATATATCTTGTTGTCTTTCTTTTCACAGAATCCTCCCAGCCCTGCCTATCTTTTTTCTCTCAAGCACATATATATATTATCTATGGGAATAAATGGCAGCTATGGTATTCATTTATGTACAAAAAGAAAGAAAGCGATAAAATCAGACTATGTGACACTCTAGCATTGTATCTAGTTTTGGGTGTTGTCCTTTTACGATGGCTATAAATGCATTAGAATGTTTATATCATATTGTATAAGCACAGGTTTGAGGAATTACATGGAAGAGAGGTTTACCCAGGAAGTCTAAAAAGATAGGGACACCTTTTTCATGGAAGAAGGCAAGCACCTGTTTCGTCTTGCTATAAATAGTAAAACTAAATCTCCCCTTTAAGAACACATGTCACATAAACATTTAAAGAAATTACCAATGAGAACCCGTGTTATTTTGATGCCAATAACCAAAAGGATGTGAGTCCATTGTTTGTCATTGCTTCTAATGTGCCTGAAACCTTTAGCCTGCCAATGAATATACTTAATAATTTATTTATGTAATCATTCAGAAGTCACTTTCCTTCATAACATCACAAATGTTATCAGTAATTGAAATGAAAGAACATTAAATATGTCATGGATGGATTTGAGATGAATTCTTGATTTAAAGCCCCTGTCACACTGCACCAACGGATGCAAAGAGGATGTAAAACGGACAAAAAAGCTTGCCATCCATTGCTTAACAGGACGTATCCGTTCTGTATTCACTGCCTCCGTTTTGCTTCCTCTCTATCCGTCCAGCATCCGTTTATTGACGTTTCATCCACTCAGAAAGGTTTGAGCTGCTCAAAACTTTTGTGCGGAAAATGTATCCAATTCGTCCGTTCTGCATCCGCTAGGCATCCATTACGCATCCGTTATGCATCCGCTATATCTGCTAGGCATCTGTTCCGCATCCGCGCAACTCACATCTGCTCGGACGCAGGGAGGAAGCGGAACGGACGCAGAACGGATGCAGAACGGATGTCTAGCGGATGCAGCATGGAAACAAAGCATGTAAAACGGAAAATACGTTCGCAGAGGGGACCTATCTCGGATATTAAGGATGTCTACAGGAAGCCTAGAGGATGCCTAGAGGATGCAAAGGGACACCTATACTGCCTATAATAAGGGGGAGCAACTCGTCTGCATCTCACTATCACAACTATAAGGGCTTCTTCAGCATCATCCTCTTCGCCATGGTCGATGCTGATTACAAGTTCATGTACATCGATGCTTCAGGCAACGGCTCATCTTCAGATGCCCAGGTATACAACGCAAGTGACCTCAAGGGTAGGCTGGAATGAAACCTCATCGTGGGCTTCCTAGATCCAGAACCCCTGCCCAATGACACGCAAGATGTGCCCTACTTCATCGTGGGTGATGACGCCTTCTCCCTCACAACCTACCTCATGAAGCCCTAAACCTCCAAATACCTCACCCGTGAAGAGAGGATCTTCAACTACAGGCTGTCCAGGGCAAGGCGGGTGGTGGAGAACGCCTTTGGCATCCTGGCCAACAGGTTTCAGGTACTTCTCACCACCATGCAGCATCACCCAGAGACCGTGAGGAGGATCATGGAAGCTTGCTGCATCCTGCACAATCTCATGCGCACCCGCTACCCAGTCTTGCAGAACAGGCTCGTGGATCTCCAGCAAGGCAATGGGGACGTGGAGCCTGGGGAATGGAGGCAAGGGCGAAACCTGATAGACACTGAGGATGTGCAAGGCCCCAACAGAGCCTCACGTGAAGGGAAGAAGCAGCGCAACCTCCTGAAACATTGGTGCAACTCCCCAGCTGGAGCGGTGGAGTGGCAAGACAGGATGATAGATGCTTAATGGATGCTTGCTTCAGCCTGTCTCATCACATTGATGAGATTGTGCCATGTATGTTGAGTGGCCCTACAATGATCAGGGCATTTAATAAAGAGTTGTGTTTGTGTTGGCATGTGTGGATGATTATTACATTATTATTGATAATAAAGGGCCAAAGGTGTGGCACCTGGGAGGGTGAACCATCCCGTCCCACTATGCTTGCACTGGAGGTTTATCTATCCCACAGCTATTACCCATCCCAAAGGTATCCCTGCCCATCCCACAGGTATCCCTGCCCACCCCACTGCTATCTTAACCCATCCCACAAGCATGCAAAGGCTTAAACCATTTCTAAAAGTTTCCAGCAAGACTTTATTAAAAAAAACAAATGAAGCAAGTGTGTGAATCAAAAATAGACTTTATTAACAACAAGCTATAAGACAAAAATGAGTCTCTGGCACTCCTCTTGGTCGCTCAGTCTCTGGGGTGAAGGGTCCAGGTGCTGTGTAGGTGGCTGGTGCTGGAGTGCTTGTCATCAGCTCCTCCAGAAGCAGAAGCAGCAGAAGCCCCAGCCCCAGAAGAGCGAGCCCGTGCTCCAGAAGCCCCAGCAGAACCAGAGTGAGGGCCGGGGGCAGGATGGTAGCCCTGTCCCTCTTGCAAGGTCTGGCAGCAGATGGCTGAGGCTTGCTGTGCTTCCGCATGGTTGTGGAGTTGCTGGCTGGCAGGGAGGCTGGCAGGAACCAAGGCTGGCAGGAAGGCTGGCAGGGAGGCAGGCACCAAGGCTGGCAGGCAGGCAGGCAGGCACCAAGGCTGGCAGGCAGGCTGGCAGGCAGGCAGGCACCAAAGCTGGCAGGAAGGCTTGCAGGGAGGCAGGCACCAAGGCTGGCAGGAAGGCTGGCAGGCTGGCACATGAACCAAGGCTGGCAGGAAGGCAGGCAGCAAGGCTGGCAGGCAGACTGGCTGGCAGCAAGGCTGGGAGGGAGGCTTGCAGCAAAACTGGCAGGCAGGCAGACAGCAAGGCTGGCAGGGAGGCTGGCAGCAAGGCTGGCAGCAAGGCTTGCAGGCAGGCATGCAAGCAGGGCAGGCAAGGCTGTCATTCCGTCCGGCAGCAGGTCTTTCCTCTGAATGGTGACCTGCTTCCGAGCTGCTTCCCTTTATATCCGCGGGGCTTATGCAGTGCATCCTCCCCGCATGCACAATTTACGCTCGGCATCCGTTTGGCTTCCGCTGTGCATCCGCTAGGCTTCCGCTCTGCATCCGCTTCATCCGCAGTGCATCCGCTGGGCTTCCGCTGTGCATCCGCTTCATCCACTGTGCATGTGCTGTATCCGTTCCGCGTCCGCTTTGCTGAGGTCCCCCGGAAGCCTAGCGGATGTGCCATCCGCTCCCATCCGCTTCCATCCACTGGGCTTCCGTTCCGCATCTGCTTTCCATCCATCCTGCGTCCTCCCCCCGTCCGTGTTATCCGCTCCGGTTATGCAAATTTTTGCCCCTTTTGAGAGCGGATAACAACGGATGGAACATTTTGCTCATCCGTTGTGTCCGTTTTGCATCCGTTGGGCAGTGTGACAGGGCCTTAAGGCACTATGGTATTAGGGTCAGATTGAAGACACTACCCTACAGAAAATGACATCCCTTTAGATCAGGGGTCTCCAACCTTGGCAACTTTAAGATTTGTGGACTTCAACTCCCAGAGTTCCTCAGCCAGCGCTGAGACCACTGCTTTAGATGACAAATTCATTATGGATAAGTACAGGGTTTCATTGATAGGGAATTTCTGTTAAAGTTCAGGAAAATGAAAAGAATTGTCCTAGCTGTTGAGAACCATTTGGAATACAATCTGCTCTGTCATGTTGGAATAAAGAGATGAAATAATGAGAAAATGGGATGGAATACTGGGTTCATATCTCTCTTACATAGCCTGACATTCATTTCAGTCCCAAGTAGTACGATCTTAAAATCATACAGAATTAAAATATATTCTACAAAATGTATTTACTACTTTTAATTTTTTCTTTAGCTCCAAAGATATTGGGCAGTTTATATGATGTAGATAACTATTTTTTTTCTGTCCGTTCTCTGTATTTAGAGAGTGAATTTAAAATTATTGTAATGGCACCTTTTTAAAATATCAAGCTAGGTTTTTATAATCAAGGAAATACAATCTATAGGCAGTGAACATCTTTCTGTACCGGAACACTTCAGCATAAAAAATTCAAGATTTAAAAGAAATACAGAATATTCTTCTTTAGGAAAGGATTGAGGTTGAACTAATTATATCCCAATAGTTTGTGGTTTTCATATATTTGTTTATATGTTCATTTGTTCATTCTGCTAGCATCTGGAAAGCTCATATTTAAAATACATAGCTGGGTTAAACTGTTGAAGCCATTTTGATGTTGCTTGGAAAATAGAATAATTATGTTTAGAGCATTTGGTTTATGAAAAGCACTAATCAGGAAGATACCTGATTGCAAACATTTTATCTGTCCTGAAGAATTAATAGAGAGGAGAAAAATAATAAACTGACACACTTCCTCCCTATGGAAACTCTTTTCTGTGTTTGTCTTAAAATTTTAAAAGGGAATCTTAATATTTGTTTGTTTGAATTTACTGGCACTTCAACTTCCTGAATTCTGGACAGCGTACAATATTAGGAAAAAAACATAAAAAATGGCTAAAATGTAAAATCAGACTGATACTCAGACTAAAATGATCTAAGAAAATGTGTTTTTTGAAAGGGATAATACTTATTTTTAAAAAAGATATAATCCCTATAACAGCTGTAAAGGTATAGATCTTATGAGACAACAAATTAATTAAGCTATTATAGGGATATTTTCCTGTTTCTCCTGCCAATTAAACTCATTTGTGAGTAATCTATTATGTTTTTTTTTTTATTAAACTCTCATTGCCATGACTTCCAGATCCTATTGAATAATACATTTTGGAAAAGATATGTGAACCAAATCAAACAAATTTATTGCCTATTTAATATGATAAAAATACCTTTTAATATTTATTTATGTGTTTAATTTCTTATTATTTTAAGGTATTTTTTAAGTTACATCAGTATTTCCTATATTGTTTTGGGGGGATTTGTTTATCTCTTTTCTACCTCATAAAATGATGTATGTTTAGGTTTTTTATATATATATATCATGCATGTTAGAATCAGTTTTGTACTCTTTTTTTGTTTTGCTTTTTATTTGTGTGCTATTTGGCATCATTTGGCTTGATTTTCTTGGCGGCCCTGAGCGTTTTAATGAAATAACAGCTTTGCTGTTGACATACAGTGCTCTAAATAGCTTGGAACCAGAGTATATGATATCTGGTTACATTAGAGGGGGGGGAAAAAACCGCAGCAATTTGCAGGAACCCTTTCTTTTTGTAGCACCCATAATTCGGAATGTGTTCCTCCTTGAAATAAACGAGGGACCTACAATTGCCTCTTTCAGTCATCTGCTGACTATTGAATAAATTTGTGTCCCTTTGGTCTTTGTCTCTGCCAACATTTTTAACAAACATCTTTTTACATTGTTTTGATTTATTATTTTTATTATTGTATTTCAGATTATTTTATTGAAAATTCTTTTGAATGGAAATGTGTATAGATGGCCAAGTAAATGGGAAACTTTAAGCCAGCACTCCCTCTCCCTCGGTTCCCCAGTCCCTCCAGATGTTCAGGGTTTCAATTCCCAGAATTCTAGTCCAGGACAACTGAAAGAATCTTAACAAGCAGTCATCTCCAATTTAAATCTCCAGCACCTACATTGACGTGATTAAAATTCTTCCTGAACGAAATACACTGGATGTACTGTACCTGTTGCCCAATTTTCCTAATTACTAGAAAACTCTTGAAATAGAAAATAAAATTGGTATGGCTTCCCCTCCTCACCCCAAAAATGTCAGAAATGCAGTTCATGTCAAATTATATATAACACAAATGAATAATGAAAGTTTCTGCTTTGGGTGCTTCAAGACGTCTCAAATGGTAGGGCTAGAGGAACTGCTGAGGCCATGCAAACAGCTGCCACTGAACAGCTCAGGTAAATGACTCACAACAAGACGCCAGAGTGCTGAATACGCCAAAGTCTAAAAATGCATTGAGAAACCATGTATATATATATATGACATATACAGATCGGATATGCCATATTGGTGATTTTTTTTTTCTCTTTACCATCAGCAGCATCATAACTGTCTGAAAACAGACAAACTGCAAACTAGGTAATGAGATTAAAAATGACAAAGCTTTGCCTGCAGCTAAACCATCTGATCGAATGTATAATGGAAAGGAAGGAAGGGGGATGCTGACAAAGCAAGGGTGATGAGAGTAATTCCTCCATTAATAATTAAAAGTCGGCAGTCAGAAATTTAGACTTATTAATTAATGTCACGTGAGCTATGGGAAGATTTGCGGTTGTGGTGATGGTTTTCATATTCTTGATTGTAAGGTATTTTGTAGGATCCGTTACTGTTGTAAAAAGAAATAAGTTAAAATGTTAATCTATATTGTTCTGTTAAGTAGCACTTTGGGATAGAAGAATCTAAGTTAATTTGGTAGCAGTCAAAATGGTCATAAGCAGCCAATATTGTTTGGTTTGGTTTGGGTTTAGTTTTTTTTTTTTCCATTTTACATAAAAGAGCTTCTGCCCCGCCCACCCTTTCTATCTCCTGCAGCAGTGTCATTGCACTTTACTGTTTATTGGCAAAATCATTATGCTAGATAGTGGCTTTGTCATATCAGATTTGCAGCAGGAAGTGAGCTGAGACCACCATACTGATACTGAATTGCTTATCTGAAAGATGCCCCAAGCATATCAGGTAATAAGAGGGGATCCTTGTTGAAAATCTGCATCATATGTCAGAGATGCCAAGGTGAAAAGTGTGTGCATGAAATTAGCCTTGCCACTTGATTCCTCTCCTTTCTTCCAGCTAAGAAGATGTAGATGGACTTGACAGGACAATATGTTGTTGTCATTCCAGATGTTGCAGTGTGCCCTATTCCTAATTGATGACCTAAAAGATTTTGTCTCAATTTGATAGGAAAGGACTTCAGGTGATGTTTTCTATATAAACTGAATTAACCTTGCATAGAAGTCAAGGAACAGCATCAGTCTTGGTTTGTGTTTTGTTTTTTTTTAAATAGTGGATAAAATCTTCTTTGAGCTCTCATTATTCTTTTTGTTTTTATCCCATTAGTCTAAAACATCTTATTTGAACAATAGTTTTTTTAAAAATAAATAATCTGAAATGTTTGATCTGGATTTAAAAGAACATTAGAAATCCTGATATATATATACTTAATTTAATTCTTATTAGCAGAAATAATTCTTGTAGCAAGAAAAATGAAGTATTTGAAAATACTGTATATTCAGAGTATTATATAGTAAATGAAAAGTATATGAGTGTGACTATCAAGACATTATTGTAGAACGGGTCACCAACCTTTTGGACCTCAGGGACCACCAAACTCATAATTTTAAATCTCAGGAACCACTTACTGGTTCTGTGGACATGGCCTAAGTTGTGGCTGTGGCTTGGTGGTCATGTGACTGGCTGGGTATGGCTTGTATGTAAATATTATAAATATTTATATAAATATTGATTTTTTTTATAAAAAAGAGCAACTTTTACCCAAAACCAGGCAAAGCAGGCAGGCAGATTGAGTTGCTCATAGAATCACAGATTCATTCAGAGATCTATCTATCTGCCATCAGCTAGCTCAGTCTGTCACATAAAATTTGCTTGCCATGAGTTTGCGCTGAATAATAGAACCTTCAGTCCTAAGGGAGGTTCGGCTATGCTTAAAAGCAGAGCTGAAGATCTAAAGACTGGCTAGAAAGCAAGAAAACCAACAGTTTCCTGCTTTCTAGCTCATCTAAATCTTCCAGCACAGCAGAACAGATGATGGTCGGAAAAAGAAAAAATAGCAATTTAGCAGGCATGTTTGCTGGTTAAGAAGTGAGTGGAAGGCTCAGCCTTGTGTTTCTGTGCAGCCCGGATTAATTGCTTTGGGGGGGTGCTCTGGGGATGAGATTTCTCCACGGCCCACCAAAATTTTCTCACAGCCCACCAGTGGGCCGCAGCCACTGGTTGGCAACCGCTGTTGTAGAGTGTGTTTCAGGTTTTTTATTTATGTACTTATGTATTTTAAAAGTTTTAATATTTATTGTACTATTTATTAATTTATTTGTATGTTTACAGTGAAAAATAATGTTATGTTCTCCAAATGGAAGAGTGTCTGTTGTAAATTACAGAAGCATAAGAATCTTCACAGCTTCCTGTTGACTTTGCTTGTTGCAAACCAGCTGGAAAGCTCACAAATCGCAATCATGTGACCATAGAACCAACGTAAATGTGAGTCAGTTGCCAAGTTCTAGAATCACAATTATGTGAACATGGAAGTGATGCAATGGTCGTAATTTTGAGGATGAATCATAAGTCACTCAATGCACCAAAGTATTCACAGAGAACCTGACCTGAGGTGCCCACATTGCAGCCCAGGTCAAAAGGGCCCAGCAGAGATTATACTACCTGAGGCTTCTCAGAAAACAACAACTGAATGAGAAACTGCTGGTGACCTTCTACCACTGCACCATAGAGAGCATTTTAACATACTGCATCTCTGTATGGTTTGACAATTGCACAGTGGCAGATAGGAAAGCACTCCAGAGGATTAATGTCATTGCCCAGAAGATCATTGGTTGTCCTCTCCCCTCTTTGGAAGAGCTTTATAGCTCCCACTGCCTTAGGAAAGTTCAAAACGTTCTCAAAGATCCATCTCATTCTGGGAAGCCTTTGTTTGAACTATTACCATCTGGCAGATGGTACAGAATAATAAAAACAAGGACAAATAGGCAGCTTCTATCCCAGGGCAGTAGCTCTTTTGAATTCTGCTCTATTGTGCAGTGTTGGTATGGTGTCAGGGGTTTCCGGTTCATTGTATGAAGGGTGAAGGATATGTATTTGTGTTTATTTTCATGGTCATGGTCATGGTCATGATGTGCATTGAAGATGGGAGTGCCATCACTTGAGACTTTCAAGAAGAGATTGGACTGCCATTTGTCAGAAATGGTGTAGGGTCTCCCGCTTGGGCGGGGGGTTGGACTAGATGACCTACAAGGTTCCTTCCAACTCTGATTATCTGTTAAGTGGACAGGCCATCACTTCACAGATGTGTGTATCTGTTTGATTTCATTGTACGTAGGTGCAGTGACAATAAAGTAAACTAAACGAAAACATTACTTTGTAGTTTGGTGTGTCTTGTTTGAGGGCTTCCCTATGTTGTTTGAGCTTACATATGCGTGCTCTCAGAAGACCAGCAAAGGATTTTATGTTGTACCTTTGAGAACCATGGCTAATTCAACATCGCGAAGATTGAGAGTTGTGGTTTGCACAGCCCTACTTGATATAGAATTCCAACTTTGTATACATATCTTGCCTATTAGAATTATGCTTTGTTCTATTTGATTCCCTTTTTTCCCTGTATATTTTTCTGAGCATAGTCATGGAGTATGGAACTGCTGTTTAGGTCAGTCCTCCCAACCTGGTGTTTTCCAGATATGTTGAACTTCAATTTATCATGGGATTTAAAATCTAATATACCTGAGGGATGTTACATTGGGGAAGATTGCTTTAGATAGTGAATACTTCATTTTATATGCTCAGGTAAATTCTTTTTGCAATACAATTTTCTTGTATGTGTTATTCATCTCTTCATCTTATTGTTAACTTCACTCATCATTCTTTTCCTCTCGTTCTTTCTTAGTAAAACAATACTATCTTTTAAAAGTTTCCCTTGATCCATATCATCAGAGTTCCAAGTAGTAATTATAAGAGAGTTTATTATAGGAAAGCATTTCTTTTGTAGGCTGTTGTATTTACACTGATTAATCTTTTGTGATTTTGACAAAAAACACATACGTGAAGTCTTTGAATTCACAAGTTCTCTGTTATAGAAGCCGAGAGATCAGATGTCACTAACATTGTTGTTTCTAAGTCAGGCTGGAAGCTGCCATTGTTCATGTATGTTAAAACTTGTATTAAAGGATGTGAAACCTTGTGTGTGACCGAGCCATGAACTTTAAATTTTAGTATATATCTTTTTCTTTTACAAAGGAAGAATATGCAAATCTTTGGAATAAGAGATAGGTCATGGCACATTTTAGTTGAATCCGAATGTGCACCTCATGTTCTGGCATTTGAAATATTTAAATTAAACAACTGAGTTATTATGTCCTATATTGTATCTGATAAAGCATCTATGAACCATTCTAAGAAAAAAATCAATAACAGTAGGTATTCTTCACGTACTGTAAATTTATGTTATCAACATAATAGAATGACAGCGTGTAACTTTCCCCATGTTCTTTATTTTCCATCACCATCTCTCCCATCACCCCATGAGAATATTTGTGGAGGTGTATGAAACCACCCATTTCCCTCACAAAGGGACTCTGTACAACATATATTAACCCCATGGCTTGGTGATAAGAACAACTAGCATACTCATTTTCTCTTTCTTTTCTTTCCCCTTTCCTCCTTCACACATTATTTGTGAGATTTTCATAGTTAGGTTTGAATTATGGGCAACCAAATTAAATAAACTGCCTCTTAGTGTGCCAGTCTTGTCATTTTTAAAAAATGTTTTATCGTTTATAACTAGGAACTTGGAAGCTGACAATATTGGAATATCTTTTTCTTCAGAACCCTGCTTCTTTCTTTTGGTAGCTGGGAATTGCTAATACTGAACGAGAAACTTTCGGTTATGATTGCAGATTGTAAGGGGTGATACTAGTCAGGCAGGAATGTGCAATTCTCACGCCATAGAAAACTGTTTTGTAAGTAAGCGATGGATCATATAAACCTTCAAGGCCAGTAAACAAGTAGACATAAACAAGTAAAATCAAAAACGGAGAAGGAGATCCAGAATTCAAGCTTTGATACCAGCATATAGGGCAAAATTTTTCAGTGTTGTTAAATAGGGAGCATCTTATAAGTACCGTATTACTTTATAATTTTTTAAAATCTACTCATTCTCATTCTCTTTGGACTTATGGAATCTAATTACTCTATCTGATATGAAACCTTAATACAGATGCTCCATACTATGAGTATAGAACATGATTTTGGTTGTATAGTACTCAGTCTCTGGGCTGACCCTAGTAATTCAACCTGGCCACTGATTTTTTCCTGTCAGAAAGTACTATTCAAGGGATTCTATTTTGTCCCAGAGTAACTGTGTTATGCTGTATTCCTTCTCAGACTCTGTAAGTTAAAATTATTTCCAAATGACCTTTCCAAACATTGTTTTGAGAATCTTATCAAGATGCATTCAAGAACAGCCCAGGTCAAAGTGAATGTGACAGATTTTATCAATAGGATACTTAGCGGACACCTCTCATTGGCCTGTTGCCAGATCATCCTACCTGCCCCTCCCAACAAGTAGGCTACCCTAATTACTAATGCCAATTGCAAACTTTGCTGTTCTTATTGCTCAAGGGTCAGGCCTGAACATGAACGCTTTGCATTATTTGTTCACATTCATTCCTTGTCTTTCTCCACAGAAGCCTTAAGTATCAGTTCTGTTGCATCATCTACTGCAGTCCTTTAGTAAAACAAGCAACAGGCACACAAAGAGAAGCTATTTGGAAATCATTACCGAGTATGTGGTGGAATAGTCACAATCCCCAAATCCTACAACTTCTCCAACACAAGTTAGAACAATAGACATCCAAGGCCAGGTCTCTACCAGGCCACTTAGTTTCCAAACAGAGTCTTCCCCTTCCCCAGTTGCAATTACAGGAAAGGAGACTTCCAAGATTGGTTTCAGTCCAGACAGGAAACATGACCAGATGAACTAATTCTATCTTATTCTAAGGCTACATTTGTCTATGCAATTATTTATTTATTAGATTTTTTTCCCACCTTTAGTACTTTGTAAGTAACTCAAGGCAATGAACATACATATACTTCTTCCTCTTCCTATTTTATCCACAACAACAACTCTGGGAGAGGGATTGGACTGAGAGAGAATGACTGGCTCCCTCTTTGCCACTTCTTGCAAAGTCTTTATCATGTATCATTGTGTTCAACTCTTCACAAATTTCTACCTGTCTTGTCTCTACCTTACTATATCTTATTGTCACCTTGGTCTCCTCTCTTTCTTTCCAGTCTCTTATTACTACACTGCTATTCCTTCCCCTCCTTGTCACTTTGTTTCTCTGATCACCACTCTCAGGTTGTCCACTCTGTTCCTCTTCTATCTACTTCAAGCTCTGAGAACAAGAGTGACAGCAAACTTTAATCTCTAGCATAACTAATGTAAAAACAACTGATTCATAATATCTTTCTGTATCCCCAAGTGATTGTCAATCACAAAAAGAAAAGAAAACCTACTCAGGACATCCATGTCACCTGGGGAAGCAGTCCAAAATGTTTGCATCTTGACAGCCTGGGGGAGGGGGGAGGGTAACTGGGCCATGTGAGTGGCAGTCTGGCGCATGGGCATGCACAGCTTGACTTGCACGAGCAGTGAGCAGATCGCATATGTGTGTTGCACTGACCTGCCACTCATGTGGCCTGGTTCTGAATAGGGTCACAGCCTGTAGTGGGCCATGGCCTGGGGGCTGGGGATCCTTGACTTAGGGTTATATTTATTTGCTATAATGCAAATGAGAACACACTTAAACAATTTAAGCTAAAAATATATTTTTTTTTCAAAAGCATAATCATTGCATACGTTGTGTTGCTTAAAATAAATAACTGGAGCATCTTTTCTCAATCTAGTACACTTCAGATATTTCAGAATCAAAGATTTGATGCACCAATATTAAGAAACATGATGATGTTTGTAGTATTTCTATAATTCAGCCTGAAAGTCAAATTTGTAATTGACTTCATATTCACTGAATATGAAAGGAATTAGTTTCTTAGAATTTATTTATTTATTTATTTGTTTATTTGTTTATATGTACTGTACCTGATTCCCAACAATCCCTTGTCCTGACTGAAACATACATATATATTAATATATATTAATTTCTATGATCTACTGTTATGTTGTATGGCCATATAGCACAGATTTTTCTTTGCTGTTTTTATGTAAAGATTACTTTACATAAAAGTCTGGCCTCTGCCTTTGTGGCATCTATATTGGTATTTTGTAAGCTGTTTTGAGTTGAGGAAACAGGGAGTGAAAGAAAATATATGGAAATCGAGGCAATGAGAAAACACAAAAATCCCAATTGTTTATATAATTTGTCTAAACTAATTAATGTTAATACTTGATTACTGTGGCATGTGTTCCTCTTAATGTGTTGTTTGCATTCCTTCAATATAATCACTCTATTTTTCACTGTACATGCCTGGCAAGATTTTTTAAAAGTTAAATTAGTGAAAACATGCTGCTTGTGTTCACCACAATATGTATTTTCTCATTTGAGACTGAATTTTAACATACACTACAGCTTTATTTTCTTTATTTTCTTTATTTTATCTAATAAAACAGAATGAAAATTACTTCCACGAAGTAAGCCGAATGAAAAGTACAGTAATTTTATTTGTCTTGCATTTCACATAATACTATTTCTTGCTCTGTTTTTCCCCAGTTTCCATTGCAAGACGTGTACAAGATCCCTTAGCTGAACTAGTGAAAATTGAGCCCAAACATATTGGAATTGGAATGTACCAGGTAAGGCAATGTAAAGTATTTTAGTCAAAAAACTGTTGGACTAGTCTTTAGTCCAATATGATAGGAAACAGAATTGAGACTATATGTATGTATGTATGTATTTATAAGGTATAAAACCACATTTAAAACAGTAAAACTAGTAAGAAGAATCAAATAAATTAATATGATAAAATCACACACCTCCCACCTCAGCGACAGCAGATCACACAAGCCATTTAATGGGCTCCATCCCACTCTGAGTTCCCTGGGCCTGCTGGCAGAACCAGGTCTTCAATGCCTTCTGGAAGAGAGTAGGGCCATTCTAATCTCGGGGGGAATGATGTTCCAGAGAAAGGGAGCCACCACAGAGAAGGCCCTTCTTCTGGGTCCCACCAGGTGTATCTCCCTCAGGGATGGGACCCACAGCATTCCCTGCCTCCCTGTTCTGATGGATAAATGTAACCAGCAAGAGACAGTCCCTCAGATAACCTGGTCCCAAGCCATGAAGGGCCTTAAAGGTAACAACTAGCACCTTGAATTGCACTTGGAAGCAAATCGACAGCCAATGCAGCTCCCATAGGAGCACACCGGAATATATGTGCACACCGGAATCTGCACAAAACCGTGCGGGCCACTGCAGTTTGCACCAACTGGAGCCTCCAGATGCTCTTCAAGTGCAGCCCCATGTAGAGCATGTTGCAATAGTCAAGACGGGAAGTGACTAAGGCTTGAGCTTGGAAATTGTCAGCTAGTTATATGTCTGTTTTTAAAGTTTCATGGAATGGTAATAAATATTTATAAATTGTTGTATATTTTTAATTTTTTTCCAGCATTAAATATGAAGACTTAGGGTTGCAGATTTATTGCCTATTAGAAACATCAAATCAGGCTTCTAACTTGATCTGCAATTCTTCTCTTTTATATAGATGCAATGGTCATTTTGAATTTTTAATGTCTCTTTGGAAAATGCTGTAAGATTCACAGTTCAGACAATTGGCCTCTGCCCCTTTTTGCAGTATTTTAATCTAATATTTGTAGAAGCACTTACTGTACTTTTCATTAATTAAATGGCAAATTAATTCATTAATTAAATGGAAACTTTTTAGATTTTATATCATACACACACACACATATTTATAGCTATCTGACTGACTGCATGGCTGCTCTCTGTGCATGCACATACATGCACACAGACACACAAACAGATTAGATTAGATTAGATTAGATTAGATTAGATTAGATTAGATTAGAT
>BLBF01000018.1:48612348-48651875 GCA_015471245.1 Laticauda colubrina | reverse complement strand
ATTAGATTAGATTAGATTAGATTAGATTAGATTAGATTAGATTAGATAGATAGATAGATAGATAGATAGATAGATAGATAGATAGATAGATAGATATCCATCCAGTGAGTTTTGAAGTTGAATGCTGAAAATTATATGTGCCATTTTTGATATAAAGCCACTGAGAACTGATTATGAGATGGATGGCTATATAAATGTCTTACGTACGTAAATGCATAAATAAAAATATATGCAAATCCAATGTAGTTGATAGAATATTGAACTGAAAAATGTTTTTTAACTAAAATTGCACATTTTTTTCTGAAGAATTCATGAATCTTTAAACCTTGAATAGGATAAGGGATAAAAGAAAGTGATAGGCAGAGAGACAGACTGATTTTAGAAGGATGCTCATGGTCTGTGCAGCCTACATTAAAAGATAATTACAAACTAGAAAAATCAATTTCTGAAACATATGAAATCGTATAAAGGGGTCAATGCCCATCCTAACCCAGAGTGTACAGGAATGGAGATTTTTTGGACATTGTCAAGGTGGGAGTCGTATAATCTATTGCTATGCGTTACCAAGCATATAAGTATCAATTGCCATATTTTAAGGCAGTTTTCTGTTATTTATTGCTGCACAGACTCTTAGAATTTACTGTTGTGTGAGGCATGCATATACACAGATATGCATATTAATAGAGACAGGAGCATGGTAAGTATGGCATGGTAACTTATTAAATCAATATATGTCATTAGCAAATACTTGATAAAAATAGTTTAAATTAATTAATGTTTAAAGTAGTTAACTTTTAATATAATGATTAATATTAGTTAAAAATGGAAAAATAATCATTTTGAAAAACACCTTGAAGAGCTCCACCATCAAATGGATAGTGTACTACTGTATCTCTTTCATAAATTGGATCCTGTTTGCCCACTTGCTGTTTTCTAAACAAACAGAATACCAGGTTGTCTGTGACTTTTTCAGCATTATATTAAGTTTACTTGTGAGGCTGAGAGAACAGAGTTTGCATCGATATGCTCTGAAATATGACATTGCATGTGTTATTCAGAAACGACAAAAACATGGTAATCCTTCAGAGGAAGGAAGTTACATAGTCAGTGGATCTCTGTCAAAGATTGAATGAAATTGTTGTTATAATTACTGACCAAAACTGTAAACAAAAACACATTAAAAATAAAGTAAAATCCAGTTAAAATATTACAATTAGCAGTGGGTTTATCAGTAGGTAAATAAAAGTCTGCCTATTGTGCTTGAGTCAGGGGTGGGATTCTACCAGTTCCCACCAGTTCTATAGAACTGGATGTTTTGATTCTGCCCAATTCGGAGAACTGGCAAATCATGCCCCTGGCTGGTCCTGCCCCTTCCCAGCCACTTGCCTCTAATGAGGCTGAAGATATGTTGCTGGAGCTGCAGGGCTTTAAGCCTGGAGCAAGAATCCCTTTCTCTCCTCCCCCAACCCCCACCTGCGTCTATCCCATTTGGAAGATATTGAGTTTTGCTGTTGCTGATGACATCCTCCATGCTTCCTAAATGAGGTAGATTGAGTGGGAAGTGGCTGGTGTGTGTACTTATGAAATTAAGCATCCTTCCTATAAAATCCATTCAGAAAACAGCAGAGCAGATATGGTTTATTTCTGCTTCAGCCCAGATTGCTGGGAGAGAAAGTAGTTTAAAAGTATTATTTAATAGACTAATTCATTCACTTCTCGACATTTCTTGTAGTGCTGAGGAGCTGCTTGCCTTTTAAAATCCAGCGCTGCTTCTCCGGCTGGATTTCAGAATAAAAGCCAAGGAGCTCAATGGTACAAGGAGAACTTCCAGGAAGCGTTGCTGTCGCTGAACTGGGCTTTAAAGCATTTTAAAGTAGCCTGGAGCAAGTATCCCGGGGGGTGGGGGGTGGGGGGTGGTAGAACTTTATTCTTTAAAGCTGTGTCCTTGTGATGAAGGGCAGTTTATATTACATTCTATAGATTAATCCACCAGTAGAAAATAGTAACATCCATTTGAGGTCAATCCATGCATTTAGTGAGGAGGAGGAAGAGGAGGCAATATTAAATCAGAGCCTTGGCACAAGGGGCAATCCAGTAGAAGTGCCTTGATGGTCTGTCTAAGCAGAGACAGGAGTGTAGTAAGTATGGGATATTATTAAATCAATTCATACAGAGATACAATGCTCAGTATCTTTAAAGTTGACAATTCTTTCATATTACTGACTTGGGAGTAATCAAATGATCAGGTCTCATGCTGCCTGGGGAATTCTGAGAATTGAAGTCCACATATCTTAAAGTTGCTAAGCTTGAAAAACATCAGAAGTACAACTTTTTGTGAGCCTGGGTTATTTTCCTGCATTTTGGGAATAAGGAAATTATCCTATGTGCCTGGTGCAGAGATGCAGCTGAAATTTAGTTAGATGCTAATTGGAAGATTAAAGCAGCAGATACAGATAGCCTTTGACTTACAACTATTTGTTTAGCCTCCATTTAAAGTTACAACAGCACTGAAAAAAAGTGACTTATATTCCCCCCCTCCATGGACAGAGAGAAGAGACAGAGGAAAGGAGGGAAAGAGAGAGAGACACACACACACACACAGAGAGGGAGGGAAAGAGAGAGACAAGGGACAGAGAGAAAGAGCGGGAAGAGAGACAACACACACGCAGAGAGAAAGAGAGAGAGGGGGAAAGAGAGACAAGAGACACAGAGGGAGGGAAAAACAAGAGACATATAGATAAGAGAAAGAAAGAGGGAGGGAGGAGAGAGGGAAAGAGAGAGAGAAGACACAGAGAGAGAAGAAGAGGAGGGGAGGGAGGGAAAGAGAGGGAGAGACAAGAAACAGAGAGATGAGAGAAAGAAAGAAAAAGGGAGAAAAAAAAAGATGAGAAAGAGGGAGAAAGAAAGAAAGAGACTGAGAGAGATACCTGTTTAAAAGAAAATAGAAAAATGGCTCTTTGAGTGTTTAAGGTTGCAGACCCCGAGTTAAGCAAACACCATGGTCGTTAAGTGAACCTTGTGGTCATGAAGTAAACACTGTGGTTGTTAAACAAGTCTATTTTCCCCAATGGGCATTTTTAACCAGAAACCAAAAGGAATTGTTGGAAACTGGCAAAAACACAGAAAAATTCAGTCACAAGACTGTGCGGGATGTTGTAACTGACATAAGTGTGTGTGTGTGTGTGTGTGTGTGTGTGTGTGTATGGCTGTCAAAACACCAAAAACAAGTCAAGTAGCTCTGGGGAGGTCAATCATAAAATAGAACACTTGCTAAGCAACTGGCCATTAAGCGACTACCACTTATATTTGGTTTGTCAGTCACATGGCCAACTAGCCATACCCAGCCAGTCACATGACCACAAAACCATGTCTAGCCAGCAAGCCACACCCATCTAGTCACATGACCACCAAGCAACACCCACAAATTAGGCCACACCCACAGAAGTAGTTGTTAAGAAATTTGAATCCCACCCCCGGCTTGAGCCTTAGCTGAATATAATTTTAGTGCTGGTTGGATATGCTGCTGAAGTGTAAAGACTGAATTTCAGCTGCTGTTTTTTGAACAATTTGTATAACTATAATTTTGGTGTATACTGTGTTTGGTTCAGCTATGGAAACCCATACCCAAATATTTAAAAGATTTCACTTTGGCCATTTATACTTCAGGCATGCAGTTTAGGCAGATCTCTTTACAAAGATCAGGAACTTAGTTTTACTACAGTTTCACTCTGTTCCAAAAATGGAGTAGATTCTGTTTCCAGAAAGCTAGTTGAATGCTTTTATAGCTAATACAGGGAAGTTGGTCAGTATCACATTGGTTGTCTAGATGAAATTTCTATACAAGAGTAATTAAATTCCATTGAAATTAAAGGGTAATCTATCAGGGAAGACCAACCCAGTTGGAAAATTCATCGGTCAGATCACGATTGATAGATCCAATCAATTGATATAAAATTTTGTGATGAACACTGCCCGCTCTAATTCTCTTTTGAATTTTTAGATTGCTGGTTTGTATGGGAGAATGCAATGACTAGGTAAAAAGCATCTTATCGTTTGTCCTGCCTTTGCATTTAGATCACCAGAAACCATTACATATTGTAAGTAGAGGAGTTATTAATCTCATATACTAATGTATGCTTCAAATTTGATCCACAAGTAATAGAACATTGTTAAATTTTAGCAGCACAGACATTGCATAGCATTCCCATTGGTTGTAACTGTATAATTTTTAATTGTAGTTTACTTGAAATTTGTATACTCAGGCCACCATCCAAGAGCTACTAAAAGCAAGAACGACTTCCCTCCTTGCTTGTAAATCAGCTGTTTTCTCGCCAGATGTCTTGTGTGTCAAATTCAGTCATATAATTTATGAAAAGCAGAGTTTTTGGATTTCACGTTCCAGCCTGAAGTATTCCATTAAATGGAATTTAATGGAATACTGTTTAATTTAATGGAATACCAAACATCAAAATGGAATTGAATGGAATACCAAACATCAAATTGTTAGGGTTTTAGAACCTGCATGTCAGTCCGAGTTTCCAGTAATGGCCATTTTGTAAGAGGCATATCATCAAGAATGGTGGGAATATACGTTGGTTCATACAGTTTGGTGTTAAGATCAGATATCAGAGAAAATAATATCAATATTAGAAAGATCTATTCCAGGGATATTGTGAGGCCCAAAGCCAGACTTCTCTCCTGTAAATAGTTGCTGTTAGCTGCAATAAGAGTTCTTCTCCTTCGTCAGTTTGATCTTCAGCATATCCATCTAGCACCCTTAGTAATTTAAAAGTAGTTTCAGTGGGATACAATTGGAGAACTACACTATGGGGGGTATTAGTGTTAAAAAGCATGTCTGAATCCAATGAAAGCAAGAAATTAGCTTTTTTTTCAGGGTCTGTGTAGACTCTGTCACTGATGTAACACTTCATCAAGCTGCAGATTGTTAGGATTAGACATTAAAAGTTCTCAATTGGTGGTCAATGTACCCAGGCTTTTTTTGTGGTTGTGGAATCATTAGCAATTTGTTGATTGAGTTTATTACCACAGTCCTGGATACATGATAGGATGATATTTATTAATGGTTTTGCTACAGAGGCTATTGTCACTAACATTTCTATTAATTTAAGCAATCTCTGTATGATGTCTGCTTGTTCTGAATCTGGCAGTGTTCCAAAGGAGTCAATCAATTTTTCTTCCAGCTATCTAGCTGTAGATAATGCAGTCTTTTGATTAGAGCTCTTCTTTATCAAGGTCATTGCTAGTGAAGCATAGTTATCTGGATTCAAATTGTTAGATTTAAAGTGATAATATCCTTTTGGGGAAACTGATCAAAAAGTGGGTTCATTTTCTCTGAAAAGAAAATATGTACTGGGAAAGTGCTCAAGAAGGGCTTCATGTTGAAAAGCATGCTATGGATTTTAAATTGTTTAAATGTTAGCAGAATTCACATGCAGCCTCTTATATGGCAGCTATTGATGTGTAGCAGATCTATGAAAGGTCAGCTGGGTCAACCAAGGCTAGAACCTTTTTGAAGTCCTTATCACCCTCTATTCACTGTATTAATGGAAAACTGCAGAATGATCTGATTGGTCTACAAATGAAAATTGCACTTATTTCATCTCTGCCTCAAGGAAGAAGAAAGTTCTATAAACAGTTATCTTTCAATTTCTTTATGTAGTTCCTATTCTGAAGTGTTATAAGAGTTATGTGGGTTATGTCTGTCTGGAGAGTATGTAGAGTCATAGTTACTTACTGAAATTATTTATTACATTTTCTACTGATTTAAAGGCTTTGGTGGAGTCTCTTCTTTTTTTTCCTTTTTCCTATTGTTGAGTTCTGCTTTATATTTTATGGAGTTGTACCTAGAACAGATAGATGACCTCTCAGGCATTAGTGTTTATAAAAGGAAAATTAAAAGAATATAAAATGATAAAAGCAAGTTCAAAGATAAAGTAAAATAAAACAGACATAGATTCACAGCTGTTCACTCATTGCCATCTTCAGAACACTCCCATCAAAGTTTGTTTGTAACCAAATGACTCAGTTTAACAAGAAGTCTTAATATGTTCTCAAATAAATTGTTTGAGAATTTTACACATTTTTGATATATTTAGTAGTTCCAAGCTTAAAGAATTGAGTGTCCTTTGGGAGGAGAATGTATGACTCCCCAAAGATTATTGAACAATAACCTGATTTCTGGGCCATGGTGCTGAAGGTATAGATCTTTAGTAAGGTATAGATCTTTACCCCAGCAAGTGTTCTTGCTGCTGGCCCAGATACCTAGAAAAGTTATTCTTACTAAGAGAGGTATCTCAAATTTATTTAACAGGACAAAAACAGTTCTAGAAGTTATTTTATTGAAAAGGAGAATGCTTGTAGCTCAGGGTTGAAATGAGGGATCCTTGGTGCTCTCTGAGCTTAGCTGTTTTCTAGCAGACATTTCATCACCTTAACTAGGTAACATCATCAGTACTGGTAAGAGAGGAGTTTACTCTCAATTTATATTCTAGTGGTTTGCCCTGTCAGTACTCTGAAGTTCTATATGGCCAAACATGAACTGTAAATTAAGAAAGAATTTAATGTAGAAATGGCACATTTGATAGGTCAGAAAGATGAATACTTGGTCTCTGTACACCATCAGCATCTACTGCCTATGTTAGTAGATGTTGATTTTGTGTCAGGAGATTCAAAATCTTACAGAAATAGAAGAATCAGAAAATGAGAGGAAGAATCTTTCTACTCCTGATGGTTGCTGTAATGTTGATGTGAAACTCGTCAGAGCATTTCCCCTTGTTATGAAGGGTATATAGGGTCTTTTTGAAAATATAATGTGTTGAAATGAAATACATTTTCTGATGTAGGCAAGATGACAAGTGTGCCTTGTGGTTTATCTATAATTTTCCAGTGACAAAATGGAATAAACAATAGCTTTAGGTAACCCAAATTGCTTGCTTGTCAAAAGTTTTTAAACAAAGCATCACCCTAGATGATATGTAAGATTCATGCTCAGTGATGTAAAGGAATTGTGAACCAACAGAGCATTCATTGCAATGACACTTTCAGAGACAAATTGTTGAACTTGTGTGTCAAAGGTGTGATTATCCTTAGGCACAGAACATCTAAAAAGAAAAGGATTAAGTGATTTCTTCCTTTAAATATAGTTTTCAACAGAAAAGTTTAAGGGCAAATAAAGAAGGAAGACTTGTATAAATCTGGAATAGAAGCAAAAATTATTTGTTTGATAGTTGCTGTTTGGTTGCAAACTTTTTCTCTTACCAACAATGATGATGTTACTTAGTTAGGGTGCTGGCCATTTGTGGTGATCTAAAAAAGGGCCAGTGATGTGTGTGGCACAGGATTTATTTATTACAATAAAACTACTTAATTGAATTGGAAAGGAGAAGCATTATGGTGCTTTCTATACCATTTATGTAACATTAGTAAGCATATTAACTATTTTAGATTTTATTGTCGGGTCATGCATAAACAAAATATGCATGACCAAACAGTATTTGTTGGGGGGCAATATGCTGAATCAGTAAACAGCTTATAGAGGGTTGTAAAGCACTGTGAAGCGGTATATAAGTCTAAGTACTATTGTTATTGCTATTTCTTAAACGGCCGTCATGTTTTTTCCAGTTAATGCAGAAACAAGAAAAAAAATGATAGTTATTTCAATAAATATCAAAGAGATTCTGTGCTTATTCAAGGGCAAAAACACTTTCAGAATCATTATCAATATTTTCATAGCCATTATAATTTTACACCTCCCCCCATTATGTTAAATGTTAACTAAGTACCCAACAGAACACATCTACCAAGTGTTTTTATAAAGCATACATTTTCTTTATCTTTATGCATTAAGGCATCTTTATTTCATTATTTTATGGGTCATGTGATGATCCGGGGCATGGCACAAAAGCAACACAGTCACATAAGTAAGAAAATTTCCTTTAAAACCTCCAATTTTGCCCCCAATATCCAAGTTACCTTTGGCTGGAGAAAAAATTCTCCCAAGAACAGTCTTTAAATGGAAGAAATTCAGTCCGAAAATGAAGTACATACAAACTGTAAATAAAAATCCACACAAACCATGCTACGCTAATTAACTGAGGGATAGGGGCAGGATAAAGAATTGCAGACTTGAAAGGCCAGCAAAACACACACAGTTGGGAAGACTCCAGGACCCCAGATAAGCCTCAATAATACCAGATAATTCATGATTTGCTCTCAACAATTTGCTGTGTGCAACCTCCCTTTTTAAACACTGTGTTCCAGCTGTAGGGAATCAGGGCCCTTTCCTCCCCTGTAAGCCATGCAACTCACGTTGCTCCCTTCTCCGTTCCTCCTTGTGTGCCTTAAGATTAAGAGAGGGTGGTGCTGGATCTTCCTCTGAATTCCCTCTGCCTTGCTCTACCTCTCCCCTGCTCTGCCCAGCCAGACTTTGCCCTTCCCCAGTTTCTTTCACAGGCAATGGAGCCACACTCCCACTCCCTGTCAGCTGCCTGGCCTCCCCCTCCGAATCAGATTCCGATAGGGACATGACAGGTCAAATATAAGCTCTGTGCAACTGGATTCCCCTCTCCTCAACAACACTCTTGATTGAGAAATATTTTTCATTTACAGTGATGATCATTGTTGATCCTTACAACAACAAAAATAGGCATTTTTTATCAGTCATTCTCTAAAAAATCATTTTTATTCTCCCTTTTCATTACATTCCATGAATTAAATTAATTAATCCCTATTTTAAACAAAAATTATGCCCTAATGCAGAATTATGTTGTTTGCGTTTACAACTGTAAGTCATACGCAATTAATTTTCCTTGGAATTAATTTACCATTCCCAGTAGCATTGTATGTTGATACAGGGTTAAAGATAGCTTAATGTTTTTCTTCAGTAAGTTGGGCGCAACTTTGGAAGATTTCAAGTTGAAGGAAATTTTGAATATTCTTAACATCCTACATACAAGATTATTTAAGATGAATGCTGTAATTCTTACTGTCATCCAGATGATTATCCTAAATTTGTATTCAAGGTTTACCAAAATCTAAAGAGAATCAGCAGTTCTCTTTCTGTTTCATTTTACATTTCTTCCAATGTTTAGTTCAATAAAGGCTTTAATGATTTTGTGTCCCCAAGCAGCCAAACATAGGCAAAAGGCAAAACTGAAGTCTTTGCATTTGTAAAGACTGACCACTACATAGTTAAATGGGGATTCCCCTAAATCCACAAGAGGATTCTTTTCCAATGTAGAAAAACCTAAAATATTTAGTTTGATTGTGTGAGATTACAGCAAACAGATATAATAACAAAAATTCTTTAATTGTCTGGAACCAATTATTTTTCTGTTATCAAAGGAGGATGTTAGGTTAGACTGAGGATATGATTTTCAATTTTAACAGATAGTATCTTCTTTTTGAGAAGAACCCAACTCAAAAATAATTTTAGTTTTTATTAAAAAACTAAAAAAAACCTTTGAATGAAGCTCATCATGTTTTAACCTTTAAATTATATTCATGCCCCTTTGATAGAATTTAACAGATTATTGATCTATGTATATTTTCAAGTATTTGTGGAAAAGTGCCTTCTAAATAAATGAATCTGAATAAGTAGAACAATATTCAATAGTACATATGCTTTAATAAAATATTTTTTGTTGGTTAGACTGCAGCAATCATGCTTTCATCATTTCTCCTACTTATTGCTCTAGTCAAGATGCATCACAATGTTTACTTAAGGATAATGGGCTTAAATGACTTAAATGATTTTGTGTCCCCAAGCAGCCAAACAGAGGCAAAAGGCAAAACTGAAGTCTTTTCATTTGTAATTTTGTATGTCAAGTAACCATGGTGTATTGTATGAAAATGAGGGCTACAGTTTTGTGTTTAAGACACATATAGACTGATCAGTAGGAAAAGAAATGAGGTTAACTATCATAGGGAAAACACAATTCATAAAAGTAGAGTTGCGGAAGTGATATAAGGCTTAAGTGGTAATATGAGCAAATATTTGGTGGTCCAACTTTCTGTTAAAATAAAATCACTTTTTTCAACAGTTTCTGTTGAACAGAAGTATTAGTAGATGATAACTTGAATATGACAAAACAACTTATTTTGCTGCATCCACTTAAAACCATGTTGAAAATGCTGATTATATAGTTTCATTTAAGTTTGACTTTGCCTGGATATTAGAAAAAAGTCTTAGTTGTTTATTTCAATTTATTATTCAGACTTCATAGTTACACCTTTAAGCCAAAATGATATGTACTACAGGAGTAACAACTGAAATGGAATAATGTTCCATATTATTTGTGTCACACTTAATTTTTATAATAACATACAAATCTTAGAATAAACAAGACATGGGTTTAGAAGTACTGGATCTGGGGGATTTGATGTGGCTTTATCCAGGCAGTCATGTTTCTTTAATTGTGCATTTTAAATATTGTAAACTGCCCAGAATCTTTTTGGAGTTGGATGGCCTCAAAAATCCAACAAATTTAATTTAATTTAATTATACATTAAGGTTCAAGTTAGATATTATGTTTGATAAATTTCCTCACTGATAAGACTTTTTAGAGCCAATTTAAAATTTTCAGAATTGAAACTAGCTCCCAGCCTGAATATTTGAGAAAACTATTCATATATAAGGACTTTTTTTCTTTACCCACTGCCCAGCATTCTAAATCTTTTTCATTCATTTTACCTCCACTACTTGTTTAGGCAAGTCTTCATTATTGAAACATCTGTCTCTTATAATCCTTTACTCCATCTGAATCAGTCTCCAGTATAATTTATATTGCATTCTCTGCAGTTTGGTCTCAGCAGCTGTTCTTAATGTTCTGCCATGGTGTTATCTCCATACTAAAGTAATTATTTTTAGATGATGTAATTCTGGCAACAGGCTTTTTCCCTATGCATAATATCTCATGCAATCATAGATAATGTGGGCACCATTTTTTCTACAGACACTTCCTTCGGTGCCTAGCAGTCTCTGTATCTCATCTAACTTTAATTTGTTTTTAAATTCTTTTAATTATTTTTTTAAAATTACATATTAATAAAAAGTTGTTATGCTAGAAAATGAAATGCCAGCCAAAGTAATAACCAAATACCTAAGGAACTCATAGCTCATGGTGAAGAAATGATGGTTTATTGTTTTAGAATCAAGAGCAAAGATGGCAATGTGCTAGAAAAGTAAAGAAAATATTAATAGGAAGGAAGGCAATGACAGAATTATAAAGCACCATGAAGGATAAAAATACTTTTATCAGAACAAACCAGAACAAAAAAAATGTGTTTTTGCAATAGAATTGTACAGCTGTACCAGCTAAAACCCGAAAAACAGCAAGATAAAGAAAATAGATTTCTTCAGATTACAGACTTGGCGACCTTTACAAAAGTACCAGGGACTGCATGAAGAATTATTCAATGAATCTTGGCTAAAATAAAGACTGATTGTTCCCTTTAAGACAAGGCTGGGCAAGCAGAAACCTTTGCCCTTTGGCCATGTGGCATTAATAGATGATAGCCTTAAAAAGGATGCCATCCATAGAAAAAGTAAGTCAAGTAGACGACAGTAGAGAGACATCATTGGTCATGCCTGATAACAACCTATTTCAAAGCTTGGATGAGGATGGTGGATTCATCTTAATGCTCCTTGATCTCTGTGGCTTTTAATGCCATTGATTATGGTATCCTGTTGAATCAGCTTAGAATGGAAGCATTGTTTTGCTGTGGCTGTCCTCCTTTCTACAGTGGCTGAATTCAGCTGGTGTTGGCATTGCATCCATGGCAGATTGCATCCATGGCTCCACACTTATGGAATGCCACTGAGGTCAACTATTTCTGACCTGTTACTTAACATCTATATGAAACCACTGGTGAAGTCATCTGTCAGTTTGTAATCAGGTATCATCAATGTGTTTTTGTTACCCTTTTTTATCATATATCTTGACCCCAGGTTAATGAAATCCTGGCCCACTGCTTGGAGGCTGTGCAGGTTTGAATGGAGAGAAACAGAGCTGCTTCCAAAAATAGTCTTGCTTCCGAGGACTTATCAAATGTTTCGGTCTTCTTTGTCTAGAGGATAGTTCTTAAATATTTTTGTCAAGGTTATCTCTCATACTGTTTACACCTTCAGACAGTCACTTATGCCTTGGTCACCTCACCATTGGATTAGAATAATACTCCATCCATGGTATTGCCAATGAAGGTTACCTGGATCCTACAGCTGATCCAGAATGGCAGTGAAACGGGCTGTCATGGGTGTTCTATAGCAGGGGTCTCCAACCTTGACAACTTTAAGCCTGGTGGATTTCAACTCCCAGAATTTTGGGAGTTGAAGTCTGCCAGGTTTAAAGTTGCCAAGGTTGGAGACCCCTATTCTATAGTATGCAGCTGTGTCCTTGCTGTTTTATAAGATGCACTAGTTACCAGTTGGCTTCCAGATGTAATTTAAGGAGTTGGCTCACCTGTAAATCCACTAAAATAAATAAATACTAACATGCCTAAAACCAAAAGACCAGGATTATTTATTTATATGATAATCACAAAAAGCTGTCCTCAACTGTCCCCTTAAAAATGTGCTCTGGAATTGTCATGTTGCGGGTGTGGGAGGGAGCAAATGACTGAATTCTACATTTAAGCACCATTTCTAAAAACACTTATTTTAGCTTGGCTTGCTTTAAAAAAAAAAGCAAAACAAGACAAATGGTCTTAAAATATTACTTCTGCCATTTGAAATGTTTTACTTTATTTTAATGTATTACTGAATGAGTAGCATATTGAATTCTTAATGATTTTTAAAAGAAAACTGCAATCAGATTGAATGCAGTGGGTTTTATTACTTGATAAACAAGCATGGCATTGTCCTGCATATTTCTTAACCCACAAAAAGGAATAAAAACAACATGGCCTTTAAAGAGAATCATTTACAAGCCAAGATTAATAAAATCATAACTTAAATTCCTTTATGGTTTTAAAACACTTAAATGGCCTTTTTAAATATAGAATCACAGTCCACCGAAACTATAAGGATAGGTATCAGATCTATGTTTAAAACAAAAACAAGCACTGCCGTCCATATCTGCATTTATACACTGACGAATAGTTTTGATTTTGTATGTACTAAGGGCCCAAATTTTGGGGGGCAATATGCTGACTCTGTAAACTGCTTTGAGAAGGCTGTAAAGCACTATAAAGCAATATATAAGTGCTACTGCTATATACAGTTAATCCTCGACTTACAACCACAATGGGGCCCCAAATTGATGTTGTTAAGGGAGATCTTTATTAAACGAGTTTTGTCCCATTTTACGATCTTTCTTGTCACAGTTGTTAAGTAAATCACTATACTTGATAAGTTAGTAACCCGGTTGTTACGTGAATCTGGTTTCCTCATTGACTTTGTCTATCAGAAGGTCACCAAAGGTGATTACATGACCTTGGGACACAGCAATGGTTGTAAATATGAACCAGTTGCCAAGCATCTGAATTTTGATCACATGACTATGGGGATGCTGCAAAAGTTGTAACTGTGAAAAACAGTCATAAATCACTTTTTACAGTGCTGTTGTAACTTTGAACAGTTGCTAAATGAACTGTTGTGAGTCGAGAACTACCGGTCCTTGAAATAGGACTGCATCATGAGCAGAGCAGTCATGTGAATTTATAAGAATTATAAATTGTGACAGAGGAGCAGGTGTACTCAAAATCCTACTGAGTTTTGGTGGCAAAAAAGGAAGGAAGGAGGAACATTTTCCTTTGCATTTTCTTCTCAACTTTTTTTTGCTAAATATTCTTTGTAAATTATTATTATGTGCATATACATCTATAGCCTTTTCTTTTCCATAACAATTGATACACAATGCCAAAATTAACAGTTTCAAATTGTGTGTAAAACAGCCATGAACAGTGCAAGAAACAAGAAGGTGGAATGAATTTCCCCAAAAGATAATAAAATTATATTTTTTGTTATCTAAGCTAAAATTGCTACTAAGCAAACATACTTGAGATATCTCTACAGAAAACCCTCTTTCCCTATCAATCACTCACCCAACCTCTGAAGACAAAGATACTTGAAGTCCTTGTATATCTGCTTAATATGCCTTTATATTTTTCAACGCAAAACATTCTTTATCATTGTACATGATACCAGGCTCAAATAAATTGCCTCTTCTAGATGAGATTGTATTCCTTCTCCAAAACAGATGTGCAGTCTACAGATGCTTGCAAATCTGTAGTTGCTACTAGTAGCCCAGTTGAAGATAACACAGCAAGTGTGCTGTGGTGGTGCAGTGATTAGAATCCAGTATTGCAAGTTAACTCACTGATCACTGCCAGGAGTTCAATTCTGACCAGCTCAAGATTGACTCAGCCTTCCATCCTTCCAAAGTCGGTAAAATGGGAACCTAGATTGTTGGAGGGTAATATGCTGACTCAATAAACAGCTTAGAAAGGACTGTAAAGCTCTGTGAAGAAGTATATAAATCTAAATGCTATTGCTATTCTGCCCAATCTTGTGAACAAATATTCCCTTTTGTATTGGTATCTGTTCAAACTGCGGTAATACATTTTATATAGGGCAGCCCTTGAGAAATCTTTCCAAGTTCTAAGTAGTGCAGAATGTAATACTTAGGCTGAGTAGGATCTCTTTACCACACATTAGAATGTCTACTCCAAAAGACCAGCAATGCCTGCCAAAAAGTATCATTTTGGTTTATAAGGTTATAAATGACTCAGAATTAGATTATTGAAGAACTGAATTTTTCCATATGGCCTTGCCTCGTCTTTATAGACTACAGAATATGTCATGCTGATTAGACACAGTCTGTTCTCACTACTTTAGTAATTGGTTCACCCATTGTGTAAAATTGTCTCTAAAATAATATTATAAAGGTCCCCAATGTGACATGCTTCCTCAAGCAATGTTAGGGTATTCCCCTGAATCTCACTGCAGTCATCCATTGTATTTAATTTTTTATATTTTATTTTGCAACAGTACATTACATTTTTGCTGAGCTAATTGCAACCCTTTATAATATAGTAATTTTATTAAAAGATTACAATTTCTAACAATAAAAAATAATACAAAGTAAGAAATAAAAAATAGTACAGAAATGGAAAAAAACAGAAAAAGGAAAAAAAGGAAAAGTAAGTATGGCATAGTAAAGAAAAAGAAATATATAAAGTTTTATGTTGTTAATCTTGTTGATCCAAAAGTTCCTGTTAGCTGAGAAGCAGTTGAACAATTTTCAGAAATGCTAAGAAAAGGAAGTATTTGGCACTGAGGCACTGAGTTTGTGAGTGGGAGAGGCACTCAGTATGACAAGAGTGCAGTTTCAGCAACATAGGTATTCCCTTGTCTCCCAGAGCTCTCAACTGCCAGAGATCATTTGCAGGAAGCAACTACATGGAGCACTTGTGAGCAATCTCAAGTTCTCCTCTTGTCCAGAAGTGAATTGTTTAGAGCTGGTTTACTCACCAGTTCTTTATTCTGCTGTGGACAGGTTTGCTTTTTGTAGAACTATGTTCAGTTCAGCATTTCACAAGTCACATTTAATTGTAACTCCAACACAACAATATGAACAGTAGTGTGTGTGTTTATTTTTATATTTATTTATATTTGTTTTGGTAAATCACAATCAGCAAGTCACCCAAATATAAACTCTCACTGGCTTTTTGACCTTCAGCTTTAAATAAAATACTTCTATATTAAGAACACAGCAGATTAAATAGAGATACTGAGTGTCCCAAATGCATTTTTAAAAGCTTAATACACAGCATTTTATGATGCTTTTGTTCTGTTGCATCTGATGAAGTCTGATGAAACTTGACTAATAAGGTAATAATTATGTGCATTTTTTAAAAAAATAAAAACTGTAATATTACATTGGCTTTTTCATACCCGCCACTGAATGAAAGGCATGACTATGATTAGTAATTTATTCATTCATGCAAATACAACACTATTTCTCAAAGGCACATTTATAAAATAAACAGTGGCTTGTTTGAATTGTAACATTGCTGCCATTGGAGTTTTGCCTTAGAGACTTAAATATAAATAAACTAAAGTAATAAGGGTGATATGTTTTATGGAGTTGTATGAACCTGAAAAAAAATTCTTCTCCAGGCGAATAATATTTTGGCAAGCGAGTCAAAACTAGGAAAAAAAATATTCAAAGATCTGAACAAAAGAATTAATAAATTTATTTGGCAAAAGAAAAAAAACTAGAGGAAAATATAAATTAATGCAAGATAGTAGAAGTAAGGGAGGATTGGCACTCCCAGACTTTGAGTTATACTATCAAGCTGCAGCGAGTACAGCCCATGTCCCACTGCATCAACGGATGCAAAGAGGATGTAAAACGGACAAAAAAGCTTGGAAAACACGATGCATCCATTGTGTACTCATTGCATATGTGTTTCATACGCTCTATCCGTCGAGCATCTGTCCACTGCGATTTCATCCGCACAAGAAGTTTTAAGCTGCACAAAACTTTTTGAGTGGATGAACTTTCCGCCGCGTACGATGTACATCCGCGACACGGGCAACAAACGTTCTACATCCGTTGTCATCCATTAAACATCCACTGTATCCTCTTGGCATCCTCTGGACATCCTCGCAACTCACATCCGCTGCAGCTGAAAATGGAAAGAGGGAGGAAGCAAAAGGTACACGGAACATCCACACAGCGTTAGGAGCACGGAAATAGAAAGCATGAAAGCGGATGCATCTCGTATATAAAGCATTAAAATGGACAAAATGTTTGTATATGGGATGTATCTCGGATATTTAGGATGTCTGGAGTATGCCTAGAGTATGTGGAAGGACATCTCGCGGAAAACCAATATTTCCTATAAAAAGGGGGAGGAAATCACCTGGATCTCACTATCAGTCCAGCAGCCGTGGTGTACAGACCTCTTCAGCCTTGCTCTTGCTCTTCCACATCATCCATTGATTTCCACCATGGATCATAACACAGTCCTTAGGGTATCTCTGATCATTCAACACCAGAACCAAGCCCTGTTCAGACTGTTTCACCTTTTCTCCGCAAGGAGAAGGAGACGTCCAAGAGCTGTGTGGGTCTGACAATGGATCAGGAGAAGAGTGGAGTTTGGACTGTATGACAAGCTGATAGTGGAGCTGAGGAATGAAGACCCTCGTGCATTCCAGCACTTCATGAGGATGCCACCAGCAATGTTTGACGAAATTATAGAGCATCTGAGACCCAGGTTGACCAAGCCAAGCACCAACTTCCATCCCAACCTGGACCCTGGACTGAAGGTGGCACTGACTCTACGCCACCTGGCCTCTGGAACCACATACAGAAACATGCAGTATGCCTGGAGGGTGCCACACAACAGCATCAGCAAAGTGGTCAGAGAAGTGGTACAGGCCATCATCGAAGAATACGTGGAGGAGCTCCTCCAGTGTCCCACCACTGAAGAAGGCTGGAGGAAAGTTGCAGAACAGTGGTATCAGAGGTGGAACTTTCCCCACACCGTTGGAGCCATAGATGGGAAGCACGTGGCCTGCAAAGCTCCAACCAACTCAGGGTCCACTTATTACAACTACAAGGGCTTCTTCAGTATCATCCTCTTTGCCATGGTTGATGCTGACTACAAGTTCATGTACATCGATGCTTCAGGCAACGGGTCAGCTTCAGATAGCCAGGTATACAACGCTAGTGACCTCAAGGATGGGCTGGAACGCAACCTCATTATGGGTTTTCCAGATCTAGACCCCTTACCCAATGACACACAAGATGTGCCCTACTTCATCGTGGGTGATGACGCCTTCTCCCTCAGAACCTACCTCATGAAGCCCTATACTTCAAGATACCTCACCCATGAAGAGAGGATCTTCAACTACAGGCTGTCCAGGGCAAGACGGGCGGTGGAGAACACCTTTGGCATCTTGGCCAACAGGTTCCAGGTACTTCTCACCACCATGCAGCATCACCCAGAGACTGTGAGGAGCATCGTGGAAGCTTGCTGCATCCTGCACAATCTCATGCGCACCCGCTACCCAGGGTTGCAGAACAGGCTTGTGGACCGTCAACAAGGGAATGGGGACATGGATCCTGGTGAATGGAGGCAAGGACTAAACCTGATAGACACTGAGGATGTACAAGGCCCCAACAGAGCTTCACATGAAGGGAAGAAGCAGCGCAACCTCCTGAAACACTGGTGCAACTCCCCAGCTGGAGCAGTGGAGTGGCAAGACAGGATGGTGGATGGCTAATGGATGTTTCCTTGAGCCTGTCTCATAACACTGATGAGTTTGTGCCATGTATGTTGAGTGGCCCTACAATGAATAGGGCATTAATAAAGAGCTTTGTTTATTTTGAAATGTGTTGATCAATGAATAAATTGTTATTGATAAAAAAGGGCCATATGTGTGGCAGCTGGGAGGGTGGATACAGTCCCACTATGCTTGCACTGGAGGTTTATCTATCCCACAGCTATCCTTACCTATCCCACAACTATTCTTACCTATCCCACAGCTATCCTTACCTATCCCACAGCTATCCTTTCCCATCCCACAACTATCCTTACCTATCCCACAGCTATCCTTACCTATCCCACAGCTATCCTTACCCATCCTACAACTATCCTTACCTATCCCACAACTATCCTTACCCATCCCACAACTATCCTTACCTATCCCACAGCTATCCTTATCTATCCCACAGCTATCCTTACCCATCCCACAACGATCCTTACCTATCCCACAACTATCCTTACCCATCCCACAACTATCCTTTCCTATCCCACAAGCATGCAAAGGCTTAACCATTTTTTCAAAGTTTTCACCAACACTTTATTAAGTAAATAAAATGAACCAAGTGTGTGAAGCAAAGATACCCTTTATTAATAACTGTCTTAAGTAAACTGTATGACTTTATTAAAAAGGCAAAATGAACCAAGTAAAGTGTCTTTAAGCAAAGATAAAGTGAACAGGTAACAACTCAGTCTCTGGCACTATTCTCAGTCACTCTGAGGCATGTCCATGGTCTCAGCTGTCAAGCGGCTAGGGATTGTGGAGGTGGCTATGGCTGGAGTGCTGGTCTGAGGCACCATTGGGGTGCTTGGCCCCGAGAGTACAACAGGGGATGGTGTGTTCAGGAAGCTCTCAGAGAGCTGACTCAGTCCCGTGAGGTTGAGAGGCCCCTCATCAAGGACCTGGGATGTTAGGCCCAAGACTGATGACAGATTGTCCATTGAGGGGCTTGGCTGTGGGATGGAGGAAGGAGGAGTGTAGTGGGGCTGTCTGGTCTGCAGCTGGGCGAGGTGAGGCGTCTGTGGTGTGCAATGAACCTGGGCCTGGACTGGGAAGGGCTGCCTCTGCTGTGGGAAGTCCTGGTACTCCTAGCCTTGGTAGGTGAGGGGCTGTTGAAAGCCATGGAAGGGCTGTGACATCGCCTGGGGTGGAGGAGCAGACCTGGACTGGGTCGGAGCAGGTTCAGCTGGGCCTGGAGGGTTGTGCAGAAGTGCTGTGATCTTCTGTTTCATCACCTGGTAGTGGGCCTCAGGCAGGTCCATGAGGGTCTGGCTCACGTACGTGATGAAGGGCTTGCGGTTCGATGATGGTATGTCGCTGTGGACCAGCTGAGAGAGAAGATCTGCGCTGGTTTTGATTGTGTCCCTGATCTCCAGCAGGACAGTGTGGCTCTGTCCCTCCAGTCTGCCTCTGCCTCTCTGCCTGCTTTCTGCAGGGGTGGAGCTGGGGGTGGGGGTGGGTTGGTCTCTGGTGGCTGCTGCTTCTTCCTCCATTTGTGACAGGGGATCCTCCACATCCTCTGGCATGGGGAGTGCAGCTGTCGGGGGGAGCTCTGCCATGGGGCCCTCCAAAGACACCTGCCTGGACAGGGCAGCTGGCTCCTGGCTGGAAGAGGACTGGCTGTCTGTGGGCTGTCTGAGGGAGAGGTGTGTCAGAGGGGCTGCTCCTTAGTGGCGGACCTCACCCTTCAGGAAGCTGCACTTGGCCATGACGTACATCTCCAGGTCAGTGAGCTTGACAGCGGCCTGCCCAGATTTCTTGAGGTGTAGCTTGCCATACCAGTTATGCATGTGCTTCCACCATCCAAGGAGTAGGTCTGAAGTGTAGCCCAGGCTCTCTGCCTTGTCTCTCCAAGCTGCCTGTTTTTTCTTGGTGTCACAATAGAGTCTGTGGCCCTTTCTCCACAGGTACTCGTTCTCCCTCAGCCATTCCAGCACCTCCTCCTCATGCTCCTCGGAAATGGTGTACTGTTTCCTCTCTCCCTTCTTCCCTTGCCTCTTCCTCCCTCTGGCAGGGGCTTCAGCAGCAGGGCCTTCAAGGGCTTGAGTAGCAGGGCTTTGAGGTCCTTGGGGCTGGTCCACCACAGCAGCAGCACCAGCAGCAGCACCACCAGCAGCAGGAGAAGCACCAGCAGCACCAGCAGGAGAAGCACCAGCAGCAGCACCAGCAGGAGAAGCACCAGCAGCAGAAGCACCAGCAGCACCAGCAGCAGAAGCACCAGCAGCTTCAGAGTCAGTGCCAGGGGGTGGGATGGTGGTTCTGTCCTTCTTGCCAGGGCTGGCAGGAGTAGGCACAGGCTTCCTCTTCTTCCCTGACTGACGAACCATGGTGTAATTCGAAGATGTCTGTGGCAGCACGTCTTTCCTCTGAATGCTGACTGCTTGCGAACTGCATCCTTTTATATCCGCGGAGCTGACACAATTCATCCTCTCCGCATGCGCAATGAATGCTTTGAATCCGCTACGCATCCGCTATGCATCCTATAGGCGTCCGTGATGCATCCACATCATCTGCTACGCATTTGCTCCTTCTGCTATGCATCCACTACACAATTCTCCCCCGGAAGCCCTTCGGATGTGTCATCCGCTTCCATCCGCTTCCATCTGCTAGGCTTCCTACAAAGATCCATTTAACATCCTCGCTACGTACTACCCCCGTCCATTCCTTTCCATTGTTTTCCGTTCTGTTTATGCAAATTTCGGGCACTTTTTGGAACGGATAACAACAGATGGAGCCACCCTCGAAATTTTGCTGGTCCGCTGTGTCCTTTTTGCATACGTTTTGCATCCGTCGGCCAGTGGGACCTAGCCTTACCTGGATCAAAGATTGGATTAATCTGGAGGACAAAAGAATACTGACAATAGAAGGCTTTGATTTACAGATTGGCTGGCACGCGTTTCTTTGGGATGGAAAAAATAAAACCCATAGCTACTTTCAAAGACACTGGATAAGGGACGCTTTGTTATATATCTGGGAAAGAATTAAAAGAAACCATTATGTGAAAATACCTCTCTGGCTATCTCCAATGGAGGTACTAGTATATCTCAGTGTTATGGATATGAACAAAACAACAAAACAAATAACAGATGAAGGCAACTTGAAAACACAGATACAATTAACAACATAGGGAATTGAAATTGGGTGGTGGCCGTATGACTATATTCAAACAAAACACACAAAAAAAACAAGGAACATTTTGGATTTTATAATACAGATCAGGAATTAGACAAAATTTTACAAGGAAGTGAAAAAAAGATGATTACCAAAATGTACAATCGTTTATTGAAATTCAAAATGGAAGAAGAAATGGTTAAGGAGAGCATGATAACATGGGCTAAAAATTGTGGCCACAATATTGAATTAGAAGAATGGGAATGAATTTGGTGAACTAACTATAAATTAATGTTATCAGTCTCGTATAAAGAAAATATTTATAAAATATTCTATCGCTGGCACGTCCCACCAGCAAGACTTGCTAGGATGTTCCCTAATATGTCACCTAAATGTTAGAAGTGTAACTTTAGCCAGGGAACATATTTTCACATGTGGTGAACATGTCCTAAAGCCCCAAAATACTGGTCTAATATACAGACATGGTTAGAAGAGATGACAAAACTTAAGATTAAATTCAACCCAGAGACCTTTCTACTTGGAATGACAGAACCGACATGGAGCAAAAAAACACCAGCATCTGCTGTCACATATCATTACAGCGGCAAGGATAATCTTTGTCCCAAACTGGAAATCAACAATGATACCCATGGACTTGGCAGTAATTAATAAAATCCACCAATGTGCAGAAATGGTTAGACTAACAATGTTACTAAGAAATAAGGAAGAGGGGGAGTTTTTTACAATTTGGAATATATTGTATGAATGGTTTTATAAAAAGGAAGTAAAGATGTCTAGTGAAACTGATTAAACAAACAACAAGGGAAAATGGAAATAAGGATAATTGTATATATAGCTATGTATATATGTAAAGTGATATAATTAAATAAATACTGTATTACAACTGTAATGATAACATAACAAAAAGTAAGGATTTAAGAAATAAGTTATAGATCCACGTGTAACAAGTGACTTTAATTGACACTAATAGAAATGTACACTATGAAAACGTTGCAAAAATGTGAGAACATATTTCTCTCTTTTTTTAAATATATCCTTTTTGGGGGAGGGAACTTTCAATAAACATTAGTTAAGAAACATTTTGGCAAGTAAAAAGAAGAAGAAATAATAATTTTGAGTTTCTTAGCAGCCAGATAGAGGCAAAAGGCAAAACTGAAGTCCTTGCATTTGTAATATTTTATGTCAGTTAACCATGCAATTATATGAGAATAAGGGGTACAGATTTGTGTTGAAGACACATGTAGACTAGACTGATCAGTATGAAAAGAAATGAGGTTAGCATATTAACCAACCAGCAGAGGGATCTTAGAAAAACATAATTTCTTCCTCCCTCCCTCCTTCCCTCCCTCCCTCCCTCTCTTGTATTCAGAGGAGGGAAAATCATATCTGGGACACTTTTTACAGTACCTGTTCTAAACAATGGAATAATTTCAATGAGACCAATTCAGTAAAACATGGCTATGAATTTCCTGATTTGAAGAAAAAGCCTTTTACTTCTGTACTACATCAGTTCTCACTTATGCAACTTCATTTTTGCATCTTTTAAAAAATGCATTAAAGTTTGCATTTAGCAGTGAAATTGAACTCATGTATGATTCATCCATGGATTTAAATGCTTTAGGGTTGTTTACTTATTTTTGTTACTTGAATCATGAAAAAAGAAAAGATATTATACCAGATAAAGTCAGACTTGGGGGTTAACAATGGCTTGCATTTGCAAATCAAAATGTTGCTTGAGATGGCATGAATGAATTGGTGATCCTTTTGGAAATAAGCACGGCAGATGTAAACTCTTAATAGAAGGAAAACATAGAGAAAAAATGAACAAATAACGTACAGTGTCTCTTGAATGTAAACGGCTGCCTCTGCACAGGCCACCAAGAAGCCTGAAGTGATTGACAGCCATCCTGGTTGAGTATTTTTTTTTCCTGCGGCAGCACTGAAGTCAGTTTAAGTCTATAGACAAAGCAAAGTGAATACCAGTTTTCCCAGTACAGGGGCTATTTTTTTAAAAAGAAGTCTAACTGAAAGCAGATGTTTTGCCTAGACTTAGAGTTTGTTTCTGCCATCAGAGGTCAGAGTTCTGGACAAAGGGCTCTGCTAGAATTCTTTCACAAATTGCTATTTGGTGAGGTTTTAATCCTAATGGAAGGAATAATGCACTTGTAAAATATGCAGTTATTACAAACACAATATACATATTGTGGACTTCAAATGACTGCATATTTCATTCCCATAAACATGGAAGGAGATGAATGTTAAATATAACAACTTTGGATATTCATTCCAAAACCAAGTTTATACCCCTCTTACCCATTTATTCTTAACACAAATAATATGGTAATAGCTAAAAAAGACACTTTCTGTGTTCAGTCTTGTGTGAAATATTTTGAAATATATATTGTTTACATTTTTAAAAATTGGAAATTTGCTATCAGGTTGACAATTATTTTTAAAGTATGTCAGCTGAGTACTCTGTCACATGATATTTGTTCTGCTATGCTAAAATTTATTTTTATAATACATGCTTGAAACACGCAATAGTTGGGGAAACAGCTGAGAGCATTTTAAGATTTTTTTTTTTTAAAAAGCAACAAGAGAATAATTTATGAGAGCCAACCAAAAATACTTTGCTCCCTTTGCAGGTGAAGCCACATATTATCCAAAGTCAGATAGGTTATATTGATACATGTTTCAGAATATCTAGAAACACTTGCAGAAAATCTTGTGGTAATAATAAATAACGGTTACTTTCTGTTCTTTCATAATACTTTCAGCCTAGTCTTAAAACTACAGATAGTCCTCAATTTATAACCACAACTGAGCCCAGGATTTATGTTGCTAAGTGATAAATTTGTTGAGTTTTGCCCCATTTTACAACTTTCCTTGCCACATTTGTTAATTGAATCACTGCATTTATTAAATTAGTAACATGGTTGTTTAGTGAATCTGGATTCCCCATTGATTTTGCTTGTCAGAAGGTCACCAAAGAGGTATCATGTGAACCTGGGACACTGCAATCATCATAAATATGAACCAGTTGCCAAGCTTCTGAACTTAAATCACATGAAAAATGGTCATAAGTCACTTTTTTCAGTGCCGTTGTAACTTTGGTCACTAAAGAAACTGTTGTAAGTCGAGAACTACCCATAATTTTGTGAATTACTAAAAAAAAAACCTTGTAGCATCTCACATTTAAAAATATGTATTTTGCTTTATTCAGCAAAATAAAGAAGAATAGCTGTAGTAAAATAATTGTGGAAAAAATACAAATATCAGATTTTTGTGTTAAAGTTATCTATTTAAAAACTCTGTAGATTAAAGTAACATCAATATTAACACCTGCAGCAAAATGAATGGGAAATCAAAGCCTGGAGACTTGCATTATAACAGAACTTGATTACATTGTTAATAAGCCCTCATTCCATTAGTTAAAAAATTGAAAGATCCACTGGCAACATGTATCAGCACAGAGCTAGTGTGCTACTGGTTAAATGTTGGATTAAGACCAACAAGATCCAGGTTTCCTCAACTATGAAAACACATTGTATGACTTAGCCAATCATTCTCTCATTCAACCAACCTCAGTGGGGAAGTGAAGGCTACATTTAATTTTTTCTAGAGCATCTGAAGGCAGCAACTCGTTGGCCAGTGGTTGATAGAACTGAGATTTGCAGGAGGGAGTGTGAGAGAAAATTGCTGTTCTTTATTTTTTAAACTATATTCTGCTATATTAGTTTCCCTGCACAAAATCATGGGAATTTCCATTGCCAATTTTCATCCAGAAAAATGGCTTTAGGATTGTAACTTGTTTACCCCCTACTGTAATGCCTCAGCCTGGGAACAAAGACTATCTCTCTTTGTAGTTCTCTAAGCCAGTGGTTACCAAAGTGGGTGGTACCATCCCCTGGGGGTGGTGGGATGCCTTAGGGGAGTGCTGAGAGGCAAGGGGACTGGCAAGGGGGTGCTAAGAGGTGGCAGGAGGGCACTGGAGGTGAGCAGCAGGGCACAATTCAGGGCTGAGAAAAAAATGCCGCTGCTGCCACATTCGAGGCTAGGCCCCACAGGATCATTCCATTGACTTGCACACTCTGGTGCAAGGAGCTCCACCCACGAACGCAGCATTGGGAAAGGAGAGCAAAGCTAGTGTCGGCATTCGGTGGCACCCCAAATGCAGCATTGGGAATAGGAGACCAAAGCCTTTTCAAACATCCCACTGCCATGTTCAGAGTGGCAGAGCAGTGCCCTGAATGTATTATTGGGAATAGGAGAGCAAAGCCAGAGTGGCTTTGTTCTCCTTTTCAAATATCCCACCGCCACTGTGTTTGGGGCAGCAGGGCACTGCCCTGAATGCAGCATTGGGAAAGAGGAGCAAAGCCTTTTCAAACATCCCACTGCCGTGTTCAGGGCGGCAGGGCAGCCTTTTCAAACATATTCCCGCCGTCATGTTCCACCCCATTGAGCCCCTTGCACCAGAGGCACCTGCCTAAGCAAGTCCAAATGGAGTGGTGCATGAAGTCAGTGGGATGAGCCTGAGAGAGGGAAAGAGAGAAAAAGTGAAAGAGAGAAGGAAGAAGAGAAAGAGAAAAGGAAAAAAAAGAAAAAGGGACAAAGAAAGAGGGGGAATGGAAGGAAGGGACAGGAAGAAAAAGAAATAAAGAAAAAGGGACAAAGAAAGAGGGGGTGGTGGAAGGAAGGGACAGAAAGAAAAAGAAATAAAGGAGGGAGGGAGGAGAAATATAATGAGTTCTAGTCCAATCACTTGGTCCAGCAGGGTTAGAAGGGAGTGTGTGTGTTTGTGTGTGTTCTTGTAATTTACCAGTACATTTTGGTTTTGCCTTCTTCAGAATTAGCACTGTAATACATTGGGGAAAAGTTATTTTTTAGGGTAGAGATCTGGTCCAATGGATCCTGTTTAAAGCCTCAACAAAATGTGAGAGCTTCCTGATAGTCTTGGCCATGTTTCATCCACAAAACCTTTAATTAATAGAAGCCAAAGATGTTTCAAAGTGCTGGCAAAGATGCTGGCAAAGATGTTTCAATGTGGAAGAGGGCCTCTAAACTAGGCCTCATTTCAGTTTGATGCATCAGGTCTGCCTCTCTCTCTCTCTCTCTCTCTCTCTCTCTCTTTCTCTCTCTCTCTCTCTCTCTCTCTCTCCCTCCCTCCTTCCCTTTCCCTCCCTCCCCTCCATCCCTCCATGCCCCTTCTTCTTTGTCCCTTTTTCTTTCTTTCCCTTTTCTCTTTCTTTTCTTCCTTCTCTCTTTTATCTCTCTCTCTTTCTCTCTCCCAGGCTCACCCCATTGATTTGGTGCACCGCTCCACTCAGACTTGCTTGGGTAGGTCCCTCCAGTGCAGTGGGCTCAATGTGGTGGACCTGTGGGGCCAGCACCTAGAATGCAGCAGTGCTGGCACAGTTGAAAAGTAGAGCAAAACCAGAGGTCAGTAATTTTTGCTGCAAAGAATCACAAAAGCTTCTGGGTTGTGCACAAGAAGAGATACACGTCAATACAATTCAGCTACATAAAATAAAGAAATACAAATAAAACAAATCAACAATAATCGGCAAAGCATCTCTGATTAGATTTTATTCACTGCTAGAATCTAATCAGAGATGCTTTGCTGATTCTAGTCCAATGACCTGCTCCAGCAGGGTTAGAAGGGAGTATGCGTAAATGTGTGTGCATGGCTGTCAAAACTCCAAAAACAGGTCAAGTAATTCTGGGGACGCAAGTCATAAATTAGAACACTTGCTAAGCAATTGGCCATTAAGTGAGGATCACTTGTATTTGGTTTGCCAGTCACCAAACCACACTCACCCAGTCATGTGACCAGCAAGCCACACCACCAGTCACGTGACCAGAAAACCACACCCTCAAATTAGGCCATGCCCACAGAAATTTGAATCCCGCCCTTGGGTGGGTGGCATTGAGGATGAGTTTGTAGCACCAAGGGGGCGGTGGACTGAAAAAGTTTGGGAACCACTGCTCTAAACTATCCCAAGAGTCTATTAAATTGAAAATAAAATTTTAATATATTGTATTCTAAATAATAACTACATCTGCCTTCTGCTTTTATATAGCAAAACAGTTTAGCATGGATTAAGGCAGGATTGAAGCCCGCCTTTTGGTGAAATGAGTTCCATCATAGCTATCTAGCTTTTCACAACTAGTGCCATGTTGTGCTAAGGACTTTCAAAATGGTTTTCACAAGGATTCGAGTGGCATTTGGAAAGAGTGATATCAGTTGCTTAGAAAATAGCAGCACTGTAGTTAAATACCATATATGGCTACACTGCTGATTTTTTAAAAAATCCTTATATTTTGCCAGTCAAATGTATTAATCTCTGATTTTGGCAGAAGTGTCCTTAGAAATGCTGCAATGAGACGTAACTCCCTTATCTTAACAAAGCCATCACAATCAGATTCAGTTCTTCTTACCAGTATTTTAATTATCTGCAGCAGCATCACTGCTAGTTTTCTCTTTCACTGAATATTTATCTTATGACTATATTATTGCTTGTGGTCCTACCAATCCTACGCTTTTTTGTAGCAATTTGCTGTTTTTTTTCTGTTTATCATCATAATCTTCCTACCTTCACATGGGGGATAAACAATCTCAGTGTGGTATTTTATTCATGTTGCCTTAGATTACAAAGAGCTGGTGTTTCATGTACTCTCATTTATTTGTTTATTTTAGATTTTTAAAATCCTATCTTTATTACTTGTACACATAACTCAAGATGGTGCATATACCTAATACTCCTTCCTCATCCTATCTTCCCTCCAACAACAAGCCTGTGAGGTGAGGTGGGCTGAGAGAGAGTGATTGTCCCAGAGCCACCCTTTCAGGCTATGGCAGGACTACAACTCACACTTTCCTGGTTTCTAGCCTCCTGACTTAATTATTATACTAAATTGCCTCTACAATCCACTAAAACTACCCTAGAAGTAAAAGTGAAATATCAGGACTTTTTAATGGAAAGTAATGATTTATATGTAGGGAAAGTTCATATATTCATCTTCTCATTTTCAATCTGAAATGGTATTTTATTTAATTGATTAAATTAGTTATGGTCACACATTGGCAGTTTACCAATCTGCCCATAAACCCAGTAAAAACAATTAGCAAAGTTAAAAACCACATAAGCTGTCAGCCCTGACTAAAAACAGTACAAAAATAAAAGATCCCTGCTACTTTATAACCACAATTAACCCCAGACCTGGAAACAGAATCGAGGCTTGAGGGCTTTCAGGAACCCTAAGGCAGGGGTCCCCAACCACCGGGCCCCGGACTGGTACCGGTCCGTGGATCATTTTGTACCGGGCCGCAAAGAATGAATAATTGTGATTAAAATATATATTTTATATTAGCTAAAGCTAAGAAGCCCTTTACTATTAGGGAAGAATTGATTTTGCCAGTCCTTGAAAAAGTGTTTCTGCATGAAAGGTGTCCCTGGTACAAAAAAGGTTGGGGACCACTGCCCTAAGGCATTGGCCACCATTTTTATCTCTGGGAGCAGGGTATGTTGTGACAAAAAAAGCTGAAATATGCAGAAAAACATAAAACAAATATTACAGAATTACAAATTGATCAAAGTCAAAATTTATCCACTTGCCTTTTCAATACTGGTAATTCTTTGGAGACTTTTTTAAAAAAAACTGAAGCTATTTGATTTTTGTTGACATTTAAACCAATCAGAAATACTTACTTCAAGTTCAACCATCTGAAGAAAAAGTGACAAACTTTAGGGACAATTCATTCTGAGATGTAACACTCTTTTTGCCTCCAGTAACAATTTCATAAAAAGTTTTTTGTTGTTTTTGTTCATATGATTGAATTTCCACTTACTTGGCAACTAGAATTCGCCAATTCTCAAACAGTACTTTTTAAGGCATGGCCAACTTTGTTTTGTGTTTTTGATCTTGGTGTTGCTGTTGATCTTGTTCTACAGTTACAGAACCCAAAAGAGATCCCATTCAGATATCTTTTATTTTTTTCCACTTTCAACAAAGAAGATGAAAAAATGTTTTTCAAACCTGCAGCTAGTTATTTCTACAGGAGTTCCCACTTATATTCCATCTTGATTGACATTTTGAAATGGCAGCTTTTCACAAAAAGCTGTTAACTTGTAGAATTTGGTTATGGTACTAAGACAGACTGACTTTGTTCTACTGTTGGGGCTTGTCCAATCTAAACAGAATATGCATTTGAATTTAATAGTGCTGCTCAGTTTAGACTGTGAGTGCTGAACACTGGCCTTTCTGATTCATTCTTATACCCACTGGATATTCTTTTGGAAAATCTTTAACTTTATAATTATTGTAATTTGATTTTCTTCTTTCTTTGCCTTTCATTGAGCAGATAATTCTTCCAAAGTTTGCCTAAATAATAGAAGATACATAATATGTCTTGGCAAATAATCTTTTCAAACTTTTTAAATGTACTGTTGCTATATATCACTCTTAAACCATTAAACATACACAAATCCTGGTAGCTTTTTTCAATTTATTTCAGAGGCTAAACAAAACAAAAAAGGTTATACTCTTAACCGATCATTGTAACATGATTACATTTTAATTTACAGTTGAAAACTGGAGAGCTAGTGAGCACTACAACATAATTTTCTCTTAAAAATTATTTCTTTAATGGCTTGCCAGCTGTTTGAAAGTCAAGTCTATAAAGAAGGGGTTTGATCCAAATTCTCAGTTTTTTTTTCTTGTGCTCAAAGTACAGTATGCTTGGAAGTATATTTTGAACATCAATTTACTTGATATATGGCAATGTCTAACCTGCGATTTGACACAAATGTCTACAAATATTAACTGCATTGATACACCATATGGCATGCTGTTACCTTTCTTAGCACATTGAGTTTTACAGTTTCTTGTATGTTGATACCATGTAATGGTTAAGCTTTTAGATTTATAATTGAGAAAAATGAGAAATACAGTGGTTTGAGAGGGTTTTTTTCATTTTAAAATTGTTATTGCTATTGTTTTAATTGATATTAGTTCGTGATGGACAACAACTAGACATCTAGGAAGTTTTCCTTTGTATAATCCATGTGTAGCTCAGTCTGTATCTATGGTAATTTTAATTTTTGAAACTCCTTCCAGTTCTTACAAGCATCTATCATATCATGAAATCATTATTTCCTTCCATGTTATGCTGGTGTGATGACACCATATTTCCAGAAGAATACTTAGTTTAGAAAACATTAGGAGTATGACAAAGGTGACACAGGAACTTGTGGACATGACTTATAAAGGCAAGCCTATGGGAATTTGAGTTCTATCTTCTGAAAAAAAGAAAACTATAAAAACACATTTATCACTGTTCAGGTAAATAAAAGCACTTATATGAAACATAGTCAGAAATTACTTTTGTTTTACTACAGAAATTACACCAAAAAATAATGAGTATAAGTTGCAAAGATCTAGGTTTTGTTTAAATATTAGAGAAAATTGGTAAGATGGCTAGATGGCATGATGGTATATGATCTGTGAAATAGAGGACAAGTATGGAGTTTGTAGGCTCTTCATCTCTTGATGAATCTTGGGGTCCTTTCCATCTCCACAGTTCTGTGATTTTATGGGTACAAACTTAAGTTATGCTTAGACCCACTACAGTCAAGTACATATGAATTCCCATTCAGATCTTTCCACGCACATAGGCAAAGTTCTTATCACTGGAGAAGACACCACTATGCACAGGTCCTTTTATGTGCATTTAATCGTTATCCAGTGTTACTGATCATTTGTACTGTGAGCAAAAATTCCAAGTACTCGTATCTGTTACAATCTTTTTGCAATCACCTTCATTGTAATATAAATGCCAATTTTTGTATTACCATTGAAAAGAGTCAAATTCATCTTTCTTAACATACTTCGAACTTGCCTAACAATGTGCAAAATATTATAACCTATCTCTAACTGAGACCAAGAAATATATTACTGGGTTTTTTTTATAGAGCATCCACTGCAGGGCATTGCATTCCACATAAAGAATTGAAGAACAACACAGTTCAGCTTGAAAATTAGAAAAATGCTGCATAAGTTCCAGACATCCCTTCATGTATCCCCTCACCAGCTGGGAAAACAAAATGTACAAGGTCTCCTGCTAAGAGATGGGGCTATTGTTTTAAAAGTACATTACTTCAATATAATTATTGGTTTGACATATTTTGCTATATATCAGAAAACCTTGCAGCTGTTCATCATATTTTCCCTTCCTATTAAAATGGCAAATTTATGTACTGATATAAATATTTCTAGCAAAAATAATGTATTTCATCGTTTCTAAAAATTATAATAGAAGAGAAAAAGAAAAGAAAAATAGCTATGTAGTTTAGCGCAATTCTTAGAATATTGTATGGGTTTACAATCTTAATACTTATTAGGGTTTTTTTTGTTGTTGTTGAAAACTTACAATTTGGATGAGGATACATTACTCCAATGACCTAAATTACTTCCATGATCATTTCAAAATAGTTTTATTTAGTTTGTTGTTCTCAATAAACAAAATCTCAAACTGAAATAATTACTGGAAGCAAGTTCAGAATTTACATGAAATTAATCAGAATCAGGATATTTTGTTTGTAGTTTTCATATACAACAATATTCCTGTATTGAATTTTACATTCATTTTTCTTTGTTTTTACCATTCTTTCATTACATGCATTTATTTCCCCCCCCCCATGTCATTCTTTCATAAATATAATTTTGTACAATTTTTTATTCATAAACTTTTTTAAAATTCTGAAATCTGCAGTTTATCCTGAGTGTATCATGTATTGCATAGTTTTTAAAAAATAAGCATAATTTCTCTATCATCTTTAGTTCAAAGTGCAGTTATGTGTGCTTCTAAACCTGCATGCTACATCTCTGCTTTGTGAGCTGCCCTAGTTGGTGGTTAGCTGCTTCAATTCAAAGTGCTGGTTATGGTTTTAAAGCCCTGTATGGCATGAGGCCAAGTTATCTGAGGGGCTATCCCTCCTCATATATATTTCCCATCCCATCAGATTTGAGAAAAGGGTTATGATATGTGTCTCATTGACCAATCACCTTTATTTGGTGGGATCCAGGAAGGGAGCCTTTTCTACTGTGGAACCTGCCTTCTGGAACATCAATCCCCCTGTGGGAAGATTGGCCTCAACTATTGGCCTTAGAGCAATCTCTTAAAAAACTGGTTCTGCCATCAGGTCTAGGGATCCCATGGAAGTATGAGGCCTTTTAAATGGCTGTATTGTATGTACATTTAGAGTGCATGCTCCTCTGTCTTTTTTGTTGTTATAGCTTTGAACCATTTAAACTATATTTTAATGTTATATTTTAATAATGGGCATATGTTCTTATTTGAATGTATTGTATGCGATGGGCAACTACAAACAAACAAACAAACTTCAGCATGAAAAGAAAACTAAAGAGATCACGTAGAGACCTCCTATCATTGGAGAAAGACCCTCTTTTAACCACTTTTTTAACTAAAATGTAGAATTTTCATACATTTTAGCTTACTGGAAAATCAGGATTCCAAATAGTGCAGATTCTTTTTATAAAAAGAAGAATGGAGGGAAGCCTATGAGGATCAATTGACAATGGGCAGCACTAGTATGCTTTTCTCCATTTAGTTGTGCAGACACTTTTTTTAAAAAAGGTCATTGTCTTTCTTGATAAACTAAACCATGGCAGCTTCTACTATTTTGCTAAAGCATCATTAATAAAGATTTCTTTCTTGGCATATATAATACTTAAAGTTTTTCTGAACCAGTCTATTAGGTTACTTTCAGAGCAGATGGATAATGAGTCAACTCCTCTGCCAGTGCTCTTGAGTATTTCTTTGATTTCTATTACTGAATAGAAATTTTTTACTTCCAAAATAGGCAGTTATCAAAAGAGGAAGAAAGGGGGAAAAGGTAAATAAGCACGTTATACTGCGTGTTTCCATAGAGTTGAAGCCAGTTCTACTTTGTGTTAAAGAAGGTTGGAGAACAAGATGGTGCTATAGTTAGGCATGATTATAGGAATATATAAAAGTGATTTTGGATGCACTTTAATGGTGAAACATCATGACAGACATTTTACATATCCTTTTAACAGGCTCATCTGTTTAGCTAGAGGCTTAAGGTGCCAAGAATGGTTGAAATAGACATATTCGCAATTCTTTTAGCATTATTTAGTTCCAGAACACTTGCTAAGCCAAACAGACATTGGTGCATTAGATTTTTGCCTTTTAGCAGTGTGGTAGACTTCAAATTTTGGCAAGAAAAATATTTTGGAATCATTTTTATAAGGAAAGAAGATGTGAAACTTAAGAAATAAAATAGCCAATATTTTTATGCATTTGTGGGTATGGCTGATATAATGAAATTCACAATTTTTCCTAGCCTAGAAAATATTATTTAGAGTTACTTCTGTAAAATACTTAGTCCCAAAAGATAGATTTGAATATGGAATGGGTTATTAATATATCAATAGCTATCTTTCATAATAGCTGCAAGATTATTGGGTACCCTGGTATAACTTTACCAGTCCATCTGTCCCCCACCCCCATGGAGAACTGGGTACAAGAGCTATAGCTGACAACAAGGAATTTTGGGAGTTCCAATCCAACGTGGGGGTGGGGGACGGATGGACTGGTAAACTACATTAGGTTGCCACTCATACTTTATATAATCTCCTGGTTTACCAAAGGTGTGCCATGGAGTAATGCTTAATGGAGACAACATCAGAACAGAATGTTTTCTTTCAAACCTTACTTGGGCTGCCAATGGCATGTTATTAATTAAGAAGGAGAAGCAAGATGCCAAGTGAGATGAACTTTTGTTTTAAGCTTCATACTGAATTCTATGCCAGGATAAATAGTGACCTTCTCATGGACTGCCTAGAGTATTTTACTGTTCACTTTTTAATTCTTTAGAGAAAAACCACCATATGATAGCATTCCACTCTACAATAATTAGCAAGTTAACAAAGATAAATCTAAAATATTACAATCTATGAAATAAAAATATACATTACCTAAAATAAAATAACTAATGCATAATAAACCTGGACTAATGAATAAAATAGAAGTGGTTATTCCTATGTCCAATGCCTTATTTTCACTGTGGCAACACAGAATTTGGCTATTTCACATGTAATAAAGGATTTCAAATCATCTAGAAGATGATTCTCATGCTGTCTGCAAAACCAGACAGTTTTTCTATGAATTTACATATTAAGGGCAAAATATAAGCAGACTTAACATTCCTGTAGAATTTTCAGTGCAATAATGTGTGAGAAATACATTAAATCACGTGGTCTGTTACTCTTGGTTAATGGAGTTTTGGAGTATCTTCCTTGCAGCAAATGCAGTTGGTAAGATTTGCCTGGCTTTGAAGAATGTTAACCTCAACTTGGAGAAAGGGTGTTGGTACTTACCTCAAATGCCCATTCTCTTTGAGCTGTGAAGAGCATCCAGTAGTGGGAGATGCTTCAGTCTCTGCATGTCTAGGCTTGGCTTAATTTGTGGAATGCTCCTCCTCCTCCACGGGCTCCTCCTCCTCCACGGGCTCCTCCCCAGCGTTCCCCAATTTTGGCGAATATGAGAGAAATAAATGCCCTCGTCCTCAATGCCCTAACAATTCATTGGCCAAAACAGGACCCCACCAGACAGAAAAAGAGTGGGGCTGGATGCTCTTCACAGCTCAAAGAGAACAGGCGTGTCAGGTAAGTACCAACGCCTTTTCTCCCATAAGCTGTTCAGAGCATCTAGTAGTGGGACATACCAAAGCTTGGCCTGTCCTACAGGAGGGATTCCGTCTGGCTTGGAATCCCCTCCTGGTCCCTGTGGACATGTTGCAGAACTCTTCTGCCAAAGGAAGCCTCAGTGGATGCAAACACATCTATTTTATAATGCCTAATGAAGGGTGATGGAGAGGCCCAAGTTGTGGCTCGACAAATTTTGCTTATTGGTGCCTGTGTGATCCATGCTGCCGATTTTGCGGTGCTCCTCGTTGAATGAGCAGTTATGCCCCTGGGCACCTGCAGTAATTGAGTCTGATATGCTTTCAATATTGCGGTCCATAGCCAACGGCCTATTGTAGAAGATGAGACCTTGCATCCCTGAGTGTTGTGCTGAAGTGACACAAATAAGGCTTCCGTTTTTCTGAAAGTCGCTGTGTGGTTAATATATATTCACAATGCTCGCCTCACATCAAGCCTATGCCATTGTAGTTCCAGCCCTTGGAATGGTCTGGGACAAAATTTAGGAAGTATCAGCTCTTGTGCCGAGTTAATTTTGGGTATAAATGTAGGATCAGGACAAAGGACCACCCGGTCAGAATGGAAAACACAAAGATCTTGTCTGATAGACAAAGCTGCAAGTTCCAAAATGCGACAAGCAGAAGTGATTGCTACAAGGAAAACCACTTTATATGTCAGAAATTGGAGACTTGACGATTTTAAGGGTTCAAAAGGGCCCTTAATGAGTGCAACAAGGACCTTCTTAAGGTCTCAGGTGGGATAACGGTGTACCGCTGGAAGGCGTAAATTTGTGGCTTCTCGAAGGAAACTCTGTATGCATGGGTGGTGGGAAAGAGATAGTAGACCTTCACAAGTGAGAACTGACACCAAGGCCGCCACCTGTCTTTTCAACGTATTAGGTGATAATCCCTTGTCAAGTGCCTCTTGCAAGAACTTGAGGATTTGAGCCACAAATGGAGAGATGGGATCAATTCGAGACTTGGTACACCATTTGCAGAAACTGGACTATATGGCATTGTAAATGTGACTTGTTGAGGGGCGTCTGGCGGCTTGGATGGTGGCAATAACTCTGTTGGAAAACTTTTTGCTCTTCAGATGACTCCACTTAACCTCCAAACAGTCAGGTGAGGGTTCGGATGTTGGGGGTTCGGATGTTGAAGGAGTTCTTGGGTTAGCAAGAGTCTGGCGGAATTCTCCATGGTGTTGATACGGATAGACTGTGGATGTCTGCAAACCATGGCTGTCTGGGCCAATAAGGAACGACTAGAAGTAGTTCCGCCTTCTTGTCTAGCAGTTTAGGTGATAATCCCTTGTCAAGTCCCTCTTGCAAGAACTCTAGGATTTGAGCCACAGATGGAGAGATAGGATCAATTTGAGACTTGGTACACCATTTGCAGAAACTGGATCACGTGGCATTGTAAATGCAAGTTGTTGTGGGGCATCTGGTGACGATAACTCTGTTGGAAAACTTTTCGCTCTTCAGATGACTCCACTTAACTTCCAGACAGTCAGGTGCAACCATTAAGGGTCCCGCTGGTACGGGAGCAGGAACCACTGAAGGGATCTAGTGTGGAGCTGGGCCCAAGGGATGATAGATATACATGAGATCATCTTGCCTAACAATTTTGATAGTTCCACTAGGGACACCCTCTTAAGACCTCTGATCTCCTTAACCAATTGCTGAATGCTATTTAGTCTATCTGATGACAGGTAAACTTTGCCTTCCACTGTATCTATGACTGCCCCCAGATGGATTAACCGAGTTGATGGTGTTAAATGACTCTTTTTCCAATTTATTGAGAACCCGTGTTATTGTAGGGATTGTAATGTGTTCTGAGTATCTCTGACTGCTTGATGATAGGAAGATGACAGAATCAAGATATCATCAAGATAACACTGGAGTCATATAGAGATATCACGGACATGAGCAGCTAACGTTGCGATAACCTTCGTGAAAGTCCTGGGGGCAGAAGCTAGTCCAAAAGGAAGGGCCACATATTCAAAATGGTGGTTATTATAACAGAATCTCAGAAATTTATAGTGGGAAGGCTGAATAGCAATGTGTAGGTATGCCTCCGTCAGATCTATGGACATAAAGACATCACCTTTTCTGATGCAAAGTAAGATAGATTGCAGGGTGTGCATTTTAAATTTGCGATATACTAAGAAACAGTTGAGACGTTTCATATCCAATATTGCTCTCCACCACCACCACCCGAACTTTTGGGAACAGCAAAAAGATGTGAATAGAAACCCAGTCCTTGTTGGTTAGTGGCTACTGGTTGGATGGCTGGTATGTCCAGTTGGTGTTGGATAGCTGTTTCCATGAGATTACGTTTAACTGGATCTCTGGAGAGAGGCCATGACATGAAAAAATCTGAGGGAGTGGATTGAAACTCCAGTGCAAGGCCAAATCTGATCGTGTCTCTGACCCAGGAATCAGAGGTTGAGGAGTCCCATTGGTCCATGAATAATTTAAGGCGTCCGCCAATGGGGGTTGGGTCCAGGGAGTAATATTGGACACCGAAAGGACCTGTTTCCTGCTCCCCGAAAGGGTCTCATGGATTAACTACCCCTTCTGCTACTATTCCCGAAATCGGACCTGTCTGGCTGCTGCCCTGGTCTGCATGATGGGGCTCTCTGGTATCTGGGTGAAAAGGGTCCCTGCGCTGTGAGATGTGAAGTAATGGCCCTGGCTGAAAACTTGACTGCATGATAAGTTGCGTCAGCTGAGAATTCAGCAGCTGCTATAAGTTTAGCAATATTTTGGTGCACTCTAAGGTTGGAATTAGAGATGTTCCCGAAAGAGGTGGAGCCATCTGAGAGAAGAACGGGTAAAGAAGGAGGCGGCCGTGGTTGCTCTGATGACCCACATATCAGACTGATGGGTTTTGCGTAGGGTTAGCTTGGCTCATTTTTCCTCCGGCTTTAATGCCTCCAGTGCTTCACTGTGAATGGAGGAGGATGCTAATCCCACTATAGGTTCATCTACCTTGGGAGTATTCAACAATTTTGTGAAATTAGGGACCAAATTGAAATATTTTCTGTCATATCCAGTGGGGGCTGGGTACACCGCTGCAGAGGCCCACTATTTCTGTACCAGGTCTGAAAACATGGGAGGAACTAGGATCACCTCTGCCTTGACTACCGGTTGGTTGAAAATTAGATCTTCTGGTCCCTCTTCTGAAGGAGCTGCAGTGGTAGAAGGGGTCGACTTGTTTAGCCGTGCAATATTTTTTGCGTGAAACAAGAGAGATCTGAAAAGTTGTGGGTGGAATAAGCCTGTAAATACAGGTTGGTCAGGAACAAGGCCCTCATCCTCAGACATTCCTCTTTCTGATAGGGGCTTGCTGTCATGTATTGATCCTGATTCAATCTGTTCCATTTGATCAATTTGATCCACTTCTCTCCTCCTCCTCCTCAGTCGGCCCTTGGAGGGGGACTTCCTCTTGTAAATTTACCTGGGTATAGTGCTGCTCTGACCTGGTCAAGGACCTCAGTAATTGGGAATCATAATCAGCGATCACAGGATGTTCCCTGGTCAGAACTGCATGTTGAAGACCTGCTGCGATTCCCTGGCAGATTACCAGCTCCATCCAGGCTTTCATCCTCTCTGGAACATTCTCTGGAAGAATGTCATCCTGACCGGCAGCCGTTGGAGTGAATGTAGCTTCAGGAGCCCTTCACGTGGTCTGTGTTCCAGGTAACTGGGCCTGTTGACTCTGGGAAACCAAGCTGTATCTGGATGAGAGGGAGAGATCTTGGGGAGGAGGAAGATGGAAAGAGGTAGATGGACCTGGACTGGAGAAGGGAAAGTCCTGTGAGATCTTGTGAGCCTCGCATGTGCACTTAACTATCTGTTTTTGTAAAGCTTTATGCTGCCTGATGGCATCCCTTTCTGAAGTTTTAGAATTCCCTTTAGCCTGCTTAGGTTTGTGCTGAGATTTGGCTTTGACCTTCAAGGATGAGGTCCGAGAGCTGCTACCATCTGCCATTTCTATTGAAGTACGAAATTGGAATTGCAGTATGCTTGTTAAACAATGTAAGACTATGAAGGCGGTTGGCATGCCCAGGGGCCTGATCTGAGGACAGACCAGTTGCCCTGATAATGTTTTTATTGCCCCCTTTTCTCTTTTTTTTGAACACCTATCTATAATGAATCGTATCTCAGTAATAATATTTTATTGACATTAAAATATTCTACCAAATAGATGATGATGATGATGATTAATAATAATAATAAGATTATTATTGTTGTTTTGTTGTTGTATTATATAACCACACACACACACACACACACACACACACACACATATACATATACATATACATATACATATACATATACATATACATA